>JAIFGZ020000291.1:1200000-2400000 GCA_019925245.2 Oryza australiensis
TAGTTTCATTACCTTTTATAGATACATCGGCTTAGTTAGGACTTTCTCGGTTAGGTCCGATATTCTGATCAAGTCGATGTTTCCGTAAATGTAATGTCGCTTTAGGTAGATTTGTTATATCCATCATGTTAGACAGATCTGTCGGCTCATCGAGTATTAGATTATCATATACAATCTCGTGTTGTATCGGTTAGGTCCGACCTACTAGATTGTTATCGATAATATAAGTCTTGTTAAGTCGATAGATTCATGCTAATGTTTCACCGGAGGGTTAGCCGGTCTTATCATATGTCCTTGTTAATCTAGTCCTAGTATCTCAATTTAGCTCTATCGGTTGTTTCTCGCTTTAGGGTTTCTGTCGATACCGGTTAAATCGTTATATTAGATTAGATTAGCTTAGGCATCTACCACCCTGAAAATTAGTCAAAGGCTTGATTGTCTAGATATTGCGTTTCTTTTCATACTTGGTAATGCATCAATTCAGTTTGACCTACTAAGTCGTGATTAGAATCGTAGTCTCTAGAATGCCTGATGGCTACCAATAAGGGTTTCGTTGGGGTTTCAGCCGACGAGTTATCTGGACATCGACATCGGCTGGAATCACACAATCGGCTGTCAACAGATCGGTTGTTTTGATTATCGGCCTATCGGCCGATATGATTTATGCTATACTATTTTGCATATCTTGTTAGTGGCATGATCGAACTGACTGACACGCCTACGCTTTATCAATTTTAGGACCTGCACTGGAGCTAAGCAGATCTCCCAGGCCGACGTGTTGATTTTTCTCGTCAACAATAGTGCATAAGCATGCAAGTGCTAGAAATATTGTAGAGAGGTCTTTTGGAAGATTAAAGGGTCGTTGGGCAATTTTGAGGTCTTTATCCTATTTTCCTATCAAAACTCAGTGTTGAATTATAATGGCATGTGCTCTATTGCACAACTTGATTCTGCAAAAGATGTCTAGAGATCCATTTGAGGATGAGGATGAGGTACCGTTGGATATTCTTGAGGGAGAACTTGCTGAACCTGAGTTTATCTTAGCTATTTTGATGTTCGATGAATGGACGAATTTTCACAACACTCTTGCTCAAGGGATGTATAATAGCTAAGGGCTCATTGAGGTTTGTGTTTTAAGTGAAATTTATAATTCTTTGCATGTTAGAACTAAAATTTTTTTGGATGCTTATTGATGTTAGTTTTCTGTTGAATTTCTAATATTTTAGTTATGGGGCATCTTGGAAGCTCAAGCATTGTGCGTGGGAGAGGCAAGAACAAAAGGATTTGGACGTCTTTGAGGATGATGAGTTGATAAAGGCATTGTTCGATCTCGCTTTAGATCCAAGCTGGAAATCAAAAGGGGGTTTCAAAAATGGATATTGCCAAGTTCTAGAGAGTGTACTTGCTAAGAAGTTGCCAAGTTCTGGCCTTGCTGTTGTTCCGCACATCGAGTCGAGAGTAAGGCACTTTAGGACCAAGTTTGGTGCCATTGAAGTGATGCTAACTAGAAGTGGCTTTTTTGGATGACAGCAGAAAGATGATACAATGTGAGAAACAACAATACAATGATCATTGCAAGGTAAGTCATTGAAATAGTTGCATAGTAGCTACACAAGTCTCTCTTCTGCAATGACCTTAGTTTTATGTCATTGTTTGTATTTTACAGAAAAACAATGAGGCAAAGGGCCTATATGGTGTATCATTCCCTCACTATGATACATTAGCTGCAATTTATGGCAAAGACATTACTACTGGAGAAGGTGCAGAAGGACTTGGTGAAGTTGTTGCTAATATGGAGAAAGAAATTGTTCAAGATATTCAAGATGAAGAGGATGAAGAGAGAGTGTGTAGAGAAACGCCTCGATGGAGCGTTGATTCAACTATACCTCGACGGAGCGTTGATTCAATTTCACCTCGACGGAGCCGTTGATTCAACTGCTTTAAGCTCTATGAAGCGGAAGAAAGACATCAACAAACAGAAGAATACTTTGTCAAGTGACCCTTTATGAATGTCTTTACCGATGTTCAAGGTGATTTGAGGGATGTTACAAAGCATGTGGGAGCAATGGTGGCATCTATGCAACGTGAAGCTGAGATTCAAGAGAAGGCTATGGCCGAGGTGGACCCACTACAAAAAATACAGAACAATGCTATTCTTGAGTGTCAAAAGCTTGGATTGACTCGTACTGAAATTGTCAATGTTGCAGCTGCTTTTGTAAAAGTGCAGGCTCAAATGAGTATGCTTCTCGCTCTTCCAGAGTCTCTCAGGAGGGAGTATGTGCTGAAAATACTTGTTGGTAATTCACTTGACAACATATCATTTTATTTCAGTTTTCTGTGTAAGAAGTAGATCGCTCATCTTTGCTTTGTTGATATCACTAGTTGCTTAAAGATCACTTGCATAGGGGGTGATAGTACTACTGAATTTGTGTGTTTTCCCAAAAAAATTTTGTCCTATGTTTTCTTTTCAAGTGTTGTTCCTTTCCTCATCTTTCTTCTCTCCACTCCCCTGGATTAATTAGATTTAGGTTAGGACTTGACTTATAACAGTTTTGATTGATTTGCATGGTCAGGCTTAGAATTGTACTAGTGGATGATGATGCTTCTCCTCTCTTTTGGGATTATGTATTGTTCTTCGCTAATCTTGGATGTGCTTTTGTTACCAGATGAGGCAAAGAAAAATTGATGTACTGATGTGCTGGCTGTTAGGCTTGATGTGAATGGTTATTCTTGATGTTTTACTATTACTTCAGTAAACCAGTCTTGGAATTGGGGATTGTATGTCCTAAAGACTGATGTATGTTTTACTGTTGCATGTCCTAAAGCAGTTCTCCTAAACGCTGAGGCTATCCTATGTCCTAGATGTTTTACTGTTACTTCACTAAACCATTCATGAAATTGGGGATTGTATGTCCTAAAGATTATTGTATGTTTTATTGTTGTATGTCCTAAAGCAGTTGTCCTAAACATTGAGGCTATCCTATGTCCTAAAGAGCAATATGGTTTGTTGTTTTACTGTCCTAAAGAATTGGGGATTAGAGGCTATCCTATTTACGTTACAACATACAACAACAAACCAAACAGTATGAATGATTGCGTTGTCGTTACAACAGCAAACCAAACAAAGCATGTAATCTGATACAATGGTATCAATTGCCATGGGGAACCATTTCCATTAACGTTTACATTTGCATTCTCCAACCAAACACCACCTAACTCTATCCTATTTCTCCTAACCGCTGAGAAATGATCTTGGTGGGATCGTTGGTGGCTAGCTTCTAGGATTTCTCTAGTTGTTGACTCCATGTGTCCTGTCTTAGATAATTGGATATTTCTTGCCTCGATAAGAAAGAGTGGTTAACACAAAGATCCTTGTGGCGTGAGATTATCTTCTTATTAGAAATTAAAATAAAAGTAGTCATACCATGGGAATGATATGAATCCCATAAAGGCCTATAGCTAGCTGCATTTGCAACGTTTGAATTTGTAGTAGACTTACATGCTATCAATATGTCGTAAACCACATCAGAGAAAGATAGACTAGTGTCAAACAAGTAGAACCATCTATGTAATTGGGAGCATAGGAGCTTGGGTCGAAACACAAGCATAAAACAGAAAAGCCATGTGTGCTAAATTGACTCGCGGTCAAAGAAGTAAAATATGATACAAAATTGTCATATCTCCTTGACACCTTATACTAATCATACAGGAATAAAATTGTTTAATCATAGTATTTGTTTAGATATTTTGATTACAAAAGATGCACTATACAGTATATCCCTTCAAAGTGATATTAAGTGTATAATATATGACACCAAGCGTATAGCCATAAATTAATTTAAACTAGATCTAAATCTAAAGTGATATATCTTGTTTATATCTCCCAAAATTTCATAATATGTTAATAGTGGGTTTAAAAATAGACAAGTCTATTTTAGTGCCTTTGTAATATCACTATTACGAAGAGGTATTTTAGTGCCTTTCCCATATCTAAAGTTTAAAAAGATTAGATTAGTCCCTCTCAAATAAATGTCGATTTAATGAATCAAAATTTGAGATAAAAAAAACGTTTGAACTGGTCAGCCAGTTCAGGTGTCAAAACTGGCTTAAACCAAAAACCAAAAACCAAAACCTGACCGACCCGACATGATCCACAACCTTACCTTCCTTCCTTCCTTCCCCCTCCGACTCTCCCCTTCCGCCTCCAATGGAGTCCTCCCTCCTCCTCAAGCCCTTCCTCCTCATCCCCCACGCCCCGCGCCGCCGCCACGTCTCCCTCCGCGCACGGCCCCCGCCGCTCCCCCCGCCTCTGCCGCCGCCGCCGCGGCGCCTCCCCTCCTCCTCCTTGTCCCTCCAGGCGCCCGCGTCCTCCTCGTTCGCCGTGACCCGCGCCGCATGCGAGCTGTTCGACGGAGGTGCTCACGGCAGCCGGGACAGGCCCCCCGGGGGGGTCGGCCGCGGGGGCGCGCGCCGGAGGGAGTACCGCGTGGAGCAGGGGGAGCCTCCGCCGGCGGCGGCAGCCGTCAGGGGCGTCGCGCCCTACGTCGTCCCGGCCGCGGCGGTCCTTGCCCTTAGCTTTGGTACGGCCTTTGCTTGTTTCCTCCTCCCGCACACCATCCTTTTGCTTCGCCAATTCGACTCCCATTGATCCAACATGGGTGGGAGCTCTGTTCCCTGCACATTAGAAGGATCGCTTCACAACACTTCGTAGAATATCTGAATATGTGCACAATTGCCACAGTTGCAAGCTCATGCGGATTTATCAAGGGCTTGTAATGTTTATATCTCTCTCAGATATATACTAGTACACCGTGAGATGCTATATACTTCCTCCGTTTCATATTATAAGCCACTTTGACATTTTTTTTTAGTCAAACCTTTTTAAGTTTGGTTAAATTTATAGAAAAATTTAGCAACATACACAATACTAAATTAGTTTCAATTAAACTGACATTTAATATGTTTTGATAATATGTTTATTTTGTGTTTAAAATGTTGCTATATTTTTTTAAAACTTGATCAAACTTAAAAATGTTTGACAAGAAAAGAGGTCGAAGTGACTTATAATATGAAACAGACGGAGTATTATGCTGAACTTTTCATATTTTTATCGTGTTATGTTACAGAGCATGTAACTTTTATTTGGTGTGTGGAGTCGCTACTAACTCTCTGTTTCAGAGGACAGTCATATGGAGGGTGGTTCAGAATTTGCTTCCCTGGAAGACAAAGGACCAGAGTTCTGGAGAGTCTTCATCTTCTGGGATCATGTGGTCTTTTGCCGCTGGTTCCAATTTGTCAACATCTACAAGCTTTAATGCTGAAAAGGAATCAAGGAAGAATTTAAATAAGTTCTATAAGGAAATCAGGACTCTAAAAAATGTTAATATGGCAGGTAACCAAAGTCTAGAAGTACTTAAATTACTTGAAAGAAAATGCTGAGACCAAGCTCTGAGCTTTCAGCTTTGTGTTGCATATTGTACTCTTAAAAAATCTTCACTTGGCAGGTCGTCAATTTGGGGACGAGGGTCTATTTTTTCTAGCAGAAAGCTTAGCCTATAACAAGGTCAGATATCTGATATATCTTATATTGCTTTGGTTGCAATCCATATATGAGCATGCGTACATGTTTACTTGCTTACCAATTTTTCCTTACTAATATACTAGCTATTTTGAATACTTCTTGAAAATGAGTTGTTCTCCGTATTCTCAGAGTGCAGAAGAGGTTGACTTTTCTGGCAATGGGATAACAGCTGTGGGGATAGAAGCCTTTGATGGCATTCTTCAGATAAATACAGCCTTAAAATCTCTCAACTTATCTGGAAATGCAATTGGAGACGAAGGAGCTAAGGTCTTCTCAATCTTATTGCCTCTTCGTTTCATTTTTCTTTTGTAGATTGTTGGTCTGATGTATACTATGCAGACAAATGTTCTCTTATTAATTTCATTTTCTGAAGTCTGAGCTCATATGATTACATAACCATGTTGTTACTTACCTTTAACTTGTTATCAAAAGGTTGGCTGTTTCACCTTAGCACCTTTTATGAGTTGCATTGTTATTGTTTGCCTTTATGCCTAACTGGAGTTTGTATACTGTTATAGTTTATCAATTATTCAAATATCTTGCTGATATTATCATCATTTGTTGGGAGCAAATATGATAGAACTTACCCAGCATAATATGAATAAATGTAAACTTATCTTTAACTAAGTCCTCCTGACTGAATGTAACACTCATGAATACTTACAGTGTCTTTCAGATATATTGGTAGAGAACGTAGGTATCCAGAAGCTCCTATTGAACAGTACCAATATTGGAGACGAGGTTTGTATCTCTCCCTCCCTCCCTCTCTCTTGCACTCTTTGTGTGTTGTTTCATGCGCGTGCACTGCAATGTGACATAATATTTTTTTTTCAGGGGGCAAAAGCAATTTCGGATATGCTGAAAAAGAACAAAACAATACGTACTTTACAACTCAGCAACAACACAATAGAATACAGCGTATGTATATGTATCTACTTAGGCAAAGACATGCACTTGAATCACAAGTAGAAAAAAACTAACCATATGATTGTATATTGAAGGATTGCTATTTACTATATCTCCTTTTTCTTGGAGCAGGGTTTTGCAAGTATTGCGGAAGCACTCCTTGAGAATAATGTGCTACGGAGCTTATTTCTCAAGTTAATTGCTCACAACCCAGTGGCTTTATATGTGATATATGATGAGTGTGCATAGGAACTTGTTAACAGCTGAGACACTGTGGTAATGATTACATGGGTAATTCATTTTGTGGAACTAACTGACTTGTACTTTGTCTATTTACTCTAGTGGCAACTATGGTGGCCCTCTTGGTGCATCCAGCCTAGCAAAAGGAGTTCTAGGGAACAAGACTTTGAGGGTACAACTCCATGCATATTTGATTAAATACTTCACCGTAGTTTGATTGTTCGAATGTTTAGTAAAGTTGCAAAACTTGTGAGCAAACCAGATGCCATTCTATCTTTTTGTTTTTATTTTATATTAGGGGCAGACAATATTTGTATTGGATTACTGATGGGGTAAGTACATTTTTGTATGAATAATATCACATGCAACCAAATTTCTCTCCTACTTCTTTCTGATGGTTTCGTACTATATTCACTTTCTTGCTTCTCAAATTCAAAGTTGAAATACTGGGTGGATGTATAAAAAACGTGAGCACTTAAAAATGTGACATTCTCAATGTTAAAGTATTCATGGCACAAGATGGTTAGACCTTCTCTGTTTCTTTTTTACGATGCATAAGATGGTTACACTAGCTTTTGCATTTACAATCATAGATACTTACAAGCAAAAAAGGAATCCACATAATAAATACATGCATCTCCAAATGCATGTGAAGCTAGATGCACTATCCTATACCTGTTCAAAAGTGCTTTGAATTTAAAGGTTGCACCAATCATGGGGTGCACTGTACAGTTGTGATTTTCCATGTACTGCACCCACATTTTTGTGCTGAATTTTCTATGTTGTGTAAGAAATTGGATCAAATTGCCAGCAATACAGAACAGGTGCATCTAGGCCAGTTAATTTAATTTTACTCAATTTAAGGAAAATGGTACTCCTGTTGGAATATGAAATCATTGTCGCATATTGGTTAGCTGCTATCCTTAAGCTCTTTCAACACCAATACCACACCAATACCATTAATGACTAAAAACAAACAATCTTTTAAGAATCCTTACAAGTTACAACCTTTTGTTCAATAGTTTTAGACAAAAGGCCCACTGGCCCAGCTGTTATTGAAAGCTAGCAGCCCTACATAGTTTTTCAGAACTGGGGAACCAACCAGCTTGCCATAACAGAGCAAGGTCAGCACAAAGACTAACTAGGAAATTAGGAAATTGTTCCATGAGCTATTGTTTTTTATCATTTTTCTCAATTTTCTTTTTGAATGCATGGTATCTTGTTCCTGTCTTAGTTAATTAGTCAGTGCACAGTTATTATACCATAATAATTAGATTGTTGATTGTTTTAAACCTTTGGTAGGAACTTCACTTGCATGGCAATGGGTTTGGGAATGAGGGAGTACGTGCATTGATGTCAGCATTGTCTGCTCACAAAGGTATTTTCTGCACTAAACAAATTATCAACTAGTAGCTTCTTACAGGATTAGTTTACCCCTAATTCGGCCTGCTTGGATGAACTACAGGGAAGATCACTGTTTTGGATATTGGCAACAACAACATTACCTCTGAAGGTTCTCTTCATGTTGCGGAGTTCATCAAAAGGACAAAGTCTTTACTATGGCTCAGTCTATACATGAACGATATAAGTGATGAGGTAGTACTTCTGTTATCATTTACCTGTGCTGTTTTATGCCAGTGACTGAAATTTTAGATAAATTTGCTTATCAAACACCCACCAGATTTTATTAAGCATTTAATGATGCTTATGTCAAATCAATATATAATTTCTGCTATTATGGAACTATGAGCTAAATAGAGTACTGCTTTAGAACTTAGGCTGTTAGTTACTTAGGTTTAATCTTTTTTGTAACTTCTTGCCTAAATCCTGTTTCTTGTAAAATTGACATATATGTCTCTCCAGTTCTTATTTTATAGTTTATAATTCGATGCTACCACATCACACATCAAAGAACGGGAGCTTACTTGTTTTCTTAATGTCGTTAAGGCCCCTTTTAGAAATCTAAGATGCATACAAGGGAGGTGCTAACTATTGAGCCAGGAAGACCTTTTGAAGCTCTTCTCAGTTGTCAGTTATTCAACCAGTATAGTTATACAGAAAATTTTGTGCCATCATATGACTGCCAGTTCGTACAGCAGCTTGCTTAATATATAATTTTGTATTATTCATTTACATAGTTTTTCACACGTGATCCAACGTATCAAATGTGTACACATATTTATGTAATTATGTTTAATTTGTTTGGCTTTTTTAGAGAAGGAAGGTGCTTTTGTTTGGTTTTTTAACATAAATTAACATGAATGTCACCAGGGAGCTGAAAAGGTTGCAGATGCTCTGAAACAGAATAAAACAATTTCTACTGTAGACTTGGTGAGCACCTATTTGACTATTAATATAACACCCAAGAGTTTCATATACTACTCTCTGTTTTGCAAATTATTATTATATCACCATATAATCTCAGAATAAAGTTACAGCTTTCTCTTCTCTTTATATATTTGTTCTTTTATAAAGAGCTGTTCAGGTGATTGTGTGTTCACAGTTCACCCACTGACCCGCCCCTACTTCAACAAATCTTTTGTGGCTAGATATATGTAGACAAGTATGGTGTTTGCATGATTCTCTTAAAGAAACTGCATTATTTGCACGCCTATATATTTATGTGATTGATCATCTCCATGTAGTAAAGTATAATTTTTCTAGATGGTAATTACTGTTTTCATTGTAACATTAGATATTATAATATACTTATCTGGATAAGTTGCAACGTGCGGGACTGCAATGCTAGTATCTCTTAATACATGAACCATTCAATTCCCCATAACCTTTCGGGTTGCTTTTCTAATGTTGTAAAGTGAGTGTAGAACCTATACAACAAACCTTGTTCAGAATGCAGGAACTTTGGAAGGAAAAATGAACTGTATGAAATTCGTTAGATGTCCCAGCATTCCAAATATTCATGTAAACAGGTATATATATACATGCTCTAGGTCTTAAGCCTTTTAAATTTTGCAGGGTGGTAATAACATTCACTCTAAAGGGGTAAGTGCAATAGCTGAAACTCTGAAGGATAATTCAGTGGTGACAACAGTAAGTCATCTCATTCCGACATTTTTTAGTCTGCACAAGAAGGTACTGCTGTACTTGCACTAATTCTGAATGTTGTCTGTAGTTGGAGTTGAGCTATAATCCGATTGGGCCAGAGGGGGTAAAGGCTCTGTGTGATGTTCTCAAGTTCAATGGAAAAATCCAAACCCTTAAACTTGGTTGGTGCCAGGTAATCTTCATAACTGAATGGAATTGCAGATGCAGATTTAAGTTATATTTCCTCTTCAGCCTGGTTACATATTTTGCAGATAGGTGTGTCAGGTGCAGAATTTGTTGCTGATTGTTTGAAGTACAACACAACATTATCTACATTGGATTTGAGGGCAAATGGACTTGGAGATGATGTATGCACAATCTTCGTTGAATTTTATTTAGAACTTGCACTTTGATTCATTACTCATGCCTTCTGATCCTTCTCTTTTTGAAGGGTGCTATCTGCTTGGCACGAAGTTTCAAGATCATCAATGAATCTTTGACTTCACTTGACCTGGGCTTTAATGAGATTAGAGTAAGTAAACACTAATGCAGTGTCTTTTTCTTTTTGTATTTTCTAGTGGTGGATCTATGCAGATCTCCACCATGTTCAATACCCTTTATGCTCCTAACAGGATGATGGAGCATTTGCATTGGCACAAGCACTTAAAGCTAATGAAGATCTTGCAGTCACATCACTAAATCTTGCAAACAACTTCTTCACTAAATTTGGACAGGTCCGTTGCCGTACCAGTTGGCTATTCATGGTGTCATTTGAATTATGTTTTATTCATGCTGGTTGAGTCAATACAGGTTGCTCTGTCTGAAGCACGGGATCATGTATATGAGATGAGCGAAAAGGAAATAGACATTTACTTTTAGGTGTTCTTGTTTATTTTGCAAAGTAGCTTCAAGAAAATGGCCTAAACCATGACTTCTGCTTGGAAGGGATACTTTCTGCATGATTTAGCCACACAATCATGGTTTTTTTGGCACTACTTGAAGAAACCAAAGAAGAACATGGGGAAGAGCAATGGAGCATGCTTTATGCTTGTCATAGAAAATTTTGGTAAACTAGTTAACTCTGTAGGTTAGTCATTGAACTGTCCATATGCATTTTTTCTGGAATCATTGATCTCAAATTGATCATTCATATTGGTTGAAATAGACCATATGATGAACATTATATATTATATTATGATGGTTTCACTCTTTGGCATGTCTGGATTTTGTGCAGTAACTGCTCTTGTGCTAGTTTTTACTTTTTAAGTGTCATTGGTTGTCCTTTATTGTACTTTGTACATACGATAGCTTGTCTGTTTTGGAACTATGGAGAGGGTATTGTAGTACATGAGTTCCCGGTATAGCCGTGTTCATGCCCAAGGATTTTGTTATGTGCTCGTCTTGTGAGTTGACTCATGCCATCCATGTGAGCATGTGATGATCTTCAATTATGCAGACCTCACACCTGTCGGTGTTGGGCACACTGTCCACAACAATAGCATGCTTTGAATGTCACACAAAGAATACACGTTACGCTCCAAATTTGCAAGATCATCCATGTAGAATGGGATTGACTGAGTTCATGTTTAATTGTTACAATGCGATGGAAATATGCTAAGCCCTTGCTGGGCATTACTTGGATGATTTCCTCAATGCAGATGCTTCTTTCTCAAATGAGGAAGCAGATAAAATTAGGAAGCACCATGCAATTTGTTCATGCTGTAGCTGCATTACTATATAATTTTCCGTTATATATTTCTTAGATATGTCGAATGCCAATCATATGTTTAATTGTTGATGGCATAGACACACTTGCCTTCATCGATGTTCTATGAGTTTGACATATTTTCATGTTATGTATTAAAGCTATGCAAATTATTTTGGGGGAACAATTTATATGCGCTGGTTTGGTATGTGAAACCAAGTTTATTCCTGCAACAGTTTTCGCTATGCAAATTGAACAGTTTTCGCTACAACAGTTTTCTGTATTTGGTATGTGAAACCAAGTTTATTCCTATCGATGTTGCGTGGTTGTATGTTTAATTCCTTAAATGGCAAAGTACCAATTGTGACATCTAATGATTCTTGCAATCTACTACTAAAATGAATTATCGTGTTGTCAGTGGTCTTGTTCAACGTATGTAATGAAGCACTGTTTAAGACTACTACTTGGGATATTCTAGTGTGTGTGTCGTTCATCGACAGTTCGACACAAATTAAACTAAAAACGGAAGATGTCGATGCCATTGCTTACTAGGCTAGTTCTCAGATTGAATTGGTTGCCATTTGTGTCAGGCGATATTTGTTGTGGTTTGACAGACTTTGTTCAGCTAGTAATCCTGTCGTGGTCAGACCTCTAATTCTGAATAAACTTTCCCCATAAGAAGAAACAAATTCTGAACAAAATCTTCCACAGGTGCTCCCTCCACTGGAACTAGAATTAGTTGCAAAAGAATGTTTTGTTTTGGTTGGTGAGACATCACGAAATTGTTGCGTCTTTCACTGTGCCTATTCTCTGGAATCTTTTCGGCAACCAATTTCCCATATCAGTTCTGTCATTTCTCTAAATCAAGTGCAATCATTTGGTTAATCTTGGAAGTGTTCCAAGGAACTGAAGACACAAGCCAAGGTCTAGCTAAACTTTGCCGGACTGTATCTGTAAACCACTATCACTGGCATACGAATTCTTAAATCTCGAGCCCTTGATAAATGCTAGTCCTCACCAGAGACCAAATTAACAAGCATGAAACCATTGAACTAGCACCAAATACATGCTAGTCCTTACCAGAGACCAAATAACATGCTAGTTGTAATTTTCAGTATATGGAGATTTATTCCAATTAATGTATGATGAGTGTACGTTTATTGTGGAATGTAAGTGCATGTGATTGTGCATGTTTATATGTGAAGTATATAAATGCGGATATGCATGTGTGGAATAATGGTTCTGGGAATGTATATATCCGTTTTGTTATTTTTTAAGGGCATGCTTAGCAAATTACCTAAGACTAGCCGATAAAACAATTTGTTTTTTCCCTTAAAAAACCGTATCGGTGATGGATGGTAATTAAAACATGTTACAAATAAGCCTCATCTGTATCAGGTGATCGGGTGAGAATACTACCCACCCATATATAAAAGATGACCAAGCCATCTGTGTCGATTAATTTCTTTCACCTCTACAACCTATCAAAGATAAAGTTATTAGTGACTGCTGGTAAAACACAAAGTGATGGAAGAGAACATAATATAAAGATGTGACCTATCGTCATTTAGTGACAGTTGGTAGAAGAGAACCACATCTATAAAGGATGTTTACCACCTGTCCAAGATAACTGATACAGAGTAGTAATTTTAGGTGAGGGTGAGAACATGTCAGATATAAAGTTTTTTAACTCCTCGGTGATCACTTATCTCTGACTAGTGAACTCTTTCGTTGGAGACGAGGATTACGACCTATCACAGACGACATGTACCGCAGTGAGACTGTATAGTACATGCATTTCATCTCTTTGCTATCAAATCTAACTCAGATCAGATCATCGTCAGCTACTATATATAACGAGTGCTAGCTAGCTAGGTGAGTTACGTACAAGAACTTCTCCATTGCAATCAATCGAGTTAATCAGTAGCGAACATTCGCTAAAGTATATATGGTTTTCCAAGTGCAGCCGCCATGGCTGCTCCTCCACTTCATCGCCATCGCCATCCTCCTCCCGGCCGTGTCTAGCGTGCCGCCGCCGCCGGCGGCGGTGGCGACGGTGTTCGACGATAACTACGTGGCCACATATGGTGGAGACGGCTACCACCTTGTCAACCAGGGCGCACAGATTAGCCTCACCCTGGACAAGAGCTCCGGTATACATACACACAGACAGAGATCATGACACTGTTGGATTCAGCATTAATTTCAGCTCGTAGTTTTTTCTTCTCTCTCTCTTTTTTAGCTTAACCTAGCTTGTGATCATGCAAATGATCATGCCTGCAGGTGCTGGATTCAGGTCCAAGTTGATGTACGGCTCAGGGTTCTTCCACATGAGGATCAAGGTTCCTGCCGGCTACACTGCCGGCGTTGTAACAGCCTACTATGTGAGTGCTAATTAACTTCACTTAATTATATACTCCTTCATGTTGACTAATAACTAGCTAGCACTAGTAAGTAACTGAAATTTAGAAGCTAACGATTAATTTAGTTTATTTTCTGAAATTGCACGTGTAGCTGGCGTCAGAGCCAGACAGGGACGTGCAAGACGAGGTGGACTTCGAGTTCCTGGGCGACAAGGACGGCGACCCCATCACCCTCCAGACCAACGTCTTCGTCGGCGGCCACGGCGACCGCGAGCAGCGCCTCCGCCTCTGGTTCGACCCCGCCGCCGACTTCCATGACTACTCCATCCTCTGGAACCCCTTCCATCTCGTGTAAGCTAAGCTCGAGCTCAGTTCAATGGCGCCATGCCGCCATGGCGGCTAACTAACTAGCTGATCGTTTCTTTCTTTGTGTGTGTGTGGTCGTTAATGGCGCCGGCCGGCAGCCGCGATTGATTCTTTTGCAGGATGTTCGTGGACGAGACGCCGGTGAGGGTGTTGAAGAACCTGACCAGCAGGGGCCCGGAGTTCGAGTTCCCGGCGAAGCCGATGCGGGCGCGGGGGAGCGTGTGGGACGGCTCCGACTGGGCGACGGACGGCGGCCGGAGCAAGGTCGACTGGGGCCGGGCGCCCTTCACCGCGGGGTTCCAAGGGTTCGGCGTAGACGGCTGCGCCGCCACCGCCGGCGTTAGCTCGGACTGCGGGTCGCCGGAGCTGTGGTGGTGGAACGGCGGCGAGTACAGGAGCCTGACGGCGGCGCAGCAGGCGGCGTACGAGGGCGTGAGGAGGAACCTGACCTACGACTACTGCACCGACAAGAGCAAGAAGCACCCAGTGCCGCCACCCGAGTGCCAGCTGGAGTATACTATAGACCAGTTTTAATGTAATATTTTACCTCCAATTTCGATTATGAAATAGATAATAGAACTTCAGTGCATAGTTTTTTATCACATAGTTTTATAAGTTATTTTAGTATTTTGGTCTTATCGATTTCATAAAGTGACGAATAAAAAATAGTCCATACAACTAAAGTTTTTAGCATCGATTTTATCCGATTTTTAATGTTTTGAAAACATTAAAGTTTCATCACCTTAACTCCATATACATATACAGTATAAATTAAAAGGTTGTGATTACAAACATGTGAAAGGGAAACCTTTCATGCCAAATTACTGTGCCACGTCGTCAAAGCAACATGGACCGTCCGATTTTGACTCTAGATGTTAGTTGCCATCAGATCCCTTGATTGGCTAAATCACTTCATGGTCCTCAAAGAAGATTATTTTACAATAAGATCCTCCCACTCACTAGGGACCAAGCAGTCCAAGCCACGACTTGGTCTCCTCGCATGCCATTTATCGGTGCGCCGCCGCCGGAATCCCATCGCCATCTCTCCCCGGCCGCCACCTCCTCCCAAATCCCTCATCCCCACTGTCATGACTTAGCCTCAATTGAACCAAATCACAGATTAAAGGACAGCCAAGACAAAACAAAGACTGAACTGAAACAAGGGAATCAAAATATCCAACAAACTTGGAGAGAAATTCAGGGAAATTGGCACTAATTGAGAGGATTATCTCTTACAAGAACAGAACTAGCAAGGAAACGAAAATGGGGAAAGTAAATATGTGTTCACACTTTTGATCTTATCTTCTAACAGGGCCGGACAGAGAGTATATATATCATATCAGTACAGCTAACTGACAAATGAGCTGTAGCAAAACTAGGAAGCATCTCAGTCGAACGATTTCCTTTAACCCAGTGCCACCCGTTATCTTCAAATCTTAGTCGTCCCTTACTTCTTCTTCTCCTCTTTCTCAGATCATCTCAGATAAGCTACAGATTGATGTGGCATGACAATACCTCCCTCCTTGAAGACCCATGTCCTCATGGGGTGAATGTGGGAAAGACATTTTTGATAAAGGCATCATCCTCCCATGTGGCTGCTTCAACAGTTAAATTAGCCCATTTAACTTGCCACTGAACCACAGGTTCATTGTTCCTTGGAATCAAGCGACGTCTCAATATTGCTTCAGGTGCAGTAAGGATGTTTCCTTCAGGATCAATGAGGGGTAAACCCTGTTGAACAACAGCCTTTGGTCCCAAATGCTTCTTCAATTGACTTATATGAAAAACAGGTTGAATCTGACAACCAGTGGGCAACAAGAGCTTATATGCAACTGATCCAACCCTTTCCAAAACCTTAAATGGGCCATAAAACCTTGAATGCAGCTTGAGAGAACGATGGAGACCCAAAATATTATGACGATACGGCTGCATTTTGAGATAAGCCATATCCCCAACATTGAGAGTACGCTCACTTCGGTGGAGATCAGCAAAATGTTTCATTCTAGCCTGAGCTCTTTGAAGGTTGGACTTAATTGTCTCATAAAAGGTAGCTCGGATTTGTGGTGTGTCCAAGGAAGCTGTACTAGGAGAAGATGATAGAAACAGCTCGGCCATCAATGGTGGTTTAACACCATACAGTGCTTGATAGGGAGACATGCCTAGGGAGTTGTAAAAATTTGTATTGTACCATCACTCGGCATGAGCTAGGAGAGCACGCCACTTAGTTGGTTTAGCAAAAGTCATACACCTTAAGTAATTCTCGAGGCACTGATTAACTCTTTCCGTTTGGCCATCCGTTTGAGGATGATAGGCCGTGCTCAAATGGATCTTAACTCCTGCAGCTGTGAAGGCTGGTTGCCAAGCCTGACTAGTAAAGATGCGGTCCCTATCACTGATAATGATGGAAGGTAAGCCATGCAATTTGGAAAACTGATCCTGAAACTGAGCCAAGACTTGTTTTGCAGTAAAAGGGTGACTAAGAGGGATGAAGTGGGCATATTTTGTGAATCGATCAACTATAACCCAAATGACATCTTTCCCTTCAGATTTAGGGAGGCCCTCGATGAAGTCCATAGAAATATGAGTCCAGGCAGTCTCTGGTACATGAAGAGGGTGCAACAGACCTGGAATGAGGGAGTGATCCAATTTGTTTTTCTGGCAAACCAGGCAATTTTTGACAAAGGCAGTCACATCCACTTTGAGGCCGGGCCAATAAAAGAGTAACTTCATTCTTTGATAGGTTGCTTTCTCCCCAGAATGCCCCCCTAAAGGTGAATCATGGAATTTCTACAGCAATTGTGTTCTGAGGTTCCCAGCAGCTCCAATGTAAAGTCTGTCCTTATAACGAAGGATGCCCCCATTCAAAGAATAGTGCTGATGAGCCTGCTGATCAATGCTCAGTTGAGAAAGTAATGCTTAACTTTTAGGATCTCCCACATAGCTTTGCAATACCTCAGTGATCCAGTGAGGGACAAGAAGGGCAGTGGCCATGACTGCAGCAGTTTCAGGCATTTGTCTAGACAAGGCATCAGCCGCTCGGTTTTCTTTGCCTTTTTTATACTCAATCTTATAAGTGAACCCAAGCAATTTGACTAGCAATTTGTGTTGAATACCCTCTGTAATTCGTTGTTCAATGATATACCGTAAGCTAGCTTGGTCTGTCCGGATAATCAAAGAAGAGCCCAAGAAGTAGTGCCTCCATTTTTTGAGAGCCTCCAAAATAGCCAAGGCTTCCTTGTCATATGTTGAATAACCAGCAGCCCTAGGACCAATTGCTTTACTCAAATAAGCAATGGGCTGCCCTTGCTGCATCAACATGGCCCCTAGCCCTTGATCGCTTGCATCAGTTTCCAAGACAAAAGGGAGAGAAAAATTTGGGAGAGCAAGGACTGGAGCAGTGCTAAGCTTGATTTTCAGAGTGTCAAATGCATTTTGCTGATCTGGGCCCCATATAAAGCCTTGCTTCTTCAAAGCCAAAAACAGTGGACGACAGATGATCCCAAAATTGAGGATAAACCGGCGGTAGTACCCAGCCAAACCAAGGAATCCTCTGAGTTGAGTGACATTTGCAGGCACAAGCCATTGTTGGACAGCAAGTATTTTATGGATCGTAGCCACTCCTGCCGAGTGATGACATAACCCAAGTATTCAACCTTAGTCGACCAAAAGCACATTTTGTCATCTTGGCGGACAATTGATTTTCCCTCAATAGTTGGAGTATGGTCTGAACATGTACTGCATGAGAAGCTAAGTCCTTGTTGTATATCAGGATATCATCAAAAAACACTAAAACGAATTTCCTCAAGTGAGCAGCTAACACTTGATTCATGAGAGCTTGGAAGGTAGCAGGGGCATTGGTTAACCCAAAAGGCATCACCAAAAACTCAAAATGGCCCACATGGGTGCTGAAGGCGTTTTATGAATGTCATCGGGGTGCATACGGATTTGATGATAGCCCGAACGCAAATCTATTTTGGAAAAGTATTGTGCACCATGGAGCTCATCCAACAAATCCTCGATAATTGGAATGGGGTATTTGTTTTTGATAGTGGAAACATTTAATTTCCTATAATCAATGCACATACGCCAAGACCCATCCTTTTTCTTAACTAGGATAGCAGGAGAAGAATATGGGCTCATACTCGGTTGAATCACTTGAGAAATCAGGAGTTGTTGAACTAAATCCTCTAAGGCAGTTTTCTTATGGTGGGGTAGCCTGTAAGGTCTAACAGTAATAGGCTTAGCGCCTGGTAAGAGGGGAATTGTGTGGTCACAGGGCCGACAAGGAGGAACAACAGTGTTCTCAGCAAAAACATCAGGGTAGTGAGATAAAACCTTAGCAATTATGGGAGGGACATCTGAGCTTGGTAAGGGTGGGGAATTCAGAGAGGATGTATAAAGAATAGCACCGATAATAGGAGAATGCAAACATTTGTGCAGCAAATGAACTGATATCAAAAAATTGGAAGTAGGTAGAGCCATATCATTAAAAGTTACCTCCCTTGAGCCTTGATGATGAATAGTTAAAGTGCTGTCCTTGAGGTTGAGAGAAATAGGACTATGCTCAGATATCCAGTCACAACCCAAAATAGCATCATAGCCTTGAATAGGGAGCACTCTGAAGTTAGAAATGAATTGTTCACCCTGAAGAGTATACTGAACCGCACAGCAAGTAGCAGCAGTAGAAATAATTGAACCATCAGCAACTCGAACTGACAAAGCAGTATGATTAGAAATAGGAAATTGAGCTAGTTGCACCATTTTGGGAGAGATAAAAGTGGTTGTACTACCACTGTCCAACAAGGCCACTGCCACTACTGAACCCAGCTGCTAATGCAATGTAAAGGTACTAGCACCCGAGGGACCCCCCAAAGCATGCAGAGAATGAGCTGTATTATCCTCAGGGGAAGTATTAGGGGGACTACCAGGGGGTGTTGTGAATGGTTGCTCAACAGAATTGTCCAATAGTTCGTCCTCCATGGCGACCAAATAAATGTGACGTCCTTTACAAATGCGTCCATGTCCCGGCACCCATGGTTCTTGGCATTTGAAGCATTTTCCAGCAGGCCTAGCAGCAGGTACAAGGGTTTTATCATCTCTGTTTGGTAAGTCTTTTGGTGGCAAAGGATTGGACTGTACTTTGGAAGGTTCTTTCAGGGAAACAAAAGATGTAGCAAATTGTCCTCTTGCAGATGATTGATAGCCGTCATAGTTGCGGGCATGTGCATAAGCCTCCACCAAAGATCGAATACCCAGAGATTTGAGAGGACGCTTGATGAAGTCTTTGAGCCCCGAGATGAAAAAAATCCAAGAAATACTCCTCAGTAAGGTGAGGGCGATGGCGTTTCACCAGGGCCATGCTCTCTTCAAACTTGTCTATATAAGCGTTCACTATGGTGAACTGTTTAAGATTGTGAAATTGATCTGTAACATCAATATGGGACATAGTACCAAAGCGCTGGCACAACATGTGGCAGAATTCATGCCAAGATAACTGATCAGTGGGCAAGTCAGAGCTGGATATCCATTGATTAGCGTGACCTGTGATATGAACCTCAGCGATCAGAACTTTGTCTTCCTCTGGTGTTCGGGCCAAAGAAAAGTATTTCTCCGCTTTGCGAATCCATGCCTCAGGGTTATCACCATCAAAGACAAGGAAATCCAAGTGACAATTATAACGATTGCGGTGATCAAAACGATGAAATGGATCCCCAAAGGCTTGCCCCTGATATGGTCCGCGATCAAGTGGGGAAGAAACCTCTGGACTTGGCCAGGGTGGTTGATATGGACCGAGTGGCGCATTCCAGTGCTGCTGGTATGGTCGAGGTGTGGGGTATGGGTAGGGTGGGGGTGGAGTTGGTGGATATTGTGGAGGAGGATGGGGATAGGTGGGATGGCAATGGGGAGCATAGTTAGGAGGCCAAGCAGGTGAATTAGGAAGCTGATTGAGATCAATCGATGGAGGTGGCTGATATGGTGGTGGAGGAGGAGGTGGTGGTATAGGAGGAGTTTGGAAGAACACCGATGTATTCCACTTCGGGTGTCTTGAACAAGATGGCGGTATAGGAGCTTGATATGTTTGATTTGGCACATAAATCCCATCAGGTTTCTCCAAACTGACCAAAGGCCCTTTTCCCTTCCTTAAATCAAACACTTGGTGTCTATGAGGCTCTACAGAATTTTCTTCTTCCCTTCTCATGACAGACAGATGAGAGCCCGGAGTAACTGATGGATGGCGCTGGTCTTGACCCTGGTCACTGGATGGAGAAATTAACAAATCTTGAAGAGCCTTTAAGCTTTGAAGAACTTCTTCCTTGTAACCTTGCGCCTGAGCAGCCTGATTCTGAATCTGTTCCTGCATCAATCTTCTTTCCTCTTCTACCTTATGCTGAAACTCTCTCAAGGTCACCCGTAATTCTTCCACTGCTGCTTCTATAGTCGAGCCTTCCTCCCCTTCTGTAGTTCTTTGACCTCTTGCCATGGCCCTTCTCAGATCTGAACAACCACTACAATCTCCACCCCCCAAATCAACCACAGCAACAAGGAATTTTACAGGAGAACAAGTCTCCCAACCTTTTCCACACACCAATTCCTCAGATCTGAAATTTTTCCAAGGATCGCAGAGCTCTGATACCTTTTGTCATGACTTAGCCTCAATTGAACCAAATCACAGATTAAAGGATAGCCAAGACAAAACAAAGACTGAACTGAAACAGGGGAATCAAAATATCCAACAAACTTGGAGAGAAATTTAGGGAAATTGGCACTAATTGAGAGGATTATCTCTTACAAGAACAGGACTAGCAAGGAAACGAAAATGGGGAAAGTAAATATGTGTTCACACTTTTGATCTTATCTTCTATAGGGCCGGACAGAGAGTATATATATCATATCAGTACAGCTAACTGACAAAAGATGACGTAAACAGAATGAGCTGTAGCAAAACTAGGAAGCATCTCAGCCGAACGATTTCCTTTAACCTAGTGCCACCCGTTATCTTCAAATCTTAGTCGTCCCTTACTTCTTCTTCTCCCCTTTCTCAGATCATCTCAGATAAGCTACAGATTGATGTGGCATGACACCACTGCCCCAGTCTCCTCCCCCATCCTCACCGTAGCAGCCTCCTCCTCCTCCTCTCCATCCTCACCGGCGCAACCACCTAATCCATTCCCCTACCCGCCTCCTCCCATCCCTGAATATACACGGTCTCCCTATGGGCAGTCGCTAATGAGCACTAGGTGAGGAGGGGCTTTGCATACCAGGAAATAAGCAAGCGATTTTCCAATTAGTCTTTGAGAATGGTCTCCAAGATCTGTCTAAGGTAACTGGCCATGGCCAAGGAGGTGCTGCATGTGTCCATTTTCATTTCCATTACTCCATTGTTTTCTTTATTCCTAAAGGCATAACAACAGATCCTCTTTTTTGTCATATATTTGCATTTACATGGTTATACTTAGCTATATTCTTACACTACCCACAAAATTATATAATTTCATAGTATTTCTTTTGTGTGATATATCTGAACCCAATATTGGATGCACCTGCTTGGTTTTCATAGATGTAGTTATGGACCTCTCTATTGAACATCGGTAAGGATATTGTAATTTATATTATTTTGCGAATCAAAATGGATGAACATGTCATATGATGCATTTCGTTTATTTCTATTGGAAAAATCCTCATAGAAGTACTCTACTGGCAGAGTATAGCTTAAGGGCATTTAAGTGAATTAGTGAACCCCACAAAGGAACTGTCTGTTTTTTCTCCTTAATATAATTCATATGTTTTTTGAGCCATGCATGATTCTGTACATTATTCAGAAACTTTAAATTTGCTTCCAAACATAGTTCAAAAGAGATTTACATGGTCCATCCTCCCCAAGAATGCTCCAATACAACCAGTAAATATGATGTCAATAGATGGGATAAAAAGAGCTTTGAGGTACAAAGTGCTATTCCAGCTACTACCCTTGCAATTTTTGCATAATGTTCTGTTTGTTCACATTTTTCCTGTTCTTTTATGACAATAGTTAACTTCAATGGTGAATGAAAACAGTTGAAAAATATAAATTGATATGTAGAAGAATCCCAAAATGAATAGTTTATAATGATGGCAGATTATCAGCTACCAATTACCATGTTAAATAGGTTATGTATCAATTCAGATTTTATTTTTCTTCTTTTTTCAAAAATAGCATAAGTACCATTTTAATTGCTTAAAATTGTTGAAAAAATATGTAAATTTTTTATGACTGTTTATTAATTTAATGCTAGCTAATTATTTCATGGTATGTATTTTTTTCTAACCAACGTTGATTATAAATTCATGTAATTTTTATTTTATGTTCATGTTTCTTAATTATTTCATTTAAGTATATGTATGTAATTAATTGAGCTAACACAAATAAATTGCATACATATACTGGATTTTTTCTTCATAATTTCCAGCTTTTGGTCATATATCAGACTCATTGAGCCTCTTGATGGGTCAAACGGCTAAGTGGAAGGCTGACATGTTGCTCAACTTATGCATACTCATCTTGATTATGCCATTAGAGAGGACTGTCCTGAGGAACCTTTTACCCGTTGAGCATGATTATGTTGAGAATCCTTTTTCACTCTCCTTTTCCTCCCCGCCTCGGCTTGCTCCCCCTCCTCCGTCCCTCGTCCCTTGGCCTGGAGGTGCTTGGGCTCGGTCCAGCCGTTGCTCATCTCGGCCTGCTTCATCGCGCGCGCCTCCAGCTGTCACCCGTTCTTCTTTGTCGACCGAACTCTAGCACCACCGCCACGTCGATCTGCCTCTCCGTGTGTTTCCTCCTCAAATTGATTGCAAAAATTCATTCCCCACTCCCAATGATGGCCAACCGACCTCGACCATTTTTATCCCGAGTTTTGCGGAATTGGGCTTTGATGATTTGGATGCGGATTCTCTTCGATTTTGGGGGAAACGGAAAGAGGAGATCAAGTTGATCAAAAGCCCTCAACCAATTTTTGGAGATTGTGAAAGATTCGGCTGGATTTGATGGGGAGGATCGGCTCCAACAGTGTATGGGCATGGACTATTGTCCGGAGGTTGAAAACACTACTGTAGCACGTGGGTCTGACTTGGTAGCGAGAGGAGGCAGCCAGCTGTGCTAGTTGGGCCTGCGGCTCCACTTGTGGGCTGGGCCGAAGAGAGGCAGGCCGAGCGAAGGGAGGTAGGAGGTAGCAGAATGGGTTGGGGCTGAAAAGGAAGGAAGGAATTGGCTTTTGGCCCAAAACCAAGGAAGGATTCTAATTAACTTTCTCAATTATAATGTATAGCGATCCGAATGTTTTAATTTATTGCTCAGCTCTTAATAGTTGTTGTATCACTAGAAAAAATGTTTTTACCCGTTGCAACGCACGAACATTTTTTTGTACTAGAATAAATTATTTAAGGAGTAAATTTCAAAAAAACATAGGTTTTTTTCACAAGATGGAACTGTGGTTTTGTATAATAGTCTCAAAAAATTGTGTTTTATGAAACAAAACTCAAAACATGTGGGTTTTTTTGAAATTAATGCCTCAAAACCTGTGGCTTTATACTCTTCTTTAATATTGAAAGGAAAATATTCGTTGGTGCTTGCATTGAGCTTCATCGATGAACTAAAGTCATTCAGTAAAGTTAACCATTTATTAGACTAAGAAATAGGGGTTGTCTTATTCCTGAATCCTAATATCTACTGCTACTCCAAGGTTTACTTTAACAGCTATGTAGGTAATGTTTGCAGTAAAGTACTTACATGCTCTATCCAGGCTCTCCTATGTGTGATATGTGCTCCTCATATGGGGTAATAAGCAGTGACGGAGCCAAAAAATCTTCACGTGTAGTGTTGAGCTAATGAGAGCTTAAATATTTTCACAAATTCACAAATTACATAGCCCTTTTTCAAGATTAAAATGGGGATTGTGGAGCTAGGCATGGGGCTCACACCCTAGCAGCCCATGCCTGTTTTCGCCTCTGATAATAAGTTAACATAGGTAGCAAGAAATATGATGTTACTATCAACTATTTAATTCAATATTTTTTTCAGTTCTAAGGCAGGGACACGGAGACTCGCTGGCCATGAGCCCATGATCAAGAAAAGGCCGTGGTGGGGAGCAGCGGAAGAAAAGTGGCCACGACCAATAGCCATGGAGCTTTGGAGGCGGCGAGTGGTAACGGCCATGAAGCTAGACACTGACAATATGTCTACTTGGTCAACACCATATTTAATATTTTTTAATGTGCAGTAGATTGATAAAAGTCCATGCTAGGCTGTACACTTCACTGTACTTTGCATTTGACATAAATTTGCCCAAATACAGTGAAAAATCACCCGAGTTATTTTTGGTTTCCCAGTTAACTGAAATCAATTCAGCAACAGAAGCAGCAACATGGTTATGTCGTTTAGTGATCAAAAGTGTTCTCAATGAAGAACTGAAGCTGGCAAGCCGATGCTCCCTACTGGTACAGTAGCAACAAACAATGACCCATTAATATTAGCGAGGTATATCACCTTTTACAATATAGAAGGGCTCCCAATAATAGGATCATTTTTGAAGACAAGCACATATGATACGATCGTTTGCAAGCTTTGCTACTCCCAAAAACATATTGTAAGATGTTTTTGGTTTGTATAAGATTCACCGTAAGATGTATTTATGTGTTTTATATGCGTTCAGACTTATGTTATGTACATGAATCCATATAAAAATGTGGTGGGACAAACCATCTTATAATATGAAATAGAGGGAGTAGGAGAGAATCCTTCTTTTGCACATTGATTTGGAACACAAGCTGTGAACTATTGCCAGAATTTGTTTGTGAGTTCTCTGTTGCTAAATCCCTTTTTAATCAAAGTACCATTTCTATTTTATTTTCCTCTTACACGGGTAAAAAGAAATAAATTTGTATGGAGTGATTAGTGTCATGTGACATGTTCGGTAAAAAAAAGTCATGTGACATATGAGCCATATGTTATGGTGAGAAGGATGAAGTCAATTTTTCTAGCGAACACAGTTGCCATTAATGAATTTTCCTACGCACCATTTATAATAGGATGGTCGCGCGAATCCACGACTTTATATACTAGTATAGTGGTAATATAGTAATAAAATTTTGTGTGTTCTTGGCTTAGAATTTCGCAATCACATTTTGGTAAGGCTGTGTGTTACAGGATACCCGAAACTGAAGCAGGAGGTTGTAGTAGAGGCCACCCTACCAATGGTTTAAAGGAGAAATTTTTAGCATTTTTATTTGTTTTAAAGATTTACAAAAATAATTTTTTATTTTGGAAAATTGCAAATCTAGTCTCCTTCCACCCTCTGGAAGGGCGAGATTTAAAAAACATCATCCCAGAGGGCGTTTTCGCTGACGTGGCAGACGAGAGTTCGCCGTCGTCTGCCGCGTGGCGGCAATTTTGCGAAGACCCCCTTCCCGCCCTTGCCAAGGACGTTTTTCCCTGTAGCACCAGGGGGCTGCCTGCAAAAGGGCGGCCACCCTGGCTTTTTTGCAGGCGGCCCCCTTCCCGCCCTTCCAGAGGGCGTTTTTGCACTGTGGATTCAGGGGGCCGCCTGCAAAAAGGTCAGCCGCCATGGTTTTTTTGCAGGCGGCCCCCTTCCCGCCCTTTCAGAGGACGTTTTTTGCCCTTCCCGTCCTCTGAAAGGGCGTTTTTATCCTACATGCTGAAACCCTAACCCTAATTGGCCTCAACGGATCGATTTGTCCCACAAGTCGTCCATACGTATTGTTGCAAATCTAAATGTTATCGTGTTGTGTAATGAACCCTAATATTCGAGGTATCGTACGTATGTTGTTTGCATTACCTGTGATCATAACATACTGTTTTAACCAAGTTAACTTAGTAGCAATGGTTAAGCAGCTTTGTGCCACATTGTTGCATAACCCATTAGGTATGGATGATACAATACATGTCATATGTCTTATACATACATGATACAACTTACTCATCCCCGACGAGTCGAGGCTCGGCTATCCTACGGAACCGTTCTAGGGCGTTAAGCTTGTCATCAATTTTCTCTTTCCTTCTCGACGTTGTACTCCTTTTGTGTTTCACATTTAGTTACTTTTAGGTCGTTATATTGGGGAATGACATTGTCAATCCACCTAGTGAATCCTCACCTCCTTTGAATGCCCTGGTAAAGAAACACATGTAATCAGTTAGAGAGCCACAAGAGCGAAGACGTTTGCGGGATTGATAAAACAAAAGACGTACAACAAAGTCGTTGTCTAAGTTGGGACAAATGAAATATCTCCGGCCATATGTTCGTGGTTCAAAGGAGGTAACCATCTTGCAACGATCCCTACAACCGTACATGGGACGCTCCGACCAGTTAGGGAAACCTAGTGGGTTGTTCCTCCAATTTAAGCTTGCGATTTCGACGCGACGTTCGTACTCCATCCATGCATGAATGAATTGTTCGGTCAACTCAGGTTGTGTTACCGTCCGACCGATCGAAGCAGGTCTAACTGTATCAATCCACTCTTCGTATGGACACTGACATACATCCTCCTGGTTGTACATTTGTGATGTTCGGGGTTAGAAAATGAAACAAGCGAATAGGTTAAACAAGGAAAATGATACTCACGATAAAATTGTCATCCATAATCTCGAGACACACGAAGCATCTTTGTCCTCTAGTTGCTTGTCTTATGGATCTTACCACCTGACAACGGAGACCACAGTGGCATTCTGGACGTTCCCGCCATGTGGGTAGTGCTAGCTGATCCATAGGCCAATCCAAAGCTTCAGCACCAACTCGACGTTGGTACGCAGCCTTCCGCCGAAGGTAGTCTGACCTTGTTTCGCTTAGTGGGTAGTAGCGTGTTCCACCGGTTCGTGGGTTCTCCATATCTATCCACTCAACGAAGTTGCAGACCCGACAATTTGCCTGCATGAGGTGTTAACACGATGTACGATCAAGTTAGCATTTTCTGTGTGAAGATTTTATAGCAGAAAGCATTGCAGATAAGCCATACCCGATCAATGTTGGTGCATTGGAAAAATCGTCTCCCCTGGGTTTCCGTGAGGAGGGACAACGTAAGTATGCAACCATCTCCACAATGGCATAACAGACGGTCACACCATGGTGGAATCAAACCGTTCAAAGGATGGAGTCGCCAGTGGAAACGCTCAACGAATGGACAATATGAAGATCTCATTGTACATAGAAATGTAGAAAACAAAATGCAGATTTGAAGAGCTCGTATTCGGATTGAAGCAATATATAGTGCAGGGAGGTCATAGTTGGTAGCGACGTATCGTGTAGGTTTGTCACGGGGCAAAAGCTGATAGCGACGTATCGTGTAGGTCTGTCACGGGGCAAAAGCTGATAGCGACATCTCGTGCAGGTTTGACAACACTGAAAGTGTTTTTGTCGTTAGTAAGAGTATCGTGCAGCGAATGACATGGAAGGATCTCGTGACATGTGAGTGGGACGAACGGACAGAGTTATATACAAACATCCAACATAAAATAAATAATTATCATTTTTACATACTGTAGAACGCAGAACCTACTGGCGAGCCCTCTTACCCCTAGCCCTCCTAGCCTGTGCTTTAACGTGCCCCTGAGAGTACGTCAGCCTGTCTGGGGGCACGACACGACCATCACGGACATCCAGCGCGGGCGTCTCCTGTGGTTGGTCCTAGCTCTATGGTAGAGGTGCTCCACCAAGCTGAGAGGCGGCGATAACGTCTTGATCTGGGTCCTCTAGGTCGTCGAAGTCGTCGCCCATACCTGACCCCCCTCGTCGCCCGCCCCGGACCCGCCCGCCTGCGACGATGATGCCCCCGAGCGGAAAATCCCCACCGAGTAGAATCCTCCTGTATATAAGCAATGTGAAGCATCAATCATTAAAACTAATAAGTCTCTACTACTCGTCGGACAACGCTTGCTCACCTCTCGGCTGAGTGAAGGGACGAGGAATGGAGGATCTGCTCGCTCCAGCAAAGCCCACAGTGGTGGGTCGAGTCTCGAAAGGCCGAGGGATCAACGATCCACTCGCGCTAGCCGTATCCCCAGTCGGAAGCGTCAGACCTACGCGACATTCGGTTTGTTATATCACGTTGTAGGGTTGCCACAATGAAAATGAACGGAACTAACCTGTGAAGGCACCAGCATCGTGTGGTGACCATCCTGGTATCGGAACGCGTGGACGTGGAACTGTAGCAGCCGGCGGAGGTACCGCGTCGACGGCTGAACGACACGAGAAGATGCACAAGATCGAACGCGCTGTCGTCTGCATCCGCTGGAACGTCATCTTCTGTTCCACCTCGTTCAGGTGAATGCCTGCGTCCAACCTCAGCATCACCGAGTTGATTTCGACATTCAATGTCCGTGCGGCGTCGACCTACGAAAATCCAAACAAATTAGGTTCGTCGCTCAAATATACAGGAAAATCATGTTACAAAGTTATTAAGCCCGAGAAAGCATGACGTACCCCCATGAAGTAGTCCTGGTCTCGGTGCCTGGGGTAGGTGTCCGTGACCGCTGCCTGTTATCGTCCATCAAAGGGGAAATTTTCTTAAATCTATCCCTAAAGTATGCCTGAGTGCCATGAAGGATAAATTCCACAATACCTACCAATGGGAGCCCCCAAACTCCTCGCATCACCTAGTTGTACACCTCGGCCAGGTTGGTTGTCATTGTACCATATCGAGCTCCGTCAGTGTCATACAACAGAGACCATTTTTCTTTCGGTTCATTCTCTATCCAGTGGGAGAAATTACGTATTGATGGTGCGGACCTCCTTCTCATTGTTGGTGGGTCATTATGCAATGGACCAAGAGGTATTGCAGGCTCGCCATCCTGTGGCCAACGAGATTGCTCGTCGGTTTGCTTCGTTGTCAGCTCATCTAACCTTCTCCACATCTCATTGAATTTTTTTCTCTTGATTCTGACCATATAGCCTCCTGAAGAGATCCATCAGGTTGAATTGTTTGTAGAAATTGGCTCCCATATGCCGCATGCACCACCTACTCCGAACATCATGCCACCTAGATGGAAGTCCCCTCTCCGGCCAACCATTCTAAAGATAGTCAATTGCCTTCAGCATGCCCGCATAACGATCATGAATGAGACAAACATTGGGCCTCATACGGACGACTTGACATCGAACTCTCTCCAAGAACCAATACCAGCTTTCGGTGTTCTCACTCTTGACAAATGCAAACGCCATAGGTAGCACCTGGTTATTTTCATCTGCTCCAATCGCCGTCAGTATCTGACCTCTGTATTTGCATGTCAGAAAGGTTCCATCTATGCACAACACAGGGCGACAGTGCACAAATGCGTTGATGCAAGCACCAAGCGAGAAAAATGCTCTTTGCAGCACGCTCTTGCTGATTCAGTAGATGATGGAAAAGTCTGAATGTCGTAGTAGGTATTGGGGTTTCTCTGAGCAATGGTGGCTAAAAGACGAGGTAAATTGTCATAGAATGCTTCAAATGTGCCATACCTCATCTCCAATATCTTTTGTTTTGCCCTCCAAGCCTTGGAATAGCTGATAGTATACTTGAATTTGTTTTCAATGTGCCTAATAATGGAGCCTGGTTCAAAGTCCGTGTTTTTAACAACATCGTTGTACATCTCACCAGCAATAAACGTCGAGGTGATGTTGCGGTGGTACTTATCTACCCCCGACAACAGACATGTGTGCTCACTAACAATGCTCATTTTTTAATAGTCAATCCATTTCCCCTTGTATGCATGAACGCGCCACGGACAATCATCCTTCATGCACTTCACATCATACATATAGTTCGTAGACTTCATCACCCTAAACTCTCTAGGCAAAGAGACCACCCAATGCTTCACCGCCTCTTTCATGTCTTCCTTATGAGCATACCTAGCACCCTGGATTACCTCGTTATCCTTGTATTCAAATGAAATCTATTGCCCCTTCGAGATAACAAGCTGAGAGAAATCAGCTTGTTCCCAATCCACGGGCATGACATCTTCTTCCTCGTCCGATGCTTCATCGCCCTCCGCCTATTCATTTTCAGAATCCTCCCTCTCCATTTCTTCAACAATTGCTTCGATTCTCTCCCCCTCGGCTGCCACGCCAATCGCCTCCTCCAAGCTTGCTTCATTGCTCGAACCTTCACCATACTCTATTTGCATTGTATTACTGCTATCGATTTTGTGCAATGCCACAAAAATAACAAGGGGCCAGGACCTTTCAAGTGCCATGTCCACATAACGTCTTCACGACTCAGTGTTATCTATTAGCATAAGTTTTCAATAATATCCTTCTGTTGCATGAATTACTGTTAGTGATATGCCCTAGAGGCAACATGGAGATGTTGGATATCACGTCAATGTTTATGTATTTATGAATAAAGTGTTATTCAGTTCCATGAAATAGACATCTTGTATTGATCAATAAGTACGTGACTTATTTATGAGACTCGATATGTATGAGGTAGTTTTCTAAATGATCCCTGATCATATATCATATTATTGGAACTAATATGATTCTAAGATCGGCATGTCTATTGATTGATGATCATGTCTCATAGATCATGGGTATGGAGATACCAAATCAATAAACATGGACATATGTGTTGGAGAACACATTGTTGGATAGACCCACCATGAGACACTACAGGAATTAATGTGCCATTAGTTGGTCTCAGGTAGTGTTGGTACAAAGTCCTTAGACCTGAGATCACCATGGATTCCAACATGTGTAGTAGCCTACTTTGGGACTACCAAACGCTATTCCGTAACTGGGTAGTTATAAAGGTAGTTTTCGGGTTTGCTATGAAACATGGAGTGGGATGTGAGTGATCAAGATGGAATTTACCCCTCCTTTGGAGAGATATCTCTGGGCCCCTCGAGGTAATGGATTATGGAAATGCATGGCCATGCTAAGTTGATTGAGGAGTCAATCAACAGACAGATAATCCAATACGGTTCGAGTGAATGGTTAAGCTATTGAAGGGATGGCACACATTTTGCCTATAGCTTAACCGGTATCGTGAGGCAAAGGGATTTCGTACACATTACGAGTTCGAGAGCCGATATTATTCTTGTATACTATGGTGTCAATATGTGCTTGCTAGCGCGCGCGTGACAGGTCGGCTGAGTTAGACTCGAGCCGACGATCGGCTAAGTTAGACTATAGCTGAAACCGAGTATACCTGAACCTACAGGGTCGCACGCTTAAGGGGATAGAATAGATATTCGAGTTGGACTCGGATACGGCTCGATCGGATAGGGATCCGATCGGATAGAGTCCTATGGGCTTACGACGTATGGGCGGCCAACTCTATGAGATACGGATGAGATCCGATTCAAAATAGAGTCCTAATCGGCCACTAGTCCCGATCGGCCAACTCTATATAAAGGAGGGAGGGGGTGGAGAGCCGTGATACGTCAATTGCATCGCGTGCAACGAAGTCGCCGAGATCAATCTCCACGGAAACCCTCCCCACTTTCGAGCCAAACCCTAGCCTTGCATCGCGTGCTAGCACACGGGTGTTCGGCGTTGTCCCCGGACGTGTGGATACCGGTAGAGGCGCCGCTACGTTGCGCGCCGTTGATCGGCCGGATCGGCTGCAATCGGAGCGATCGCGTGGTGGAATCGGCTGCGGTCGGGCGCATCGGAGCGAGGCGTGAGAACGCGGCCGGACGACTCGAATCGGCGATTGGCGAATCGGCGTCTCCGAGAATTGGCTACACTGTTCCGGATCGGATTGCCCCGATTGGCTATTCCGCCGCACTCTACTCCAATCGGTAACGATCTATCGGCCCTTACTTGCAAGTGTTCCTGGTTTGCGCGGTAAAAAGTTTTTGTTTTCGGCTAGCGTAGCCTCCGCGTAACCCTTCAATTACTACAACAGATCGAGACATTGTGTTTACTCTTGTATCCACTTTAAATCCACGTAGCAACCAACTATAGACTGACTCAATGTTAGTGATATGCCCTAGAGGCAACATGGAGATGTTGGATATCACGTCAATGTTTATGTATAAATGAATAAAGTGTAATTCGGTTCCATGAAATAGACATCTTGTATTGATCAATAAGTACGTGACTTATTTATGAGACTCTTTATGTATGAATCTATTTCTAAACGATCCACGATCATATGTCATATTGTTGGAACAAATATGATTCTAAGATCGGCATGTTTATTGATTGATGATCATGTCTCATAGATCATGGATATGGAGATACCAAATCAATAAACATGGACACATGTGTTGGAGAACACATTGTTGGATAGACCCACCATGAGACACTACAGAATTAATGTGCCATTAGTTGGTCTCGAGATAGTGTTGGTACAAAGTCCTTAGACCGAGATCACCATGGATTCCAACATGTGTAGTAGCCTACTTTGGGACTACCAAACGCTATTCCGTAATCGGGTAGTTATAAAGGTAGTTTTCGGGTTTGCTATGAAACATGGAGTGGGATGTGAGTGATCAAGATGGAATTTGCCCCTCCTTTGGAGAGATATCTCGGGCCCCTCGAGGTAATGGATTATGGAAATGCATGGCCATGCTAAGTTGATTGGAGTCAATCAACGGACAGATAATCCAATACGGTTCGAGTGAATGGTTAAGCTATTGAAGGGATGGCACACATCTTGCCTATAGCTTAAGCGGTATCGTGAGGCAAAGGGATTTGTGTACACATTACGGGTTCGAGCCGATATTATTCTTGTATACTATGGTGTCAATATGTGCTTGCTAGGCGCCGCTGTTGATGTGCGCTGAGTTGGACTTGAGCCGACGATCGGCTAAGTTAGACTATAGCCGAAACCGAGTATACCGAACCTACGTGGTCGCACGCTTAAGGGGATAGAATAGATATTCGAGTTGGACTCGGATACGGCTCGATCGGATGGGGATCCGATCGGATAGAGTCCTATGGGCTTACGACGTGTGGGCGGCCAACTCTATGAGATACGGATGAGATCCGATTCAAAATAGAGTCCGATCGGCCACTAGTCCCAGTCGGCCAACTCTATATAAAGGGGCAAGGGGTGGAGAGTTTCGGTATCGCGTTGAACCGAATCCGCAACAAAAGTCGCCGAGATCAATCTCCACGGAAACCCTCCCCACTTTCGAGCCAAACCCTAGCCTTGCATCGCGTGCTAGCACACGGGTGTACGGCGTTTGTCCCCGGACGTGTGGATACTGGTAGAGGCGCTGCTACGTTGTGCGCTGTTGATCGGCTTCGGATCGGCTGTTGTCGGGCGCATCGGAGCAAGGCGCAAGAACGTGACCGGACGACTTCGGGAATCGGCTTTCGGCTTGCGAGAATCGGCACACGGTTCCAGATCGGATAGCCCTGATTGGCTATTTCCGCTGCATACTCCAATCGGTAACGATCTATCGGCCCTTACTTGCAAGTGTTCCTGGTTTGCGCGGTAGAAAAATTTTTGTTTTCGGCTAGCGTAGCTTCCGCGTAACCCTTCAGTGGTATCAGAGCTAATCTTGCTTAGTTCGGGTTTTAGATTGAATCTGGAACAAGTTTTGCGCACGGTTTGATTAGATCAATCGATTTTACGGGATTTGTTGAGGAGAGTTCATGGTAATTGTGTTCCTTGATAGTGTATCGGAACGGCGTAATGTGATTACGTCGAAGCAATATCCATAGAACTCAGTTTGAGTCGGCTTCGAGATAGCGTTCCTTGATAGTGTATCAAAACGGTATAATGTGATTATGCCGAAGCTATCTCGTAGTCCGATCTTGTTAGCTGCCTCGCGCCTACGCAAACCATCTCCCTTGATAGTGTATCGGGACGACATAATATGATTATGCCGACATGGTTTCCGTAAGCGATTTCATAGATTGGATCTATGAATTTCGTGTGGTGGTCGTCTCGATGCCGTTTCTCTGCGATAGGTAGAAAACATTTCTACGCCTAACTTGTTTTTGTAGAGAATGCTTTGAGATGGTATGGCCCTATTGTATGTATGAGATGCATATGATGCATGTAATATTCTTTCATATGTGCAATCCCTGTAATATTCTTTCATACGTGCAATGCTTGTAATATTCTTTCACGACCTGCGAGTCGATGTAATCTTCAATTAGAGCTTCTATAGTAGTAGCTTAGTTTGAAGAAATCAAGCATTATGCACATTGAAAGATGGTGCCGAAGATGGAGATCCTCAGCGCCGACATGGAGATGGAGATCACCATGTGAAGGGGGCCATACTATTTCATTATATGCTATTCTACCTGCTTTCATATATGTGATATATTTGTTTGATAGGATAGCATCCCTCGCAAAATTAAGTAGTAATGATGCCCTTCCAAATGTTGCACCCGTCACCGTTATGCTCGTCAATGGTGGGTCTGCCAAAGCAGAGTGCCATTCTCTATCATAACACGAGGGGGTATATGTCGGACATATACAACAGGAGCATTTGGTTTACTTAACAAGGCTATCAAAACAGTTTTGGGCCTTGGGGCATAGGTTGGGGCCGGGGCATGGAGATGCCACACCAACAACAAGAGTCACATAGAGATGTGATTAGCAAGGAGTTGCTTATCGATGTTATTAATTTTCTAGCGGTGATGCCAAAGCTCACTAGAAAATTAATTAACATGTGGATCTTGACCCAATACGTAACCTAGAGGGAAGGTGTAAAATACGTAATGGGAGTCTAATGTTAAATTGTTTAACAATAGACATCATAAATATTGTGCTAAACTTTGCTTTTTCTGTTGTAGAATAAATGGCGGCTAATACTACACCCAGTACATTTAATTTGCGATCTATTCTCGAAAAGGAAAAATTAAATGGAACAAACTTTATGGATTGGTATCGCAACTTGAGAATTGTTCTCAAGCAAGAACGTAAGGAGTACGTTCTTGAAGTACCCTATCCCGAGGATTTGCCAAATAATGCCACCGCAACCGCACGAGGGCTTATGAGAAGCACACTAATGATGCCCTAGATATAAGCTGTCTCATGCTTGCTACAATGTCCCCGAGCTTCGAAGCAATATGAGAGCAATGATGCTCATACTATTATTCAGGAACTGCGTGGCATGTTTGAGAACCATCGGGCCGAGAGGTTCAACACCTCAAAGTCCTTGTTTGCGTGCGAGCTTGTTGAGGGGAATCCCGTCAGTCCGCATGTGATAAAAATGATTGGCTACATTGAGAGTCCTGGAAAAACTAGGTTTTCCCCTTAGCCAAGAGTTGGCTCGATGTGATTCTCCAGTCGCTCCCTCCGAGCTTCGAGCCATTCATATTGAATTATCACATGAACAATATGGATAGAACCTTGGCTGAATTGCATGGGATGCTAAAGACAGCTGAGGAGAGTATCCAGAAGAATGGTCATCATGTGATGATGATGCAGAAGGCTAAGCGCAAACCACCTGTCAAGAAACTTTGCACCAAGAGTAAGTTAACTCCCGATGAGATCGCGAGTGCCTCCAATGCAAAGAAGGGCAAGAAGGGTCGGCGGCATCAGATGCCGTTTGCTTCTATTGCAAGGAGACAGGCCACTGGAAGAGGAACTGCAAGAAGTACATGGAGGATCTCAAAAAGAAGCAAAGTACGACTTCTGCTTCAGGTATTAATGTTATAGACATTAATCTTGCTACTTCACCTTCGACTCTTGGGTATTTGATACCGGATCGGTAGCTCATATGTGCAAATCGTTGCGGGAATGAGAAGAAGTAGAGGATTGAGAAGGGGCGAGGTGAACTTGCGTGTCGGCAATGGAGCAAGCGTTGCTACGATTCTTGTCGGCACAGTACCACTTCATCTACCTTCGGGATTAGTTTTGGAATTGAATAATTGTTATTGTGTTCCAACACTATGTCAAAACGTTATTTCCGCTTCATGTTTGCAAGCGGAAGGATATGATTTTAGATCAATGGACAATGGTTGTTCAATATATCTTAGAGATATGTTCTATTTTCATGCTCCATTGGTGAATGGATTATACGTTTTGAATCTTGAAGCGTCTCCCATCTATAACATTAATACGAGAAAGGCAACTCTCTAATGATATAAACCCCACGTTTATCCGGCATTGTCGCTTAGGCCATATAAATAAGAAACGCATGGAGAAGCTCCATAAGGATGGATTGCTTCACTCTTTTGATTTTGAATCATTTGAGACATGTGAGTCTTGTTTACTTGGTAAGATGACAAAGGCACCTTTCACGGGACATAGTGAGAGAGCAAGTGACTTATTGGCACTCGTACATACCGATGTATGTGGACCAATGAGCTCAACGGCCGTGGTGGTTATCGATACTTCATTACCTTTACCGATGACTTTAGTAGATATGGTTATATCTACTTAATGAGGCATAAGTCCGAATCCTTTGAAAAGTTCAAAGAATTCCAGAATGAAGTACATAATCATTTAGGGAAAACAATCAAGTTTCTACGATCAGATCGTGGAGGGGAATACTTGAGCCAAGAGTTTGGTAATCATCGAAAGATTGTGGAATTGTTCCACGTTGACTCCGCCGAAACTCCACAACGGAATGGGGTGTCCGAACGGAGAAATCGCACCTTGTTGGACATGGTGCGGTCGATGATGAGCCAAAGTGATCTTCCGTTATCCTTCGGGGATATGCTCTTGAAACATTTGCGCTCACACTAAATAGAGTTCCATCTAAGTCGTTGAAAAGACACAATATGAGATATGGACAGGGCAACCCCTAGTTTGTCTTTTCTCAAAATTTGGGGATGCGAAGCTTATGTAAAACGTTTACGTCTAACAAGCTCACACCCAAATCGACAAGTGCTTCTTTGTGGGATATCCTAAGGAAACTAAGGGATATTACTTTTATAATTGGGAACAAGGCAAAGTGTTTGTCGCTCGACACGGTGTCTTCTTGGGAGAAAGAGTTTCTTTCAAGAAGGGTTAGTGGGAGCAGGGTGCATCTTGAAGAAGTTCAAGAAACACCGAAAACGTTTCGCGACCACAGAACCACAACAGGAGGAGCAAAGTTTTACGCCACCAGTTGTAGATACACCAGCCCCACGAAGGTCTGAAAGATCACGTCGTGCTGCACGAGCAGTACACAGTGCGAGAACAATGTGATATATTATTGTTGGACAACAATGAACCTAAGATCTATGAGGAAGCGATGGTGGGATCCGATTCCAACAAGTGGCTTGGAGCCATGAAATCCGAAATAGAATCCATGTACGACAATCAAGTTTGGAACTTGGTTGATCCCACGATGGTGTCAAAACCATTGAGTGTAAATGAGTTTTTAAGAAAAAGGCTGATATGGATGGAAATGTTCACATCTATAAGGCGCGATTGGTGGCGAAAGGTTTTAAACAGATTCAAGGAGTTGATTATGATGAAACCTTCTCGCTCGTCGCAATGCTTAAATCTATTCGGATTATCCTAGCGATTGCTGCATATTTCGATTATGAGATATGGCGATGGATGTCAAAACGGCTTTCCTAAATGGAAACCTAAGCGAGGATGTATACATGATACAACCTTAGGGTTTTGTCGATCCAGAATCGCCTGGAAAGATATGCAAGCTATATAAATCCATTTATGGATTGAAGCAAGCATCTCGGAGTTGGAATATTCGTTTTGATGAAGTAATCAAAGGGTTTGGTTTTATCAAAAATGAAGAAGAGGCCTGTGTTTACAAAAAGGTCAGTAGGAGCGCAATTGTATTTCTAATCTTATATGTGGATGACATATTGTTGATTGGAAATGATATCCCTATGCTAGAATCCGTCAAGTCTTTATTGAAAAATAGTTTTTCCATGAAAGACTTAGGGGAGGGTGCATACATATTGGGCATTCGGATCTATAGAGATAGATCCAAGAGGCTAATTGGATTAAGCCAAAGTACATACATTGACAAGGTGTTGAAAAGGTTCAACATGCATGATTCCAAGAAAGGTTTCTTGCCCATGTCACATGGCATTAATCTTAGCAAGAATCGGTATCCTCGGACACATGATGAGCGGAATAAGATGGGTATGGTTTCATATGCTTCGGCAATTGGATCCATCATGTATGCCATGCTTTGTACACGCCGATGTCTCGTATGCTTTGAGTGCTACGAGCAGATACGATCGAGATCCAGTGAAGGTCACTGGATCGCCAGTAAAGGATATCCTTAAGTACTTGAGAAGAACTAAGGATATGTTCCTAGTCTATGGAGGTGAAGAAGAGCTCGTTGTAAGTGGTTACACCAATGCTAGCTTCCAAACAGACAAGGATGATTATAGATCGCAATCTGGGTTCGTGTTCTGCCTGAACGAAGGCGCAGTCAGCTGGAAGAGTTCCAAGCAGGATTCTGTTGCTGATTCTGCAACGGATTAAAACGCTCGAAATATGCCCTTACTTGCCATAGTGCACGACAAACAAATTAAAACCGAGTTTATTCCATACTACGAATATGTTGCCTAGATGATTCGTGCCTAAGTTAATTTCTTTAACAGTATGTTCTCTGGTCTACATCTTAAAATATCCTAAATCAGTTTGTTCATTGATCTACCGCCAATCATATCTCTTTTCTACATATGTTCATCCAAATCTGACAAATTTTCTAAACTAAATTAAATTAAATTATACTTTATACATAAACATATTTAGATTATCAACAAAATTAGACGCACGATTATCCAAATTGGTTTGTCCTAGATCACATTGGCTAAAATAAATCATGTCCTCATTTTAACATTATAACATAGTGCTTAACATCTATTCACATGATATACACATAGATCCGAACATATTCTACCTAAGTTGATCTAAATATTCTACCTAAGTTGATCTAAATTAAATCATCTGTTTTACAAATCTAAAACTAAATATTCAATAACTATTCAAATATTAAAAAAAATCATTTTTCCTAATATTGCATTTACAAACTAACTAAAAAGTACGACGGGATATTGCATTTATCTCGGATGGAGTACACAATCCGGCAGGGCTTTGCCGCTCTTCTTCCTCTTCCTCACCCTCTCTCTCTTCTTTTTTCTGGATTTGGGAGGCTACAAATGAGGTGAAAATCGTTTGACTCGGCTTATATACGCCGGCCGAAAACGCCCTTCCGAGGGCGGGAAGGAAAAAACACCCTCCGAAAGGGGGCCACCTACAAAAAAGCGGGCGGTCGCCCTTTTGTAGGCGGCTCCACGGTGCTACAGGAAAACGTCCTTGGCAAGGGCGGGAAGGGGTCTTCGCAAAATTGCCGCCCGCGCAGCGACGACGACGAACGCCCGTCGCACGTCAAAAACGCCTGTGAAAGGGCGTTTTTAAATCTCGTCCTCTCGAGAGGACGGGAGGATACTAGATTTGTAATTTTCCAAAATAAAAAATTAGTTTGTAAATTTAAAAAAAAATTTAAAAATGATAAAAATTCTTTAAAGGAGGATGGAATTCGAGTTGCCAAATTCTGCTCTGCTCGTTGACAGTATCATCTGCACTGTGGGGCCGTTTCTCGCATCCGAAGCCTACTGTTTACGGGCCGTGAGCCGTAGCCGCATCTCCGGCTCACACGATTTCGGCCCCGCGTAAGGCGACTAGCCCCGGGCCGGCGTTGCCCCCATTCGTCTCGGCACGCGGCGAAGCCCTCGTTTCTTTTTCTGCGGTGCTATTAGCCTATTTTAGGCCGGTCTCTTGTGCCGAGCGAATGATTCGGGACACCCATCGTTTGCCCGGGATCGATTGGATCGGTCTGTGAGTAGTGAGTACAGTGGTGGCGAGCACGTACGTACGCTTTTCGTGTGGCCGGCCGCCCGTGCGTGCACAGGCGCCATGATTCGTGGCACTCGCGCGAGGCGCGACACGGAATCCGCCCGCAAAAAAGAGCCGTCCGGCTGGCCAGCATGCATGCCGGTGCCGCGCTTCCGGCTGCCCGCAGCCCGGCCGTGTGCGCCGCAACGAACGACGGTTCTTTGCCAGCGGAAAAAAGGAACAACCCAACTTTACCGCCTAAAAAACGGCCGCACCCCCGTCGCATTTTTAATCCAAAAGCTCGCTCATGGTCTAGTTGAGGACTGAATAACCTATTCATTCTTGCTGTCAAAATAAAATTTTTTAAATTTTAACAATGTTAAAATTTTAATAAATTGACAACATTATCAAATTTTAATTTAGTAGGTTAGATTTAATATGTTGTTATCAAAATTCTTTATATAATAATACTAATTATTAATTTTCAAAAAATGATATGGTTCAAAATATAACATTAATCTAGTATATGTATTAAGTTTTTAAAAAATGATATGGTTCAAAAAATAATATTAATCTAAACGGACTCTGCACTACTTTTTTCATTTTAATATATAGCACCTTAAAGAATCTTAAACATATTAAATTTGTAGTCCAATATTATTATTGAGATGAAGGTAATAATAGCTAAACAAGAGAGCGACCCCGTTGGTCGCGAGGGCAGCAGCCTGTCGCCGTGCCGCACCCGCACGACGGTGGCGACAGAGCCCTGCGGGCTCCGGCAAAAAGAAAAAAAAAACGGACGGCATTCGCGGCGCCGCGCATCGACGGACAGGGTGAGATCAACGGGCCGGAAAGTGGGGGGGCCATCCGCCATCGCCATCTCCCGTTGCACTTTCGGCGAACCGCGCCACGACCAGCCGACACCAGCGCTCCGCATGACGGGTGGGGACGTGAAATCCCGAGGTGAGCCTTGTCAGTGGAACGTGTCGCTGCGTGCGTCGTGAGAAGGGGAAAAAAATTTTTAGAAAAAAGAGGAAGAAGAAGCGGGGGTGAGATGCACCGGTAGGGTGGTGGCTGCGACGGGCTGGATCGGATTTGAAGAGGGGGAAAGGAAAAATCGTCGCCAGGGGCCCACTTCGGTGGGGAAAGGCAGGGAGAAATGGTACGGTCACGGGGATGTTGCACACACGCTCGTTTGTTTTATTTTTGACATGTGGGTGCACGATGGTGTAGGGTCGGCGTGTCATGCTCGTTGTTTGGGGCCAGTGGAGAGGGTTGTTCTGGCTAATGGAATTGAAAAGGTGCAAATAAATACCCGTTAATAGGCAATGATAATGCTGAGAGTACATGTTGGATGTACCAAAATATTCTAATTCATTTTTTAACGGTTAAATTTATTAGATGCCGAGTACAAACGACTAACCTACTTGATATGGTTTCTATTTAATATTATCACATACAATGTAGTATTTATTTGCATAAACGTTTTTGTTTGATGATCAATACTTATATTTTATGCTGAAAGATACACCTTTCTTCCAATTATACTACTTAACGGAGCATAAGAGAAATAAAATGACAATTTGATAAAAACTATAAAACAATACAAAACAATCTAAAAACATAGCAACAACCAGTAGATGACCACCAACACATATAATGCTATGGATCATTGGCAAACATGAACAACAGCTCGGAGCGTATGCTACCACGTAGCACTTGCAACTGACAAAGCATAAAATGCAATAAAAAAGGTATATGTATTCATCTACGGTTTTTCCATGATATTCAAAACAGAAACAATGGTTATCTTTTGTTGTTCATATGTTAAAAATATCTACTACACATATAATACAACATAGCATATGTGTTTTTTTTCTCATATGTTAAAAATATCTATTGCATATATAATACACTATGTTGTTTATAGTAGGACAGCTAAAACGATCTTGATACTCTGAGATTATCAGGTGCGGCAATTGATCGTGAACAACGTAGAAAACCAGATCCTTTTGTTCCGGTCAGAGTGTACGTAGCATTTTCCCCCCTTCCCTTCCCTTTTGAGCGCACGCCGCACCAAACTCCCCCGTCTCCTCTCCCTCCACGACTCCGAAGTCGAACAAGCTGAGCTGTGTTGCCGGCTCCTTTCGCCTTCACTAATCATCGCCTCCTCTCCTCCTCTCTTCACACCACCTTCCTCCACACCCACACGAGCGCGCGCGCCGCGAGAGGAGGGAGCGTCTAGGGCGGCGCGGAGGTGGAGGTGGAGGGGGAGGGGATGGCGGCGGCGCCGGCGTGGGGCGGCACCACGCAGAAGTGCGCCTCGTGCGGGAGGACGGTCTACCCGGTGGAGGAGCTCGCCGCCGACGGCCGCGTCTACCACCGCCCCTGCTTCCGCTGCACCCACTGCAAGACCACCCTCCAGGTCCTTCCACTTTAATCCCCCCTTCAATTCCTCCTCTGCTTGATTGATTCTCTCCTTCTCCTTAATTAGTAGAATTTTGTGTTATCCATATGATTGTTTTGTGAATCGGGCTTGCTACTATTGCGAGTACTAGTACCGTGCACCTGAAATCATTATCTTGTAATGCTTTAGTTGTTGTTGTTGTACTGTTGGTGTGCTTTTTTTTTTCTCGATCAGTCGAAGGGAGTTAGGTTGCATGCTCATGTCAATAATCAAATGTGACTGTGCAGGATTTGACTCGTGGGATAACTTGCTCTCCGTTTTTGTGATAGCGAAACCCCACAAAGAATCAGTAAATGCTAAGGACGGTTTATTTGTTTACCCATAGTCTACTCAGTTTCTTGGGGTCCTAGGAAATATCCTCAATTATTTTTCTTGTCATTGTGGTCTGGGGGATGGACTGGAATGGATAGGGTAGCAAATAGATGTTTTTTTTGGGTACAACTGTTGTCTGTTCATCATATTCCTGAACTGACTGGTTCACCTATTAAATATAGTTCTGGCTGATTTGCTAGGTAGGTATCACGCTGTTGATGAGTGCCATATTATTAGTTTACCTTTTGAAAGTAACATGGCATTAATCATGCTGTCCTCAATGTATCATGGATGTAATATGCAGCTAGCATTTTTTTTTGTTCAGGAATCCATCCTATGTTATTCTTGGTTTTGGTATAATTCTGTTGAGAATAATAATGATCACACTAAATCTTTATGCCTCATCATACTAGCTGGACTAGACTTCTTGTTCTGTTTGCAACTAAGCTACATATATGAAACCTAATAAAATAAATACTGCAACTAACTTTGGTTTCCAAAAAAGAAAATATTATAGCTAACTTATTTTATTATCTTCTGCAGTTTAGTAACTATTCTTCTGTCGAAGGTGTCCTATATTGCAAACCTCACTATGACCAGATATTGAAATCAACCGGCAGTTTGGAGAAAAGTTTTGAAGGTACTGAAGAGAAAACTCAAATCAACTGGGCCTGATGCCTTAATTATTGCTAGTGTCTTTACCTCGAAAAAAAATTATTGCTAGTGTCATGATTTGTAGTCCTGTCCTAAAATTTTGACTATATTATGACAGGGACATCAAAATCAGCTAAAGCAGAAAAACCAAATGGAAACAAGGTATTGTAATAATCTCTAGGACATGCTCATTTTTGTTTTTGAAAAGTATCTAAATTGTTTGGCAGATTTGATGTAGAGGACATAACATTCATGTCCACTTCATCTTTTATGTTATCCAAACTGCAGGGGCAACCGAACAGATTCTCTAGCATGTTTGTTGGCACACAAGACAAGTGCGTAGTTTGTAACAAGACTGTGTACCCTCTTGAAAAGGTCAGTATTATACTATTATTTAATCTTCCCCTATAACTTCAATAAATGTTATAAACCAACACCTGTTCAGGGAATTAATCATAAGTGCTCTTCTATTTATGATATAGTTGACAATTGAGCATTGTAGTTGGCCTCATCATCTTATGTGCTCCATCACAAGACTAATTCAGTGGCAACTGCTAATGTGATCAATCTTATCGTGCTTGTTATTAGAATATATCCACAATAATTAGAATTACTACATCTGATAAAGTTTTCCAGTTGTAATTAAGTATCAATAATTCTCTTCTCACAAGCAAAAAAAATGTCAAGCTAAGCCAAAAAGTATTTGGAGACTTCTATACCCTTTCCTAAAATACTGAATTGCTGTCAAATTTTCACAATGTTGTAGACCTTTTTTTTTGACAATATATAAGGGCACATTTGTTACGTGCCAATATGCTATATTTTTAGCAATATTTGGGCGTTATATACTTTTTCCCTCATCTTAGTGCATTAGTCATTTTATGTGGTTAACTTGCATAAGCTACTGTAGAATGCAATGTTAGGATAACCGATAAGAAATGATTAATTCAATTAATATTTTGCAGGTTAATCTTAATGGGAGCTCATATCATAAATCATGCTTCCGTTGCACCCATGGAGGCTGTACACTTAGTCCATCCAACAATGTCACACATGAAGGCAAACTTTATTGCAAGACCCATCACTCTCAATTATTTATGGTTAAGGGAAACTTCAGCAATTTTGAGGATAATACTGCAAATGCAAAAGTGGATATCGAGAAACAACCAGAACATGAAGATGCTACCAAGAATCCAGGTGGCCCAGGTCAAGGTGATGGGCTCACTGAGAAACCATTAGAAAGTGAACTCACTCCTGAGAAACCGTCACAAGACGATGTTGTGGCTGAAAAGCAATCACAAAGTAGCGTTGATGTCCCAAAACAATCAGAAAGCACCACAACAGTTCAGAGATCAGAAGAATGGGAAAGAGTTACCGAGAGTGAGTCAAAGAGTCATGTCAGCAAGAAGCCATTGGAAAGCAGTGTAGAAAAGCCATTCCAGAGCAGTGCAGTTAACTTACAACCATCAGGACGTAGTGCAGCCGTAAGAAAGCCATGGCAGCGCAATCTTCCCACAGATAAGCCATTGCTGAGTAACACAACCACTGAAAAGTCAACTCCAAGCAGTGCTGCCATTGATGAGTCATTGCCAAGTAATGGTGTTGATGCAAAACAGCCAGAAAGCAGCACTGCCAGCACAGTGGTAAAAAGGCCATGGCAACGCAGGGTAGCCATGGAGAATTTACCCCAGAGCATTTCACCATCAGATAAGCCATCATCAACCAGTGCAGATGATGTGAAGCCATCAGAAAAGAGCAAATTGATCAGAAAACCATGGCAACGTGCTGTGGCTGCTGAGGCGCAGATACAGAACAGTGGACCAACTGAGAAGTCATCATTGACAAATGATACAAAGCCATCAGAAAGCACCACATCAATTAAAAGGCCATGGGAGCACAGAGTGGTCAATGAGAAGCCACTGCAGAACAATATAGACATGGAGAAGCCATTGCAGAACAATACAGACACTGAGAAGTCATCTAGCAATGCTGTCGATGTGAAGCTGGCAGAAACCAGTACAACACCCACTGTGCCACAGGAACACAGTGAAATCACGGAGAAATCTTCACAGACCAGTGCAGATGATGCGAAGCCATCAGAGAGCACTGCAGCAGTGGTTAAAAAGCAATGGCAACGTAACATAGGATTCCAGAAACATCCCCAGAGCAGTGTAACTGATGCAAAGACACCTGAAAGCAGTGGAGTGGGCAAACGATTGTGGCAGCGCAATGTTCCAACTGAAAAGCAATCACAAAGCGGTGCGGCGGTTGTGACACCATCACAAGTTAGTGTGGCTGATTCCAACCCGCTCCAAAGCAGTGTGGCTGTGAAAAAGCCGTGGCAAAGAAGCATGTCTAGAGAAAGAGGGCAAGAGAAGGATATATCTAGCAACAAACCGTTGCAAAACTGTGTACTTGCTGAAGAAGCACAGAAAACCACTGTGACTGCTGATAACAAATCACAGATCATCCAGGATAAGAAGAACAACGGTGCTACCACAGAGAATGCATCTGCAATAAGTGAAACTTCCGAAAAACTACCACTTACTGCAAATATATCGCAAGATGGTACTTCCACTGAAAAATCGTCAGAAAGCGACATGCTTGCTGTAGCATCATCTCAGATCACCGAACCATCTAAGAAGCCATCAGAAAACACTGTTGAAAATGAGAAGCCATCACAGACTGATATTGCTACTGAGAAGCTACCCCAGACCCAAGGTAATATGGGCAAGAAGGTATTAGAAAGTGTAGAAGCCATGTCAGAACCATCTCCAAGTGATGCAGCTCATCAGGAAATCTTGGAGAGGGAGATACTGACACAGAAATTACCAGAAAGTACCATGGCTGTTGAGAAGCTGTCTCAAACGGCTACACTAACCGAAAAGCCATCCAAAAAAGATGCCACAGAGAAGCTACCACAAACCAATGAACCTTCTGAGCAGCCACATGAGAGGGAAGAGACTGCTGAGAAACCACTTCAAAATGAAGCTAATGCTGAAAGCACAACAAAAGATAGTGATCTGTGTCTCGAGAAGCCACCTCAGGATGATGCCAATGTGGAGAATCCTACAGAGCCTGAAAGTGATGCCACTTCTGTCAAGTCATCCAAGGCTCCATTAGAACATGAAGGGGCTTTGACTAGTGTGAACTTATCAGATTCTCAAATCAGTCCAACTGATGAGAAGTTAGTAGAACCTCAAGGCATTATATCTGCCGAGAGGACATCTGACCAAATATTAGAAGCTAACACCGATTCAGCTGCTGACCAGTCATCAGAATCCCAAGATGTTGCACCTGCTAAAGTCGCAGCGGAGCAACCGTTAGAAAATCAAAAGGCTACAGCTTCGGAGCAGCCATTGGAACCTCAACACGAAGCATATGAAGAGAATCCAGAAGAGCACAATAGTGATGCAACTGCCAAGGAGTCATCAGACCCTAAAAGTGGTTCAGCTGCCAAGATGCCCTCAGAACCTGAAAGAGATACTGCTTCTGATCAGTCTGCTGAGCATCCATCAGAATCTCGAACTGCAGGTGAGAAGGCAACACTGTGTGAAAGTCATGTGCTTACCGAGGATCAAGCAGAACCTCAAATTGATGCAGCTTCTGAAAGGTCAACTGAGCAGTTATCAGAATCTCAAACTGAAGTTGAAACACCAGTGCTGCATCAAAGTGATACAATTAACGAGGTTCCATCAGAACCTCAAACTGATACAGCTTCTGACAAGTCAACTGAGCAGCCATTGGAGCCTGAAAATGATGCATCTATTGAGGATGAGAGGTCACCAAAAACTGAAAGTGATACTGTTCATGACAAACCATCAGAAAGCAGCCCAGCTACTGAAACACTGCCTCACAGCACTCCAAAGAGCAGCATAATCAGAAGTGGTGAAGCTGCAGAAGGCAAAATTTCTGAGGAGGCACCACCTCAGAGCAGTGCACCCATAGAAACACCATCACAAAGTGCCGTAACTGTTGAGGAACCAAAACATGACGATGAGGCCAGCTTAAAGCCATCTGAAGACAGCAGTGCTCTTGAGGAGCCACGGCAGGAAGATAGCGCCAGTGTGAAGCCATCGGAGAACACTGTAACTCTTGAGAAGGCATTAGAGGAAGATGAGGGAAGTGTAAAGCCATCAGAAGACAATGCTACTCTTGAGAAAACATTGGAGGAGGATGAGGCAAGTGCCAAGCTACCAGAAGACAGTATGGCTCTTGAGAAGCCATCGGAGGAAGATGATGCCGGCACCAAGCAGTCAGAGGACGCTGTAACTCTTGAGAAGGGACCAGAGGAAGACAAGGGAAGTGTGGAGCCAACACAAGACAATGCTGCTCTTGAGAAATCAATGGAGGAAGACGGGGCGACTGCCAAGGCATCAGAGGAAGAAGAAGATGGCGCGGCCAAGTCATCGCCGGAGGATGCCACCGTTGAGGAGACGCCATTGCAAGGTGACACAGAAACGCCACTGACAAACCCTCACTAGCAACAGACACCACAGAAACTGCCTGAACTGGTTACAGTTAGTTAGCAACAGTACACAGTTTTTAACCCAGATGGGTGGATACTACTGTTGATACTTTGGTTTGCATTTTGCTTGTTTTTTTTTGTGTTTTGTACAATGCTTGAGTTGTAAAATTTGAGGGAAAACAGAAAGGAACTATAGGTATTGCTTTGATTTGCTCACAAGCAATAAGCCTCTCCCCATATTAGGAGGAGAGCAGCATTGAGGATTTGAGGTTTACATACTTACAATATAGATTTTTGCGTGTGGCTTGATTTGTTGTACATCAGATGATGTAAATTATTTTTATGCAAATTAATGTGTGCTTTTGCTCATTTGTTTCTGATATCTGTGGAGCTGTTCTTGATTGTGTCTTGTGGTTTGAAATTCATCCACAAATTTCAGAAATACTCTCTTCGTGAACCTGTGTCAGCTGCCAATTTGTATGGCCTTCTTTGAAGTGGGAAAATTTGAAAGGTTTTTGAAAGAATTGAACTAGATTCTATGAAAATCCAGTAAATTTAAGCGTTCGAAACGATCCTTGATGATGGAAGAAATTCTAAAACCTCCCAAAAACCCCAGTCAGCGAGGACCGAGGCGGCGAGGAGGGGAGAGGGCGGAGTTCTCCATGGCTCCGAAGCGGAAGCCGGCGAGGGCGGCGGCGGCGAAGACGGATCCCGACGGCATGTTCCGCGGCGTCTCCGCCTTCTTCGTCCCCCACGCCGTCCAGTCTCGCCGCCTCGAGGTCGCGGCTCCACCGAGCATCCATCCCCACCCACCAACTCTCCTGTGCTTAGGGTTTCCGGGCTTCATCGTCGGTGCAGGTGTGGAAGCAGAGGCTGGCGCAGATGGGGGGCCGCGTCCAGGAGAAGCTCGCCAAGGGCGCGGCGGTCACCCACGTCCTGGCCGCCGACGCCAAGCCGCTGCTCCGAGAGCTCGACGCCGCCTGGCTCCACCGCTTCCGCGGGGTAATCGGCTTGGCTTCCTAGAACCCTAATCTCCTCTCGGCAAGCTTGGTGTGCATTGCTACCATGTGCATTTTCACAGCCCAAATCTACTACTACATTGAGTTATAGAGAAGTTCATAACATGGAAAGATTTCGGCTAACATCAAGTGATTGTATTTCTTTCTATAAGGACTGGATTTTGTTGCAGAGAGATCTCGGCTAACTTCAAGTGATTGTATTTGCTACTGTAAGGACCGAACTTTTGTTGCAGAGTGTGGTGTCATTTGAGTGGCTGGAGGAGTGCCTCAAATCCGGGGAGAGGCTACCCGAGCACAAGTTTGCTATCAACTACGAAGAGGAATTTAAGCCGAAGAAGGAAGGTGGCACTGCAGATTCAGGTGTTTCGCAGCCTGCAAAGAAGAGCAAGATATCGTCAGATGGTTTTGAGAATCACAAGGAAACTGCTGGGGGTAATCGAGAATCTCGAGATGCAATTGCACATCCGAATGAAGATTCGATTGTTGTAAAAGAGCCTAGCACGTATGCAAGTAGCCAAAGTGCCACTGGAGATTCTAAGGAAGCCATAGCTTCTCATAATGCATTCAACACTGAGGTATAAGCATGGTCTTATAAATTAGCGTACAAACCAACTGTGCTCAAAAGTCTGGGTTACGTTGTTTTGCTGCACTCATCCTCTTTTTTTAGATAATGAAAGCTTTATTTAGACTTAGTTAATTACATCAAGGTGATACAATCCAACTGAGTCACCTCCGACCTCTGCATAAAATGCACACAGCCAAAAAAAGAAGAAAGAAAGAAACAACCAGAAAATCTCCCAAGCACTAAAATTGGATAGAAACATATATCTTAGTGGCTATCAATCCTCTTTGGTCTGCTCAAGTTCGTACAAGCTCCATTCTCAACATATGTAAACAACAAAGAGGAAAAACTTTTTTAGTTTTTTTTTATAATTAACTTACTCTAAGATCTAAGTTACATCTTCACTGACTTCCACATGACATGATAACGCTACTTAGATGTTTGACATATACTGGACTTGATATTGTTTTTCTTCTGCTAAGAAAATGTACACAGTTGCCTTTATCTGTTCAAAATGAAAACGCTTTAGCAACTTGAAAACCTTTGGCGGTCAGCTGTATATCTATTTTGCACCCGCAATGGTGATATGTTGCTCCTCCTGAACCCTGATGATTTATATTTCCTTGTGTTAATTCATTACTTATATAACTAGGAAGCCTCTTCTGGAGAATCCTCAACGTATGCTCCTCCAGACTTGAACAGGAACATAACTGAGATTTTTGGAAAGCTGATCAATATATATAGAGGTAAGGCCATTGTACAGAAATCTTCTCATTCTTCTTATTCATTGTATTAACATTTCATTTCCTTTCTCTATAAAAAACATTTCCTTCCCTTTCACTTGAAGCCCTGGGAGATGACCGAAGATCATTTAGCTATTACAAGGCTATTCCAGTGATTGAGAAATTGCCATTCAAAATAGAAAGTGCTGATCAAGTTAAAGACCTCCCTGCTATTGGGAAATCATTGAAAGACCATGTATGTTTATCCTTTTCTACCATTTATTCATGTTAATTGGTGATTGCCAGTGCACAACTCTTTCTTAAATTTTACAAGTCAACATGTATATTTTGGGCCTTTGTAAGAGCTCCTGATCCTATTCTTTTATCCATTATGGTATATGGGTGATCTAGCAACTGTCATAACTCTGCTTTCTTAATAATATGATGGTCTTCTATTTTTGTTTTGCTGTTGAGGCTGAAAACTTTATTCACACCTTTATTGAGCAAATAGGTTCTAAAAGTATCACAGAAGTTCCAAGGAAAATCTGAACTCATCAATTTATCGTTCTACATGCAATATCTCAGGTGTTTGATTGTCTAACTACCCTTATATGCAGATTAATGAGATAGTAAATACAGGAAAGCTTTCCAAGCTAGAGCACTTTGAGAATGATGAAAAGGTAACTTGGTTTTCAGTAAACAGGAGCAGCTTTTAAGCATTATCCAATCATGCTCCCTGATATTTACTGATTTACATATAACCTTATAGGTTCGAACTGTCAGCCTATTTGGCGAAGTTTGGGGTGTTGGTCCTGCAACTGCTCTCAAGTTATATGATAAAGGACATCGTACACTGGATGACCTTCAAAAAGACGATTCACTTACAAGTGCTCAGAGGATTGGCCTGAAGTTCTTTGACGATATCAAACAAAGAATACCCCGACATGAGGTATGTATTCTGTAAGCTCATTGAATTGTTTTGTTTTCCTATTTATTACTAGCTATTTGAAATACAATGTAACATTACACACACTATATTCTCCTGTTATCTAGGTTAGTGAGATGGAGAAGCTTTTGCAAGAAGTTGGGACTGATATCTTGCCTGGGGTAAGTTCTATATAGTATTTAAAGGAACCATTTTGTCTCCATCACATATAACTACACAAGCCATTAAAAAACTAATACTGAAGCAGCTGCTCCATGCTCTATTGGTCTCAATACATGCGGTGGTTATTCTTTCCTTTAGCATCTAGTCGGTTACACCTATTTTTTATAGTTCCCTAGTAGTCTGAACCTAACTACTTATTTCGTTTGGAGAACTAGATGGGTTGGTTCATCACCATTCCTCCAGTCATCCTTTGAAAGTACATATCCAGTACAAAAATGAGGAATGGGGTCATCCGATCGAGACCCTAGGCTCATTTGATTCCTGAAAACAAATAGCTCATATATTTAAGATTTTGGTAGAACAATAATTTTCCTTAAGTGTTTATTGAAGGTTGTTTATTCATGATCTTTTTTATTTGGAGGTGATAATTGTATGTGGGGGATCATACAGACGTGGAAAATCTTCTTGTGGTGACATGGATATTATTATCACTCATCCTGATGGTGAAAGGTAGACTTCAAAACTTTCAAAAATTGTTGGTCATTGAGTATGCCACATGATTTTTATTCAAGTACGATGAGAAACTGCCCATCTGCTGTGCGCTCAGTGTATTCTATTGAATTCAACACTGAACCTTGGTACCATACCAAACATACATTTAGTTATTTTACAGTCAGGGAAAGTTATTTTCTGGCAACTTGCAGGTTTGCTTTATCAATTTGTCATCCATCATTAGCATAATTATTCATTATGACCAAATTTCTTTCCTCCTATTATTCTGTTTGCACACGACACATTTTTGTACAAGAACATTAATGATTAATCATCTGGACATTGTAAAAGGGATCATACATTTTTTTTCCAGTCATGTAGGCTTTTTACTGAAATTTGTTCAGCGCTTGAAGGACATCAATTTTTTGAGGGAGGATCTTATTTTCAGCATACACAGCATTGAGGTAAGTGGTTGGCCACTACTTTCAGAGATTTTGAGAACAGTGACTATAAACAAATGGAAAAGATCACATTTGGTCCCTCCACTTCTGCTTGGATTTAATTTATACTCTGAACATCAATACCGTTTAGAGCACATGTTCCAACTTCCAACCATAAGAACTGTTCAAATAACATCCCGAGTATATTTTTTAGGATGATTTTGGGTGACAAGGTATCCTATGTACCATACGGGTTGATATGCTTTAATGATTTACTAAAGAAAAGTTTGTTCTGGTTTTTTGCCCAAATGAGGTGGTGTGGACTGGATACCATGCTTGAAAAGGCTGATGATGTGGCAGCCACGTAATCCAGAACCACTCAAGAAAATTTCTTTGAATGTAATTTACACTGCTTTTGATAATCAATGGACAAAAGCAAAACACTATTGAAGTTCAGGATGTAAGCTAGATCCGAGCAAGCGTTAAACGACCAAAAGTGGACTTTTAGTTTTTCCTAAACAAATTGAAAAGAAAATCATATAGAAGTGGGCCAAATGTTGTAGGCTTTGACCAACAGTTACTCCACCAATAGGTTCATATTTCAAAGTGCTATCACACAATATTGGTTTTGTAGCTATTAAGAATATATTTTATGAGAAAGAAATGATCAACTTTTAATTTTTGAGACTTTTTAAGATCAAAATGTCATAAAAATCAATGTAGTAACTTTTTTAACATCTAGAGAAATTGTGTAAGAAGATTTGAATGAACTGTCATTGCTCATCTCAATGCAGGGAACTGATAGCGGAGTTGACACATATTTTGGTCTTTGCACATATCCTGGGCGTGAGCTACGGCATCGCATTGACCTCAAGGTATTATGTTATTCCAATAGGAGTAATTTGGTTCATATCATCTTCATTTGATGGGATTTGTTTCTTAATGATTGAAACTGACAAACAAATTTCAATGTTTCTTTTGATGTTTGCATCTCTAGTGTTTTCTATAATGTTGGTCTTATGTTCGTGACACAACAAATCACTGTTTTGTTCTTTATCCCTTTTATGTATGACATTGACATGAACTGCGTGATTCATCTTGGTGAATAGAACAGCATTTATAGTGATTTCCCCACTGTATGCCATGCAATATATGATGCATAACATTCATGTATGGTACTCATGCTGATAAAAGGTGGCAATTCGATGTTAGAAGGTATACCCAAGGAACAGACATGCATTTGGGCTGCTTGCTTGGACTGGAAATGATGTTCTAAATCGGCGGTATATATTTGAGCTCTATACGACTATACACACTATCATGATCAAGAATGCAAGATCACCTTTTCTTTAACAAGTTCCGTAATTGAAACATGCAGATTAAGAATACTAGCAGATTCCAAAGGCTACATTCTTGATGACACTGGTTTGTATCTTGCTACACCGGGCAGTGGTGGAAAGCGTGTATGTACATATGCTTTTTTTTTTTTCATTCCAAATCTATATACCTTTATATGCTTTGCTCCATTCATTGTGAATTTTCGCAGGGGGGAAGATCAGATGCTATAATTAATTGTGACACCGAGAAGGATGTGTTTGATACACTTGGATTCCCCTGGTTGGAACCTCACGAACGTAATCTTTAGCCTTTGTCCAAACCCTTCGGTAGAAAATGCAGTTTGCTAGAGTTGTATAGCTTTTGTATTTCCCCTACTTTCTAATGCCCAGTAGGTTGGCTGTTTCCAAACCTGTCAGTAGAAAATAGGAGAATTGTGGATGTAGTTTGCTAGATTTTTATAGTTTTGTTTTCTCGTACTGCAGAACAGAAAAGAGAAAGTTGTTTTGCCTTATGACACATGTCGCCATGGTCAAACTTTCTTTTGCTGGCATGTATCTGCAGACAACAGTATATAACTCTGTTGTAAAACCATTTCTTATGACCTCTCAAACATCACAATGGTTTGCAAAGACAATATGCAGAGTTGCACCGCTGTTGTCTATTTTTCAGTCAAATCAAGATTATTTCTAAATTCAACAATGCAAGGCCTCACAAACTACCAAACAACCATACATGACAACACAACGGCGAAAAAGAAGTGATGTTAAAGCATATCCCATCGGAGCAACAATGAACACAAAACATACAAGAACTCAGGCAAAATGTGGTTCATCTTGAATGCTCTTGTGAAATTTGACAGGTCAGAAGGCATGTCTTGACCTGTTACACAGATGATAATCATAATCCCAAAACTCTCCTTTCTCCTGACACTGACTATCCAAGTTCTGCATGCAGACTAATGATAATACTGCATCCCGGACACTAGTAGTGGTGTCAAATTTGTAGGCGTAAACACTCAAAAGTCAAGAAAACCCATTAGTCCGTAAGTAGTACCTACATGGATATGAAGATTATTTACATCTCTTTCTGTGCCTAAACCTACAACTGGAACTGAGAAGTGGAACTAGGGCAGCAAAAACTGTGATCATCAGAAGCTATTGCCGGGACCATCTCCAAGCATCTCCTCCCTGTCGATGAAGCGCTCGAGAAGTTCCTTGTCCTTGGTAACGATACACTCATCATCCTTGCCAAACCAATCGTAGCGGTTCTTTGCAATGTAATCGTAGATTGCATCCCGCAGTGGGGCAGGGATGATCAGCAAGGAGCTCAAAGCCGAGTAGGGAAGAGGCAGGTATGATGCAACTTTCAGAGCAGCTGCAACCAAGACATGGAAGATTTAGTACCCCGATTACCGTGAGAAATAAGGACAGGGAAATATGAAATAATTAAAAGAAAAAATACATAAAGAATTGCAGTTTATTTTTCGTTAAATGAGTATCATTGAAAGGAATCCTTCAGCTAGTGCTGTTATATAGACAGTACAGCCATATCTATAATTTCTTGGCATACTGTCAGATTAATTGGTGTCTCAAGGGATGATTGGGCTACATCATGAAAGGAACTGTCCCCTCTAGAAATTTATAGTTCTTTTTGCAGGATCACAACAATGGCTATCACTGCAATAACTTGGTTGAACAAGGCATGGGTCAAAAACACTATAGTGAAAAGCATGTTAGCACTTGGCCACTAGCTGAGATACACATGCAATTTACTGGTAAATAAGGTGCATGTTTATCCATCACAAACCTAGCAAATGTTGAATCCTGCATTTGACACAACTCATAAGCACCAGAAAGAAGTTGAAAGGTGATCCCACTCAGAAAATCAAAGCCATAACCACAGACATTAGATGTACTGAAACATCATCCAAGAATTTATCAAGTGGCCTCCAAACTCCAATGCGCTCCATGATGGCATTCTTGCGGAAAATGACAAAGAAATTCACTGCATTTCGCCACGAATGTTGCCTGTGTCATGCAAAATTGCTACAAATTCGTACACCAAACAGGGCATGTAACTATCATTCACTAGTGTCCATCCAACAATGGTTGCAAATTTTCTACCACCCTTAGCACCGTGCAATGAATAAACCCCCATCATCACCCCATTGCTATTCTTTTAACAGCACCATATTGCTATTTACTACAGTAGTAGCCAATGTTGTTCGAAAGATCACAACACTGTTCTGAATCATCAGAGGGGCAACACTAACCTGTCGATCCGTCGTAGTAGGCCTCAGGCCCCTCGATGAAGAGAACTCGCCGCAGCACGTCCTCCCTGTCCATGCCGACCAGTCTCAGGTACGGCTCCGCGGCCTTGGACTGCACGCAGCAGAACCTGATCTTGGCGTGCCTGTCCGCCTTGATCACCCACTTCACCCCTGCAATGCAAGGTCCCAACAGATTCTCGATCACAACCAATTGAAAAAACACAAACATTTTTGCCCCAATTCGGCGCCGATTCGAGCTAGAAATGAGTCCCTGATTGGGGCGGTGCTCACCGCGGTGGCAGAGGTGGCAGACGCCGTCGTAGATGAGCACGCGCGGTTGCAGGACGGTGGGCGCGGTGGCCGCGATGGAGACGGTGTCGGCGGCTGAGGCGGAGGACGCGGTGCGCGGCGGGGGCTCCTCGTCGACGACGACGAGGTCGGAGGCGGCGGCCGCCGCCGCGCGGGGCGCGTAGCAGCGGAGGCCCGCAGCCGCGAGGGACGGCGCGAGGAGGGGTCGGACGCGGCCGGCGAGGGCTCGGGTGAGCATTTCTCTCTCTCTCTCCGCCGGCGGCGGCGGTCGCGCGGCGAGGCGGTGGTTCTACACACGCGGGTCTCGCCGTCTTGGTTTCCTTTTGCTTGACCGCTCGCTCACTCCATTTATTTTGGACATTAAAAAGGAGCCTTCTGGCTTTGGAGGGTAAGGAAAAAAAGGTGTTTTCCAATTTGCTTCTTCAGTTCCTACCAAAGATTGTGTGTGCTTATTTTATTTTTTTTAAAAAATATGCTCATCTACCAAAATGATGCATTTTGATTAAACCCTAATAAATTGATTTGCTATTACAAGAAATATTTTTTGACCTTATTTTATACTTTAAACTATTAAAAAGGGTTTACTCTAGTCCTTCAGGGTATTTTTATTTTATATAAGTCATATTTCGCAACGAAGGATGATAGATGCATTATAATTTACAACTCATGTCTTAATATCTTTTTTCTTTAGAAATTTAGAAATGCATCGATGGTAACACCTTACGATATATGTGTAATTTAGTACTCATGTAAAATCTCAAACATAGTTGGAGTAAAAAGTCATAAAAACATTTGCAAATATTTTTTAAACTTTGATAATGATGTCATCTATTATTCTAAAATAATTTAGCTGAAAATACGAATTGTATAAAGATAAAAAATAAATGCTAGTTACGAATAAATGAACCATTTTTAATACTTTAGGGATAAAATAAAAAATAGCAGTTTAGGGGTAAATGAAAAAAATATTTTAGCGGTTATGTTCTTTAAGTGTCTAATGAAATAATTTGAGTGAGTAAAATTAACTTTTTTTTCAAAACAGATATCATAACAAAATTTGAATTTTACAGCTATTTTAGGGGAATTTTCCTGGTTTCCAGCACTCGGCCTTGACCTTTAGAATGCTAAGAATGGAAGTATACAAGTTTTATCTTAAAATTATTTTTCATTGCTTCGGTCACTTATGTTCCTTTACAAGCCACAGTCAAAAATATTGTAAAATATTGGAATTCTAAAAGGATTGTAAAACATCATAAGCCTGATGCTGTGTATAAACCATGGTCCATGGAGTGTTTTTTCTGATTTTTTTTCTTTTAGCATAGTTGACATCTTTGACTTCTCAACGGTGAAACGGTCCGTACAAATGTCATCACACCCTCTTTGACGATAAGAGCCCCGAATACGACGAACAGCTGGCGCGATGCTCCCATGGGCGCCGGCGACGGCGGCCACCTCCGCCCCGACCTCGTCGGCTCCTCTCCTTCGCGCCTCCCCGCGCGCGCGCTCTCCCCGCCTCCCACCGCCCCCGCACCACCCTTCCCTCCCTCCTCCTCCGCTTCTCTCGGTTGGCCCCGGGGCGGCGCCGCGCGCCGCGCTCCCTTCCCACGGCGACGTGTTCTGGGAGGAGCCGGACGACGGCTCCGGGAGCGACGACGAGGATGGGGATGAGGCCGAGGCCGAGCAGCAGGAGACCACCGCGCGGAGGAGCAGCTTCTCCTCGTTTCCTTCCCCCTCGCTGTTCTCCAGGCTCGACGCCGCGCGGCGGCAAGAGCAGCGAGAAGAACAGGAGCTTCGAGGAGGTATTTGTTCATCTGCGCACTAGACAAATCAAATTTTCTTTTTCATTTTTCAGTTTCTTAATCAGCTGAATTGAAATGCTTCGGGTTCTACACTTGATTCTGTCAAAAATTTTGTGTCTAGAAATCGAGCTTCTCTTGACGCCTGAAGAAATGGCTATCTTGGATCAGAACGAGACCCCGGATATCACCAAAATATCATCAGTAAGTGTCACTCTGTAAATGTCTGACAGATAATCTTTTGTTGTGTCATAAATATTTGTCACATCGCTACAGAATCTTGATTAAGGAAATGTGCACACTGTTGATTTTTAACTGTTCCCCAATGCCTGAAATTGCATTGTTTGGTGCAGCCAAAATGGCATCCACTTCATAGCTACGCGTTGGCGCTGCAGATACCTCTCATGGACAAGCTGCTCGATAGTGGCGTCGATATCAATTTACTTGACAAAGTATGCTCTTTTTACATAACATGTTGAGGAAGCATGTTTCATGCTCATGATTTTCTGTTTTGGTGCATGTGAAAAAACCCACCTTGGATGATGGTGTTAATTAATTTTGCTCATATATTGATGTGCAAAGCTTTTACGTGTTCACGAAAAAGAAATGGTGTTAATTTTGGAGTGTTGAGGATACAGGATTGTTTCACCCCGCTTCATAAGGCGGTGATAGGCAAAAAGGAGGCCGTCATTAGCCATCTCCTGCGAAGAGGGGCAAATCCTCATGTCAGAGATAGGGTAAGCTTACAAGGCTACAATCTCTTTCTGTGAATTATGTGTTCCATAATAACATTAGTATGTGGAATATAGTAAACTTTGTGATGTTAGCGCCTATCACATTGGTCTGGTTTCTCTGTAGCAACATGACAATTTCCACTCCAATTTGAGATTTTTTATGTCATGTTGGCCCTTGAATTAAATCTGTCTGATTTGCAGGATGGAGCCACACCATTACATTATGCAGTTCAAGTTGGTGCCCTGCAAACTGTGAAGTTACTGATCAAGAACAGGGTTGATGTCAATGTTGCTGATAATGTAATCTGCTATGGTGCATTTTTTCCTTATTAGTTCAACCCTTTGCAGTGCCATTGATTTTTCTTTTATATTTTTTCGTTTCATGCAGGATGGGTGGACACCGTTGCATTTAGCTATACAGAGTAGAAATAGAGATATAGCAAAGATATTGCTTGTCAATGGTGCAGATAAGACAAGAAGAACCAAGGTATGGTATGTTCCTAAGGTTTACTTGTTTTTTTTTTCCGGAATTGCATGGTCCCAAAAAATTAGACCTATAACAGCTGCTTCTTGTGCACTCAGCCTTGATTTTATTTCATGCCATTTTTAGCCGCTTCACAGAAATTGACTTCTATGGCATTGTCATCTCAAATGCTCGTCTTTCCCTGGACTGATGATTTGTAATATAGGGGCTGTTTGGATACCCGAACTAAATTTTAGTCCGGGTCACATCGAATGTTTAGATGCTATTTTATAGTATTAAATGTAGACTATTTATAAAACCCATTCATAATCGGAGGATAATTCGTGAAACGAATCTAATAAGCCTAATTACGCCATGATTTGATAATGTGATGCTACAATAAACATTTGCTAATCGTGGATTAATTAACAGATTCGTCTCACGAATTATCCTTCGATTCTGCAATTATTTTTATAATTAGTTCACGTTTAGTCCTTCAAATTGATATTTAAACATCCGATGTGGCAGGGGATCCAAACACCCCCATAGTCTATAGACCGATACTGTTTTCTGAACTCAGATTTGATTACAGGATGGAAGGACTGCCTTGGATATAAGCTTATGTTTTGGGAGAGATTTCAAATCTTATGATTTGGCAAAGCTTGTCAAACTTGTTCCGGCAAATAGAAAAATGTAACTCTGCTCTGTCACAAGATTCGGAGAAAATAAAGAGTAGATGTTAGCAACTGTTGACTTGGGTCATTCCTCCTATTGTTTTTAATGGGGATGATTCCTCCAATTGTTAATTGTTACAGTTGGTTGTTCCTTCCATTTTTCGAGCCCATTTATTTTAGAAAATCTTCAAATCCTGATTCATGATCAACTTATGTAGATGGGTCCGAAAAAGCTAATGGCACTATGGAAGAAATAGCCAAATTTAAAAGATTTTCTTTTCTTATTTCCAAACCAAGGTTTCTCAGAGGCGATATTTTTAAAGTTTGACGTGTTACCGTTCGGCTCTATGTATCCAGAGCTGTCTGAGCAAACAGGTCACCTCCATGAAATGATATCATTGAGATTGCATAACAGCCGTTTTGTTGGATTAAATAATATACAAGTTCGGATTATCACAAACATAAGCGAGTGTTAATTATAAATCTTTTTTTCATGTCGAAGCCAGAGCTTTAACCTCAGACGATTTCATTTGGCATTTAGAAAGAGTTGAGAAATGCACCTGTCTAGGCAATGAAACAGAACGGGATTGCACAAACATCAAATTTTCTAAACATGCAATTATCACACAACTAGCTACAGTAAGGGAGCTAAGACAAAAATTCATAAGGTTTGGTTTGGCAACTTGTCATGGCAAATTTCTAATCAGAGCATGTAACATAAGGTAGGCAAACATTTCGTACATCATAACTATGGTAAGAACTAACTAGTACACCTTAAACACAAAAACCATGCAATATAAAATTGTAGAGATGACTCAAATCCATACAATACGGTCTAGAAAAGTGCAATGGCACATATAGGCTAGTAAATTCAAGAGTTGCCTACTCTTGCAAGGAGATGCGTCTAAAGATGGCCTGGAAAGTCTGACCTCCGTTTCTTGCAACCTTCTGACCTTCTTCAGTGGCGGTAGACAGTAACTTGACAACTGGGTCTGCTTTTATCTCTTCCTCTGGGATAGCTTCAAACAGCGGGTGTTTCTCCAGACATGACCGCATCCATTCTCCAAGCTCCTCTACATCTGTGATGGTATATATGATTCCTCCCACCTCCATCACATAAGCATACTCATCAAGCAACTGCATGCTAATCACCCTCCGCCGGTGGTTCTTCTCCTTGAAGTGAGGATCGGGGAACAGGAAGAACATTTTCGAAAGCTGAGCCTTCCTGAAATAGTTTGGGATGTATTTCATCGAATTGGTGCGCACAACAGATATGTTGTCATACTTTCCTGGATTTGACGCTCTTAAAGCCAAAATCCTCTCTTTGACATATTCAGTCACCTAAAAACACATAGATGACAAAAGAAAAAAATTAGAATAAAAAGTGTCCCCTCAACTGTCAGTATTCAGTGTAACTTGCTACTAGAGTAAATATTAGTTTTTAGAAAAAAAAAACTTCCACTTCCTATACTAAGTAGAAATCCACGTCCAATGCATAATATAATACCATCAGAAACTAAATTATGCAAGCTTTGTCTAGTAGAAATTCATGTTTACCATAGAATCAAAGTTGGAAGGCACCCCAAATTCCCAATACTTGGCCAACTAAACATTCATGACGTGAAGCAATGTGTGTTCTAATCAGTCTACAAAGGAAAGCACACATGGTTTCTATGAGTTATGTACTTATCCAGGTAAAGCTGAATTCTTCAGTGTTCACATCACGCTGTTATCCATTAACACATGAATGTACCTTTACTGCCTAATCGGGGGAAATTCTAACAAACCTTGTCCCTGAGCTCCATGCCGATCATGAGAGTGTCCGGGAAGAGCGTGGAGAGGCCGACGAGCAGCCCGCCGAACCCACACCCGACGTCCGCGAAGCGGATCCGTGGCACCGCCGCGTCACCCTGGCGGGCTACGTCCTCGTCGGAGGGGAAGTACCGCGGGTAGTGCTGCGAGAGGTCCACCTCGTCGGGCGATATCGGGATCGGGAAGTGCGAGTCGCTGAGCGGGTTGCTGTGCGCGCGCGCCCGGTAGAACCGCTTCCGCGGGAGCTTCCCCTGCCCGCCAGCGCCACCGCCGTTCGCGCCGTCGCCGCTCGTCATCGCGCCGCCGTCTCCGCCCGCCGCTGCTTCGTGGTCTGGGAGAGGCATTACACCGAACACCCGGTGAGCATCACTCGACGCGAGGGGCGTCGCGAGCTGCGTTGTGGGAGAGGGAAGCGGATGAGGGGTGGGGAGGGAGTACGAACCGGAGAGAGAGCCCCCGCGAGACGGGAGAGCGGAGGATCCGACGGGTCTGGGAGGCGGCGGCGATGGCGGCGCGCGTGCCGGCGGAGGGGGTGAGGCGACGGCGGTGGCGGTGGCGGAGGCGGAAAGCGGCTTTTGCCTGCGTGTCGATCGGCGCGGTTAGGGCTGCCTTGGATGTTGGGGAGGGAAATGGGTTGGGCTGCGCGAGTGGGTTTAGGCCCGGTTTTTGGTCCGTAAGCTGCGGCCTGGCAGCGAGGAGATGGGCCAAGGGCCCACGGTCCTAGTACAAATAGGAAGTACTCCCTTTGCGCGTTTTTGGTTTTGTCAAAGTGAAACTACTTCGAGTTTAACTAAGGCCTGTTTGTTTAGCTTTTAGTGACTTTTCAACCTGAAAAGTAAAAGCTGAAACAAACAGATGACTTTTTTATCTGATTTTTAAAAAGTCAAAAGCCACATTTATACTAGAAAAGCCCAGAAGCAAAAGCTCACCTTGGATAGCTTTTCTAGCTTCCGAGGAGAAAGTTGCAATAAGTTACCCGCCTGCCATCCAAAAAAATAACGATTCGCTTGTTCTTTTCTTTCTGTCCCGAGTATGCGCGCTAGGTATCGACACCGGCGCCGCCACCCCGTCGCCGCGCGCCCGCGGGCGCGCCCCCGCGCCGTCGCCCGTACAAGATTAAAATCTATTTTGTTATGACAAGGTTACATGATGCTATTTTATAGTATTATTACTATTAAAAATAAATACATGTCATTTTAAAAATAGATAGGGATATTATGGGTATTTTACATTCCATTCACCAAATAAGCCAACTCAAAAGCTAGCTCCCAAACACCTCACCTTTTGGCTTCTAGCTTCGGCTTTTGAAGTTTGACTTTTCAAAAGCCAAAAGCCAAAAGCCAGCTCATAGCTTTTGAAAAGATGAAACAAACAGCACCTAAATCTATTATTAAAAAATACTGTAATATTATAATATCAAATTTGTTTTATTAAATTTATATTTTAATATACTAGCAAATTGTTGCAAGAGATCAAAAATAAAAATAGATCAACGGTTTCATAATGTGTAGTGTGTTTATGTTGTTTTTTCTATTTGGTTTTTCTCAGCAGTTTTTATGCCCAACTGCTTTCACCATCGAACCTCTCCCCGATGACTCCCCTTCCTTCACCTCCCACACCACATCTTCATGCTCCTCACCGCTCTTTATACATGCCTCCCATGTTGCGTATTATAAATAGAATTTTCTTACTTTTAGGATTTTTAACCACTCAGCTTCTTCCATTTTTTAAATAAATTTTTATTCTATTTATAATACGTAACAAAAATTGGCAAATAAGAAGCAACAACATGGCGAGATGCAACAAAATCAAAAGTTTTTGTAAGTTTTGATTTTTAATTCTGATTTTAAATTCTTCGATTTTCGTGGTGTTACAAACCTACCCCCTTAAAATAAATATCGTCTCCGAGATTTGGGTTGGGTTGTGGTTGGAAGTCTGTTGGTTTATCTAGGACTGATCTATTTAGGACTTCATCCCAACGAACGATGGATAGGATACTTGTTTAGGGTGAGGCGGAGATCTATCATGGAGTTCTTAAGGTGATCCTATTGTATCTTTGTGATTCTTTGTTTCAACTATATTATCCATCTTCTTTTCCTTTTTTTAAATCATTCTAGGTGCTCTAGACTTAGGGCTTCTATTAATTTAATATCTTCGTAAGGAATCTTTTGATGCGCGCCCTTGCTTCATTTAATAAGGAAAGGGGAGAGAAAGGTGGCTTGTCTCTCACACTTGTCCCGGTTAGCAGATTGGAGAGCGAGTGGAGGCGAAGTAGCTCGAGTGAAGAGAGGATGGAGCGAGGGTCCCATGACGAAGGCGAAGTAGAGCGACGGCTTCCTGGCAGAGGCGGACTTCATCGGCAGTTAGGGCTTGCAGTCGTAGGGTCCAAGGTGGAAGAAGATGTTTACCCATCGGTTCAGGCAATAGGTGGATTCATCGCCAGAGACGATGTTCGGAGGATAGTGGTGTCGAGGTTCCTCGGTCGTAGAGGCTACATTCTGGCGAAAGGGGTTGTTGCTTGGCGATGGGTCTGGGCAAAAGTGCGGTATGTCAGAACGGCTTTTAGTACTTTGCTGGCTTGGGTGCTATACCCGCTGGTTTTTGTTTGGAGGCTGTGGCGGGATGTGACAAAGGATGGTCACCAAGATTTCCTTTGTGAGGTGGTTTGTCTCCTCGTCGTGTTGGCACCTATTGTCCTTCTCTGTTTTCTGGGATTACTAATGGATTAGGTAGCTAATGGATGATCTGTAAAATTTGTTCCCTTTTGTATGGATCTGGCGGCCACTGCCTGAATCTCTCTTTTGTCTTTATATCAGGAGCGCATTGGACTTTTGTTTTAAACTGGTGCTCGGATGGTTTAGGTTGTTGTTGGGTTTTGCTCAACGGAAGAGTGGTTGGATGGCATTGTTTGCTAGGATTGCTACTAGCGTTCCAGCTGGTATCCCATGTAAAGTATATGAACTAATTTTGTTTTGAGGGGACTTAGATCTATCTACACCTTGTTCTGCTGAGAATAGGGCGTAATGTCCAATTGACTAACAGGTGGTGGCGGTGTCTGTCTAAAGAACGATCTTTCAAACATACAATATTTAATATGCCTAATGTTAAGCTTTTCTTAAGTTGTATAATAGACTTGCTACTCCAAAATTTTAGAGACCTTTATTGCATAGATGGGTAGTGACCTTATATGGTATGATTGTGATCCAGGGTATGGTTGACGGGAGACCATCCGAAGAAGGTTTGGTTTCATCTAGCTACAACATGGGGCACAATTTAAAGATCCATGGTCATGTCACTCTACCCCCCTTAAAATAATTTTTTTAAGCTTTGCCTTAGGTATTATCAACAAATCCTTAGGAAATATGTCCGGGTAATCCTGAACTTACTGGCATACCGGTCATGGTAGTAGGGTAAATAATCCCGTGGCTTGCTCACGCAACATCGAGTTTTGGACCATGGTTATGCTTGTCGGTGAAGTCCATGGGGTGGACAGGGTGACTTCTCCTTTCGCCAAGTTTATAACTCCCTTGTTCTTAGTCAACTAGTCCATTCCGAGAATGACATCAAGGGTTTGTGGCGGTAGTACCATGATGTTTGAAAAAAAATCCTAAATCTAATTTGAACGGGCACATTGATGCAGGTATGGGGTACGGTTATATCTTCCTTGGGTGAATATACTAACATGGGTCTTTTAGGTTCCACCTGGTATAGGTTATGTTGTTTGTTTATTTTTGGATGATACGAACGAATGCGATGCTCCGGAATCAAATATGACTTAACCTACGCGAAGTTGATAGGAAGCATACCCATCAGTATTCTCTGATCTTCCTATGCCTCTTGGGCGTGCACATGATTCACTTGTCCATGGTGGAATCTAGTAGCAGATTCATTGGGTTGCGGTGTCTTGAACAAAATGCGTCCAGCAGCAGAGGCAGTAGTTCCACGTACAACCGTTGCATTGGCACCGGTACGAGGAGGGGTGTTGTGCGGCTTGGGGCATTGGTTGGCATAGTGCCCGAACTCTCCACAATTGAAGCAATTCACATTCTTCATTCCAGAAGAGGCTAGCATCGGTGTTGAGGTGCGGATTTGAGTCGCAATTGACCTGTTGATATTGCTAGGTGTAGTAGGATGACTGGTAATTACGACGGTTGGCCTCCACCCAGATGGAGTGGCTTCCCTTGCTAGTCTGGGGAGGGGGCATTTGTAGGAATAGTGTCCTGGCTTTCGATAGTTGAAACAAATCAGACCCGACTTGTCACGAGGTGCTCCCTTCTGGGTCTGTAACATGCCTCTGTTACCATTGGTGGTCTTTACGAGGGTTGGGGCTAGTTCGTGATCAGAAACATCTTCTTTGGGGACGATACCATCCATGAGTTGACTGGCGGACTGTCAAGATATCCCCTGGTCTTCTGTTTTCTTGTCTAAGATTAACATCAGTCGATAGTCCTTCGGTACATGGTCTGTGTCTTCACACAAGAAACATGTGATGGATCTCATGGGGCATTCTCTTGGGACATGGGTGTCCTCACTGCAGTGACAGGTGTGGTTACACATGCCTGCAGTGTGTCCAACTTCTCCACAATGAGTACATGCCTTGAGTTCCATTTCTCCTCCACTAACATTTCCCAGGTTTGCTTTATCATCATTTCCAGAGGACATTTCTTCTGATGCGTCATCTTCTGGTTTAGGCGGACCATGAAGCTGGAGATGTCGAGTTAACTGTCGTGCACCACAGAAGGTATTCTTCCTTAGGTGTCGGGGAATTTTCTTAGCATCTTCAGGGGTGAACACTGTGCCTGTGACGATCATCTTGCTAGCACAACCGGTATTCCATTCCGGTGACTTTCTCTTCTTAGAGGTGGACGGTGGCGAACCGAAGTCTTGGCTAATTATTCGACCGGAATCTTTATTCCCTATTGTGCATTGCATCTCTTCTTTGGTTGAGATCCTAGTATACTTGTCCCACGAACTGTTCCTCATGCCATGATCTTGCTCAACGAAACCATAGCAGGTGTCAAGTGCTTTCCTCCAACCTAATGGCGGGGTTGGTGCTATCATCTCCTGTGGACTTGAGAGCATACTTGCGGGAGTCATCAGGGCTTGCGTCTAAATATACTGATGTTGCTCTGGGTACCAACCCTGAGTTTGCATCTGTTGCTGTTGGAACAGTCGTTGCATCTGTTGCATCATCATGATCATTAGCTACGTCTGGTTAGCCACTACCTGGGCTAGGGTCGGGTTCACAGGGAAAGGAGGTGGAGTGTTCACAGGGTTGTCCTGAGTTAATCCACGGGGGTGCTGAGGTCTCGATTTACTGCCCTTGGTTTTACCCATCTGTTTCCGGAGAAGACAGGAGAGGGGAAAGAAGACGTTAAACTAAAGATGAGACCTTAATCTGCTTATTACTGATCTAATGTGAGTATACTTTTATTGTTTCAGTTGATTAAACAAACAACCTAGTATGGTCACATCCCCAATACAGATGTAAACCATACACCTGCGCACAAAAAACAACACACGACCTAGGAACTATCGATGCTACTCTTTCGAGAAAAGATTGGGTTTTAGGTGAGCTCTGGAAACTTCGCTTGATCCTCGGGAAGTGTTGACTCGAGGCTGCTTGGCTTGGTCGCCTTGCTTGAAGTTTGGACTTGACTTGGCTCCCAGATGATGCTCCAGGCTTAGCAACTAGAGAGTTGGGGGGAAAGGAGAGAAATTTGACAAATCATTTTGCAATGACTTCAGAGTCAGGGAAAGGTGAGAGCAAAACAAATTTTATAAAGAGATAAGGGGATAAGAGTATAAGGGTAAACACATTTTGTTTTGTAGACATAGTTTGTACTTGAAATAATCCTAAGTAGGGATATTTCCCTTTAGCCAACTACATAGGGGGTGGGGCACCATTTGGTCTTATCATACAGTCGCATTGCTCTGATACCAGCTCTGTAGACCCTCGTTTTTGAGGACGGGAATCATTCGTGTTCATAGTACCATTTCCTTGGATCGAGTAGTTTGGTACCCACGAATACAATACTGAATTATCAGGTGCAAAGTGCACGAATAGTCTTACACCAAAAGTATTACAATTATAGGCCCGAAGGCAATATCCAATACATATAGGACCTACCGGTCCGGATACAACCAAAAGCAGAAATTAGATAAGGCAGCAGAATTTGAAGGCAACGGCTCGTCGATGCCACAGGCAACGACCGGGGACTAAGACCTAGTAGGCGCCTTCTTCTTCTTCGCCCACCTGGGAGTAAGCATAGGGGTCCTCCAGTTCTTCGTTCCCACCATCTGAAGGTTTGTGCGTATAGCAAGGGTGAGTACCCAACGTACTCAGCAAGCCAACACGGAAGTGATGCACATGATAGGGTCATTCAAAGGATGGTTGAGGTTTATTTGCGCAAAGCCAATTTTCATAAATCATTTCACAAGCCTAACATCTAGCCAAGTCAAGTTTTAGGTCCAGAGTATATTAAGTCGGCGATGGTTCTGTCTACCATCCATCATGATACCAAGGATGGTTTCCCGCCTCCGAGTCGTCATGGTTTTCTGGGGGTATTTCCCCCTTCTCTCAGATAGAGAAGTTGGTTCCCCAACACATAAATCATTATGCATACCCACCCATCATTTTAAACTTTATGAGTCTAGCCATAAGAGAAACTTGTCACGCCGCTCATTATCCGCGAGCACGGCTATTCGAATAGATTGATTTACTCACACTACAGTGGATGTACACTTTACGCGTACTCCGCAACTACCCGTTGAATGAGCCTACATCCCTCTATATGGGACGGTCACGGCAAAGCCTTTCGATAACCTTACTTTGGCAGTACCCGCTCCATGAACTTAAATCCTCATGCACTCTAGCTGTCCTTTCCTAGCAGTGAGAGGAGTTCTGGCGCTCCCGGGGTAAGGGAAACTCTCTCAGTATTTAAGTTATAATTAATTTTGATTTGATTCATCACTTCAGTATGTGGGCCGCAGCCTCATCTCAACATCACAAACCACTTCTCATCATAAGAACCACTATGCAGGGATACTGCCTCTGCTCAACTATCTACTCAGCTAGGTCTATACCCATTCAAGAAGTATGGTTGTACTGGCTCGTTCTAAGTTGTAAGTCTCATGGCTCGGTCCTTAATTGACCAGGGACAGTACTTGCCTTTGCCGGAATCCACCCAAATCCATCCATCCGTCCCAGTCTAAAAACATTGGTTTTTTACTTTCATTTTTTTCATCAAAACTATTTTCATCATGTTCAAGGCAATGTGGCGCTCATGTCTCCACATGCCGTATCTCAACTACCTTCCCTAAGGTAGTTGCCCAAGCATATAGCTTTTGTAAAAATATGAGTATGCAAGATTCTAGTATAAACATGGCTAAGTATTTTATCGAAGATTTCCTTCGGTTATATCACACCGAGGGTTACAAAGATTATATCTAAAGGTAAGCAATATCAAGGCATGGCATATCAAGCATAGGTATTTCGTGTATAGCATGCATATTTGAAATTTAAATCAATATCATTTCGCAATTAGGATCAACATGTTCAAAGGGAGTGATGACTTGCCTTGCTCGTACACTTGTTGGACGGGGTCTTCCGCGTAGTCGATGCCTGTTTCCTCGGATGCTAATCATACGTGCGAAAAGGAAGGATTGAATTCGTTTAGAATTCAATAAAATCCAATAAAAGCCAAGTAAATTGCAAAAGCAGCTCCTGAGACGAATTTACGTTCGAGCTACACAAGAATTCGAGTTAAAACGAGCGAGTTACGTTAATGTGAAGTTCTCGTGTTTCACCGTTTTAAGTAATCATATGGTGGCATTATCCCAAGCTATTTTGTCTCAAGTTTTAGGAATAGTATGTTCTGAGGATTTAGAAGTTTTATATCGAAAAGAAATTGTTAAGTCAAATTCTATTTTTAATTTTTATCGGGTAAACAACCCGAGGTCAAAACCTTATTTGAATCCTACTCAACTACCCTAAAGTGTGATGTTACTCATAACAATTTGAATTTTAATTTAAGTTTTTGGAAAGAAGTTCATGTGATGAAATTAATACTTACATAAATAATTTCTAAATTAACTTAGGCAAAAATTCAATTTTTCTTAATATTATTCAATATTTAGCCTATAATTGTCCCTTAAAATCTTTATTTCAGGAAATAAATTTCTATTTAAAATTTCCCAAATATTCTTCCTAAATTATATTTCTTTTTCCTATTTTATTTTTTTCTTTTTCTTTTCCTTTTCTTTTTCTTTCTTTTCTCTCTCTCTCTCTCTCTTCTCTTCTCTCTCAGTGGCGCCTGGCCTGGGAGGAGAGCGCCAGCGTGAGGGAGGGCTAGCTCTAGGGGGAAAAGGGGTTCTACACCATCTAGGAGCTACGGGGATTCCATTCCATGGCTTGGCCGGGCCAGAGAGGCGGCAGGGCATGCCGGCGACGGCGAGGTGGCCGTGGCGGCGGCGGCGCTCGTCGCCGTGGTATTCCGGCAGTGGCACAACCTAACTAAGGGGCTTGGGAGCATCTACAATATGTGGGGAAGCTAGCTATGGCAAGTGTTTGGCCGAAGAAGCACAACATTGGCCTGGTGACGTGTGCGCGCGACGGCCGGACAGGGAAAGCACGGTGGTACTTGCCGGCGGCGTGCTCCGGTGATGGTTTGGCTCGGGAAAACTAGGGGAAAGGAAGCTATTGACATGAGGATTGTATCCGTACCTTCAATCGAAGAGGAAATCAGCCGAAGATGACAAATTTTGGAGAATCGGCCTCGGGAGGCTACAACTAGGGTTCTTGTGGACCCCCGATTTTGAGTCGGGAATCTTTCGTGTTCATAGTACCATTCCCTGGATCAAGTAGTTGGTACCCACGAATGCAGTACTGGATAATCGAGTACACATGCACGAATAGTCTTACAATACCATTATTACATAAATAGGCCCGAAGGCATTGTTCAATCCACAGGACCTTATGGTCCGAATACAACATAAAAACGAGTTTAGATAAGGCGGCGGAAAGAGGCGCGGCTTGTCCATTGCCACGAGCAACGCCGGGACTAAGGTCTAATATGCGCCGTCGGTTCCTTCGCCCTCCGCGTAGTACGCGTAGGGGTCTTCGCTCTTCATTCCCATCATGGAGGTTTGTGCGTATAGCAAGGGTGAGTACCAACCGTACTCGGCAAGTCAACACGAATTGATGCATATGATAGGGATATTCAAAGAATACGGCTAGGGTTATTTTTGCGTAAAGCCGTTTTCAATTCTTTTCACAAGCCTACCGACTAGCCAAAATCAAGTTTTAATTTCATGGTTCATTAATCCGGCGACGGTTCGTCTACCATCCATCGTGATTCCAAGGATGGCTTCCCGTTTCCGGTTCGTCATGATTTTCTGGGAGTCCACCCCTTCTCGCATTCTCGAGAAGTTGATCCACCACGAACAAAATCATCATGCAAACCCATCCCAGCAGTTTTAAGTTTAAAATCTAGCCAAGCGAAAGTCTTGTCACGATGCTCAATATCCGCGAGCACGGCTATTCGAATAGATTGATTCATTCACACTTGCGGTGGATGTACACTTTACCCGTACTCCGCGACAGCCCAACAAATGAGCCTACGTCCCAACACATGAGACGGCCACGGCAAAGCCTTTCGATAACCTCACTTTGGCGTACCCGCTCCATGAACTTTAGCCCTCATGCACTCTAGCCGTCCTTTTCTAGCGGTGAGAGGAGTTAAGGCGCACCGGGGTAAGGGAAGACATTTCCAATCTTTAAGTTTGATTAACGGTAATTTAATTTCACCATTTATAACAAAGGCCGCAGCCTCATTCTCATCCCATAACCACATCATAGAGAACCATCTATGCAAGGATACGCCTCCGCTCGGCTACCTAGTCGGCTAGGTCTATACCCATTCGAGAAGTACGGTTGTCGGCTCGTTTCCGGCTATCTCATGGCTCGGTCCTTAATTGACCAGGGTCGGCACTTGCCTTTTCCGGATTCCACCCAAATCATCCACGCCCCGAGTCTAAAACATTTGTATAGTACTTTCAATTTTCATCAAACTTAGTTCATCGGGGCCATGTGGCGCTCATGTCTCCACATGCCGAATCTCAACTACCTTCCCTAAGGTAGTTGCCCAAGCACAAAGCTTTTTCATAAAGTCATGAGTATGCATGGTCTAAGTTTAGCAGGGCTAGCGGTTTACCGAAGTTATGCTTCGGTTATTTGTATCACATCGCGAGTTACAAGGAGTAATTCTAAAGGTAATCAATAGCAAGGTATGGCATAACAAGTATAGGCAATCCGGTAAAGCATGCATGTTTAGAGTTTAAAATAACATCATTTCGCAAAGGGGATCAATATGTTCAAAGGGTGTGAAGACTTGCCTTGCTCGCACACTTGAGGGTGGGATCTTCGGCGAGGTCGTTGCCGGTTTCTTCGGGCGCTACCCGTACGTGCGAAAGATTAATTGAATTCAGTTAGAATTCAACTAAACACCGAGAGATCGAAAAGAATCACAAAAGCCATGAAAACCACTTCAAAGAGTTTTGCCGAAAATTCTACTCGAGTTAGAACAAGGGTTGGAGGAAAAATCCGGGTTTTGGAATCGAGTTGATGACCTAGGGTTTTCGCAAAATCGGCGATCGTAATAAATTTGGAAATTACGTTTGAAAATATCAGCGAAGAAAATTCATGCTCGAAATTTGAGGGTTTGAGCACAAAAGCGAAACCTATTTCGATAGCGGGAAAGAATTAAACGGGATCCGGATCGAAAAACGATGCGATTGGAAATTTCGGAAAACGCCCGATTCCGATTTTCAAACATTGCACCGAGAAAACATGCGAGAAAATAATTTATTTTTCCCCAAAATTTTACTCAAATCATCCCAAAATATTTTTCCAAATTTTCCAAAATTTTTCCTAATTTTTCCTTATTTTTCTTTTTTTTTTTTTTCTTTTTCTTTTTCTTTTCTCCTGCGCACTGTTCAATGCCCGAAAGGTGTTCGGCCGGGGCTCGGCCAAAAACAGAGGCGGCGGCGGCGCTAGCGCACAAGGGAAAAGGGGGCGGCGGCGGGGCTTACCGGCGATGGCGCTCGGGGAGGAGCAAGGGGGCTCGGGGCCGGCTTGCGCGCGGCGCGCGGCTAAACGGCGGCGGCTTTTGGCGGTGGCGCTCGGAAACGGCGAGGTCACGGTGGCGGTGCGGTGGAGTCGGCGCGGGCGCGGCCCTTTTATAGGCGCGGCGCGGCGCGGCGCGAGAGGAGAGGAGAGGGACGGCTCGGGCATGCGCGGCGCGGCGCGACACGCGCGCGGCTCGGGGGCCGGGTACGGCGGGGCGAGACGCGGCGGCGAGGGCGCACGGCGCGGGCGGGGTCCGGAGCGGCGTGCGCGCGCGAGGTAGGCCGGAGCGCGGCGCCGGCCGCGTGGCGCGCGCGCGCGCGCGGAGGCGGCGGGTACGGCGCGGCGCGGGCGGTGCGTGCGCGGGCGCGCGGCGCGCGGGGTCGGCTCGGCGCGGTGCTCGCGCGGCGCGTGGCGCGCGGCGCGGCGCGCGTGCCGCGCGGCGCGTGGCGCGCGGGGTGGGGGCAAGGGTACGGCGCGCGGCGCGGGGCGCGCGCGCGGGGGTCGCGGCGGCGCGCGGGCGGGCGGCGGCGCGTGGCGCGTCGCGGCGCGGCGCGTACGGCCGGGCGAGCGCGCGCGCGCGGCGGCCGGGGCCGGTACGGCGTCGAACACTTGGCGGCTAATGAATAGTGAACTTTCACTTTTTTCCCGATTTTCCATTTTCTTTTCTCATTTTCTATTTTCTTTCCTTCTAAAAATTCCAAAATAAATCCTAATATCCCAAAAATAATTTTTAGCATTATATTTTAAACTTTTTCTTGACTTTTATTTTCCATAATTATTTTTCATATTTATTCAAATTTCTTTTTCCAAATTTTCATAATTCACCCATTTTATTTTCAAAAATTTCCCAAATTTGAGTACGCCTCCCGAGAATTTTATTATTTATTTTGTGTTTTAATTTATCTTCTCCCAACCAAAATTTTTATTTTATATTACTCGAAATGCGTTTTCACAAATCCACACTTTTCCCCGGATTCCTTTTTAAAATCGTGATGCGGCTTTCGCATCACCGTTTTGACAACTCCAAAACCTCCAAAAACTCCGAAAAGGGAATTGATCACGTAACAATTTATGCAAGCGAGCGGCAAATAAGAAGCGACAAACCCGAGAAGAAGCAATAGGCCACGGTTTTTGAAAGTTCCGATTTTTACGTTCCGATTTTGATTCTCCGATTTTTAGGATGTCACAAACCTACCCCCTAACAATAAATCTCGTCCCCGAGATTTCTTACGATTCTGAGTAGGTGTGGGTATTCGTCCTCGGGAACTCTTCGCTTTCCCATGTAGCCTCTTCTTAGTGTGATTGCTCCATTGTACCTTGTACATGCGCCATGACTTGGTCCGTGTCTTCTTTTCCGCCTCGTCTAGTATCTTGATTGGATGTTAGGGTAGGTAAGATCACTTGTGGACATGGATGGCTTCTAAAGGAGCTTGCTCTTACGGTACCCGCAAACATTTCTTCACTGCGATACGTGAACTGGGTGGACATCGGAGAGAATCTCGGGCGTTCAATTGGTAAGCCACTTCTCCTTTCCTAGCGCTTATCAAGAATGGGCCCACGTATCGTGGTGCGAGTTTCCCCTTGACTTTGAATCTCTGGGTTCCCCGTAGTGGTGAGACTTTTAGATACACGTAGTCACCTTCTTTAAATTCCAATTCTCTACGACGGGTGTCCGCGTAGCTCTTTTGCCGTGATTGAGCGGCTTGTAGTCGGTCCCGGATCGGCGAACCTTTTCCTCTGCCTCCTTAATTATGTCGGGCCCGAATATGGTTCGTTCACCGGTCTCGACCACATTAATGGGGTTCGACATCGGCGACCAAATAAAGCTTCGTTTGGTGACATCTTCAAGCGGCTTGGTTGTCGTTGTAGGAGAACTCGGCGTACGGCAAACATTTCTCCCAATCCTTGGTGAAATCCAACGCACAAGCTCTCGGCATGTCTTCTAGCACTTGATTCGTCCTCTCGCGCCCGTCGATGCCGCGGGTGATAAGCGGTACTAAAGGCAAGGTGATCGCGAGTGCTTCGTGAACCTTGCTCCAGAAATGAGATGTAAATTGGGTACCACGATCCGATATAATCCTTTTTGGTACACCGTGGAGACACACAATCCTACTCATATATAATTCCGCTAGCTTGCACTTTGTTGTAGTTGGTTTTCACGGGAATAAATCGCGGTCTTGGTGAGCCGATCTACTATTACCCAAATGGAATCGTAACCGATCGCAGTCTTGGGTAATCCTACTATGAAATCCATGCCTATCTCGTCCCATTTCCATTACGGAATCTTGAGTGGCTGCAGCAAGCCGCGGGCGTTGATGTTCGGCTTTCACCCTTTGGCACACATCGCACACGGCTACGTATTCGGCTACATCCCTCTTCATATTAGGCCACCGGTATTCTCCTTTTAAATCCTGGTACATTTTCGTGCTTAGGGATGTAACGAATATGCCGATTCGTGGGCTTCCTTTAAGATCAATCCCCTCAAACCGCCTCGTTCAGGCACACAGATTCTCTTCCGGTACCACAAGATTCCCTTGTCATCTACTGAAAACTCCTGAGCGCGTCCAGCGGCCATACGTTCCTTAATTTCTGGATTTCCTCATTCCCTCTTTGGGCTTCCTCTATTTGAGTTCTCGGTAGGGGTGGATTTCCGGTGAGTTCACTTCTCCGTGAGGAATTAGGTGCAGATTGAGCCGAGCCATTTCTTCCTGGAGCTCATTAGCCACACCTCCCAATTCCATGTGGTTGACATTGGGCTTTGCGGCTCGGCGCATCGGCCACTACATTTGCCTTGCCGGGATGGTAATGGATTCCTAGATCGTAATCCTTGATCAACTCCAACCATCGCCTCGTCGTAGGTTGAGATCAGTGAGTAAAGAAATATTTCAAGCTCTTGTGATCGGTATACACTTCACGGTGGTTTCCGATCGATAGTGTCTCCGGATCTTCAATGCGTGTACCACTGCGGCTAATTCCAGTCATGTGTGGGGTAATTCTCTTCGTGGGGTCAAAGCGTCGAGAGGCATACGCTACGACCTTTCCATCCTGCATCAATACTCCTCCCAATCCTTGCCGAGATGCATCACGGTACATCACGAAGTCCTTGGTTGTCGGGTAAGGTCAAGGCGGAGCGGTGGTTAACTTTTCTTTTAATTGGTCGAAGGCTTTTTGGCACTTTTCATTCCATTCAAACTTCTTTTCCTTCTTCGGGAGTTGAGTCATAGGTCGGGCTACGGTGGAAAACCCTTCGATAAACCGTCGGTAATAACCGGCCAAGCCCAAGAAACTCCGAACTTCCGTTACCGACTTGGGTGCCTTCCATTCCATAACGGCTTCGACCTTGGCGGGGTCTCTGCTACTCCTCGGCTGAAACCACGTGGCCAAGAAAAGCGACTTCCTTGAGCGAACTCGCATTTGCTGAACTTGGCATACGAGGTGCTCTCGTAGCTTTTCCAGCACTAGTCGTAGATGCTCCGCGTGTTCCTCATCGTTCTTGGAGTAGATAAGTATATCGTCGATGAACACCACTACGAATTTGTCCAGGTACTCCATGAACACCTTGTTCATTAGGTTCATAAAGTACGCAGGGCATTGGTCAATCCAAAGGACATCACGTGAACTCGTATAAGCCGTATCGTGTAGAGAATGCCGTCTTAGGAATATCTCCGGCTCTAATCTTCAACTGATGATATCCTGACCGTAGATCAATCTTGGAGAACACCTGCTCACCCTTAAGTTGATCGAATAGGTCATCGATTCGAGGTAGCGGGTACTTGTTCTTGATAGTGACTTCGTTCAGCGATCGATAGTCCACACACATTCTCATGCTCCCATCCTTCTTCTTGACGAAGAGCACTGGAGCTCCCCAGGGAGAAGAGCTGGGGCGAACGAATCCCTTCTCTTGTAGTTCCCTTATTTGTTTCTTGAGTTCTTCCAACTCATTGGCTGGCATTCGATAGGGCCTCTTGGATATGGGGGCAGTACCAGGCATTAAGTCGATGATGAACTCTACGTCGCGATCCGGGGCATTAGGGTAATTCCTCGGGAAACACATCCGGGTATTCTTGTACTACGGCATTCCACCTAGAGGTAGCATGGTGAACACTCCCGCAGCTTGTTCACACGCCTTGGGTTTTGATCCATAGTTATGCTCATCGGTGATCCCACGGGGTGGATACCGTGACTTCCCTTCCTTGATCTATAATTCCATTATTTTTGGTCAACCAATCCATTCCGAGTATGACATCTATGGTTTGGGGCGATAACACCATAAGGTTTGAGAGAAACACCACGTCTCTAATCCGTATGGGCACGTTAATGCAGGCATGGGGTACGGTTATGTCTCCCCAGGCGAGTGTACCAACATAGGCCTCTTAAGTGCTACTTGGTGTAGGTGGTGTTGTTTGCTTACTTGGGAAGATATGAATGAATGCGAGGCTCGAATCGAATAAAACTTTAAGCGGTGTAGAGTTGATAGAGAACATACCCATCAATACGCTCCGGTCCTCTCGTAGCTTCTTACGCCCGCACATGATTCACTGGCCACGTCGAAACCCGGTGGCGGCCTCGTTGGGTAGCGGGGTCTGAGCAGACCTCGTCTGCCGCCGGGGGTGGGGTTCCTCGGACGGGTGTGGCATTGGCGCCGGTGCGCACGGGGTGTTGCGTGGTTTTGGGCAGCTATTGGAGTAATGCCCGAATTCTCCTGATTGAATGACTCACATTCCTTCTTCCTGGAGCGGCTAGGGTTGGTGTGGGTGTACGAAGGCGTGGTGTAGCGACCGGTTGACATGGTCGGAAGCGAGAGGACGACCGTTCCGGACGTTTGGTTTCCATCCGACGGGGTGGCTCCCTTGGGGCGTTGTGGCGTTCCCCGAAATGGGCGAGCCATAGCGAGCCTCCTTTGCGGTTATTGTCCACCACCTTTTGGTCATGCTCAAGTCGGACGACCTTGTTGATGAGGCTTTGGAACTGGTGTGATCTGCCCGATCATCGGTCCCTCGGTTCGTCATTTAGTCCCTCAATGAATTTGTCTATCTTTTCTTCTTCGTCGCAGTCACTGGTGGCGTAACGGCAAGCTGGGTAAACTTGTTCAGATACTCCTGTCGAGGTGTTCCCTTGACGCGATCTGCGGGAACTCGTTCTTCTTCATCCTCATTACTGCAGCTGGCACGAAATTCTCACGGAACGCAGCCGTGAATTCCTCCCATGTTGGCTCGCCGGCGTCTTCAGCTCGTGTCTCCTTGTAGGTGTCCCACCCGGTCACTCGCGGGACCCTCCAAGCGGTTAGTAGCGAAGACCACTCTATCGGCTTCTCGGACTCGACGAGGGTTAGCTTCTTTTCTATTACTCTTAGCCAATCTTCGGCGTCCATAGGTTCTTCGGCCGTGGAAAAAGTGGGCGGCTTAGCTCTCATGAACTCCCCGACTCGATCCTCCTCGACCTCCTTGATCATTGGCGATCGCTTGGAGTAGCTGGGTCTGCATAGCCATGACCTCCGCCAGGGTGGAGGGGTTGGGTTCCGGCGGGTTTTCGTTGGTTGCTGCGGCTCTGCGACGATGTGCCATCTGAAGAAGAGAGATGAATTAAGAGAGCGATCTAGTTTAGGTTATGGTTCACAGGAAATTTTTCTTCAAGTTCCTTCGAATGATCTTCACTCAACAGGCAAGGTGAAACCATAAATAGCATACGAATTAAGACATCGCAAGGCGATGCCCAGGTTCATCATATTACATAAGGGGTACATGGGTATACACACAGTCCTCCATGCCAGGATAGCAATAATAATTATATCGTTCAGCTAGATCAACTAATTAAGGGTAAATAGGAAGTGCTGCCGGGTCGGGAAAGTCCTTCCGCCTAGTCATCCAACCATCCGCAAGAGCCAGGCGCCGGAAGCGGGTGGTCTGCCGCTGAAGCAAACCGAAGTCCCCACGGCTCGGAGGTGGCGGCCTCGGAGTCACGCCGAATCTTTCGACTCGGTGGCGCGTACTCTTGCGAGCGATGCGGCGGGTGAGGGGCCTCCGTGTGAGTCAAGCGACGAGGGGGAACTTCCTCCTCCATTGAGTCGGTGTCGCTAGACTCCCATTTGATCTCCATGGGCTCCGCCTCGGACTCCGTGTCGGTGTGGATCGGATGGGGTTACCCTCTCCGATCCGGCTCGGAGTGCTGTACGGAGCTCGGGGTGGCAGCAGTGGGGTCGACCGGGTATGGTGCGGGCTCGTGCTCAACATGAAAGCTTGCTCCATCATAGCTTGAAAAGTATCAAAGCTTGCTGGAGTTATATGGTAATAATGGTCGGGCACGGGGCGGGATGTGATGGTACGGGCTCGGTGGAAGTACTGCCGGCGTAGACGGGATGAGTGTGTTGTTCCTCTAGTGGTTGATCTGCGCTTGCTTTTCTGAGCTGCTCTTCCAGCTCTACTAGAGCCTCCCTCGGGCCATGTAGCGGTCCGAGAGTTGCTCATCTGAGCACCATTGGCTGCAGGCGTGTGCACGGCATGCTTATCTGGTCTCCACGGCCTTGGTGGTGGCGACCGGATCATTGGCGTGCTGCGATCGTTGATCTCGGCGGGGCCTCCTCGTACGATCGTCTGTGTCTCCGCCCAACGCGATAAACGCGTGACCATCGGGTTGTAGCAGCGGGGGTAGCCTCCACGGTGCAGACCGGGTTGCCCTCTTCGCGATAAGGGTGATGCACGAACTCTGTCATTGTGAGTTCGGCACGGTGTTCCGCATTAAGGCGAAGGAAGGCCTCGCGAGCGGCATCGAATAGGCAGCTACGCTAGGTCCGGGGGTAGCGAGTGTGGAAGCGTAGGATGTCTCACTCCCCATGCGGGCTTCTATGGACACGGTGCCTCCCAGGCTGGATACATCTCGGAGCCATGTCTCTTGGTGTGATAAGTGGGCGGTTCGGGTATCTCAAGCACCATAGTAGAGGCGAAGTTGTACCACGAACCCCTCGTCTCGCGGGATAGTGACTTCCCGGGTTCCGTCGTGGTTTGACATACGCTTACGGGCAACTTAGGGTTAGCGAGAGGAAGCTATCATAATCATTTGGTAAAAAGAAATACGATGTAGAAAAGATATATTTGCATTTTCGGAAATAATAGTTTAAAATTGATCCTACTGTAGGGATATTTCCCTTTAGCCATCTAGTTAGGGGTAGGGCGCCATTTGGTCTTAGCCTACGGTCGCATGGCTCGATACCGCTCTGTGGACCCCGATTTTGAGTCGGGAATCTTTCGTGTTCATAGTACCATTCCTGGATCAAGTAGTTGGTACCCACGAATGCGATCTTGGATAATCAGTACACATGCACGAATAGTCTTACAATACCATTATTACATAAATAGGCCCGAAGGCATTGTTCAATCCACGGACCTTATGGTCCGAATACAACATAAAAACGAGTTTAGATAAGGCGCGGAAAGAGGCGGCGGCTTGTCCATTGCCACGAGCAACGGCCGGGACTAAGGTCTAATATGCGCCGTCGGTTCCTTCGCCCTCCGCGTAGTACGCGTAGGGGTCTTCGGCTCTTCATTCCCATCAGTGGAGGTTTGTGCGTATAGCAAGGGTGAGTACCAACCGTACTCGGCAAGTCAACACAGAATTGATGCATATGATAGGGATATTCAAAGAATACGGCTAGGGTTATTTTTGCGTAAAGCCGGTTTTCAATTCTTTTCACAAGCCTACCGACTAGCCAAAATCAAGTTTTAATTTCATGGTTCATTAATCCGGCGACGGTTGTCTACCATCCATCGTGATTCCAAGGATGGCTTCCCGTTTCCGGTTCGTCATGATTTTCGGGAGTCCACCCCTTCTCGCATTCTCGAGAAGTTGATCCACCAGCGAACAAAATCATCATGCAAACCCATCCCAGCAGTTTTAAGTTTAAAATCTAGCCAAGCGAAAGTCTTGTCACGATGCTCAATATCCGCTGAGCACGGCTATTCGAATAGATTGATTCATTCACCTTGCGGTGGATGTACACTTTACCCGTACTCCGCGACAGCCCAACAAATGAGCCTACGTCCCAACACATGAGACGGCCACGGCAAAGCCTTTCGATAACCTCACTTTGGCGTACCCGCTCCATGAACTTTAGCCCTCATGCACTCTAGCCGTCCTTTTCTAGCGGTGAGAGGAGTTACAGCGCACCGGGGTAAGGGAAGACATTTCCAATCTTTAAGTTTGATTAACGGTAATTTAATTTCACCATTTATAACAAAGGCCGCAGCCTCATTCTCATCCCATAACCACATCATAGAGAACCATCTATGCAAGGATACGCCTCCGCTCGGCTACCTAGTCGGCTAGGTCTATACCCATTCGAGAAGTACGGTTGTGCGGCTCGTTTCGGCTATCTCATGGCTCGGTCCTTAATTGACCGGGTCGGCACTTGCCTTTTCCGGATTCCACCCAAATCATCCCGCCCAGTCTAAAACATTTGTATAGTACTTTCAATTTTCATCAAACTTAGTTCATCGGGGCCATGTGGCGCTCATGTCTCCACATGCCGAATCTCAACTACCTTCCCTAAGGTAGTTGCCCAAGCACAAAGCTTTTTCATAAAGTCATGAGTATGCATGGTCTAAGTTTAGCAGGGCTAAGCGGTTTACGAAGTTATGCTTCGGTTATTTGTATCACATCGCGAGTTACAAGGAGTAATTCTAAAGGTAATCAATAGCAAGGTATGGCATAACAAGTATAGGCAATCCGGTAAAGCATGCATGTTTAGAGTTTAAAATAACATCATTTCGCAAAGGGGATCAATATGTTCAAAGGGTGTGAAGACTTGCCTTGCTCGCACACTTGAGGGGTGGGATCTTCAGCGAGGTCGTTGCCGGTTTCTTCAGGCGCTACCCGTACGTGCGAAAGATTAATTGAATTCAGTTAGAATTCAACTAAACACCGAGAGATCGAAAAGAATCACAAAAGCCATGAAAACCACTTCAAAGAGTTTTGCCGAAAATTCTACTCGAGTTAGAACAAGGGTTGGAGGAAAAATCCGGGTTTTGGAATCGAGTTGATGACCTAGGGTTTTCGCAAAATCGGCGATCGTAATAAATTTGGAAATTACGTTTGAAAATATCAGCGAAGAAAATTCATGCTCGAAATTTGAGGGTTTGAGCACAAAAGCGAAACCTATTTCGATAGCGGGAAAGAATTAAACGGGATCCGGATCGAAAAACGATGCGATTGGAAATTTCGGAAAACGCCCGATTCCGATTTTCAAACATTGCACTGAGAAAACATGCGAGAAAATAATTTATTTTTCCCCAAAATTTTACTCAAATCATCCCAAAATATTTTTCCAAATTTTCCAAAATTTTTCCTAATTTTTCCTTATTTTTTTTCTTTTTTTTTTTTTCTTTTTCTTTTTCTTTTTCCCTGCGCACTTGTTCAATGCCCGAAAGGTGTTCGGACGGGCTCGGCCAAAAACAGAGCGGCGGCGGCGCTAGCGCACAAGGGAAAAAGGGGCGGCGGCGGGGCTTACGGCGATGGCGCTCGGGGAGGAGCAAGGGGCTCGGGGACCGGCTTGCGCGCGGCGGCGGCGGCTAAACGGCGGCGGCTTTTGCGGTGGCGCTCGGAAACGGCGAGGTCACGGTGGCGGTGCGGTGGAGTCGGCGCGGGCGCGGCCCTTTTATAGCGCGGCGCGGCGCGGCGCGAGAGGAGAGAGGAGGGGACGGCTCGGGCATGCGCGGCGCGGCGCGACACGCTGGCGCGGCTGGGGGCCGGGACGGCGGGCGAGCGCGGCGGCGAGGGCGCACGGCGCGGGCGGGGTCCGGAGCGGCGTGCGCGCGCGAGGTAGGGGCCGGAGCGCGGCCGGCCGCGTGGGCGGCGCGCGGCGCGCGGAGGCGGCGTGACGGGCGGGCGCAGCGGTGCGTGCGCGGGCGGCGCGGCGCGCGGGGTCCGGCTCGGCGCGGTGCTCGCGCGCGCGTGGCTGCCGCGGCGCGGCGCGCGCTGCGGCGCGGCGCGTGGCGCGCGCGGGGGGGGCAAGGGTACGGCGCGCTGCTGCGGGGCGCGGGCGCGGCGGGTCCGCGCGCGGCGCGCGGGCGGGCGCGCGTGGCGCGTCGCGGGCGCGGGCGCGTCGGCCGGCGGCGCGCGCGCGCGGCCGGGCCGTACGGCGTCGAACACTTGGCGGCTAATGAATAGTGAACTTTCACTTTTTCCCGATTTTCCATTTTCTTTTCTCATTTTCTATTTTCTTTCCTTCTAAAAATTCCAAAATAAATCCTAATATCCCAAAAATAATTTTTAGCATTATATTTTAAACTTTTTCTTGACTTTTATTTTCCATAATTATTTTTCATATTTATTCAAATTTCTTTTTCCAAATTTTCATAATTCACCCATTTTATTTTCAAAAATTTCCCAAATTTCGAGTACGCCTCCCGAGAATTTTATTATTTATTTTGTGTTTTAATTTATCTTCTCCCAACCAAAATTTTTATTTTATATTACTCGAAATGCGTTTTCACAAATCCACACTTTTCCCCGGATTCCTTTTTAAAATCGTGATGCGGCTTTCGCATCACCGTTTTGACAACTCCAAAACCTCCAAAAACTCCGAAAAGGGAATTGATCACGTAACAATTTATGCAACCGAGTGGCAAATAAGAAGCGACAAACCCGAGAAGAAGCAATAGGCCACGGTTTTGAAAGTTCCGATTTTTACGTTCCGATTTTGATTCTCCGATTTTTAGGATGTCACGTTCTTCATTCTTGATCAAATTAGAACAGCTCGGTGTGTAATAGGTGGGGGAAATTTGGGGGAATTGGAGAGGAGTGATTCACGAAGAGATTTGGTATACAAAGTTTGATCTATCGGGGCCTTTTTATAGGGGTTCTATGTCGGTACTGGTTCGGGCGAGGCGCGAGCGCCGGAGAGGGGGCCTGGGGTGAAGGGCGACGCGTGGCAACACGCGACGGGAGCGGCGCACGCTCTGGGGAGGGCCGGCGGCTAGGGGCGACGCGTGGTGTGCGGGGAGGGGGGGCTGGCGCGGCGCGGGACGCAAGGGCGGCGGCAGCCGGTGTTTGGCACGGCGCGGCGACACGGGCGGCGTGGCAGCGCGAGGACGGCGTGTGGCATGGGCACGGGCGACACGGGCGGCGCGCGCGGTATGGTGACACGACGGCAAGGCGATGGCGAGCACACGACACAGCATGGGCGCGGCGCGTGCGGCGACGTGCGGCGTGCGGGACAGCGCGTGCGGGCGGCACGATAGTGGGCGCGACGTGCGGGTGGGGGCCGGTACGGCATGGGTCGCGGGCGCGACGCGCGGCGTGCGGTGGCGAGGATGGTCTGGGGGCCCCTGGTACGACGTCGAACAGGTGGCGCGCAATAAACAGTAGACTTTTCTATTTTCTCGAATTAAATTCTATTTTGTTCCGATTCCTTCTTGCTTCCACTAATAAAATTAAAATATGATTTGGCCCGACAATAATTAAATTTTAAACTATATTTTCAATCCTTTTGCCCACTTATATTATATTATATTATATTATATTATATTATATATATTTTATCTTTTTTCTTCCAAAATATAATTTTGATTCAACATCAACCCTAGGCTTCCCTATACATCTTTTTATAATTTTATTTAAATATTATTTATTCTATTTACTGATTATTACCACTTTCTCTCAAAAATAAGGTTTTGATCCAAAAATACACTTTTATTAACCCTTAGCCCTTTCTATTTAATTCTTTTATATTTTTTTATTTCTAATCTTTGTTCTAGAATTTTCTTACTTTTAGGATTTTTAACCTATTCAGCTTCTTCCATTTTTTTAAATAAATTTTTATTCTATTTATAATACGCAACAAAAATTGGCAAATAAGAAGCAACAACATGACGATATGCAACAAAATCAAAAGTTTTTGTAAGTTTCAATTTTTAATTTCCGATTTTAAATTCTCCGATTTTCACGGTGTTACACATGATTTCATTGGTTTGTTGGTTTAAACCTCACATAGATGATGGGCATATAGCCGGTTTACGAAGGGTACTAGAAATAACAAAAAAATATGGTTTAAAAATGAATCCAAATAAGTGTGCCTTTGATGTATCGGCTGGACAATTTTTGGGCTTTATAATTCATGAAAGAGGTATTAAGATTAGTCAGAAGTGTATTAAAGCTATCAAGAACATAAAGCCACCTGAAAATAAAATCAAGTTGTAGTCATTGATCGACATGATTAATTTTGTGAGAAGGTTTATTTAAAATCTATAAGGAAGAATTGAGCCATTCACTTCATTGTTGCAATTAAAAGTCGATCAAGAATTTGTATAGGGAGAAATGCAACATAAGGCATTGGATGAGATTAAAAATTATTTAAGTTCTCCTACAGTATTAGTGCCACTGCAAAAAGGGGCTCCATTTAAATTGTATCTATGAGCTGATGAGAAATCTATTGGGCTAGTATTGATTCAAGAGCTTGAAGGCAAGGAAAAAGTTATAGTCTATCTTAGCAGAAGGATTATTGATGTAGAAACAGTATACGACGGTGGAAAAATTATGTTTATGCTTATATTTTTCATGCATAAAGTTCAGGCATTATTCGTTGTCAAATGAGTGCACAGTGCTTTGTAAAGCTGATGTAATTCAATATATGTTATCGGCTCTAGTATTAAAAGGCGAGTTGGGAAATGGATTTTTGCTTAACGAGTTCGATCTTCGATATGAATTGGCTAAAGAAATCAAGGGACAAGCCATAGCCAATTTTGTGGTACAACATCGAGATGATTCTACTGATTACGAGGAACTAATGCCATGGACATTGTTCTTTGATGGATCAGTTTGTACACATGGATATGGCATTAGGTTAGTGATTGTTTTGCCTCGGAGGGCAAGCTTCGAGTTTGCATTTACAATTAAACCATATTATACCAATAGTCCAGCAGAATATGAGGTTGTGCTCAAAGGACTTCAATTATTAAAGGAGGTAGAAGCCGATGCGATAGAGATTGTTGGTGATTAATCAGTTGGCTAGAGAATATGAATGTAAAGATAAAGTTTTAAGGGTATATCATGAAAATACCAAGAATTGATGAAGAATTTCATAATTATATCTATGAAACATATTCCCAGAGAACAGAATATTGAGTCCAATGATCTTGCTCAAGGGGCATCGGGTTATAAGTCGATGTTGAGAGACGTTGAAATAAAAATTGCTAATGTTGATGCCGATGATTGGAGACATGAGATTATTGAGTATTTAAAAAATCCTACACAATCGATGTCAAGAAAATTGAAATAAAAAAGCTCTTAAATATTGTTTGCTTGATGATGATTTATATTCTTGGGCGATTGATGGTGTATTGTTTAAGTGTTTGAATCTGGAAGAATCCAAAGTTATCATGTGTGAAGTACATGAGGGTATATGTGGAACACATCAATCAGCTCATAAGATGAGATGGTTGCTTCGAAGAGTTGGGTATTTTTGGCCAACAATGCTGAAGGATTGTTTCATATATTACGAAAGTTGTCAAGATTGTCAGAAGTTTGAAGCAATTCAAAGAGCACTAGCATCGGTTATGAATCCGATAATAAAGACTTGGCCATTCAGAGAATGAGGCATTGATATGATCGGTCAGATTAATTCACCTTCAAGTAAAGGACATAAGTATATATTGGTGGCAACCGATTATTTCACGAAGTGGGTTGAAGTTATTCCTTAAAATAAAGTTGATACTAAAGGTGTGATTGACTTTATTAAGGAACATATTATCTATCAGTTTGGAATTCCTCAAACAATAACAACTGATTAGAGATCTATTTTTGTAGCCGATGAGTTTGTAAGATTTGCCAATAGTATGGGAATTAAGTTATTAAATTCTTCTCCTTAGTATGCATAAGCCAATGGACAAGCAAAAGCATCTAATAAGAGTTTGATCAAGTTAATCGAGATAAAAATTGATGAGCAACCAAGAAAATGGCATACAACTTTAGCTGATTCATTATGGACCTATTGGATGCATGTCATGGTTCTACTCAACTACCAATTTATCAGTTAGTTTATGAGCATGAAGTTATTTTGCCATGGGAAGCTAATATCGGTTCGAGAAGAATTTCTCTACAGGATCAGTTGACAGCCGATGAATATTATAGGGAAATTTTGCTCAGAGACACTGAACAACGTTGTTATTTGCCGCTGGACACCGCCAACTCGATAATCGGCTGAGTACCATTATAAAAGCCAGTTTCTTTGCCAAAAGACACCGCAACCAATATTTTAATCGTTTCCGTGGTTTGGGAGAGAGAAGCAGCGGTGAATGGACAATATTGACCCTGGGCCGCAGCCTGCGACATCAAGCAGATGCACGCGGTCATGGTGCTTCGGGGCTTCCTCTCCGACCCCTCCGAGTTCCACGAGCTCCTCTTCGCCTTTGCCGTTGCGGTCCACGGCGCCATCACGCACGCCTACCTCGTGTTCGACCAAATACCCCGCCGGGACCGCTTCATGTACAACACCCTCATCCGCGGCGCCGCCCACACGGCCACGCCCGGGACGCCGTCTCCTGTACGCGCGCATAGTACGGCGGCGGCGGCGGTGAGGCCCGACAAGCTCACTTTCCCGTTCGTGCTCGCGCTTGCACGCCATGGGCGCGGGGACACCGGGCTCAGTGCACGCCCAAGTCTTGAAGGCTGGTTGCGAGTCCGACGCGTTCGTCAAGAACGCGCTAATTGGCATGCACGCGAGCTGCGGGGATTTGGGAGTCGCGGCTGCTCTGTTCGACGGCGGGGCTCGTGAGGATGTCGTGGCTTGGTCGGCGATGATCGCGGGGTGTGCAAGGAGAGGGGACATTGATGCTGCACGGGACCTGTTCGACGAATGTCCTGTGAAGGACCTCGTGTCCTAGAATGTTATGATCACCGCGTATGCGAGCGGGGGATATGGCATTGGCAAGGGAGCTATTCGACCGTGTACTTGAGCGAGATGTCGTGTCCCGGAACGCGATGATTTCAGGTATGTGAGATGTGGCACGCACTTGCATAGACCGGGTCAATATTGTCCATTCACCGCTGCTTCTCTCTCCCAAACCACGGAAACGATTAAAATATTGGCTGTGGTGCTTTTTTGCAAAGAAACTGGCTTTTATAATGGTACTCAGCCGATTATCGAGTTGGCGGTGTCCAGCAGCAAATAACAACGTTGTTCAGTGTCTCTGAGCAAAATTTCCCAATATTATAACTTGAAGACTGATGAGTTAGAACATTTGGTTCAGAATCGGTTGCATGCATTAGAGAAGATTAAAAGAGATAAAGAAATAATTTCAAGGAATTATAACAAAAGAGTGGTACCAAAGTCCTTTGAAGAGGGAGAGTTAGTTTGGAAGTTAATTTTTCCGATAGAGACAAGAGTGTTAATGACCAAATTTGGTAAATCATGCATTGGATTTGGAGTGACAATTTTACCGTCAACAAAGAGACAACTAAGTTTGGAAAATGGCCACCTAATTGGGAAGGACCCTATTGGACTCATCGTTATGTATCATGAAACGCGTGTTTGCTTGAGGACCTTGATGGAGAAGTTTTGGCAAACAATTTAATGGGAAATATTTGAAGAAATACTATCCTAGCATTTGGAATAATTCATAATCGGTGAACGATAGATGATTAATGAGATAGCCGATGAATAAACATTGCCTTAAGATGGCCGATATTTGTTATTGTCCTTAGAGCAGATAAACGAGTACATCAAAAGGAGCAGAACAATGTGTGAGCCGATAAATATATTACGAGGCGTGTTTAGTGTTTCGAGCAAAAATATTCTAAATGTTTAAACCTATTTCATCAACCCAGGAATTTCTGGATTGTTGATATCGCACGTAGGCAAATTTGATCAATATCTTCTATGGTACGGAGATCATTGGCATTGGTTCCTGGGATCAGCTTGATGGCTTTGCGCTTGTCGGCTGTCTGATGGATAAATACTTTTAGTTTCGCGTGTTGATCTTCAATTACCTTTGGCAAATCGTCAAGTTTTTGCTCTTCTAGCCAACTCTTTGCAAGTTTGCTTCAGTTTGGCTAGTAGATCAGTTTCTCATTTTTTTCAAATCGTCAATACGATGCTTAGTGTTGTCTGGACTAGCAGTTAGTTCATCAAGTTTTGCTTTCTCTGCATAGACCAGTTGTCGAATGGACTGAAGAGCTACTTCCAGGGACCTTCACTCAACACGGTCATCGATCCGTTGGCGAGCTCTAGTAACCCGGAACCGATGAGATTCAAGGAAAGCTGCTGAAGTCAATGAGTCGATGATCTCATTGGGTAGTTGGTCCTGGATTTCTTCTATTCTACTCCTGATAAGGCCACTGTTTTTGACCAAGGCATCGAGCGATGCATTTAGCCAATCTACAATATCAAGCAATTGGCTTCTGAGAGCTTCAGGAAGAGGAGAACATGCTTTGCTGACAATTTCTTCTTCCTCATCATCCAGAAATTGGTTGACGTCAAAAGGGAACATATCGGCTATATTTTGTATTTTGAAAATTGAAGTTAGAATTGGACATGAGAAACTAGGAGGAATCAATAGGTTGGAGTGTACCGGAAGAGTTGGCGCAGCCTAAGGAAGAACCTGATCGACATGGTTGAGATTGGGGGATCGTCCAATGTGTATTCGCTTGAAACCGACCGATGAGGCGAAGCTGATTGAATCATAGGCTAAAATAAAGGTTTGTTAGAAAATAAGAAAATTTATTAGATAGAAGAATCGAGAAACTTACGGATATAGGAGGTGTAGCGGTTGGAGCAGCTTGTTCTGGATTGACATGGATATCACTTATTTGATCACCGGCAGCATCAATTTCTTCATCAAGATTGTCATCGGTGGTAGCATGAGCATCGACTGCTTCTGCTTTGGTATCTTGGATGGTATCGGCAGCTGCCTTGATTGCTTCAGTTATTTCTTCAGAGATTACAACTTCTTCCATAGTAGTTGCGGCTTCAGGATCAACTTCTGGGAGCTCTTCTTCTTGTTCTGCCTCAGAGTCGATAGTTTTCTTTTGTTTCTTATGGCCGGGATATGTTGAAGTTTTCTTTCTTTTTCCAACAAGCTTCCGGATTTGGCCTATGAGCAAAGAAGACGGTGGAGGTGCACCAGCACCAAGTGTTGAATTAACTGATGCAAGAGCATACTCGATCGAGAGGCAGCTAAGGCTAATGGTCGAAGGATCGGTATTGGCAGCCTAAACAAAGAAGATTGAAAGGTTATGCGAAATAATGTAAGAACAATAAGAGTAAAAGGTATACCTCAATATTGGTTGCAAGGCTGGGGTCAAGCAAGGTTAAGAAATTGGATGCAAGAAGATTGAACAAGTGTTGTTTCATTCACCCCACCATCAGTTCCATGGCTGACAGCGTGATGCATGACTGTCAAAATCTCCGATAGTGTCGAGGACGGGTCCTTCAAGCAGCATTAGCCAATCAAATTCAAGAGTGCTTGATACTGGGTCTTTGGTTTGGCTTTTATTGATGAAATAAAGGCTGATGGGGACTTGGCCAAATCCCAATTGACGGGCTACAACGATGGATGATAGAATTCATATGAGACGCAAGAGTTGCTATGAAGATTTCCCTTATGCCTTCGTCAAGAGAAGACATGGAGAGATGGTTGATATGAAGATTTCCCTTATGCCTTCATCGGAATTGACCATGTTTGGATCGAAGTTGAAGGGGAGCTCTAATGTGCTAATGTCTTCATATACATACCATATTCTAGCTTCTTTGGGGAAGCCATGATAGAAGTGATTGAACCAGAATTTGATCTCATCGGGTGTTAGCCTGCTTCCAGGATATACTGATGCTGCTTCTCCAAAGGACATGCATCACTACGGGTAGTGTGGACCCCTGTTTTTGGAACGGGAATCTTTCGTGTTCTTAGTACCATTTCCCTGGATCGAGTAGTTGGTACCCACGAAATACAGTACTGAATAACCAGGTGCACATGCACGAATAGTCTTACAATGAAATTATTACAACGATAGGCCCGAATGCAATGTTCACCACATAGGACCTCATGGTCCGGATACAACACAAAAGCAGAAATTAGATAAGGCAGCGGAATAATGACAGCGGCATGTCGGTTGCCACAGGCAACGACTGGGGACTAAGACCTAGTAAGCGCCATCAGCTTCTTCGCCTTCCTAGTAGTAGGCGTATGGATCCTCCGATTCTTCATTCCCAACATCTGAAGGTTTGTGCGTATAGCAAGGGTGAGTACCAACCGTACTCAGCAAGCCAACACGGAAATGATGCATGTGATAGGTTTATTCAAGGAATGGCTGGTGCTCTTTTGCATAAAGCCAATTTTCACAAATCTTTTCACAAGCCTAACAACTAGCCAAGTCAGGTTTTAGTTTCATAGTTCATTAATTCGGCGATGGTTCTGTCTACCATCCATCGTGATACCAAGGATGGCTTCCCGCCTCCGGTTCGTCATGGTTTTCTGGGAATCTACCCCTTCTCGCATCTCGAGAAGTTGATCCGCCAGCGAACAAAATCATCATGCAAACCCATCCCAGCACTTTAAAGTTTAAAGTCTAGCCAAGCGAAAGTCTTGTCACGATGCTCAATATCCGCGAGCATGGCTATTCGAATAGATTGATTCATTCACATTGCAGTGGATGTACACTTTACCCGTACTCCGCGACTGCCCATTGAATGAGCCTACATCCCTTTATATGAGACGGTCACGGCAAAGCCTTTCGATAACCTCACTTTGGCGTCCGCTCCATGAACTTAAGCCCTCATGCACTCTAGCCGTCCTTTTCTAGCGGTGAGAAGAGTTCTGGCGCACCCGGGGTAAGGGGAGATTTCATTCATCAAGTTAAAATATATTTCAGATTATCATCATCTCTTTCACATCTCATCTCATCCATAAGAACCACTATGCAAGGGTACCGCCTCCGCTCGGCTATCTACTCCGCTAGGTCTATACCCATTCGAGAAGTATGGTTGTACTGGCTCGTTTCCCGGCTATCTCATGGCTCGGTCCTTAATTGACCAGGGTCGGCACTCGCCTTTTCCGGAATCCACCCAAATCATCCAGCCGCCCCAGTCTAAAACATTTGTTTAGTACTTTCAATTTTCATCAAACTCATTTCACCATTCTCATGGCCATGTGGCGCTCATGTCTCCACAGGCCGCATCTCAACTACCTTTCCTAAGGTAGTTGCCCAAGCACAAAGCTTTTCATAAAGTCATGAGTATGCATGAATCTAAGTATAGCATGGCTAAGCAATTTACCGAAGTTATACTCCGGTAGTTTTTATCACATCGAGAGTTACAAGGAGTAATTCTAAAGGTAATCAATAGCAAGGTATGGCATAACAAGTACAGGTAACTTTGTATAGCATGCATGTTTAGAGTTTAAAATAACATCATTTCACAATTGGGATCAATATGTTCAAAGAGTGTGATGACTTGCCTTGCTCGCACGCTTGTGGAGTGGTGTCTTCAATGGGGTTGATGCCGGCCTCTTCAGGTGCTATCCGTACGTGCGAAAGATCAATCGAATTCGATTAGAATCCAGTATAACACCAAAAGATCGAAAAGAACCATAAAAGCCACGAAAACAATTCCAAGCGCTTAGCCTAAATTTCTACTTGAGTTTGTACGAGGATCGCCAGGGAAAACTCCAAGTTTTGACACCGGGTCGATGCCTTAGGGTTTTCGCAAAGCGACGATCGCGATTTGTTCAAGAAAATAGATTTGAAAATATCCGCGGAGGGATTTGTGCTCGAGGTTTTGAAGATTCGAGCATGAAAGAGCAGCACATTTAAACGGCGAGAAAGGATTAAACGAAATCCAGACTTGAAAACGACGCGAAACGATATGTTGGAAAAGTCGAATTTTGATTTTCAAATTTTTCACCGAGAAAACATGCAAGAAAATAATTTATTTTTGCCCAAAATTTTACTCAAGTCTCTTCAAAATATTTTTCCAATTTTTCCAAAATTTTTCCTAATTTTTTTCCTATTTTCTTTTTCTCTTTTTCTTTCTTTTTCTTTTTCTTTTTCTTTTCTCTGCGCGCTGTTCAATGCCCACCAACTGTTCGACCGGTGCCTGTGAAGAACAGAGGCGGCGGCCGACGCTAGCGCGTGGGGAAAAGGGGGATGGCCCGGGGCTTACCGGCGACGGCGGCTCTTCGGCGGTTAGGGTGGCGGGGCTCGGGTGTTGGCGGCACGCGACACAACGGCGACGCGGCGCACGGCGATTAGGGCGGCGCGGCGCTCGGGGACGGTGAGAGGGGAGGTGGAGAACGGCGGCGAGGTGGGAAATCGGGGATGGGCTTTGCCTCTTTTATAGCCGTGGCCGGGAGAACGGGAGAGGAAGGGGGAGGGTCCGCGCGGCGGCGCCACGCGGCGGTGCGGGGTCCGGCCGGGCGCGCGCGGCCGCGGCGCGGCGGGAGAGCGCGGGTGCGGACGGGGTCCGGCGTGGCGGCGGGCGCGTGGCGTGACGGGCGAGCGCGGGCGGGGGCCGAGTACGGGCGGCGGCGCGTGGCGCGCTGCGCAGCCTTGGCGAGGGCGAGTACGGGCGGCGGGCGTGCGGGCGCGGGCGCGCGGGGTCGTGCGGCGCTGGGCGCGTACGGCCGAGCGATGCGCGACGGCGCGCATCCGGGCGAGTACGGCGTCGAGCACTGGCGCATTGTGAGCAGTGGCGTTTCTTATTTTCCGATTTTTAATTCCATTTTCAATTCTCAATTTTCCCTTCACCCTAAAAATTCCAAAAAAATACATAGCACTCCCAAAATTTATTAAAAATATATTTTCAACTTTTCTCTCCACTTTTATTTTTCCAAATATATTTTTCATATTTATTAAAGTCCCTTTTTCCTAATTTCATAATTCCCTATTTTAATTTCCAAAAATTTCCTAGATTTCTTGTAAATCCCTAAATATTTTTATTGTCTATTTTATACCCTAATTAATCTTCCATAATCACCATTTAATATTTTATTTCTCAAATACATATTTTCATATATCCGCATCCCCTTTCGATTTTACTTTAAAATTTCTAATCCTGAATTGCGAATTTTCTTCCCCACAAAATCCAAGTCATCCACGAACTCCGAGAGGAATTGTGCAGAACTAAACTTATGCAACTGAGTGGCAAATAAGAAGCAACAAATCCGAGGAAAAAGGCAACAAGCGAAAGTTTTTGTAAGTTCCAATTTTACGTTCCGATTTCAGTTTCTTCGATTTTCAGGATGTTACAGGTAGGATCGACATCCTCTACGTAATAGGATGGGAATATAGATTTGTCAAGAGCAGGGTCTCTTCTACTTCGACAGTATAAAGCGTTAGCCACAACTGAATGAACCATCATGGGCCATTCATATGACCGACGGGTTGTCTAGATAGTAATTTTACTGCCACTTGATAAAGCAGATGATAAGTGGCACCCAAGAGATATTTTCCCAAAGGTTTCTTCCCATCGGCAAGAGCTTCTGCTATATGCTACATGTTTGCTGTCGGCTTCAAGGTTGACCCGCAGAAGACAAATTTTTCAAGCCACATGTTGAGGAAAGCCACATGCTCCCGATGCGAGATTGGACCTATTTTGGCATGTTTAGCAATGTAACCTGACTAGCCTCCTGCAGCTTTGGTGTCTAATTTATGGGCGCACTTGACTCTCAAATTGATGAGGTTAGCCGATGAGGATATATCTAGACTAGTAAGCATAATCACATCCATCAGTGTTGGTGTCATCAGCACATGGTTGAAGAGGAATGCATTTAGGGTACCAGACCAAAAATAACTAGCTGATGCAACAAGGGATTCATCCCTTTCCATTTTGGCTAAGGAAAGTTCAAGGCACTAAGTTATGTCGATATCAGACCAAAATTGATACTTGGAGAGTAGCATACGAAGATACCAATTTCTCCAGCCTGATAGCTTGGTGGGCCAGGATCTGAAACTGAGGTGCCAATCTAAGATTTTAGGGTTGGATTGCTTAAAGGGGATCATGTTAGTTTCAACATTGATAAATTCTGTTGGATCTTCATTACCCATCGACCCCAAATAATAAAGTAATGGTTGATCGAGCATGGGGATGGATATTTGGTTTCTCAAGTGCAACAGTTAAATGAACAGTAAAAGATGAACAACACGAACAATACAGGATGTGAAGATAAGAAACTTAGGTCTAAATCTGAACAATGTGGTAAAAAAATCAAGAAAAAGAAGAGTTTTGAAGGTTCTTACAAAACAAGTGGTAGTGGCCATTTGTGGCACAACAAGGGGTTTTGATCTTGGAGAAGCTTGCTCAGAGAAGTCACCAAAGATAGAGGAGAGAGAAGAAGAGAGCTCGCCGGCGTGAGGGACGAAGAGATTGTGACAGCGTGATGATTACCAGAGGAGACAAAAGGTTTTTATACCGTTCGGTGCGTGGAGGATTGTGTTGGGCTGATTGGGCCGATGACCAAATGGGCCAATGGTGTTAAATGGGTCATACGAAGGAATTCCAAAGCATGTCTATCCATACTCCACATCCCACACCTCACCGGTGAGACACCGGAGGTCGACGACGGCGGTGCTGGTGGCCGATGGTGGTGGTGCAACGGTGACAAGGGCTCGATGTGGACGATGCGATTTGACCATCGGGACAGCATGAAGATCTACCTGATTTGGCCATCGGGGTAGCGACGGCGGTCCTAGATGAGATAGAGGTGATGGGTGGTGGCACGCGAGGATGGGGCTCGATGCAAGGAAGGAATTGGAAGTGAGGGCGGCTTGTCCACACACCAGGGCATCGCCACCGTTGTCCCCTTGTCCCGTCGACGTAGTAGATCGGAGCAGCAATGGGGGCGGCGATGAAGGCCGGCGATGGGGGCAACGATAAGGTCGGTGACAAGGGCCAAGATGATGATGCCATCCGCTCCCTTCTTCCTTGGCTCTAGCTGGGATGAGACGGTTATGGGGGCCAAGACCAGGGTATTACATTTCGCGCGAGCTAGCCTTGCCGCCCCCTCGCGGTAGCGCGGTTTTCGCGCGTAAACACGAAAACAGCGAAGGGATGAACAGTAATTTTCGCGACGTGTTGCCATGCCACGGTTTTTGTGAAAACCGTGCGAAAACCGCTCCAAAACCACGAAAACCGCGCAAACCGCGACGAAAACCGCAAAAACCGTGAAAACCACAATTTGAATTTGAACCAAATTCAAATCCATGTCGTGCCATGGTTTTCTTTCAAACCGCACGAAAACCGCGCCACATATCGCGGTTTTCACGAAAACCGCGCCACATACGCGGTTTTCGCGCAAACCGCGCGAAATTTAATTTTTTGATAATATATATATATATATATTTGGTATAAAATAAATTTTTTCAAATTTTTTGAATTCACACGAAATTATTCAAATGAAACCGCGGGGATGCTGTGCCGCACCCCCGCGGTACGCGTGAAAACCGCGAAAACCGTGGCGGTTTTCACGGTAAGGTGAACCCTGGCCAAGACGATGATGCCTCTCACTCCCTCCTTCCTCAGCTTCGGGTGGGACAAGGCGGCGACGAACAAGGACAACGGTGGCGATGGATGAGGGCGTAGGTAGTGGAGACCGTAGAGGCTGGGGACGGATGACTACGACGCCGGTGCCAAATTGGCGCGCGGGCAATGGCTGTTGTGTGCCATCTGCTTGCTCGGCAATGCCTTGGACGGAGAGTGTGCAGGGAGAGAGAGGGAATGTTGGTATATGTTACGGTCATAGATAAATCTGTAAGCACGAGGATATCGATGTAGCACTTCACATTAGAGTATTCAAAGGATATTAAATCACAAAGAACGTGTGTGTAGAATCTAAGAACATGATTTATCCAAGGACAACAACTAAATGGTAGGTTTAGGATAGAGAGGATTACTATAGGTTAATTAGATTAATTAAGTTAAGGTACAATTCTATCAGTTGATTTGGGCACCGGCTCTCCCATGGTCTATCAGGCTGAATACGACCTATAGCTTTATGATGTACCCGAACATGTAGGAATATGAAGGACAGACAAAGTTGTCACCACCTACCGCCTACCTCACTTTCTATGGAGCACACAATAAACGAAGATAACCTCTAACCTAGACTTGGTGGGAGAAGAGTCTAACTAAGCAACTAAGTTAAGTTTTGCAATCCTAGGGTGATAGTGGCTCAATTGTGTCTCTACAAATGTAATTGCATAAAAGTAAATGCAATAAGTAAATGAAACAAAAGACAATGAGTTTTTCACCGAGGTTCGAAAACTCGCTGGTTTCCTAGACCCCGTTGAGGTGAGCCCAACTCCACCGCTCAACCACGAAGCCACCGCACGCCCCCTTCGTCAAGGGGTGGGCAAGGTGGGAGCCGGCCCACGGAGAGGACTACCCAAGCCTCGATCACTAGGGATAGTTCTTCCTTCGCTCCGAAGGTGGTGAACTCCAAACCACTCACAATTCGGCACCGGGCCTCCTCCACAATCTTCTCGGAGAGGTCACCGGGCAACTCCTCCACAAGCCGTCTAGGAGGCGACAACCTCCAAGAGTAACAAGTAATCCCGCGGCTTGAAGATGATCAAGTGCCACACTAGCTCTACAATGAAGCAATGCACTTGGCTCTTGGCTAAATCAATTCTCAAACACACTAAGTGGATGAACACAAAGCTCAAATGAGTGTGAGAGAAGTGCAAGGGTGTACGCAATTGAAGAGAGTGCCAAGAAGAAGTCCCTTGCAGCCAAAAGGGGGTTATTTATACCCCACACCAAGTGAAATAGCCGTTGGGGTCGAAATCCTCCAACCCTGTTGCCTGCCGGTCAGACCGGCGAAGGGTGGACGGTCAGACCGGCCTTAGTTGTAACGGCTAGAAAACTAGTCGTTACAGTGCAATCATTGCTCCGACAACGGGGGTCCGGTCGGACAGAGGCCAAACGGCCGGTCGGACCGCCTTCGGCTCGGTCGGACCGCAATCGGCTCGGTCGGCCCGACCTGCAGCTCCTGGCGGCTCGGATCACCGGCCGGAGGGGATCAAGGAGGCTAGTCGACCGGAGGTGTATGTCGGTCGACCGCCACAAAGGGTCGGTCGACCGCTCAAGGACTTGCGGTCAGACCGCACTCAAGTCCCGGTCAGACCAGATCAATGTCCACGGTCAGACCGACCTTGGTCAGAAGGTGAAGAAATTGAAGTTGGAATGCAAATGACCTAATGTGACATTTTGATCATCTCTTTGCTTAGGCCATTACCCCTCTTGATAGTACGACAAAGCTATAAAAATAATCTATGAAATTTGATCGCGCAAACTCCTTGATCAATAAGAATAAATTGTAAATTTTACCGTCTTCAATCTTCTTGCATTGTGCCATCTCAAATAATCCTCAGTAATTATCTATGCACTTTTTATCATGTGAACCTGACTCAAATATATGAATCTCAAAAGCATCGTTAGTCCATAATTAGCACTCGTCATTAATTACCAAAACAAATAACAGGGCCTAGATGCTTCAATCTCCCCCTTGTTGGTAATTGATAACAAACACCTCACAAATATAATAGGCATGAATCATGAATATAAGCTCCCCCTAAACATATGCATAAAGAATACAAATATCAAGAATGCAAAAGATTTTTCCAACGAATGACATATGACACAATAAACATCCATCACAAGATATCCATAAAGATCATCAATCCATAAAAGTTCTCTAGGCTATTACAAGACCTCGAAGGGCCTAGAAACTTCACAAGAGTTCAACGAACGAAAAAGAACACACAAGATAGATAATAGTAATAGCCCATTACAAAGATAAATAGCCCTTCCACCTTAGCCTATTAAAATAGGAGGACTAACCTCACTAAATCTAGTCCCAACCCACCTAGGATGTAAGAAAGAAGTTTTAGTCTTCTCCCCTTAGGTACACTCTCCCCCTTTGGCATCAAGGACCAAAAAGCATCATTCTTGAGGAGGAGAAGGCGGGCGAGGAATGGGATAGTGAGAGGAACCGGAGTGCTGACGATGAGAATAGACATAGGCGTGAGAGCTCTCCAAAGAAGTCATGCGCCGATCCAAGGAATCCACTCGATTTAAAAATCTCCCCACATTGGCATTTAAGCTGCTCACATCAGTCCTTAGCCCCCTAACATCCTCATATATGGCCTCTTGCACAGTGCTCAACCTTGCCATATTGTCATTAAGGGAGTGAATGACATCTAGCACTGGGTTAAAATAATCCTGAGGGGGCATGCCAAAGTAAGCGAACTGAGGAGTGAAATAGGAATCAAAACCTTGAGGAGGAGGAGGTGGTGGAGGTGCCGTACTTGAACTCGCGCCATGATCAAACTGTGGTTGGCGCACTCTAGGAACACGAGGAGTGCTGAGCTGAAGACGGGGATTGTATTGCTTGTGTTCCTTTAGGTTGTTTCCAGCACGTCCAAGCTTCTCCTGAATTATTCTCATGATGTATGGTGCATAGTAGACTCCTTGACCAAAGGTGCCCTTGGAGATAGCGATCTCCTGCATCATAAGATTGATCACATCGAACTGAAGACCCTGGAGGATTGCATCAATGACATGCCAAGCTACTCCCCTAATCTCATCGTTGTTACCACATCTAGGGAGAATGGTAGCTTGTACTATCCTGTTGACCACACTGGGAATAGTTCTTAGATCTGCAACCCTTCCATATGTGTGTCGACCTCCAGCCTCATAGAATTGCTCAAGATCATCTATGAAGAAAGGATTGTGAGTGTGCTCCTCATGCAAATCATCCCCAAAGTCAAAGCGGATGTTGAGCAGCCTTCGGATTTCTCTCCTTGAGATAGAGCATTGAAGAGTGTCTGACATCCACTTCATCTGAGAGAAATCCCCTGCAACCCACACTGTGGCATAGAATTGATGAACAAGCTCTTCATCATAATCTTGCTTGAGGGTCACAATCCGGTCAATGCCCACTGTCTTGAACATATTCTGCAAACACTCAAACTTCTGTGTGTCATTTATGTTTCTCCAGGAAATCTATTTATGCTCAGCAAAGGCCTTTCCTCTATAAACTTGCTCAAACACTGACTTTTGGAAAGCGGTGTGGAACCTTGGGTCAGTGCAATCTCTAGGCCTTCTAAACTGATCATGATGTCTGAGAATGGTGTACTGAGTTGGATTTCTCATGTTGAGCACAAATTGGATGGCTGGGTCAACCTCCATCTCATCACCACTGTCCTCACTTGCATTTTCAGAATCTGCCGCTTCTTGCTCTTCCTCACTTTCGGCACCACCACTTGGAGCATATTGATTTTCACTGGACTCATGCTCACTTTCTGAGTCTTGAGCTTGACGACCATGGCGAGTGCGAGGAGGCATTTCTGAAGGAAAAAGATCAAAGAGTGGACATTAGCAACTAATTTAGAAATCATTGAGAAGTGTCAAAATGGATATTCGCTGCCTGCCAGGGGCGGTCAGACCATGGCCAAGGCCAGTCAGACCGATGGCCTGGTGCCGGTCAGACCGACGGCACTCGGCCGGTCGAGACCGCAGAGTGCCAGGCGGTCGACCGCCTCGCCGGCACCGGTCGACATGGTGGCGATCGGCACATATCTTCCAAATTTTTCACATCCACAAAGTGAGTCTAAAATGTGCTAAGACTAAGGTTTGTACAAGGAGCACAAGGAGGTGTCTATTTTATCAAGAGTTTGATATAGAGTAACCCTAGAGATTGAAATAGATAAAATTATGAGCACAAGAAAGGGGAAGGAGATTACCGGTTGTAGGAGTTGATTTGCACGAAGATTAAACCCCTAAATTGTGCACAATCAAGAACACCTCTTCCTTCACCTAGGGTTCCAATCCATGGATCACAAAATCAATAAAAACCCAATCTAATCCATGGAATAGAGAGAGGAAGAGGAGGAGATTCACTTATGGTATAACCGGAGAGAAATCCGCGGTCAAACCGGGGGGAATCGAGAGGGATTTGAGTTAGGGATTGAGGGAGAGAGAGGAGAGGATTTTCGGGTTGAGGAGTGAGGAGATAAGAAGGAGAGAGAAAAGGCTGGGTAGAAGAAGAAAGGGAAAAAGTTTCGGGCCCACCTGATCGGCCGGTCTGACCGGTGCTATTCAGCCGGTCAGACCGCCGCACCCGGACGGTCAGACCGCGCATATAGCGCCGGTCAGACCGTCGGGCCCTCTGCCGGCTGTGCACAACCCTTGCACAAGCCGACAACCCCCACATAAGGAAATTCAATAAAATTTCAATTTTTGGAGCAATTTTGAAATGTATGAGTTGAAATATTGCTAACCATCCACAATCATTAAAAATTATGATGATTTGCAACTTAACTCACTTAAGTGCTAAGAGGTGACCTTTTATGGTCTATAGGGGTTTTTGGGCCAAATTGATTTCCAAATATCTTTTGAAAGATTTAGTTTTTGAAATTGATTTGAATATCAAAAACATCTAAAGATGTCTTCTCTACCAACTTTGTTTTGACACTTTTCTCAAAAACCTTCTCAAACTCATTTTGGAGATAAAGCTTATTTTGGCCAAAATTAAAACCTAGTTTCTTCAAAAAGAGGCCAAAATGACATTTTCAATCAAACTCCATTTTTCTTGCAATGAAAGGCTTGGAAAACATATAGACAACCTTTTAAACCTTTTCCAAGAGATAGTTTTCAAATTACTTTGATTTTACAAAAAAATTGACTTATGTTGGCTTGAGCATTTTGAAAGCTCTACTAGCACTTGTGTTTGATTTGTTCTCATATAAGGAGTAGTAGAGCACATGAAGAAATGCAAGACTCCCCCTTAATGTGATAAGCTCTGTTTTCGCAAAGAACAACCAAATAACAATAAAACCCAAAGAAAAGAATAAAAATGAAGCAAATAAGCACAAATAACAACCATGGTGCATGATCTCAAGCGACATTTGATAAATCTATGACATTAATTCATTCCTCAATTTGCAAAAGCGGGTTTCATCAAGAGGCTTGATAAAGATGTCGGCTAGTTGATCTTCGGTTCTTATGTGGCTAATGACTATGTCACCCTTGGTAGCATGGTCTCTTAGGAAGTGATGACGAATGTCAATATGCTTGGTTCTAGAATGTTGGACCGAATTGTTGGCTATCTTTATGGCACTATCATTATCACATAGGAGTGGTGTTATGGTAAAAGATATACCATAATCCAACAAGGTTTGTTTCATCCAAAGCAATTGTGCACAACAACTACCCGCCGAAACATATTCCGCCTTGGCGGTAGAGAGGGCTACGAAGTTTTGTTTCTTGGATGACCATGATACAAGGGATCTACCAAGCAATTGACAACTACTGGATGTGCGCTTTCTATCCACTTTGCAACCGGCATAATCCGAATCGGAATAGCCAACTAGCTTAAATTTAGCACCTTTTAGGTACCACAAGCCAATAGTTGAGGAATGCTTTAAATATCTTAGAATTCTTTTCGCGGCCACTAAGTGACACTCCTTAGGAGCGGCTTGAAACCTTGCATACATGCAAACACTAAACATGATATCCGGACTAGATGCGATAAGGTAAAGCAAGCTACCTATCATGAAACGATAAAGCTTTAAGTCTACCGGTTTACCTCCCTCATCAAGGTCGAGATACCCGTTGGTTGCCATAGGTGTCTTGATGGGCTTTGCATCCTCCAAGCCAAACCTCTTGAGTAGATCCTTGATGTACTTGGTTTGGCTCACAAACGTCCCATCCTTGAGTTGCTTGATTTGAAGTCCAAGCAAGAAGCTCAATTCTTCAATCATGGACATCTCAAATTCCCTAGATATCATATCACCAAATTTCTTGCAAAACACTTCATTAGTAGAACCGAATATAATATCATCAACATAAATTTGGCAAACAAAGAAATCATCACCAATGATTTTTGTGAAAAGGGTGGTGTCAACTTTTCCAATTTTGAAATCCTTTGACAAAAGAAAATCTCTCAATCTTTCATACAAAGCTCTAGGAGCTTGTTTTAACCCATAAAGAACTTTTGAGAGCTTGTAGACATGGTTAGGACTTTTAGGATCTTCAAAGCCGAGTGGTTGTTCAACAAAGACAAGTTCAGCAATTTCACCATTTAGAAAGACACTTTTCACATCCATTTGAAATAACTTTATATCAAAACATGATGCAAATGCAAGAAGGATGTGAATTGCCTCAAGTCTTGCCACAGGAGCAAAAGTTTCGAAGTCCAAACCTTCAACTTGGGTGAAGCCTTGAGCAACCAATCTTGCCTTGTTTCTCACCACCAACCTGTTCTCATCTTGTTTATTCCTAAAAACCCACTTTGTCCCTATGACATTGTGGTCTCTAGGTCTTTCAACCAAAGTCCACACTTTGTTTCTTGTAAAGTTGTTGAGCTCTTCTTGCATAGCATTAATCCAATCCGGATCACCAAGAGCTTCATCTACATGTTTTGGCTCAAGACAAGAAACAAACGAATAATGTTCACAAATTGAAGCGACACGAGATCAAGTTTGGACACCCTTACTAATGTCACCCAAAACTTGGTCAATTGGGTGATCCTTGGAAAGAGCGGTGTGTATTCTTGGTGGAATAGGTGAATCTTGTGCCTTGTGTTTCTCCACTTCAACTTGAGCTTGACTTGGCGTAGCAGAAGTAGATGACTCATCTTGAGTGGAGATGGATGGCTTGTCTTCCACTTCAATAGGCTTGATGTCTCCAATAAACATGTTCTTCATAGCTTTCATCAAGTCTTCATCACCTACATCATCCAAATTCTCGTGCCCATGATGGGAGCCATTAGTTTCATCAAATTGAACATCGGCCGTTTCTTCCACAATACCTTTGCTCTTGTTGTAGACCTGGTACACCTTGCTATTTGAGGTATACGCTAGAAGAAATCCTTCATCACACCGACTTTCAAATTTGGTTAGTCTAACACCCTTTCGGTAAATATAACACTTGCAACCAAAAACTCGAAAATATGCAACATTTGGCTTCCTCCCAACAATTAGCTCATAGGAAGTCTTTTTCAAGAGATGATGCAAATAAAGCCTATTGGTTGCATGGCAAGCGGTGTTTATGGCTTCCGCCCAAAAAGAATCGAAAACACCATATTCATCAAGCATAGTCCTTGCCATCTCAATCAATGTATAATTTTTTCTCTCTACTACACCATTTTGTTGTGGTGAGTAGGTAGCAGAAAGTTCATGCTTAATACCAAGATCATCACAAAAGTCCTCGATGTTGGTATTTTTGAACTCGAAACTATTGTCACTTCTAATTTTCACAAGAGTGCAATTAAACTCATTTTGGGCCCTTTTTGCAAACTTTTTGAAAAGCTCGGCAACAATGGACTTATCATGCAAAAAGAACACCCAAGTGTAGCGAGAATAGTCATCAACAATAACAAGACAATGACTATTTTCTCCAATGCTCTTATAGGTTGTTGGGCCAAACAAATCCATATGCAAGAGCTCCAATGGCCTAGATGTGGACATGATACTCTTAGAAGGATGAGAGCATGCAACTTGTTTGCCGGCTTGACAAGCACTAAAAAGTTTATCCTTCTCAAACTTCACATCTTTCAAGCCCACAACTAGATCACGTTTTGAAAGTTTGCTTAATTGATGCATACCAACATGAGCTAGTCTCCTATGCCAAAGCCAAACCAAATGAAGTTTTTGCAACTAAACAAGTTTTCAAATTTGCTTCACTAGAGTTGAAATCAACCAAATAAAGATTTTCATATCTAAAACCTTTGAAAACACAAGACTTATCATGTAGACTAGAAACAATAACTTCTTGCAGGAAAAATGCACATTACAAGCCAAGATCACAAATTTGTGCAACCGAAAGCAAATTAAAATTTAGTGATTCAACAAGAGAAACATTTTGGATTGATAAATCGTTGGAGATAGCAACTTTACCTAACCCAATTACCTTTCCTTTGCTATTATCTCCAAAAGTGACTTTCTCTTATTGATTACCTCCTACTTCAAATGTAGTGAACATTCCTCTATCACCGGTCATATGTTGAGTGCACCCACTATCTAGCACCCAATGGCTCCCACCGGTGTGGTAGTTTACCTACAAAAGAAGATCAAGCTCTTTTAGGTACCCAAACTCGTTTGGATCCTTGGAGGTTAGAGATCAAGGCTTTGGGCACCCAAATGGCATTCTTTTTACCATCAAGTATGAGGGAACCTACATATCTAGCAACAATATGACCATCATGAGCCTTCCTAAGCATATAATGTGAATCAAACATGCATGTCTTAGATGGCTTACTACCAAGGCAATCACTTGCCAAATGCCCAACCTCACGGCACTTGGAGCAATACTTACCATTGCTCTTGACAAACCGAGTGGCACGGTAAGAAGGTTTTATACCCTTCTTTGGAGTGAATCCAAGTCCTTCCTTGTTAAGGATGCACCGTTGCTCACTCAATATTTTGTCAAGAGTGCTCTTACCCTTGAAACATCTTTCCAAACTCTTATTGAGCTTGGCCACTTGCTCCTTAAGCTCATTGTTCTCAACAACAAGTGAAGCATCATAAATAAAGACACAAGAGCTAGAGCTAGAGCAAGGTATATCCATGAGATCATCACAAGAAGTAGAGATGCTAGATGATGCAACATGAGTAGTATGACAAAGAGCACTATTGTCACATCCTGAGTTTTTCCCTAATTCATTTTAAATAATTTACCCGAAAATAATCGGAATTTCTGAAATTAACCTGGAGTCAACCTATAATTTTAAAAATACAATTAATAAATGGAAATGACATGATAGGATTTTTCTTGAATTCTTCATGTCAAAATACGCTAACAGGATTTTTACTGGAATTTTTAGAGCACTCTAAGTATTTTTAATCAATTAAATAAGAAAACAGGAATTTAATTAAGTCCCTTTTTTCTTTTTTTTTCCTTTTTCTTTTCTTTCTTTTTCCGTATGCCGTACGGCTTCCTTCCCGCCCGTCGCCCTAACGGACCGTCGGCCCGGCTTCCCGCGCCGCTCCTTTCCGGACGTGGGCGAAGCCCACGGTCCCGCCGCCGCGCAAGTCCGCGCGCCTCCCTCGCGCCGCGGCCACCAGCAGTGGGCCCCACTGTCGAGCCGCCTCCGCGCCGCGGCCGGCCCACCGCCGCCGCCGCCATAGCCGCGCCGCCCGCCGCTTCCGGGCCGTTTCCGCGCGCCTCGCGCCGCGTGGGCCCCACGCCGGGCTCCGGCCCGTGCCGCCGCACCCGTGCCCGCACTTCTGCGCGCCGCGCCGCCGCCGCCGCCCAAACGGCCGCCGTATATCCTCTCTCTCTCCGAGTCCGAGAACTCCGGCGACCTTATCCCCGTCGTTTTCGTGCCGTTTCGGTCTCCTCTCTCCCCTATAAAACCCCAGAGCTCCGCCTCGTTTCCCCTTTGATCGCCGTGTTTTCTAGCCGTGTCGCCGCCGTTCTCCGTCGATTCATCCGCCGGTGAGCTCGCCGCCGTCCTCGGGCTCCTTTTTGTTTTCGTTTGCGTCCTTTTTCCTTTCGCGCGCACGCCGCCGCTCGTCGGGTTGTCGCCGCCGGTCCCCGTCGTTCGTCGGGCGTGCCGCGCGCTCGCCGCCGCTCGGATGGTCGTCGCGGCGTCCGCCGCCGCCGCCGCGCGCCCAACCCTAACCCTAACCCTAACCCTAGCGCCGCCCCCGTGCCGTTCGATCTTGCGGATCGGACGGATCTGCCGCCGTCCGTCGCGATGGGTTTGCGCCGTCCGATCGTCGCCATCCGCCGTCCGAGATCGCGCCGCGTCGCCGCCTAATCCGGCCGCTCGGATTGCGCCACGTGGCGGCAATCCGGCCGCGCGCCCGTCTCCCGCGCGCGGCTGGCGTGCGCGCGTCGCCCTAGGGCGGCGCCGGCCCGCGACGTCATGCGCGTCAGCCCGTGCCGCGCAAGGGTGACGTCACCAGGGACTTAATTGCGCAATAAATAATTTAATCTTTTCTGTTTAGTTTAAAAATCGCAATTAAACTTCTAAAATTCATATCTTTTGAATCCGAGCTCCGTTTTAGCCCATTCAAATTTCATTAAATCCAGAAAAATGTCAAGAATTCATTAAAAATACTTTTCAGTGCTGTTTCAGTAGACTTTTAGGGTGTTTGTTGAGTGCTTTGTTTGTCGTGTAGATCCGAGTTTCCGGCGAGCCCGTTCTCTTGAAGTAGTCGCCGAGGTTCCTCGTCTCCGAGCAAGGCAAGTCATACCTTACATTGACCATATTGTACCTATTTTATGTAAATACCTCTATTTCATTCGAATACGCATATGTTTTAGAATGTCATTTCATGGGATGTTTATACCTATTGTACTCAACCATAGGATTGTTTACCTTATACCATTGATAACTTGGGGTTCAATATGACTAGATGATAGTTTAAGGTTGCTTAGCCATGCTTAGTGCAACTAGCTCACTTAAGGGAGTCACACTAATCAAGTTTATTTCTAAAGTGGATCTTCCGACGATATTAAGATATAATCTTGTTCTTAATAATATTGAATTATAAGGAAGGTGGGTCGTGAGCATATGGTTGGACTTTGGTTAGCGTGCTCATGACGATTAAGGACCGGTTCTCGGGAAACCACGGAAGAAATGCCGTGCATACCACAAGCCGGCATGGGTAATGGTGGGCCCGTAGCATACTGTCTCTAGTTAACGTATCCCGAGAGGGTGAGCGTGATGGAGTTGGGTCGGCCCGGTTTTAAGGGTTGATCAGCTTCGATTCACTGCGGCACTAGAGGGGCTGCCCATTGCCCGATGGGAATGGGGGCGAAACCTTGGTGTGATACGATTGATTAGAGGGGGTTATGTGAAGGGTCTGTCACAATTCCTTTCCGGGCACCGTGGTGGTGCACCGGCGCACGGTAATGTGTTGTGGGATTGTGTCTTGTGGGTACGATTGTACACCTCGATCGAGTAAAAACTATTCGAATAGCCGTGCCCACGGTTACGGGCGATCGACCAGATTCACCTTGATTAGTCTCATTTATTTTATTCGAATGAAATGTTGGATTATGACTAGTGCAGGTGGATGGATGGGCTGTTGCAACGTGGTTTGAGCGTTGGACAGTGTTTATTTAATCTTGCTTAAATGTTACTCTTTGTTTCTTGTCTTCAAATATTATTATTATATCGCAAATCTTGTTTATGCAAATCGAGCCCCTTGACCTTTCCTTGTTATTTATCTTGCATCATGTCCCCTTTTCCGGTGTGACTTGTTGAGTACGGTGGTTGTACTCGGTCTTGCTTCTTTTCCCCCTTCGGTGCCGAGGTTGAGATCGAGGTCTCCAGGAGGTGTAGGCTTGTTCTCGTCAAGGTTTAGCTGTGGAGTTGGTGTTCCGCTCGCTCGTGTCAAGTTTAGCTTAAGTCAGTTTTTTTCCTTTCCGCATTGCATTTGTGTAACTCTTTTATATTGTTTCTAAGACGAGGATTACGTATTATCAATAACATCGATTTGTGTACCTCGGCTGATTCCCGGACGAGGATGTAATGCACAAATTAGCTACGGGAATTCTGGTGTGAATTTCGGGCGTGACAAGTTGGTATCGAGCCTTCTTATGACCGTAGGACAAGCCAACTGGAAACCTTAAGAGCCCTCTAATTCTTTTCATGTGCATATGTTTTGAAAGAAAAAGGGGTGTTTTGAAAAGTGGAGTCAGTCTAGGGTTTAGGAATTGCGAAAATGGGATGTGGTCGTGGGTTTTGAGCATGTTTTGAATTTTCCCACTCCTTTGTTTCTATAGATGGCGGAGTTCCCCAAATGACGCACTTGCGGAAAAGGGATGACAGGCTTCGTTGCGAGAGCTGGCGCGTATGGCCCTTGCGGTTGGATATCCCGAAGCACCGGAGTATACGACGGTTGCGCCTCTCGTGGCGAGTTGCCCTATCGTGTTCGGTTGGAGGTTCACGGATTTGTGGGAACGTGTCTTCCCAACATGGAGGTCACGGCCGGAGGCACGTCGATCACGCTTGTCAAGAAGCCGCCTACCTGATGTTGGCCAGGATGAGGGAGCTGCATGACGCTGACCTTCGCACCTCCTCCTACCGCTACCATCCCCGTCGAGGTAGTTCCTCCGAGGTCAGTATATTCAAGTCTACGGCGGAAGAGAATGACACTACCTTCGGTCACATGTGCACCGTGCTCCAAGGACTGGATCAGATGCACTCTGACCTACACAAGGCGACCAAGGAGCTGAACGACAAGAAGATGCCGAGGATCGCGCATTGCGGGACGAAGTGGTTCGTCGAAGAAGGAGGTAGCGAGTTGAAGGGACTCCCGCCACCGGTTGGGGTTAGACTCCGCACTACGCCTCGGAAGACCACCACCGCGCTGTCCGTATCCACGGCACCTCGGATTCCCCCGCCTTCTCCGGCTCCACCCGCTCCAGTTCCGGCGCCGGTTCCAGTTCCTCTGCTGCAGGTTACTCGCCTCACCTTTGCTCCGGCTTCGACGAATCAAGGCGGAGGTGGCAATAATGGTTGGATCTCCGTCTCCGTGACTCAAGCTCGATGATTCGGCTGAAGACATGGACTCGAAGAGACTCAAGATTCCTCGGAGGGAAGAGGCGAGGATCGGTTGGGCTACGGCAACCGACTCGAAGATTCCAAGTCGAGGTGACGCCCGAGGACTCCGGGAGCCGTTCGGAAGAATGGGGATCTTCGAAGGAAGCGTTTCGCCTCCTCGTCTCGTGGATCGTTCTAGTTGCCCTCCTTAGTTTTACCGTTTAAATTAGTTTGTCTTCTTGGTAGTTCTTTGTGTGTTAGGTCAGCGTGTGTGGGATAGCCGCGATCGATATCAAGTGTGGTATGACCGACCGATTAAGGATATTTGGTGCTTTTCCTTGTTTCCAGTCAAGATCGAACAATGCATTTGAATTCAAATAATAAAGATTAGTGCTAAGTCTGTCTGCTTTTCTTCTTTTCTCTCTCGGTGGTCGTCTCCTTCGGATGGTGAACACAAGGACCGGCGGGCGAAGCAGCAACAATGGGCGATCAGTGCCCACAACAACGAGGCTCACGACGCCAATGGCAATGCTCCTCCACCGCCACCCGAGAATCCCACCATTGCTCAAGTGCTCGCTTCACGAACACGAGATGATGGCTGCAATGATGCGGCAAATGCAACAACAGCACCACCGGATGCAACGGCAGATGCTTGCAAAAATGCAGCAACGCGAGCGAGAATAATCGGTTGCCGCCCCACCACCCCAGTCCAAGCTGCCAGAGTTCCTTCGTGTCCGACCGCCGACCTTCTCCAGCACCACTAATCCCATGGAGGCTAATGATTGGCTTCATGCCATAGAGAAGAAGTTGGATCTGCTGCAGTGCACGGATCAAGAGAAAGTCTCTTTTGCCACTCATCAGTTACAGGGTCCTGCTTCAGCTTGGTGGGACAACTATTTGGTTACTCGCCGGCGGGAAAGCGTGGTTACTGGGAAGAGTTTCGTCGCAGTTCAGGACCGCACATATTCCTGCGGGAATAGTTGCACCAAAAAGCGTGAGTTCCGTTCTCTTAAGCGGGGTAACGATCGATTCTCGAGTATCGCACGAGTTCAATCGTCTTGCCCGTTATGCCCCAGAAGATGTGCGCACTGATGCAGAAAGGCAGGAAAAGTTTTTGGCTGGTTTGGATGATGAACTCACGGACAAGCTTATCTCCGGAGAGTATGCTAACTTTGAGAAGCTGGTTGACAAGGCCATTCGACGGAAGATCGGCGCAACAAGATGATCAAGAAGAGAAAAGTATTCCGCTACACGACCTCCTCAACGGCGGGAAATCGGTAGAGGCCGCGTTTCATGCTGGAAGTCGAGTGGACCTACCACCATGATTGTTCGTCAGCATCGACCTTATCACCCAAGGAATTTCCAAGCGCAGTAGTGGCGGCGGTCGCAAGCGTACTCCGGCCCCGCGCCCTCCAACAGCACCATCCCAAGATGATCCACAGCCACCACCTCCAAGGAAGGACTCGGGAGGAAAGCCGGAGTCTGTTTCAGCGTGGTGACCGGGCATTTTGCGGACAAGTGTCCAGAAGCCAAGACGCGTGGGCCAAGGTTCATCCAGGCTCGAGTCAATCATGCGTCCGCCGAGGAAGCACGGACCGCTCCCGAAGTTATGGTATGTTTCGTAAACTATACTCCCGCCACAGTATTATTTGATTCGGCGCTACACATTCATTTATCTCAAAGCAATTTGTTGGGGCACATGGGTTGTCGGTAGTGGGACTTAAGATACCTATGAGGGTTCAAACCCCGGAAACCACTTGGAGACCACTCGTCTTGTCCCTCAATAGCCATAGAAATCCAAGGATCTATGTTTCTAGCCAACCTTATCCTCCTCCCCAAGGGTATAGATGTCATTCTTGGGATGGATTGGTTGTCCAGACATAAGGGAGTAATTGACTGCGCTAGTCGCACCATTACTCTAATTAATACGAAAGGAGAAAGAGTTGTTTTTCGCTCTCCCATGCAAGTCAAGCCCATAGTAAGTTTGAATCATGTTTCCACCGGGAATCGTCCGAAATGGCGGCCAAGACCCCTGTGAAGTTAGAGGATATCCCCATCGTCAGAGAATACCCTGAAGTTTTCCCCGAAGACTTAACTCGATGCCACCAAAAGGAAATTGAATTTCGGATTGATCTAGTACCAGGACAGCCCCAATACACAAGAGGCCATATAGGATGGGAGCCAACGAGTTGGCCAAGTAAAGAAGCAAGTGGATGAACAGTTGCAAAAAGGGTATATTCGCCCGAGCACGTCGCCTTGGGGTGCTCCGGTGATATTTGTGGAAAAGAAAGACAAGACCAAGAGAATGTGTGTGGATTATCGAGCCCTCAATGAGGTTACTATCAAGAACAAGTATCCCCTACCACGGATTGATGACTTATTCGATCAACTCAAAGGGGCCAAGGTATTTTCCAAGATAGATCTGCGATCGGGCTATCATCGAGTTGAGGATTCGGGAAGAGGACATTCCCAAGACCGCCTTCACCACTGTGTATGGACTGTACGAGTGTACGGTCATGTCTTTTGGTTTAACCAATGCACCGGCTTTCTTTATGAATCGATGAACAAGGTGTTTATGGAGTTCTTGGATAAATTCGTGGTGGTGTTCATTGACGACATTTTGGTCTACTCTAAGTCGAGGAGGATCATGAGCAACATCTTCGGACAAGTACTCGAAAAGTTGAGAGACCATCAACTCTACGCCAAGTTTAGCAAGTGTGCTTTCGGTTAAAGGAGGTACAGTTCCTCGGCCACATTGTGAATGCCCAAGGAGTAGCCGTGGATCCAGCAAATGTGAAATCGTTACTAAGTGGACCCCGCCTAAAACGATTACGCAGATCCGAAGTTTCCTTGGACTTGCGGGTTACTACCGCCGCTTCATTGAGAACTTCTCCAAAATCGCCAAGCCAATGACTCAACTGTTGAAGAAAGATGAGAAGTTTAAGTGGTCGGCGAATGCGTAGGAGTTTTGAAGAGCTCAAGAGGAAGTTGGTGTCTCGCACCGGTGTTGATACCGCCCAGACCAAGCAAAGGACTTCCAAGTTTATTGTGATGCATCTCGCCAAGGGTTGGGATGTGTGTTGATGCAAGAAGGCAAAGTGGTCGCATATGCATCTCGTCAATTGCGCCCACATGAAAACAACTACCCCACTCATGATCGGAGTTATCCGCAGTGGTTCATGCATTGAAGATCGCGACACTACCTAATTGGTAATCGTTGTGAAGTGTATACGGATCACAAAAGTCTTAAGTACATTTTCACCCAACCGGATTTAAACCTCCGAGAGGAGATGGTTGGAACCGATCAAAGATTATGACTTAGGGATACATTACCATCCCGGCAAAGCTAACGTGGTTGCGGACGCACTAAGCCGAAAGAGTTACTGCACCACTCTCAGTGCCGAAAGAATGTGTGACCAGATGCGGCGGGAATTCGAGAATCTAAATCTACGAGTGGTGGATTTTGGTTTTGTGGCTGCTCTGGAAGCCCAACCCACTCTCATTGATCAAATTCGGCTGCTCGGGCGTCGGATCCCGAAATGGCCGAACTCAAGAAGAACATGAGAGTCGGAAAAGCTCGTGGTTTTACGGAAGACGAACATGGCACCATCTGGATGGGAAAGAGATTGTGTGTGCCAGAAGACAAGGATTTGAAAAAGGCAATCCTTACGGAAGTTCACCAAACTCAATACTCAATTCACCGGGCGTACAAAGATGTATCAAGATCTTAAAGAAAAGTTTTGGTGGGTCGGCATGAGGAGGGAGATAGCCGAGTTCGTTGCACTTTGTGATGTTTGTCGGCGAGTGAAGGCGGAACATCAATGGCCGCCGGATGTTGCAACCACTCAGATTCAGAGTGGAAATGGGAAGAAATTGGGATGGATTTCATCACGGGTTTACCCGCACAACGTCGAGATATGACTCAATTTGGGTCGTGGTGGACCGACTCACCAAGGTGGCCCATTTCATACCGTACATACTACCTACTCGGGAAGAAGTTGGCGAGCTTTATCTCGCAAGGATCATGTGTTTGCATGGCGTGCCTAAGAAGATCGTGTCCGATAGGGAAGCCGGTTTACTTCCAAATTCGGAAGAAGTTGCAAGAAGAACTTGGTACCCGTTTGAATTTCAGCACGGCCTATCATCCGCAAACAGACGGCCAAACTGAGAGAGTGAATCAGATTTTGGAAGATATGCTAAGAGCATGCGCGCTCGATTTTGGAAAAGCGTGGGACAAAAGCTTGCCCTATGCAGAATTCTCTTACAACAACAGTTATCGAGCGCATTCAAATGGCACCGTATGAAGCACTGTATGGACGGAAATGCCGCACACCCCGTTCGGGACTGCAGTGTGAGCGCCGTTGTTTGGCACGGAAGTAATAAGCGAAGCGAGAGGAAAAGGTCCGAGTGATTCGGGAAAGGTTGAAGATTGCGCAGTCCCGACAGAAGAGCTATGCCGATAATCGTCGAAGAGATCTCGCTTTTGAAGCAGGGGATTTTGTGTATCTTCGTGTTACACCACTCCGGGGAGTACACCGTTTCCAAACCAAAGGTAAGTTGGCACCCGTTTCGTGGGACCATACGGGATTCGGGAACGTCGAGGAGAAGTGGCCTATCAGTGGAGCTTCCTCCAACATGACGGTATTCACGACGTGTTTCATGTGTCCCAGTTGAAGAAGTGTTTAAGGGTACCAGAAGAACAGGCGAGTTCAGACCAGGTTGAAATCCAAGAGGACTTAACCTACGTAGAGAGACCAACACGTATTCTTGAGGTCAGTGAGAGAAGGACTCGGAACAAGGTTATCGGGTTTTGCAAGGTTCAATGGACTCATCACTCAGGAAGAAGCCACTTGGGAACGAGAAGATGAGCTAAAGGCCGCGCACCCGCACCTCTTCGCGTACCTCCGAATCTCGGGGTCGAGATTCCGTTTAAGGGGGTAGGTTGTCACATCCCGAGTTTTTCCCTAATTCATTTTAAATAATTTACCAGGAAATAATCGGAATTTCTAAAATTAACTGGAGTCAACCTATAATTTTAAAAATACAATTAATAAATGGAAATGACATGATAGGATTTTTCTTGAATTCTTCATGTCAAAATACGCTAACAGATTTTTACTTGGAAATTTTAGAGCACTCTAAGTATTTTTAATCAATTAAATAAGAAAACAGGAATTTAATTAAGTCCCTTTTTTTCTTTTTTTCCTTTTTCTTTTTCTTTCTTTTTCCGTACGCCGTACGGCTTCCTTTCTCCGCCCGTCGCCCTAACGGGCCGTCGGCTGCCACTTCCGCGCGCGCGCTCCTTCCGGCGTGGGCCGAAGCCCACGGCCCGCCCGCCGCGCAAGTCCCGCGCGCCCCTCGCGCCGCGGCCACCAACAGTGGGCCCCACTGTCGGAGCCGCCTCCCCGCGCCCGGCCGGCCCAACCGCCGCGCCGCCATAGCCGCGCCGCCCGCCGCTTACCCGGGCCGTTTCCGCGCGCCTCGCGCCGCGTGGGCCCCACGTCGGCTCCGGCCCGTGCCGCGCACCCGTGCCCGCACTTCTCGCGCGCCGCACGGCCGCCGCCGCCAAACGCCGCCGTATATCCCCTCTCTCTCTCCGAGTCCGAGAACTCCGGCGACCTTATCCCCGTCGTTTTCGTGCCGTTTCGGTCTCCTCTCTCCCCTATAAAACCCCCCGAGCTCCGCCTCGTTTCCCTTTGATCGCCGGTGTTTTCTAGCCCGTGTCGCGCCGTTCTCCGTCGATTCATCCGCCGTGAGCTCGCCGCCGTCCTCGGGCTCCTTTTTGTTTTTCGTTTGCGTCCTTTTCCTTTCGCGCGCACGCCGCCGCTCGTCGGGTTGTCGTCGCCGGTCCGCCGTTCGTCGGGTCGTCGCCGCCGCGCCGCCCGCCGCTCGGATGGTCGTCGCCGGCGTCCGCCGCCGCCGCCGCGCCCCTAACCCTAACCCTAACCCTAACCCTAGCGCCGCCTCGTGCCGTCCGATCTTGCGGATCGGACGGATCTGCGCCGTCCGATCGCGATGGGTTTGCGCCGTCCGATCGTCGCCATCGGCCGCCCAGATCGTGCCGCGTCGCCGCTAATCCGCCGCTCGGATTGCGCCACGTGGCGGCAATCCGGCCGCCGCGCCTCTCTCCAGCGCGAGCCGGTGCGTGCCGACGTCGCCCTAGGGCGACGCCCCGCCGACGTCATGCTGGACGTCGCCACCGCGCAAGAGGTGACGTCACCAGGGACTTAATTGCGCAATAAATAATTTAATCTTTTCTGTTTAGTTTAAAAATCGCAATTAAACTTCTAAAATTCATATCTTTTGAATCCGAGCTCCGTTTTAGCCCATTCAAATTTCATTAAATCCAGAAAAATGTCAAGAATCCATTAAAAATACTTTTCAGTGCTGTTTCAGTAGACTTTTAGGGTGTTTGTTGAGTGCTTTGTTTGTCGTGTAGATCCAGAGTTTTCCGGCGAGCCCGTTCTCTTGAAGTAGTCGCCGAGGTTCCTCAGTCTCCGAGCAAGGCAAGTCATACCTTACATTGACCATATTGTACCTATTTTATGTAAATACCTCTATTTCATTCGAATACTGCATATGTTTTAGAATGTCATTTCATGGGATGTTTATACCTATTGTACTCAACCATAGGATTGTTTACCTTATACCATTGATAACTTGGGGTTCAATATGACTAGATGATAGTTTAAGGTTGCTTAGCCATGCTTAGTGCAACTAGCTCACTTAAGGGAGTCACACTAATCAAGTTTATTTCTAAAGTGGATCTTCCGACGATATTAAGATATAATCTTGTTCTTAATAATATTGAATTATAAGGAAGGTGGGTCGTGAGCACATGGTTGGACTTTGGTTAGCGTGCTCATGACGATTAAGGACCGGTTCTCGGGAAACCCCGGAAGAAATGCCGTGCATACCACAAGCCGCATGGGTAATGGTGGGCCGTAGCATAGTGTCTCTAGTTAACGTATCCCGAGAGGGTGAGCGTGATGGAGTTGGGTCGGCCCCGGTTTTAAGGGTTGATCGCTTCCGGATTCACTGCGGCACTAGAGGGGCTACCCATTGCCCGATGGGAATGGGGGCGAAACCTTGGTGTGATACGATTGATTAGAGGGGGTTATGTGAAGGGTCCTGTCACAATTCCTTTCCGGGGCACCGTGGTGGTGCACCGGCGCACGGTAATGTGTTGTGGGATTGTGTCTTGTGGGTACTGATTGTACACCTCGATCGAGTAAAAACTATTCGAATAGCCGTGCCCACGGTTACGGGCGATCGACGATTCACCTTGATTAGTCTCATTTATTTTATTCGAATGAAATGTTGGATTATGACTAGTGCGGGTGGATGGATGGGCTGTTGCAACGTGGTTTGAGCGTTGGACGGTGTTTATTTAATACTTCTTAAATGTTACTCTTTTTTCTTGTCTTCAAATATTATTATTATATACTGCAAATGCTGTTTATGCAAATCGAACCCCTTGACCTTTCCTTGTTATTTATCTTGCATCATGTCCCCTTTTCCGGTGTGACTTGTTGAGTACGGTGGTTGTACTCGAGTCTTGCTTCTTTTCCCCCTTCGGTGCAGAGGTTGAGATCGAGGTCTCCGAGGAGGTGTAGGCTTGTTCTCGTCAAGGTTTAGTGTGGAGTTGGTGTTCCGCTTCGCTCGTGTCAAGTTTAGCTTAAGTCAGTTTTTTTCCTTTCCGCTGCATTTGTGTAACTCTTTTATATTGTTTCTAAGACGAGGATTCTGTATTATCAATAACGTCGATTTGTGTACCTCGGCTGATTCCTGGACGAGGATGTAATGCACAAATTAGCTACAGGAATTCTGGTGTGAATTTCTGGGCGTGACAACTATCATCAAGCAAATCACACGATATGCCCCAATATCAATGAGAGCTCCATGTTGAGTAGTGGAAAGGAGAGTGTCATGAGCTTCCTTAAGCTTCTCATGAGAAATGGTGAGTTTCTCATGGGAAGTCTTTAGCTCCTCATACAAGACCTTTAAAGAAGCATGATCCTTCTTTAGGGCCTTAAACTTGGCAATCTCCTTCTCACTATATGCATGGAGCTCCTCAAACATACTCACAAGCTCATCATAGGAAACATCATCACAATAATCATCACTTTCACTATCACTAAATGATGTTACCTTAGAAGGACCCTTTGCCACGAGGAAGAGTGATGGAGCCTCCTTGATAGCAACTACGGCCATCTTCTTCTTCTTGGAGCTTGCATCATTATCACCTTCTTCTCCTTCGGACCCGAAAGAAGTGGAGCTCTCTTCATTTGAGTCCCATTGCCCAATGAAAGCCTCAATCTTCTTTCCTTCCTTTTTGAGCTTCTTCATGAGCTTGTAACCTCCACTCTTCTTCTTGGATGACTTGTCTTCATCATTATCAGTTGAAGGACACTTGGAAGCGAAGTGTCACTTCTCACCACACTTAAAGCATCTCAAGTTGGAGAGAGTCTTGTTGGGTCTCCTATTTCTTCTCCTATTTGAGTTAGAGCCCCTTCCTCTTTCCTTTCTTCTTCCCAAAATATCATTGAATCTTATAGCAAGAAGAGCAATTTCTTCCTCCAAGTCATCATTTGCTTCATAAACTTTGCTCTTGCCCTTGTCTTCCACTTCGGCTTGAAGAGCTATGCACTTCTTGGATGGAGAGGCTTCCTTCATCTCCTTCTTCTTCAACTTGTACATGTCGTTTGTGTTGATCTTCCCCAAGAGGCTTGCGGGTGTCATCCTTGACATGTGGAGTTGATAAGCATGGTGACAAGAGTCTCGTACTTCTTCGGTAGAGCCCTAAGCATCTTTTGGGCAACCTCAAGATCGGTGTAAGTTGCCCCAAGCCACTTGAGATCATTGACAATAACATTAAGCCTTCCATACATGTCATTCACACTCTCACGGGACATCATGGAGAATGTCTAATATTTGATTTTGATAAAATGAAGCTTGGCATCCTTATATTCACTTGTGCCCTCATGAATCTCCGCCAACTTATTCCAAATCTCATAGGCGGTCTCAAGATTGCTCACTCTATCAAACTATTCTTGGATCAAGGAGTTGAACAACACATTCATGGCTTGAGCATTGAGTTGAAGGTTGCGGTGATCAATCTCCGTCAAGGGTGAGCCGGTGATAGCAAAACCTACATTCACAATACTCCAAATATGGAAGCTCATAGCTTTAAGGTGAGTAGACATCATTTTAATTTTCCAAGTGGAGTAATTTGTGCCATTAAACATGGGAGCCTTTCCTACTTGGTTCACCTCGTTCGACATCTTCTCTCTAGGCGGTGAAGCCCAATCAAGAGAGACCAAGCTCTAATACCACTTGTAGGATCGAGATGTTGACTAGAGGGGGGATGAATAGGCGATTTAAAACTAAGTGACACTAATTCAAAACTAACCTAAGTTGCTAGGCTTGGTGGGAGAAGAGTCTAACTAAGCAACTAAGTTAAGTTTTGCAATCCTAGGGTGATAGTGGCTCAATTATGTCTCTACAAATGTAATTACATAAAAGTAAATGCAATAAGTAAATGAGAAAAGAGACAAGGAGTTTTTCACCGAGGTTCGGAAACTCGCCGGTTTCCTAGTCCCCGTTGAGGCGAGCCCAACTCTACCGCTCAACCACGAAGCCACCACACGCCCCCTTCGTCAAGTGGTGGGCAAGGTGGGAGCCGGCCCACGGAGAGGACTACCCAAGCCTCGATCACTAGGGGTAGTTCTTCCTTCGGTACGAAGGTGGTGAACTCAAACCACTCACAATCCGGCACCGGACCTCCTCCACAATCTTCTCGGAGAGGTCACCGGGCAACTCCTCCACAAGCCGTCTAGGAGGCAACAACCTCCAAGAGTAACAAGTAATCCCGCGGCTTGGGGAGTGCCACACTAGCTCTACAATAAAGCAATGCACTTGGCTCTTGGCTAAATCAATTCTCAAACACACTAAGTGGATGAACACAAAGCTCAAATGAGTGTGAGAGAAGTGCAAGGGTGTATGCAATTGAAGAGAGTGCCAAGAAGAAGTCCATTGCAGCCAAAAGGGGGTTATTTATACCCCACACCAAGTGAAATAGCCGTTGGGGTCAAAATCCTCCAACCCTGCTGCCTGCCGGTCAGACCGGCGAAGGGTGGCTGGTCAGACCGACCTTAGTTGTAACGGCTAGAAAACTAGTCGTTACAATGCAATCATTGCTCTGACAACTGGGGGTCCGGTCAGATCGGAGGCCAAATGGCCAATCAGACCGCCCTCGGCTTGGTCAGACCGCCATCGGCTCGGTCTGACCGACTGTGGCTCTGGCGGCTCTAGATCGCCATGCCGGAGGGGATCAAGGAGGCTGGTCAGACCGGAGGTGTATGTCCGGTCAGACCGCCACAAAGGGCCGGTCAGACCGCTCAAGGACTTGCGGTCATACCACAGTCAAGTCCCGATCAGACCGGATCAACATCCACGGTCAGACCGACCTTGGTGAGAAGGTGAAGAATTTGAAGTTGGAATGCAGATGACCTAATGTGACATTTTGATCATCTCTTTGCTTAGGCCATTACCCCTCTTGATAGTACGGCAAAGCTATAAAAATAATCTATGAAATTTGATCGCCCAAACTCCTCGTCAATAAGAATAGATTGTAAATTTTACCGTATTCAATCTTCTTGCGTTGTGCCATCTCAAATAATCCTCAGTAATTATCTATGCACTTTTTATCATGTGAACCTGACTCAAATATATGAATCTCAAAAGCATCGTTAGTCCACAATTAGCACTCGTTATTAATTACCAAAACAAATAACGGGGCCTAGATGCTTCACGAGCACGATTATTCGAATAGATTGATTTACTCACACTGCAGTGGATGTACACTTTACCCGTACTCCATGACTGCCCAACGAATGAGCCTACGTCCCAATACAAGAGACGGTCACGGCAAAGCTTTTCGATAACCTTACTTTGGCAATACTCGCTCCATGAACTTAAATCCTCTTGCACTCTAGTCATCATTTTCTAGCAGTGTGAGGAGTCCTGGCGCTCCCGGGTAAGGGAAAAACTTGCTCATTCCTTCTGTTGTACTTAAGTCCAATCTCAATTCTGATACCCACCAACGGTAAGCCCCCGTCGGTAGGCCTCTTGCTCATTCTTCTCGTTCGGTTACCCACCAGCAGTAACACCCCGCCGGTAGGCCCTCGGCCTCATCTCATACATAAGAACCACTATGTAGGGGTACTGCCTCCGCTCGGCTATCTACTCCACTAGGTCTATACCCATTCAAGAAGTACGGTTGTACTGGCTCATTTCTTGTTTAAGTCTCATGGCTCGATCTTAATTGACCAGGGTCGACACTTGCCTTTTCCGGAATCCACCCAAATCATCCAGCCGCCCTAGTCTAAAACATTTGTTTGTTTTAGTTTTTCATCAAAGAATCATTTTATCCTTGTCATGGCAAAAGTGGCGCTCATGTCTCCACTTGTCGAACATCAACCACCTTTCCCAAGGTAGTTACCCAACATATAGCATTTTGATAAATATGAGTATGCATGAATCTAATATTAGCATGGGTAAGCATATACCGAAGATTTCCTTTGGATATATCATATCGTAGGTTACAAATAATATATCTATTGGAATTCAATATCAAGGCATGGTATAGCAAGAATAGGAATTCTTTGTGTATAGCATGCAAGTTTAAGTTCAAAAGCAATAGGAGTTTGCAAATAGGCTCAATATATTCAAAGGTAGTGATGACTTGCCTTGCTCGCACCCTTGTTGACCGGGATCTTCGGTGCAGTCAACTGCTCCCTCAGGCTCTATACATACGTGCGAGAAACCGATTGAATTTGATTAGAATTCAAATAAATCACCAAAAGCAAAATAAAATCATAAAAGCGACTCCAAAATTAGTCAACAATCTCAGCTGAGTTTAGGTTCGAGTTTCGACGAAATCTGAGTAAAAATGAGCGAGTTATAGTAATTTGAAGTTTTGCGATTCACCGATTTAATCTATTATGTGGTGGCAAAAATTCCAGGTTAATTTACTTTTAAATTCTAGAAATATTATGATCGACGACTCAAAATATAATGCCAGAAAGAATGGTTAACCTCATTGTATTACCAAATTTTATTGGACCGACAAACTCGGGGATTTTATAATCGGATCCACGAATAATAAGTCCTAAAGTTCGACACTATTTTAAATAATTTGAAGTTTAACTTTTAGAAAGAAATTCGTATGATAAAATTAATATTTAATAAAATTCCTAAGGTGATAATTAATTTATGCGATAACGGAATATTCTCACAATCATATTTAGTCTTTATCCATCTCCAAAATAAAAATTTTATTCCAAGACATTTTTCCCAAAATAATTTGTTATTTTATTTTTATTTTTATTTTATTTTTTTTCTTCTTTTCCTTTTCTTCCTTCTTTGTTTCTTTCTTTCTCCCTCCCCTGTTTTCTTCTTCCCTTCCCTTCTCTGTTTCCTCTCTTCTCTCCCTCTCTCGGCCGGCGCGGCACACGGGGACGGCGGCGGCAACGCAGGGGAAGGGGGCGACTACGACGGCGGTCGGCATGGCAACAGGCGGCGGCCGAGGCAGCATGGCGACGGTCGGCGCCAAAGGGCGGCGACGGCGGGAGTTGGCGGTGCACGGGGCGACACTGCGGGGAAGGAAGGGGGAAGAGAGAGCGGAACGGGAGGGCGGCGAGGTGAGAGGAGAGGGCTCGGTGTGGGGTTGGAGAGGCCGGGGTTTTATAGGGGCGCGACCGGCTGCGGAGTGACGCGACGGCGGCATGGGGCGCGGCGGCGCTCGCGCGCGTCAACGGTGTGCGCGGCGGCGTGGCGGCGGCGGCGTGGCGCGGCCACGGTGCGGCGAGTGTGGGCACGACATACGACGGTGTGGGGGTGCGGTATGGCGGCGTCGCGGGCACGGGCTGGGAACGCGCGCGCGATGTGCGCGCGATACGGCGTCGAACACCTATCGGCGGATGAACAGTGCACCCTTTCTTTTCCCGATTTTTCTTTTTATTCTTATTTATTCCTTTTTTCCTTTCACCTATGAGATTGAAAATATAATTTGACCCAAATATAAATTTAACTAAATTTTAAATTTTAGTATCACCCAACTTTATTTTTATAATTTCCTTTTTATTTATAGTTTAATAATTTTTATATCTTCCCAAAAATAAAATCTTGGTCAAAAAGTAAATTTTTATTGAACCTTAACCTTTTATAATTTTTATTTCTAATATTTATTTTGGAATTCCCTTTTATTTTAGAGGTTTTTGAAACCTTTTTGATTTTTCCGTCTTTCGAATAAATGTTCCTTTATTTGTAACACGCAATAAATCTTGCAAATAAGAGGCAAATAATTACGACAAGATGCAATAATTCAAAAAAAATTTGTAAGCTCCAAATTTTTAAATCTTGATTTTTGTGTCTCCGATTTTCGGGTGTTACACTCTCTTCCTATATTTTAACTCTAGTAGAGAGTAGTCTAAATATCAAAGTGGGTTGTACTTCACTTGAGTTGTGTATTGTGAGTGTGAAGTGAGAGCTCCTTTATAGCCATCCTATGATGGTTGTGAAGTCGGTAACTCATGGGAATTACTCATAACCGCCTTTGGGGAGTGATCAGGAGCCTACATGTGGAAGCAAATGGCGAGGGGAGGTAAAGGCAGTTCGGCCAACCTTGGGTTCGGCCGACCCCTTTGGCCTACCTCTCGACCACTCCTTCGGCTGGGAGGCTGCATGGTGGGCCCTCTACATGTTGTACCTTGGTTGGGCTCAATTGTACATGGTTTTGATTGACATGTGGGGTCTCCAATCCATGTACTAGCGCCCGATTGTCCGGAGGTGTATTATGTCGCATGGTGGATGGTTTTCGTTAATAATTCACTTGCATACAAATATTCACCAAGACTTGTAAAAATGATTAGTAATAACCACTACTCTAAGTTTGATACTCCATTTTGTATTCTTTCAGCTTTTATGTAGGAATAGGTCGGATTTGGTACTTAAGGACCGTCAATAGGAAAGCAAGTGTGGGTCCCATGGATGACAAGCCAGCTTTGGTTGGCCAAGTTTGACCAGCAAAGGAGCCAGTTTGGCCAACTGGATGACTTGGCCATCCAGATAGCAAGTCCGTTGGAGTGCATTTTTGGTTCAAAATTTCTATATTTTGACTTAGAATTGAAAGTGAGGTAGCAAGACTCTTGAAGATGCTCTTAAGGTCATAGATCACATGTGAAACCTATTTCTATTAGCATGTCTCACTCCCATCTCTAGCTAGCTACACCTCTCGCACACGACCCACTACAAATGTATATGTACTAGCACCGGCCGCGAATTTGTTATGATGGGCGTACAATGGTAGTGCTTCTATCATCATGCAATGCAACCATGGATCACTATAAAAATGATTTTTGCATGCCCTAGGATTTTCTTTGCACATGTGGCTCAAATTAAATTTCTATCTAGCTGCCTTAGGAACTTAGATCACATGTGAAACCTTTCTATTAGCGTCTCTTACGAAACCACTAGTAAGTATAAATTAGTGCAGAAGCTTGGTAGTAAATCCACGTGTCAAAACCTTTGCTTCTTTATTCTTTAATAAAAATATCTAAACTTTAAAAATCATAGAAATTCTTCGAAGAGATGAACAACACTGCTGGAAAGATGATCTTTGCTCCACTGGCCAAAATCCACAATAGTCCCGATTGCAATAGGAACTAAGACTAGAAAACGTTTTTAGTCCCGGTTAAAAAGGCAACGACTCTCTAGGATCTTTAGTCCCGGTTAGATTCTTGTCAGAATCTATCAGGCCGGTATCCATTTTTAGTCCCGGTTTGTAACATCAACCGGGACAAAAGATCTAAATGATCTTTAGTCTCGGTTGGTAACACCAACCGGAACTAAAATAAAGGTGCTTTTTTAATTGCGCTAGTTAAAAATATGGTAAGTTATAAAGGAATGGACATAATTTTGCTGCATGATTAAAATGGCCTGAATTAATTTGAGAGGACCTGTAATTGAAAAGGGGGTAGTGTTGTGTGGTGGTGGGTGATTGAAGATAGAAGAAAGCTTTAATCATTACATTGTAACTACAAATTATCATATTGTTATTAACTAATGATTCTCAATATACGAATTTTTTGTGAAATTGTTTTGGTGATAATATACAAGTCGAAGGGTCTATAATATTGATAAGTGAAAGTGCATCTAGCCCCCTAAGTGGGTTTGGTGGTTAATAACAATTTGGTTAAGGCACTAATGTGTTTAATTGAGCTGTGCGCAGGAGAATTAGTCCCTAGATGCTTAGTTGTGCAGGTTTTGAGAAAGGAGAACCCTCAAACATCAATTGCAAAAAGGAGAAAAGATTCGATAATGGTTTATAATAGTTTTTTCTTAAATCTTGAGTTTTAGGAAAAACCATACTATTAAGAGGTGTAAAACTCATGCCATGAGATGATCTAAGTGCTCTTAGTCAGAATATCCTTGAGTGAGAATTTTTGGAGTTATTTTTTGAAAATTCCCCTTTCCTCGGCAGAGAAATGTTAGTGATATGCCCTAGAGGCAACATGGAGATGTTGGATATCATGGTCAATGTTTATGTATAAATGAATAAAGTGTTATTCAGTTCCATGAAATAGACATCTTGTATTGATCAATAAGTATGTGACTTATTTATGAGACTCTTTATGTATGAATCTATTTCTAAACGATCCCTGATCATATGTCATATTGTTGGAACAAATATGATTCTAAGATCGGCATGTTTATTGATTGATGATCATGTCTCATAGATCATGGGTATGGAGATACCAAATCAATAAACATGGACACATGTGTTAGAGAACACATTGTTGGATAGACCCACCATGAGACACTATAGGAAATAATGTGCCATTAGTTGGTCTCAGGTAGTGTTGGTACAAAGTCCTTAGACCTGAGATCATCATGGATTCCAACATATGTAGTAGCCTACTTTGGGACTACCAAACGCTATTCCGTAACTGGGTAGTTATAAAAGTAGTCTTCGGGTTTGCTATGAAATATGGAGTGGGATGCGAGTGATCAAAATGAAATTTGCCCCTCCTTTGGAGAGATATCTCTTGGCCCCTCGAGGTAATGGATTATGGAAATGCATGGCCATGCTAAGTTGATTGAGGAGTCAATCAACAGACAGATAATCCAATACGGTTCGAGTGAATGGTTAAGCTATTGAAGGGATGACACACATCTTGCCTATAGCTTAATTGGTAACGTGAGGCAAAGGAATTTGTGTACACATTACAGGTTCAGAGCCGATATTATATTCTTGTATGCTATGGTGTCAATATGTGCTGCTAGGCGCCGCTATTGACAGGTCGGTTGAGTTGGACTCGAGCCGACGATCGGCTAAGTTAGACTATAGCCGAAACCGAGTATACCTAAACCTACGGGGTCGCACGCTTAAGAGGATAAGAACAGGCATTCGAGTTGGACTCGGATACGGCTCGATCGGATAAGGATCCGATCGGATAGAGTCCTATGGGCTTACGAAGTCCGGCCGACCAACTCTATGAGATTCGGATAGGATCCGATTCAAAATAGAGTCCCGATGGGCCTCTAGGCCCAACCGACAACTCTATATAAAGGGGCGAGGGGTGGAGAGTTACGTCAGTTGAATTGCATTACGCCGAGATCAATCTCCACGGAAACCCTCCCCACTTTCGAGCCAAACCCTAGCCTTGCATCGCGTGCTAGCACACGGGTGTTCGGCGTTCTTTCCTCGAACGTGTGGATACCGGTAGAGGTGCTGCTACGTTGCGCGCTGTTGATCGGCTACGAATTGGCTACGAATTTTTGAGAATATTGAGTGTTTGGAGTGATTGTGAGAGTGAGAGAGCTAGGTGACTTGAGCACTTGGTGATTCTTGCAGGGCTTTGGAGTGGTGCCTATTACTCTTGGAGAGCAATCTCCTAGACGGTTAGGTGTCTCCCGTGAGCTTTCGAAGAATTGTGGATTGGCCCGGGAAAGTTTGTGAAGGATCACCTCTCCTCTGCAAGGAAACGAGGTATGGATAGTGACAAACCAAGTTGATCTTTTAAAGGTTGTCTAGGTAGAGCAATTCACGTTTGTGGTTCACGCTAGAGGATCAAATTTGGATCTTTGTGGTCAATTTGATCTCTAGGTAAGAACCTAGAAACGTCTGAATTGAAGGCCATAGACTTCTTCCCAGGGATTTGCTTGGTGAGGCAAGGGGTTAATTGAGACCCAACTCTACGGAGTTCCTCAACGGAGAGTAGGATTCTTTGAATCCTAACTTCGGGTAAAAATCCTTGTGTCTCGTGTGTTATCGCTTTACCTATTGTTGTTTGTCTCTATTGCCTATGTGTATCCTCATGTTGCTAGCAATAAATTTGTGCTGAAATTGATTAAATTTGAGTTCAGATCCTGTTAAGTCACAGAACACCAGAAGTTTCGGACTATAACATCGGAAGTTCCGGACAGCTTGTGTTGACCGGAAGTTTCATGGTTCAAGTATCGGAAGTTCCGGTCGCCTATTCACCCCCCTCTAGATGACATCAACGGGCCTTCAATTGGTATCAGAGCCTAAGCTCTTAATAGGCTTCACCACTTAGAGTCGATCCAAGATGTCGGGAGTGGATAATCAACATGAAGACGATGCAAGTGGAGAAAAATTCTCTAATCAAGGAGACAGGGGGAGCTTCTATACCTTTTGATTACAGCAGGCTTAATAATCCCTCTAACAACTTCATCTCCGTGCCTTCCGGGCGTGCACCTCACTTTGATAGTACACACTATGCCGCTTGGAAGCACAAGATGAAGTTGCATCTAATCTCTTTGCATCCTAGCATTTGGAGGATTGTTTGCACAGGTATCGATGTGCCTACGGAGGATATGAACCTCACTCCGGAGCAAGAGCTAAGCATCCACCGCAATGCTCAAGCCGCCAATGCTATTCTCTCCGCCTTGAGCTCGAAGGACTTCAACAAGGTTGATGGGCTTGAGGAGGCCAAGGATATTTGGGACACATTACAAGTGGCTCATGAAGGCACCCCCGAAGTGAGAGAATCGAATATTGAGCTCTTGGAAGGAAAGCTCGGAAGATTCATGATGGAAGACAATGAGACTCCTCAAGAGATGTATGACCGGATGATGCTTTTGGTCAACAAGATTCGAGGCCTTGGAAGTGAAGACTTGACGGATCACGTGGTGGTCAAGAGACTTCTTCGGGCCTTTGGACCAAGGAATCCTACCTTAGTCACTCTCATCCGTGAGAGAAAGGACTTCAAGAGGCTTACACCAAGTGACATTCTTGGGAGAAACATTGCTCATGAGATGTTACAAGAAGAAGCCAAGGAGCTCAAGCAAATGGCCAAGAATGTAGCAATGATCAAGTACAAGGAAGTCGCTTTGAAGGCCTATAGTGATCAAGTCTCATTTGAAGATGAGAGTGATGATGAAGACATGGCCCTCATGGTGAGGAAGTTCAAGCAAAACCTTCGCCGTGGAGGATTTGGCAAGAGCAAACGAAGTGAAGACAAAGAAAAAGCTCATCAATCCAAGAGAGCTTGCTTCCAATGTGGTGAATATAGTCACTTCATCGCCGAGTGTCCAAAAACCAATGAAGCCAAGCCAAAGATGGTCAAGAAGACGGTTGGGCGATCTCACATTGGAGAAGTGTGGTATTCCGATGATGACGCGGATCCCGAGGAGAACGATGAATGTGGAGATTGCGGCAATCGGATACCCACGTGGCAAGCTTATCCGACTGGTAATAGGGATAGGTTATGCCTTCTAATTATGTAAACCGGCTATGACTTGGGTATTACGTTACCGATTAGATAAGGCAACGGCTCATATCATGGTTTGGTAAGATTGAGGAAACCGACTTAGAGTATGATAGGGTTTCCTAGTTGTAAGCCTGCCCCCCAAGACTATATAAGGGGGTAAGGGGCGTCCCTTGAGGGATATCAGATTTCATATGCAACACAAGAGCAACAGATCTTGAGATCAATAAACACTCGACGGATCGAACCCCCGAAACAGGAGTAGGGTATTATCTCACGAGAGGGCCTGAACCTGTCTAAACCTTGTTCTCCACTTAACCCATCGAGCTTGGCGATCTTGACTGCACCCCCAAATTTTTATTGCCGAAACCAAGTTTCGACAGTTGGTGCGCCAGGTAGGGGCCCGCGTGTCAAGTTTTCTTCTCCAATCTCATCGGTAAGCATGATGGGATCTTCGTCAGGCATCGACGACTTCGTCGCCAAAGGATTCAACAAGCTCTCCTTCCCCGACTCGGATTCGGACCAGTCGGGAGGGGAAACCCGCTCGGCACTGTTCGGGCTACCGAACAACGCCGAGATCTACAACAAGGTTCTGACTTTCGAACTGGGTTCTGCCCACTTGGAAGGAGGAATCCACTCGGTGCCGTTCGGATTGCCGAACAACGCCAAGATCTACGACAAAGTTCTGACTTCCAAGATGAAGTCCACCCGCTCGGAAGAAGGAATCCACTCGGCGCCGTTTGGGCTACCGAACGCTGCTGAGATCTACAGCTGTCTTCTGACCTCCCTGTCGGAATCAATCTACTCGGAGGGAGAAATCCTCTTGGCACCGTTTGGATTACCAAACGCCGCTGAGATCTATTGCAAACTCCTCTCCCCCAGTCGAGATCGACCCACTCAGAGGAACCCCCGTCATCAAGCTACGACTCGGACTGGAACGATCCAGATTCGAGCAACCCGGGCTCAAGGGAAATCGCCATCATCCTCCAACCGTTCGGGTCATGCTCATCCACCGAGCTCGAGGAGTACATCAGCTCTTCGGGCTTCAACAATCTCTTCGGCATCCCCTCGAACGAGGCCAATGACTCCGACTGCGACAAGGACTATGAGCCGAAGTGCTTCGACGTTCTCATGGCTGAGGTGGCCGAGACTGACTCAGCCATGACCCGCAGGGTCACAGAGGAAGAACAAGCCAGGCTTGAGCAGGAGTGCAAGCTGGCAGAAGATGAGAAGAGGCGCAAGGAGGAAGCCGACAGGAGAAAGCGGGACCTGAGGGCGACTGGACGATCCGCTCGGGAGGCCATACTTCAGACGCGAGTCGACAACACCAACATCTTTCAGACACCCCAGCAGAACGCCGTTACCGCCCTCACCCTCCTCGACACCGTAATCGAAATGGCACCCCCTGACTTGACGCCAATCCTGGACAAGATCAAGACCATTGTCGCGGCTACAGCCAACTGCTCTCCCTCCACCTCAGCACGAAGGCCGACTGAGTCTGTGGCAGAAACGCCCGACAGAAGCCGACTTCCGCCGCTGCAGTCGAAGGATTATAGGAGGCCCGAACAAGATCGGACGGCAACTAGGTCGAGAAACCCCCGCCATGAGGCCACGCGGAAGCATCAAGAGCAATCGGCCGACTCCTGCGAGAATGTAACATCCTGAAAATCGGAGAATTTAAAACCGGGAATCAAAAATCAGAACTTACAAAAACCTTTTGATTGTTGCTTCTTGATTGAGTTTTCGCTTCTTATTTGCCACTTGGTTGCATAAATTTATACGCGAGTGATTCATTTTGATGTTTGTGAAAAACCAAAAGATTTGAAATTCCGCTGGGAGAAAATTTTCGGAGTTTAGAATCGAGAATTTTAATATAAAATAGGAAAAGTGTTATGGATTTATAAAAATATATAATTGGGAGCAAAACAATATTTAGGTGATGAGTAATATTAATTAGTGAGCAAAATGAGTAATAAAATATTTTAGGGTATCTATATGAAATCTAGAAATTAATTTGAATCAAAATCGCATTTTCTCGAATTGAGGAAAAGAATTAAATTAATTATGTAAAATATATTTTTAAAATAATAAAAGTGGGTAAAAAAGGTTGGACATATATTTTACAACTTATTTTTAGATGTTTTATATTTTATTTTGAATTTTGGGGGTGAAAGGAAATAAAATTGGGAAAATAGGAAATTAATTCGGGAAAATATGAAAAGTAACTATTCATTGCGCGCCAAGTGTTCGACGCCGTACCCGGACCCGGACCGCCTCGCCACCGCGCGCCGCGCGTCACTCGCCGTACCAGGGCCCCGTGCACGCACGTTCTCGCCGGCGTCACCCTCCTACGCGCACGAGTCGCCGTACGTCGCGCGTCGCCACGGTCGTCGCCCGCGTCACCCCGTACGTCGCACAGCAGCATCCGTATGCCGTCGCTCGCGTCACCACGCCCCGCACAGCACCCGCCATACCGCGCCCATCCGGCCCGGCCGCTGCGCACCCGCGCCTCGGCCCGCCGCTCGCGCGCCGCCCGTCTCTCGCTGCGCCGACCCCAGCGCCGCGCGTCACCACGCCGTCCGCGCGACCACACCGACGTGGATGTCTATAAATAGGACTCCTCGGCCGAAACTCAAAATACAAAATTTGTTCCTTATCTTCTCACCTAGCTTCCTCCCAAATTTCCCCAAATTCTATCCACCACATTGCACGAATTTTGAAAAACACCCGAAGAACCCTAACTCGGCGCCCGAAGCAAAACCCAGAATTCGTCGTTCTTGGCTGATTCTGCTCAAATTAAAGGTATCATCGTAATCCTCACATCAAGAGCTTCATTTCCCCTAACTTTTCGGGACCAAAACGTCGTCGGAGGCCCACCGCCGGCGAGCCGCCGTGTTTTCTCTGTTCGGCCGCCGTCGCGCGCACACGTCGCCAGCCCGTTCCACCGCCTCTCCGGCCCGGGCGAGCCGTGAAACAAATCCCCCGTAGCCCCTAGATGGTGTAGGCCCCCTTTGCCCCTTGAGCCGGCCCTCCCTCGCCGCCGTTCGCCTTTTTCTTTCGTCGGTCGCCGGCGCTAACAGAGAAGAACAGAGGGGAAAGGAAGCAGGGGAGGGAAAGGAAGGAAAGAAGGAAGAAAATAAAAGAAAGGGGATAGAAAACAAGAATGGGCGATAGCCCAGTGGAGAGGGTTAGTTGGGCTGTGTGTGAGGTTGCAGGTTCGACCCCTAGCTTTGGCAACTTTTTTTTTTAATTTCTATTTAATCTTTCTATGAGGATTTAAAAGCAAGGGGTAAGCCTAGTAAAATCATAATAAAATTTTATTTACCCTTTTGAATTCCTAAGCCCTATTTACAATGAATTGTGCATCTTTATAAAGTGATTATTATTTATTCTTTTCCAAAATTTCTTTTGCAAAAAGTATACACATATAGTCAAACTTCTTAACATATTCCCTTTCCAAAGAAAATTTCCATCTTTTGTGAATTCATTATTCACCTAAATATTATTTTATATATAGCCATCGCATTATTATCCCGGAACCCATCTAACTTAGTTGCCGCCAAAAGCACTATTCTTGATGCATAGATTATTTAGTATAATACTTAGCCTCGAGATTATTTTGGGATCGATTATCGTAAACCGTAGGACTTCTCGACCCGAGAAATAATTCGATGAAATTAAAAGATAACCACTTTCTTTTTTGAATCATCAACTCTAGTATTTCTCAAACTTTAAGCATATTAAAATAAATATCGCTCCCTTCTTAACGAAAGCAGATTCAATACAAAACTTCGGGTCCTTATAACCCTTTCGCTCTAACCCGGATTTCGTCGAAACTCGAGCCTAGGTTCGCATAGGTCATAGCCTAGTGTTAGGAGCCGCTATTGCGATTTACTTGGTTTTCTTTTGGATTTTACTGGATTCTACTTGAATTCTAATCGAATTCAAATTTGGTTTCTCGCACGTACGATTAGCGTCCGAGGAAGGCGTTGAGTACACAGAAGACCCTAACCAACAAGTGTGCGAGCAAGGCAAGTCAACACATCCCTTTGGACATATTGATCCTACTTTGTGAAATGATGTTGTTTTCAATTACAAATTGCATGCTATACACAAATGAGTACCTATTCTTGATATATCCTGCCTTGATATTGAATACCCTTAGAAATATTCTTTGTAAACCTTCGATGTGATGCAACCGGAGGTTATCTTGTAAAATGCTTAGCCACGCTTATACTAGATTCTTGCATGCTCATGATTTTACAAATAAGCCTCGTGCTTGGGCAACTATCTCGGGAGATGGTTGAGACACGGCAAGTGGAGACATGAGCGCCACGTTGCCTTGATCATGTTGGAAATGGCTTTGATGAAAAATGAAAATACAAACCAATGTTTTTAGACTGGGGCGGATGGATGGATTTGGGTGGATTCCGGAAAAGGCTAGTACCGTCCCTGGTCAGTTAAGGACCGAGCCATGAGACTACAACTTAGAACGAGCCGCACAACCGTACTTCTCGAATGGGTATAGACCTAGCGATTAAATATCCGAGCGGAGGCGTATCCTTGCATAGTAGGTTCAGGTGTTGGCGTTGAGGTAAGGGCTCGCCGGTGGGGGTGCACCACCGGTGGGTGCCTCGGACGATAGTTAAGGGCCTTCCGGCAGGGGTGTACCGCTGGTTGGTACGGCGAGATCGGGCATGCGATCAACATGAAGAAATGAAGACATGAAGAAAAGGACATGAAGATGGAAAGTTCAAGGATAGAGCAAGTCTTTCTTTTACCTCGGGAACGCCAGAACTCCTCTCACTGCTAGGAAATGACGGCTAGAGTGCATGAGGGCTCAAGTTCATGGAGCGGGTACTGCCAAAGTGAGGTTATCGAAAGGCTTTGCCGTGACCGTCTCATGTGTTGAGGCGTAGGCTCATTTGTTGGGCTGTCGCGGAGTACGGGTAAAGTGTACATCCACTGCAGTGTGAGTTAATCAATCTATTCGAATAGCCGTGCTCGCGGTTAATGAGCGACGTGACAAGAGTTTCCCGTGGCTAGACTCATAAATTTTAAAATGATGGGTGGGATTGCATAATGACTTTATGTGCTGGGGAAACCAACTTCTCTATCTGAGAGAAAGGAGAAAGACACCCCCAGAAAACCATGACGGATCGGAGGCGGGAAGCTATCCTTGGGATCACAATGGATGGTGGACAGAACCGTCGCCGACTTAATATACTATGGACCTAAAACTTGACCTGGCTAGATGTTAGGTTTGTGAAATGATTTGTGAAAATTGGCTTTGCGCAAATAAACCATAGCCATCCTTTGAATGACCCTATCATGTGCATCATTCCGTGTTGGCTTGTTGAGTACGTTGGGTACTCACCCTTGCTATACGCACAAACCTCCAGATGAAGGAGATGAGGAAGACCCGTACACATACTACTAGGAGGAATGAAGACAATGGAGCGCAACAGGTCTTAGTCCCCAGTCGTTGCCTGTGGCAATCGGCATGCTGCTGCCTTCCGTCTGCTATCTTATCTAATTTCTATTTTTGGATGTATCCGGGCTGGTAGGTCCTATATGTATTGGATATTGCCTTCGGGCCTATTATTGTAATAATTTCGTTGTAAGACTATTCGTGCACTTTGCACCTGGTAATTCAGAACTGTATTCGTGGGTACCAAACTACTCGATCCAGGGATAAGGTACTATGAACACGAATGATTCCCGTCCTCAAAAACGGGGGTCGACAGAGAAGCGGCATGGACGACCACCCGTCCACCACCGGGTCCGCCGCAGCAACAACTCCGACTACCGAAGCAACCTGCCAAGGACCCCGCCGAGTGATCTGTGAGAAGTCCTTGACCGGCGCTATCAAGAACAAGATCAGCGCTCCCACGAAGAACGGAAGGGATCGCCCGACAGCAACGATGATGGAGTACCTGCGTTCACTCGGGACCTACGCCGAGTGCATTGGCCGAATGGTTTTAAGCCGACAGGAATAGAGAAATACGACGGAAAGACCGACCCCGAGTAGTGGCTAACCGTGTACACCCTCGCCATCAGTGCAGCAGGAGGAGACAACAAGGCCATGGCCAATTACTTACCTGTCGCCCTCGCCAACTCAGCCAGGAACTGGCTCACGAGCTTGCCAAGAGGATTGATCGGCTCGTGGAGTGAGTTTCGGGATCACTTCATCGCCAACTTCCAGGGCACCTTTGAAAGGCCTAGGACCAACTTCGACCTCTACAATGTCATCCAGAAGCCAGACGAGCCATTGACGGACTACATCCGGCGCTTCTCGGAAAAGCGCAACAAGATCCCCAACATCACCGACGACATCATCATCGTCGCCTTCCAAAAAGGAGTCCGTGATGAACTCTTGATCAGAAAATTTGGGCGTAAGCCATCGAAGATGGTGAAGCAAATGTTCGAGACAGCGAATTCTTATGCCAAGTCCAGCGACGCGATCAAGGCAGCGCGGCAAGACCGGCCTGACAGAAGAGACGACAAGCAGTCGGGAGGAAGCCGACATCCTAAGAAGGATAATGGCAACAACAACCAGGGCCAGAAGGACCGCAAGCGCCGGCCTGAGGACCTGGTTGCTGCGATGTCCAACTCCCAACGCCGTCCCCGAGTCGCGGCCTACGACGCGATCATGAACGCTCAGTGCACGCATCATCCAAACCACATGCATGCGGCCAAGGACTGCTTTATTTATAAGCAATTCGCCAAGCAATATGCGGCACAGCTCAACAAGAAGCCGACTAACAAAGCCGGTCCATCGGGCATCAAGAAGAACACCCCGACTGGAAATACGGAGCCCTTTCAAGACCCCGTAGGCGAGCTGAATCACATCTTCGAGGGACCGCAAGCTTATGAGTCCAAGAGGAAGCAAAAGCTAACCGACCGTGAGGTCAACGCGGCACAACCCGAGGTCCCACAATATCTACGGTGGTCGGAGGTGGCCATCACATTCGACTGCTCGGATCACCCTAACCGAGTGGTTCACCCGGGGCGGTATCCCCTAGTACTAGATCCGGTGGTCCGCAACATCAAGCTGAAGCGTGTCCTCATTGATGGGGGCAGCGCCCTCAATATTTTGTTCGCCAAGACCCTGGACGAGATGCAAATCCCGAGAGCCGAATTGAAGGCAAGCTTAGCCCCTTTCCACGGAGTTATCCCGGGACTGTTGTCCACGCCACTTGGGCACATCGCCCTTCCAGTCACCTTCAGAGTTCGGGAGAACTTCCGGACGGAGAACATCACTTTCGAGGTGGCCGACTTCGAGACGGCCTACCACGCGATCATCGGAAGGCCTGCACTCACCAAGTTCATGGCGATACCGCATTATACCTACCTCTGCATGAAGATGCTTGGCCCCAACGGCGTCATCACCCTTCGCAGCGACGTAAAACAAGCCTTCACCTGCGACAAGGAAAGCTGCGACATGGCCCAATCTCGCGAGAGATCGCGTGGCCAGGAAGAAATCCGATTGGCTGCATCAACTTCTGGAGAGGGTGAAATCCTCGCGAAAAAGATAGCCAAGTCGGGACAAGGCGACGCCAAAACAAAAAAGATCTCCCTTGACCCATCCGATCCTAGCAAAACCGCTGTAATCAGCGCTGAGCTAGACCCCAAATAGGAAAACGCGCTCGTCACCTTCCTCCAAAATAATAAAGATGTTTTTGCTTGGAAACCATCTGATATGCCTGGAATTCCTAGAGAGGTGATCGAGCACTCTTTACATGTCAAAGATGATGCGAAACCTATCAAACAACGATTACGCTGTTTTGCTCAGGATCGAAAAGACGCCATCAAGAAAGAACTCACAAAACTCTTAGCCGCCGGTTTTATTAAAGAAGTTCTCCATCCCGACTGGTTGGCAAACCCGTCCTGGTCCGAAAGAAGACAGGGCAATGGCGCATGTGCATTGACTACACCGACCTCAACAAAGCCTACCCCAGAGATCCATTCGGGTTGCCTCGCATCGACCAAGTCGTGGACTCAACAGCCGGCTGCCAGCTCTTAAGCTTTCTGGGTTGTTACTCGGGCTACCACCAGATCAGCTTGAAGGAATCCGACTGCCTGAAAACATCGTTCATCACGTCGTTTGGAGCTTACTGCTACATCACGATGCCCTTCGGCCTAAAGAATGCCGGAGCCACATACCAGCGCATTATCCAAAGATGTTTTCAGACGCAGATCGGGAAGAACGTGGAAGCTTACATCGACGATGTCATCATCAAGACCAAGCAGAAGGAAGACCTGATTGCCGACTTAGAAGAAACCTTCGCAAACATTCGGGCCTTCAGAATGAAGTTAAACCCGGAGAAGTTCACGTTCGGCGTGCCATCAGGCAAACTGCTCGGCTTCATGGTGTCCCATCGCGGCATTGAAGCTAACCCAGAGAAGATCAATGCTATTTTGAATATGAAGCCCCCGAGTAACCAGAAAGATGTCCAGAAGCTCACTGGCTGCATGGCGGCGCTAAGCCGATTCATCTCCCGACTCGGCGAGCGAGGCATGCCTTTATTCAAGCTATTGAAGAAAACCGACGACTTCCAGTGGACTACAGAAGCCCACAAGGCCTTTGAAGATTTTAAAGAGTTTCTCACGACACCGCCCGTCCTAGCCTCACCTCAGCCTCAGGAACCCCTGCTATTGTACGTCTCAGCAACTCATCAGGCGGTCAGCACGGTTCTTGTTGTTGAGCGCGAGGAAGAAGGACGAGTCCAGAAGATTCAAAGGCCAATCTACTTTGTCAGCGAAGTGCTGGCAGGAGCCAAAATTCGCTACCCTCAGGTACAAAAATTGCTATATGGTGTTCTGATAACCGCGAGGAAATTGGCGCACAACTTTCAGGGTCACTCGGTCACCGTCGTCACTTCCTTTCCACTCGGCGATGTCATCCACAAGCGGGAGGCGACTGGGCACATTGCAAAGTGGGCCCTGGAACTAATGCCACTGGACTTAACTTTCAAGGCAAGGACATCTGTAAAGTCACAAGCCCTGGCGGATTTCCTGGCCGAGTGGACCGAACAACAAGAAGATGTACCTCGAGAAGATCTACAATACTGGACCATGCACTTTGACGGATCCAAGAGGATCATTGGCTTGGGAGCAGGAGTCGTGCTGATCTCCCCGACTGGGGAAAGGCTAAGATATGTCCTTCACCTTCACTTCTCCGCCTCACACAACGTCGCCGAGTATGAAGCCTGCTGCATGGACTGCGACTTGTCAAGTTTCACTCGGGATACGACGGTTGGTCATGAAAGGAGATTCCCAGTGGTTGTCAACCAAGTGATGAAAGACTCGGTCCTGTTTGAACGACACCATGGAGGCCTACGGCAAGAAGTTCGCAAACTTGAAGACAGGTTTGACGGATGGAGCTATCCCATGTCCTGAGACATAACAACGAGGCAGCTGACGAGTTGGCACAGTTTGGGTCCAAGCGAGAAGCTGCTCCAACAGACGTTTTCGTAGAGCACCTCTATGAGCCGACTGTTGCAGCAAAACCAACTCCCAACGAGCAAGCTGCAAACAAAGTCACCATGATCGGCGCCGACTGGAGGACATCGCTCATCAAATTTTTAACTCAGCAAGAGCTGCCGGAACACCGGGATGAGGCGGAACGCATCCGACGCCGTTGTCAAGCTTATGTCATGGTAGATTCTGATTTATATAAGAGGAGCCCTTCTGGAGTCCTAATGAGATGCATCACGCCTGAGGAAGGACGGCAACTACTCCGTGATATCCACTCGGGCATATGCGGAAGTCACGCGGCAGCGCGCACCTTGGTGGGCAAAGCCTACAGACAAGGTTTCTTCTGGCTCACGGCGGTCTCCGACGCCGACAGAGTGGTTCGCACCTGCGAAGGTTGCTAGTTCTTTGCTCGGCAAACCCATGTTCCAGCCCAAGAACTACAAACGATTCCATTATCTTGGCAGTTTGCGGTATGGGGCTTGGATATGGTTGACCCTTTCAAGAAGGCTCCAGGAGGATTCACACATCTGTTCGTCGCAATTGACAAGTTCTCCAAGTGGATCGAGGCTAAGCCGGTTGTTACGATCACTGCTGACAAGGCACGAGACTTCATCCTCGACATCGTGCACCGTTTTGATGTCCCAAACAGAATTATAACCGACAATGGGACTCAATTCACTAGAGGCATTTTCAAGGAATTTTGTGAAGATTTCGGTATCAAAATTTGCTACGCATCAGTCGCGCATCCCAAGAGCAATGGACAGGTTGAGCGCGCTAATGGCATGGTACTTCAAGGCATCAAGGCCCGAGTATTCGACCGGCTAAACCCTTATGTCGGCAAATGGGTTCAAGAGCTGCCCTCGGTTCTATGGTCTCTACGGACTACGCCCAGTTGGGCCACCGGCCAAACTCCTTTCTTCCTGGTTTATGGGCAGAAGCAATGTTGCCGAATGAAATGGAGTACGAATCTCTTCGAGTCCGCAACATCAACGATGAGCACTACGATCAGGACCGAGTGGACGACCTGACCCGACTGGAAGAAGCCCGAGAGGCAGCCCTAATCCAGTCGGCAAGATATCTTCAAGGACTTAGACGATACTATAGTCGCAATGTTCGGGCGCGAGCTTTCATTATCGGCGATTTGGTTCTACGCAAAATCCAGACCACCAAGGACCGTCACAAATTATCTCCACTATGGGAAGGGCCATATATAATTGATGAGGTGACTCGGCCAGGAGCATATCGACTAAAGCGTGAAGACGGATTCATGGTGGAGAACTCCTGGAACATCGAACATCTTCGACGATACTACACTTAATTTGCCTTAAGTTTTATGTTATTCTCGACTGCCAACCTCAAGCAAGATGACTTCTTGAGTTAGCAGTCGGGGGGCTGCATACGTGTCAATAAAGCATGGTCTTCTTCGACAACTTGTGTATATTTGGATTATCATTGTTTAATGTTCCTTGATTCGAGTTCAATGGATAAGGACTGAGAATTTTTTGATGACCTAATCAAGCTTAGGCTTGGTGACAGTCGGACGAAAATTACTTAAGAAATTTGACATAAAGACTCGGATCAAGGCATTAACATAAATAAGCTGAGTATTTACAAGTCTACATCAGAAAGTTACATACAAATGTTTGCAAAATAATTAAGACCGGAAGTTTTTCACTACATCAGCAGCCACTTTCTTGGACGACTCCTGAGCCTCGTCAATTAACTCCAGAGCCTGCTCGTCTGAAGTACCACATCGGCGAAGCCCTCCCCGACTGAGTCGACCTTTATCCGAGGATAGAGTGACTTGGCCTGTGCAAGGGCAAAGTTCGCTCCCATGGTGGCTGCTTCTGAGATGTTGGCTAGGTACTGATCAGGGGCCCTCCTAAGCTTGTCAAAGACCTCGATGGGGTCCAACGAGCTGGTCCCGAGCCCATGATGGAACAGCGACAAGAGGATCGGTGTCGCCGCGTTAGCAACATCGTCCCTTACACTTTCGGCCTTTTTGACCCTTTCAACAAAGACATCATATTGGGCTCGGGTATTGATCTTGTAAGTTATCAAAGACATTCGATCACACAAACATTCGAAGACGAAGCAAAATAAAGAACGCTGTTTTGAAAGAGCTCACCTTCAAACTCAGACTCCAGCTCGGCTTTGCTGGCGTTGGCTTCGTCCAGCTGGGTCTGGAGCGTATGGACTTCCGACGAGTTTTCTGCAACAAGAAAAGTTGTCAACGCCAAGATCAAAACAAACTGCAAATAAAGACATAAAGAGACTAAGGAGATTGAGCTTACTCCCGACTGAACCCCGAAGGTCGAGGTTCTCCTCCCGGAGCGCGGCTATCTCTCTCCTTAGAGCCGCTTCTCGCGATGTAGCTTCTTCTCGAGTGGCCTTTAGCTCCTGCTGGATGTTCTCCAGGGAGTTCAAATGTGGGACCAGCTTCTCGAGTGCATCAGATTTGGCCATCGACCGGCAATACACCCTCTGCATGCGAGTTCTAAGTTGGTCGACTGAAAGGCAATCACGAAGCTACAACATAAAAGGAGCAAAACTACGTTTAGCAGCCGAGTGGCTTCGTTTAGGCTGTCTACAAGCATGTCCCTTTCTTCATTCTCCTTTTGCTTGTTTAGGATGATGCCCTGTTTCTGGCCCTCGGAGTCGTGCCACTCAATCTTGATTGGAGGGACCCAGGCCTCAGATGACTGCAACCTGGGGATCTCCTCCACTTTGGCTGATTGATTCAGAAGGAGTGAATGAAGACACAGGAAAAATGGACTGGAGATTAAAAGATGAAAGATTGTTTTGAGACTTACCAGCTTCGGTGGCCGAGTCCTTGACTGGTACTTCCCGGCTGCTTTTCCCTTCTTGGTTCTTACCCGACTGGTTCTCAGTCGGGGTCCTCTGAGTGGCAACCGGGGTCTCTTCTGTGGCTGACTGGTTTCCAGTCGGGGCTTCCCGGCTGGCGATCGGGGGCTCTTCCCTCGAGATATCCTCACTAGGAGGAGTGGGCTTCTCACTCGAAGCGCTCTCACTCGGGAGAGGGCTCCGGGGTCTTGGTTCTGCAGACTTTGTCACCTCAGCTGCTGCAGATGGCATAGGGCCCTCACTCTGCCCAGTGGGGTCTATATTCTGGGGCCTCCTGCAAAGAGAAAGACAGGAGCAATCGGGATGAAGGCAGAGAGGTTTTTAGCAAGAGCACAATTTCAGCCATGAGACGTACCTGGTCGAACGGCGAATCTTGGGCGCAGTTTTTGGTGACGGCCTTGGAGTGGTCACTTCAGCCTGAGGGGCTGGGACATCATCGTCTGAGTCGTCAATCACCAGCCTCCTCTTACTCGCTCGCATGCTGATGTCCTCGCTGGCAGCGGCCCGCTTGCCGATTGGGTCACTTTGGATTTTGACGCCGCCAGCTGGTTTCTTGGCAGGCCTAGCCGGCACATCATCGTGATGCACTTTATACGGCTTTGAGATAATGGAGGCGTTTTCCTGCAAGGGAGATTCTTTCTACACTAAGAAGTGCGACATCAAGATTGAAAGACAATAAAGAAGCTGAGTCGACTTACCAGAGGAGGAGGACGATATAAGCTGTATGGGAGGACCGGCAGCATAAGGCTGCGCTCGATTGCAATCCCAGTCAAAAATATCTTGTACATGCGGGTCTTCAAGGTCTCGAAGCTGAGGGAGTCGCGGTCTTCCCGATTGGGGTCCCTCTCACCCTCGTACTCGAACGTGGGCTTGGACCTCTCCTTGATCGGCACCAATCGGTTTCTGATGAAATGTCGAGTGATCTGTTCACCCCGAAGGCCCTTCTTATTCATCTCCAAAATGTTTGCCAAAAGCTTGTTGGCTTCATCCCAGTCTTGGGCTACTGGCACAGTGCTCCAATTGGATCTTGGCACTGGAGGAAGGCCAACAAAGTTGGGCAGACTGGGTTCGAGGTTTGCAATGTAGAACCAGTTTGCGTGTCAACCCCTATTAGAAGATTTCAAGGGAAGAGAGAAATAGTCTCGACGGAGGGATCCGCGGAGCTGGAAGCCGGCCCCACCAACAACGCAGGGCTCATCCTTGTTCGGATGTGGCTTGAGATAGAACATGCGCCGGAAGAGTTGGAAGTGGGGAAGGATGCCAAGGAAAGCCTCGCAAACATGGATGAAAAGAGCTATATGGAGCATGGAATTGGGATTCAAGTGGTAAAGTTGAAGGCCATAGTACTCAAGAAGACCTCTAAAGAACTCAGAGGTGGGGAGGCTGAAGCCACAGTAAAAGAAGAAAGTAAAGACGACGATCTCACCGGTGTTCGGAGTGGGGAACTCCTCACCGGCCGTCGGATGCCAGCCGACGATCTCCTTGGGAGGGAGAACTCCGTTCTTCACCATCTCCTTGAGAGTCGACTCCTTGACATCCGAGGTCGCCCATTGCTCGAAAGTCTCTCGCCATGGATGTGGCTTTGGGGGAAGTGGATCTAGCTCGGAGGATGGGGATTTGAGATGGGGATCTTTGGAGATGGATGCGGAGGCTACCTTGTGGAGAAGCGCGAGCTCCTGGATCGATGGATTTGGGTGAGCGCGTGAGCCTAGCTTTTTCCGCAAGCAAGCTGGTGAACAGTGTTGTGAAAGGGGAAATTTTTCTGGGAAGACGAAGTGGCGGGGATGACCTCGAGGCTTTGTAGAAGATTTGAGGGTTTTGCTGAGTCATCTCGCGACTGGGCCGAGCCCATGAGAGACTTGCGGCCCAGCTAAGGTGTGGCCTGACGCGTGTCTTTAGGGACTTAGGTGGATGGACTTAAGCAGATTTGCCTTGGCAATATGCACGTGTCTAATTGCCCAGTACCTTTAAAAATCCTTTCATACCGCAGTTTGCACAACTTCATGAGAAGTTGGCCCGATGCAATTTGAAAGGTGATGAACAGTTAAGCTTTTCATGACTGCCTTGATGACAGGGACTGTTTGATTTTTAAGTATTTGATTAAATGATTATATCAATGCTATTTTTTCACTTTGGTGAAGATCTTTTTAGATTGAGACCAATATTATGGCAGGAGCTATTTAATATTTTGGTCATATTTTTCAGATGACTGAAAAACTTGTTTACCCATGAGAGATGATTAAAATATTTATTTCGAGATGACTCGGTAGATCCACTCAGATAAACATGAGCTTGCCAAGTGCTTTTTACCCACGAGGGTTGATTGATCTATTTGTTTCAAGAGGACTCGGGCAAATTCACTCGGATAAGCATGAGCTTGCCAAATGATGAGATTTTTTATATTTGTTTTAGCTTAAGCTAAACATTTATATGAGAATGATTTTTTATATAGTTCTTGACTATATGCTTAGTCTGTTTTTGACTAACCACATAGTCAGGGGCTACACCTAATTAGGTGCATCAAGAGATGCACCGAGATATTTATTTTTTGAGAATTTTTGGGATGTTTTTCAGCCCTTCACAGTCTTTGGAGCCACTCAGGAGATTCAGGCAAGGATGACGGAACCACTTGGCACCAGAAGCACTCAGCCAAAGAGTTGTTTGGCTGTGAGTTATCTTGGTTCAAGTCAAAGTTATCTCGTCGACTACGAAGGACTCGGGGGCTACTGTGGAGATTGTGACAATCGGATACCCATGTGGCAAGCTTATCTGACTGGTAATAGGGATAGGTTACGCCTTCTAATTATGTAAACCAGCTATGACTTGGGTATTACGTTGCCGATTAGATAAGGCAACGACTCATAGTCATGGTTTGGTAAGATTGAGAAAACCGACTTAGAGTATGATAGGGTTTCCTACTTGTAAGCCCGCCCCCCAAGAATATATAAGGGGGGTAAGGGGCGTCCCTTGAGGGATATCAGATTTCATATGCAACACAAGAGCAACAGATCTTGAGATCAATAAACACTCGGCGGATCGAACCCCCAAAACAGGAGTAGGGTATTACCTCATGAGAGGGCCTGAACCTATCTAAACCTTGTTCTCCACTTAACCCATCGAGCTTGGCGATCTTGACTGCACCCCCAAATTTTTATTGCCGAAACCAAGTTTCGACAATGAAGATGATGGAGGAGTTGCCACCATCACCATCAAGTCATCATCACCCATCGAGGAGCACCTCTTCTCCAACTTGAGTGACGACGACGAGGGCTACACCAACCCCTCTTGCTTCATGGCTCATGGGCGCAAGGTGATACCCTCATCCAAGCTCTCTATTGATGATGACCTTGAGAGTGATGAGGGAAGTGAGGATGATTTGAATGATGTGATTAAAAGCTTTAGCAAACCGGCAATGCGACATGTGGCTAAGCTAATGAAGACATTGGACTACAAGGAGAAATCCCTCGAAAGGCAAGAAGACTTGCTCATTCTTGAAAAGAAGAGAAACCTTGCCCTAGAGGAGGATTTGGCTAAGGAGCGAGGGAGGATTGAGAAATTGACCGAAGAGCTCTCTTTGGTCAATGGATCAATGGCTAGCCTAAAGGATATCAATGACACACTCCAAGAAAAGCTTGTGACATTGGACCAAAGTCACAAAGTGCTTGAAGTGCAATTTGATACCCTTTGGAAAAACACCTCTTCCTTCAATGAAGCCGCTAAGTCGTCCAATGCCTCCTCTAGCAATGGTTGTGCTAGGTGCTATAGCTTTGATTTGGATTCCTATGCAACTAACCTTGAAGCTATAGCAGAACTCAAGAAGGAAAATGAGAGGTTGGGCACTTTGGTGAAATATGGGTGTTTGAAGAATTTTCACTCAAAAGACGCCCTCTACAAGACCATAGCTACCCATGTCAACAAAGATGGGCATGGTCTTGGATTCTCTGAAGAAAGCAAACCCTCAAGAAGGGCAATTGTGAATGGGAAACCGTGCTTGAAGTTTGTCAAAGAAGGAGAAGCCCCACAAGCAAGCAAGGCAAGTTGTCTCCTGGCTGGTCAGTGTTCCGGAAGTTTCGGACCAGTTGACCGGATGTTCCAGGCAAGCAGATCTCTCGGACAGAGAGAAATTCCCAAAAGTTTCGGTCGGACCAACCGGAAGTTTCGGATCTCTACTAGACCCAGGAAGCTAGGAGGAAGTTCCGGGCCCAAGGCTAGGAAGTTTCGGCCAGAAGGTATATAATATGATTCATTTGTGATTAGTAAGAACCACAATGGTAAGGTGGTTGCTCATTTCAATGGAGGTCACAATGATGAGTATTGTGCTTGTGTGTGGGTGCCCAAGGCGCTAGTGGCTAACATTCGAGGACTCAAACTTCGACAAGTTTGGGTACCTAAAACCCTAGCGTGCTTTTGTAGGCATACTCCTCCGGTGGATCAAGTTGGGTGGTGGACAGCGGATGCACCAACCATATGATGAGGGGGAGGAGTATGTTTACAAGTCTTGACGAGGAGGGAGGAAATCATGAAAATATCATTTTTGGAGATGACGGCAAAGGAAAGGTAATTGGGTTAGGTAAAATTGCTATCTCAAATGATCAATCCATCTCCAATGTCCTCCTTGTCAAGTCTTTGAGCTATAACCTTCTTTTCGTTTCACAATTATGCAAAATGGGTTACAATTTCTTGTTCACCGATGAGGATGTGACCGTTTTTAGGAGAGATGACTCATCCGTTGCCTTTAAAGGAAAGTTAAAGGGTGATCTCTATCTTGTTGACTTTGACATAGAGAGTAAACCCCAGAGCTTGCTTAATGGCAAAATCCTCCATGGGTTGGCTACGGCATCGAAGGCTAGCCCATGTAGGAATGAGGAATTTGTCAACTCTCTTAAAAGGGGAGCACATTCTCGGTCTTACTAATGTAACCTTTGAGAAAGATCGTGTGTGTAGCGCTTGCCAAGCCGGGAAGCAAGTTGGAAACCACATCCCATCAAGAACGTCATGACCACCTCAAGACCACTCGAGCTTCTTCACATGGACCTATTCAGTCCCGTGGCTTATCTAAACATAGGAGGTAACAAGTACGGTTTTGTGATTGTTGATGATTATTCCCGTTTCACTTGGGTATTCTTTCTCCATGATAAAAGTGAAGCTCAAGAAGTCTTCAAGCACTTCGCTCGACAAGCTTAAAATCAATATGATCTCTCCATCAAGCGAGTGTGAAGCGATAATGGAGGAGAATTCAAGAATACACAAGTGGAGGAATTTCTTGATGAAGAAGGCATCAAACACTAGTTCTCCGTGCCATATGATCCACCTCAAAATGGCATCATCGAGAGAAAGAACGTCACACTTATTGAAGCGGCAAGGACGATGCTTGATGAGTACAAGATCTCCGATGTCTTTTGGGCAGAGGATGCGATGCCATCAACCGTCTCTACCTCCACAAGCTTTTGAAGAAGACATCCTATGAACTCTTGAGTGGTAAAAAGCCTAACGTTTTGTATTATCATGTCTTTGGGAGCAAGTGCTTTATTTTGAGTAAGAGACCTCGTTCGTCTAAGTTTGCGCCTAAGGTGGATGAGGGTTTCTTGCTCAGTTATGAATCAAATGCCCATGCCTATCGTGTTTTCAACAAAACCTTCGGTATTGTTGAGATCACTAGGGATGTGACATTTGATGAATCTAACGGCTCCCAAGGAGAACAAATTGTGGTGCATGTAATAGATGATGTGGATCCACACAAAGCAATTGCTACGAAGGCTATTGGCGACATACGACCAGTTGAGATGCAGGATGATCAAGTGAATGGTGATCAACCTCCGTTGTCGACAGCCCATAACTCTTCACCAAGTCAAGATGATAATGACCCGGAAGTTCTGGTGCCCTCAACCCGGAACATCCGGCCCGATGCTCCGAGCCCCATGGGTCGGAACATCCGGACCTCAGGACGACCGGATGTTCCAGGCCTAGCAGGCCGGAACCTCCGGGATGCTGGACATGAAGGCGTGCCTCCAGCACAAGTGGATGGGCTCAACGCCGAGGGCAGTCAAGAGCTACCTGATCAGGCCGTAGTCCCCTCGGTGCACCAACCAAGGATACACCATACCGTTCAATGAGATCACCCCGTCGACAACATTCTTGGAGACATTCAAAAGAGGGTAACCACTTGATCTCGTGTTGCAAGTTTTTGTGAGAATTACTCGTTTGTCTCTTCATTGGAACCAGTTAAGGTGGAGGATGCGCTTGGTGATCCGGATTGGATGATGGCCATGCAGGAAGAGTTGAACAACTTCACTCGCAATCAAGTGTGGTCATTGGTTGAGAGACCTAATCAAAACGTGATCGGCACCAAATGGATCTTCCGCAACAAACAAGATGAGAATGGAGTAGTCACTCACAACAAAGCCCGGTTAGTGGCACAAGAGTTCACTCAAGTCGAGGGCCTTGACTTTGGTGAAACCTTTGCACCGGTTGCTCGTCTTGAGTCCATTCACATTCTTTTAGCCTATGCCGCTAACCACAATTTCATATTATATCAAATGAACGTCAAGAGTGCTTTCTTGAATGGACCAATCTCCGAATTGGTGTTTGTTGAGCAACCACCTGGCTTTGAAGACCCAAAATATCCAAATCATGTATTCAAGCTTCACAAGGCACTCTACGGGCTCAAGCAAGCCCCTAGAGCATGGTATGAGTGCCTTCGGGATTTTCTCCTGAAAATGGCTTTGAGATCGGCAAAGCCGACACTACTCTCTTCACTAATAAATTCAAAACTGATTTGTTTGTATGCCAAATTTATGTCGATGACATAATATTTGGCTCAACTAATGTCTCATTTAGTGAAGAGTTTAGTAGGATAATGACCAAGAGATTCGAGATGTCAATGATGGGTGAGATCACATTCTTCCTCATGCTTCAAGTCAAGCAAATCAAGGAAGAGACCTTCATCTCTCAAACAAAGTATTTGAAAGATGTACTCAAGAAGTTTGGGATGGAGGATGCAAAGCCCATCAAGACGCCAATGCCTATCAATGGTCATTTGGATCTCGACGAAAACGGCAAAAACGTGGATCAAAAGGTATATCGCTCCATGATTGGATCCTTACTTTATCTTTGTGCATCTAGGCGCGATATCATGCTTAGCGTGTGCATGTGTGCTCGCTTTCAAGCGGCACCCAAAGAATGTCATTTGATTGCCTTAAGAGAATCCTTCGATATTTGGTGCACACTCCTAACCTTGGCTTGTGGTATCCTAAGGGTTGTGCCTTTGAGCTTGTTGGCTATTCCGATTCGGATTATGCCGGGTGTAAGGTATCGCAAGAGCACTGCTGACACGTGCCAATTCCTTGGACGATCGCTTGTTTCTTGGTCCTCCAAGAAGCAAAACTCCATTGCCCTATCCATCGCCGAAGCCGAATACATAGCCGCCGGATCTTGTTGTGCTCAACTCCTTTGGATGAAACAAACCCTACAAGACTCTGGCTATATTTTTTCCAAGATTCCTCTCCTCTGTGACAATGAGAGCGCCATAAAATTAGCCAACAATCCAGTCCAACACTCAAGAACCAAGAACATAGACATTCACCACCATTTCTTGAGAGACCATGAGGCAAAGGGTGACATTGTCCTATCCCATGTGAGAACCGAGAATCAACTAGCCAACATTTTCACCAAGCCCTTGGATGAGAAGAGGTTTTGTGAGCTTAGGAGTGAGCTCAGTATCTTGGATTCTCGCAACATTTGTTGAGGATTGGTTGGTTGATCAATAGTCAAGCATGAATCAAATTGAGTGTAAATTGAAATTGAACCTTTGTATCTTGAGATCGCTTCTTGGGTAGAAGCTGGTTTTGATATGAAAATAAGGTACAAACATTTCCATCTTGCCCAAAAACCATTTCCAAAATATTTGTGAAAATTGTTGTGTGCTTGTGTTTGTTTGCAAAAACTTGGTTTTTGGTCCTTTTTGTGATGCATTGTGACCATTGTTATGTAATGATTGCTTGTGTGCTGGTCACGTGCATCGCATTTGTTTACATGTCCATCCATCTCTAGATTCCTTCTTTCAGCTTCTTGTCAGAAGTTTCGGACCCCAGCCAAGAACTTCCAATAATTTCTCTCTGTCTAAAAATTGGGCTGACCGGAAGTTCCGGTCATGTCCGACCGAAAGTTCCAGTGGTCGGGGTGTTAAGTTCCACGGGTGGTGGACGGCAAACCCTAACTCCCTCACTTCTCCACCGTCGCCATCTCTCTCCTCTCCCACTCCTCTTCCGGCGATTTCTTGTCTCCACCAAGAAATCCCCTATCTCTTGACCATTTTTCGAGTGTTTTTGGTCGAGGATCAACGCCCTGCGCTTGCTTTTGACTTCCGTTTGCCCCGAGTTACTTCGTTCGATCCCTCTCCCTAGTTTCACCTTCTTTTGCCCCAATCTCTCAATTCTTGGACCTAGGGAGTTTTCCTTTCAGTTGCAAATCAAATTAGTACCTTGTAGGTGGCCGATCTGTGCATTTTGAGGCGATGCGCTTGATTTTCGATCGGGGGGGGCGCGACTGCCAGGCACACTGGAAGTTCCAATGTTCTTGGACCGGAACTTCCGATCCCTGTGCAGCCTGCCGCAACCTCTTTCTCCTTCACCCCATTTTGTCACTGCATCTCCCTTATCTTTGCTTGTTCCCTATTGCAGTGATTCCATGGCTCGTGAAAAGCGCTAGAAGGTTCATCAAGACGTCTCGGGGGATGACGATGACAATAGTCCCCCCGTTTGAGGTCCTCGAGGACGTCTCGGAAAAGAAAAGGTGGTCTTTGAGGACAGGCGTAAGGACCGGTCTCCTCCTAGGCCGTCCCGTGCTACTCTGAGCTGGCCCTTGACCATTCGAGATGTCGGAATCGCAGCAGCAGGAGGTTCTCAAGTTGCTGGTCATCCACCCCGTCCGGCTCGGCGTTCCAGTGCCACCCGTCCTCAGCCAGATGAGTCGGGTTCCTGGGGAAATCCCCATCCCACTGTATCCTGCTCAGGGTTGTGATGTTGACCCCGATCACCACACTGGGCGCCAGAGGATTAACTATCTCAAGCAGATAGCTCGATGTGGTCGCGATCGCCTAGTGGATCCTGACACCGTCCCTCAGGAGTCCCTGGATCCACGGTTCAGGACCTTCTTCCAGCTCGACTGGTACAACTCCGTCTTTCTCTCCCGGACCAATCGGGTTGTGGAGATGAAGTGGCTAGACTGGGGATATCTTCAGTCGAAGAACAAGGCATACTTCAATGGCTTGATGCAAGTATGCGTAGCTAAGAACCTCAAGGATGTCCTCTGCCTCGACTACTCCTAGAACACTGAGGTTATCGGGCAGTTCTATGCCACAGTCTTCTTCAGTTCCACTCAGAATGGGTGTGGACCCCCGTTTTTGGAACGGGAATCTTTCGTGTTTTTAGTACCATTTCCCTGGATCGAGTAGTTGGTACCCACGAATACAGTACTGAGTAATCAGGTGCGCATGCACGAATAGTCTTACAACGACATTATTACAACAATAGGCCCGAAGGCAATGTTCAACACAGGACCTCATGGTCCGAATACAACACAAAAGCAGAAATTAGATACGGCGGCGGAATAGAGGCGGCGACATGTCATTTGCCACAGGCAACGACCGGAGCTAAGACCTAGTAAGCGCCATCAGTTCCTTCACCCTCCTGGTAGTAAGCGTAAGGATTCTCCGGCTCTTCATTCCCATCGGCTGAAGGTTTGTGCATATAGCAAGGGTGAGTACCAACCGTACTCAGCAAGCCAACACGGAATTGATGCATATGATAGGGTTATTCAAGGAATGGCTGGAGTTCTTTTGCATAAAGCCAATTTTCACAATTCTTTTCACAAGCCTATCAACTAGCCAAATCAAGTTTTAGTTCCATAGTTCATTAATCCGGCGACGGTTCTGTCTACCATCCATCGTGATTCCAAGGATGGCTTCCCGCCTCCGATTCGTCATGATTTTCTGGGGAATCCACCCCTTCTCGCATCTCGAGAAGTTGATCCACCAGCAAATGAAATCATCATGCACACCCATCCCAGCAGTTTTAAGTTTAAAGTCTAGCCAAGCGAAAGTCTTGTCACGATGCTCGATATCCGCGAGCACGGCTATTCGAATAGATTGATTCACTCACACTGCAGTGGATGTACACTTTACCCGTACTCCGCGACAGCCCAACAAATGAGCCTACGTCTCAACACATGAGACGGTCACGGCAAAGCCTTTCGATAACCTCACTTTGGCGTACCCGCTCCATGAACTTAAGCCCTCATGCACTCTAGCCGTCATTTTCTAGCAGTGAGAGGAGTTCTGGCGCACCCGGGGTAAGGGAAAACTTCCTCAATCTTTAAGTTCAATTAATATCGATTTAATTCCACCATTCACAGCAAAGGCCGCAGCCTCATCCCCATCACATAAACCACATCATAGAGAACCATCTATGCAAGGATACTGCCTCCGCTCGTCTATCTAGTCAGCTAGGTCTATACCCATTCGAGAAGTACGGTTGTACTGGCTCGTTTCCCGGCTATCTCATGGCTCGGTCCTTAATTGACCAGGGTCGGCACTTGCCTTTTCTGGAATCCACCCAAATCATCCGGCCGCCCCAGTCTAAAATATTTGTATAGCATTTTCAATTTTCATTGAACTTAGTTCAACATTCTCATGGCCATGTGGCGCTCATGTCTCCACAGGCCGTACTTCAACTACCTTCCCTAAGGTAGTTGCCCGAGCACAAAGCTTCTTTGTACAATCATGAGTATGCAGGGATCTAGTATAAGCAAGGCTAAGCATTTTTACCGAAGTTAGCCTCCGGTCATATCACATCGAAGGTTACAAAGAATAATTCTAATGGTGACCAACATCAATGCAGGGTATATCAAGCATAGGTAGTCATTTGTGTATAGCATGCAATTTGTAATTTGAAGTCAACATCATTTCACAAAGTAGGATCAATATGTTCAAAGAGTGTGATGACTTGCCTTGCTCGCACGCTTGAGGGGTGGTGTCTTCAACGGGGTCGATGCCGGTCTCTTCAGGTGCTACCCGTACGTGCGAAAAATCAATTGATTCTGATTAGAATCCCAGATAACACCAAAAGGTCGAAAAGATTCGAAAAAGTCTCAGAAACGATTCCAAGCGCTAAGCCCATATTCCTACTTAAATTTGTACTACGATCGCCCCGGAAAACTCCAAGTTTTGCCATCGGGTCGACGACTTAGGGTTTTCGTAAAACGACGATCGTGATCTGTTCGAGAAAACGGTTTTGGAAATATCCGCGGAGGGATTTGTGCTAGAGGTTTTGAAGGTCCGAGCTCAAAATGGAAACATATTAAAATGGCGAGAAAGGTCTAAACAAAATTTGGATTCAAAAACGACGCAAAACGGAGTTTTGGAAAAGTCCGGTTTGATTTCCAAATTTTTCACCGAGAAATCATGCAAGAAAATAATTTATTTTTGCCCAAAATTTTACTCAAGTCTTCACAAAATATTTTTCCAAATTTTCCAAATTTTTTCCTAATTTGTCCCTATTTTTTCTTTTTCTTTTCTTTTTTTTTTTCCCGCCGCATGTTCATTGGCCGCCATCTGTTCGACCAGGGTCCGGCCGAAACAGAGGCGGCGGCGGCGCGACAAAGGGGGTGGAGCGGGGCTTACCGGCGACGGCGGGCCTCAGGGAGGTGCGGTGGGGCACGGGGGCTTTGCGCACGGCGGCGATGGCGTTGGTGCTCGGGAACATGGGAGAGAGCGGCGGCGGTGCGGCAAAAGGGGCGGGCGCGCGGCCTTTTATAGGCGCGGCCGGGGAGCGCGGCGCGGGCGCGGGGTGGAGAGGGAGGGGCCGGTGTGGCGCGGGTGGTGGTGACACGCGGCGAAGTGCGGGACGGGCCGGGTACGGCGGGCGCGACGCGGCACGCGGCGGCGCGGCGCGGGGTCGGTCCGGCGCGCAGGCGCGCGCGGCGTGGGGGTCCGGCGCGGCACGGCGCATGGCGGCGAGGCGCGGCGCGGGCGCGGGCGCACGACCGCGTGCGCGCGTGCGCGGCGCGCGGCGAGGCGAGTGGCGCGCGCGGCGCGGGCGCGTGCCGCGCGGGCGCGTGGCGCGCGCGCGACACTGGCGCGGCGTGTGGCGAGCACGCGCGGTCGGGCGAGCACGGCGCGTACGGCGTCGAACACTGGCGCGACATGAACAGTGTATTTTCCGATTTTTTCGATTTTCAATTTTAATTTCCCATTTCTATTTTCCTTTCTTCTACAAATTCCAAAATAAATTCCTACAATTCAAAAATAATTTTTAATATAATATTTTCAACTTTTCTCCACCTTTATTTTCCCACATTATTTTTCATATTTATTTATTTAAAATCCCTCTTTTCTAATTTTAATATTCACCCCTTTATTTTTCCAAAATTCTCCGGATTTCGAGTACGACTCCCGAATATTTTATTATTTATTTTGTGTCCTAATTTATCTTCTCCCAACCACAATTGCTATTTTATATCTCCCAAATCGCGTTTTCATAAATCCGTGCTTCTCTGATTTCTTTTTTAAAAATCCCTGAGACGGACTTTCGCATCTTTCATTTCGACAACTCCAAATCATCCAAAAACACCGAAAGGGGAATTGATCACGACTAAATTTATGCAACGAGTGGCAAATAAGAAGCAACAAACCCGAGAAAGAAGCAACAAGCGAAGGTTTTTGAAAGTTCCGATTTTTATGTTCCGATTTCGTTTCTTCGATTTTCGGGATGTTACAAACCTACCCCTAACAATAAATCTCGTCCCCGAGATTTCTTACCGTGCTTGAGTAGGTTTGGGTATTCCGTCTTCAGGAACTCCTCGCTCTCCCAGGTAGCCTCTTCTTCCGTGTGATTGCTCCATTGTACTTTGTACATGCACCATGACTTGGTCCGTGTCTTCTTTTCTGCCTCGTCCAGTATCTTGATGGGATGCTCCGGGTAGGTAAGATCACTGTGGACATGGATGGTTTCTAAAGGAGCTTGCTCTTCTGGCACTCGCAGACATTTCTTCAACTGCGACACGTGGAATATTGGGTGGACATCGGAGAGGTTCTCGGGCAGCTCCAGCTGGTAGGCCACTTCACCTCTCCTAGCGTTTATCAAGAATGGGCCCACGTATCTTGGTGCGAGTTTTCCTTTGACCTTGAACCTCTGAGTTCCCCGTAGTGGTGAGACCTTTAAATACACGTAGTCACCTTCTTTAAATTCTAATTCTCTTCGTCGGGTATCCGCGTAGCTCTTTTGTCGTGATTGAGCAGCTTGTAATCGGTCCCGGATCAGGCGAACCTTTTCCTCGGCCTCTTTGATTATGTCAAGCCCGAATACGGTTCATTCACCGGTTTCTGACCACATTAATGGGGTTCGGCATCGACGACCAAATAGAGCTTCGTTTGGTGACATCTTCAGACTGGCTTGATAGCTATTGTTGTAGGAGAACTCGGCGTACGACAAACATTTCTCCCAATCCTTGGTGAAATCCAACGCACAGGCTCTCAGCATATCTTCTAGTACTTGATTCGTCCTTTCGCCGTCCGAGTCGTCAGTGGGTGGTAAGCGATGCGAAGGCGAGGTGACTTCCGAGTGCCTCGTGGACTTTGCTCCAAAAATGAGACGTGAATTGGGTACCACGATCCGATATAATCCTCTTCGGTACACCATGGAGACATACAATCCTACTCATGTATAATTCCGCTAACTTGGCCCTGTTGTAGTTAGTTTTTACGGGAATAAATCTGGCGGTCTTGGTGAGCCGATCTACTATTACCCAAATGGAATCGTAACCAGTCGCAGTTTTGGGTAGTCCCACTATGAAATCCATGCCTATCTCGTCCCATTTCCATTCGGGAATCTTGAGCGGCTGCAGTAAGCCTGCTGGTCGTTGATGCTCAGCTTTCACTCTTTGGCACACATCGCACACGGCTACGTATTCGGCTACATCTCTCTTCATATTGGGCCACCAGTATTCTCCCTTCAAATCCTGATACATTTTCGTGCTTCCTGGATGTAACGAATATGCCGATTCGTGTGCTTATTTTAAGATCAACCCTCTCAAACCACCTTGTTCAGGCACGCAGATTCTTTTCTTGTACCACAGGATTCCCTTGTCGTCTATCAAAAATTCCTTGGCGCGTCCATCGGCCATGCGTTCTTTGATTTCCTGGGTTTCCTCATTCCCCTTTTGGGCTTCTTCTATTTGAGTCCTCAGAAGGGGTTGGATTTCCAGTGAGTTCACTTCTCCGTGAGGAATCAGGTGTAGATTAAGTCGAGCCATTTCTTCTTGGAGCTCACTGGCCATACTTCCCAATCCCATGTGGTTGCATTGGGCCTTGCGGCTTAACGCGTCGGCCACTACATTTGCCTTGCCGGGATGGTAATGGATTCCTAGATCGTAATCTTTGATCAATTCCAACCATCGTCTCTGTCGTAGGTTGAGATCGGGCTGAGTAAAGAAGTATTTTAAGCTCTTGTGTTCGGTATACACATCACGGTGGTTCCCGATCGTAGTGTCTCCGGATCTTCAATGCGTGAACAACCGCGGCTAATTCCAGGTCGTGTGTGGGATAATTTTCCTCGTGGGGTCGTAACTGTCGTGAGGCATATGCCACGACCTTCCCATCCTGCATTAACACGCCTCCTAGTCCTTGCCGAGACGCATCACAGTACATCACGAAATCCTTCCGGTTGTCAGGTAAAGTTAAGATTAGGGCGGTGGTTAACTTTTCTTTTAGTTGGTCGAAGGCTTTTTGACACTTCTCGTTCCATTCAAACTTCTTTTCCTTCTTCAGGAAGTTGAGTCATAGGTCGGGCTACGGTGGAAAACCCTTCGATGAACCTTCGGTAATACCGGCCAAGCCCAAGAAACTCCGAACTTCCGTCACCGACTTGGGTGCCTTCCATTCCGTGACGCTTCGACCTTGGCGGGGTCTCCGCTACTCCTCCAGGCTGAAACCACGTGGCCAAGAAAAGCGACTTCCTTGAGCCGGAACTCGCATTTGCTAAATTTTGCATATAGCTGGTGCTCTCGTAGCTTTTCCAGTACCAGCCGTAGATGCTCCGCATGTTCCTCATCGTTCTTGGAGTAGATAAGTATATCGTCAATAAATACCACTACGAATTTATCCAGGTATTCCATGAATACCTTGTTCATCAGGTTCATAAAATATGCCGGGGCATTGGTCAATCCAAAGGACATTACTGTGAACTCGTATAAGCCGTAACGTGTAGAGAACGCCGTCTTAGGAGTATCTCCGGCTCTAATTTTCAACTGATGATATCCCGACCGAAGATCAATCTTCTCAGCTCATCATTTAGTCCCTCGATAAATTTATCCATCTTCTCTTCCTCGTCTGCTAGGTCACTTGTGGCGTAACGGGCAAGCTGGGTAAACTTGTTCGGTACTCTTGTGCGAGGTGTTTCCTTGACGCGACTGCGGAACTCATTTTTCTTCATCCTCATAAGCTGCAGCTGGTACGAAATTTTCACGAACGCAGGCCGTGAATTCTTCCCATGTCGGTTCTCCGGCATCTTCAGCTCGCGTTTCCTTGTAGGTGTCCCACCAGTCACTTGCGGGACCCTCCAGCTGGTTAGTGGCGAAGATAACTCTATCTGCTTCTCGAACTCGGACGAGAGTTAGCTTTTTCTCGATCACCCTTAGCCAGTCCTCAGCATCCATGGGTTCTTCGGCCGTGGAGAAGGTTGGTGGCTTAGCTCGCATGAACTCTCCTAAACTTGATCCTCCTCGACTTCCTGGTTGTTGGCAATTGCTTGGAGTAGTTGGGTTTGTAAAGCCATAACCTCCGCGAGTGGAGGGTTGGGCTCGGCGGGTTCTCGTTGGTTCTTCAGCTCTGCGGCGATGCGCCATCGAAGAGGATAGATGAATTAAGAGATCGGACCTGTTAAGGTCATGGTTCCTAGGTGATTTTTCTCCATGTTGTTTTTATATGATCTTCAACCAACAAGCATGGTAAAATAATAATAAGCTCATTAATTAGGATACCACAAAGCGATACTTAGGTCCATCATATTACATCAAAGGGTACACGGATGTACATGTACGAGTCCCTCATGCCATGATACAACAACTACATCGTCTTCTTGCATTAACTATTAAGGGGGATAGAGTGTGGTCCTGCTTGCCGAACCGTCCGAGAGCGAGATCAAGGCGGGGTGGTCCTCCCGCCTAATCGTCCAACCATCCGCAGGAGCCAGGTGCAGGAAGGGGGTGATCCTCTGCTGAAGCAAATCGGAGTCCCCATGGCTCGGAGGTGGTGGCCTCGGAGTCATGCCGAATCTTCCTGCTCGGTGGCCGTGTACTCTTGCGAGCGGTCTTGCGGGTGAGGGACCTCCGGTGTGAGTCGGGCGACGAGTGGGAGCTTCCTCCTCCATTGGATCGGTGTCGCTGGACTCCTATTTGACCTCCATAGGTTCCGCCTCAGACTCCGAGTCGGTGTGAATCTGGATGGGGTTCTCCTCTCCCGATCCAGGCTCGGATGGCACTGCTACGGAGCTCGAGGTGGGTCCCATGGACGTGGCAGCAGTGGGGTCTATCAGGTACGGTGCAAGCTCTGTGCTCAACATAAAAGCTTGCTCCATCATGGCTTGAAAGGTATCCAAGCATGCTGGAGTCATAAGGTAGTAGTGGTCGGGCACGGGAGCGGGAGGTGTTGGTACAATCTCGGTGGAAGTACTGCGGCGTGGACAGGGCGGGTGCGCAGCTGCTCCTCCAGCTCTACCAGGGCTTCCCCACGGGCCATGTAGCGGTCCGAGAGTTGCTCATATTGGGCACCGTTGGCTTGCAGCTGAGTCTGCAGCATGTTGATCTGATCCCCATAGTCCTGGTGGCTCTCGACCAGATCATTGAGGCGTTGCTGCTGGTCGTTGATCTCAAGCAAGGCCTCTTCATAGCAGTCATCCGCCGTCTCTGCCCAGCGTGATAGACGTGTGACCATAGGGTTGTAGCGGCGGGGGTGGCTTCCACGGTGCAAGCGGGTTGCCTTCCTCGCGATAGGGATGGTGCACGAACTCATCTTTGTAAGTTCAGCACGATGTATCGCATTAAGGCAAAGAAATGCTTCGCGGGCCGCATCTTGGATGGCTGCTTCCGCTAAATCTCGGTAATAGCGGGTGTGAAAGCAGAAAGGTGTTTCACTTCCCATGTGGGCTTCCACGGAAACGGCCGCCTCCCATGCCGGATATCCTTCGGAGCCATGCCTCTTGATTTGGTAGGTGGATGGTTCCGGATATCTTAAACACCACACGAGGGGCGAAGGCTGTGCCACAAATCCCTCGTCTTGTGGGATGGTGATCTCCCGAGCTCCGTCATGGTTCGACATCTGCTTTTGAAGGCAACTTAGGGTTAGAGGGAGAGAGCTATCATTATAACCATTTGGTAAAGAAAAGGAAAAAGGTATATTAGTATTTTCAGAAATAATAGTTTGGAAATGATCCTACGTAGGGATACTTCCATTTAGCCAACAAGTCAGGGGTAGGGCGCAATTTGGTCTTATCCTACGGTCGCATGGCTCTGATACCAGCTCTGTGGACCCCCGTTTTTGGAACGGGAATCTTTCGTGTTCTTAGTACCATTTCCTTGGATCGAGTAGTTGGTACCCACGAATACAGTACTGAATAATCAGGTGCGCATGCACGAATAGTCTTACAACGACATTATTACAACAATAGGCCTGAAGGCAATGTTCAACACACAGGACCTCATGGTCCGAATACAACACAAAAGCAGAAATTAGATACGGCAGCGGAATAGAGGCAGCGACATGTCATTTGCCACAGGCAACGACCGAAGCTAAGACCTAGTAAGCGCCATCAGTTCCTTCACCCTCCTGGTAGTAAGCGTAAGGATTCTCCGGCTCTTCATTCCCATCGGCTGAAGGTTTGTGCATATAGCAAGGGTGAGTACCAACCGTACTCAGCAAGCCAACACGGAATTGATGCATATGATAGGGTTATTCAAGGAATGGCTGGAGTTCTTTTGCATAAAGCCAATTTTCACAATTCTTTTCACAAGCCTATCAACTAGCCAAATCAAGTTTTAGTTCCATAGTTCATTAATCCGGCGACGGTTACTGTCTACCATCCATCGTGATTCCAAGGATGGCTTCCGCCTCAGATTCGTCATGATTTTACGGGAATCCACCCTTCTCGCATCTCGAGAAGTTGATCCACCAACAAATGAAATCATCATGCACACCCATCCCGCGGTTTTAAGTTTAAAGTCTAGCCAAGCGAAAGTCTTGTCACGATGCTCGATATCCGCGAGCACGGCTATTCGAATAGATTGATTCACTCACCTTGCGGTGGATGTACACTTTACCCGTACTCCGCGACAGCCCAACAAATGAGCCTACGTCTCAACACATGAGACGGTCACGGCAAAGCCTTTCGATAACCTCACTTTGGCGGTACCCGCTCCATGAACTTAAGCCCTCATGCACTCTAGCCGTCATTTTCTAGCGGTGAGAGGAGTTAAGCGCACCGGGGTAAGGGAAAACTTCCTCAATCTTTAAGTTCAATTAATATCAATTTAATTCCACCATTCACAGCAAAGGCCACAGCCTCATCCCCATCACATAAACCACATCATAGAGAACCATCTATGCAAGGATACTGCCTTCGCTCGGCTATCTAGTCAGCTAGGTCTATACCCATTCGAGAAGTACGGTTGTACTGGCTCGTTTCCCGGCTATCTCATGGCTCGGTCCTTAATTGACCAGGGTCGGCACTTGCCTTTTTCGGAATCCACCCAAATCATTCGGCCGCCCCAGTCTAAAATATTTGTATAGCATTTTCAATTTTCATCGAACTTAGTTCAACATTCTCTTGGCCATGTGGCGCTCATGTCTCCACAGGCCGTACTTCAACTACCTTCCCTAAGGTAGTTGCCCGAGCACAAAGCTTCTTTGTAAAATCATGAGTATGCAAGGATCTAGTATAAGCAAGGCTAAGCATTTTTACCGAAGTTAGCCTCCGGTCATATCACATCGAAGGTTACAAAGAATAATTCTAATGGTGATCAACATCAATGCACGGTATATCAAGCATAGGTAGTCATTTGTGTATAGCATGCAATTTGTAATTTGAAGTCAACATCATTTCACAAAGTAGGATCAATATGTTCAAAGAGTGTGATGACTTGCCTTGCTCGCACGCTTGAGGGGTGGTGTCTTCAACGGGGTCGATGCCGGTCTCTTCAGGTGCTACCCGTACGTGCGAAAAATCAATTGATCCTGATTAGAATCCCAGATAACACCAAAAGGTCGAAAAGATTCAAAAAGTCTCGAAATGATTCCAAGCGCTAAGCCCGGATTCCTACTTAAATTTGTACTACGATCGCCCAGGAAAACTCCAAGTTTCGCCATCGGGTCGACGACTTAGGGTTTTCGTAAAACGACGATCGTGATACGTTCGAAACGGTTTTGGAAATATCCGCGGAGGGATTTGTGCTAGAGGTTTTGAAGGTCCGAGCTCAAAATGGAAACATATTAAAATGGCGAGAAAGGTCTAAACGAAATTCGGATTAAAAACGACGCAAACGGAGTTTGAAAAGTCCGGATTTGATTTCCAAATTTTTCACCGAGAAATCATGCAAGAAAATAATTTATTTTTGCCCAAAATTTTACTCAAGTCTTCACAAAATATTTTTCCAAATTTTCCAAAATTTTTCCTAATTTTCCCTTTTTTTTCTTTTTTTCCCGCTGCCTTGTTCATTGGCGCCATCTGTTTGGCCGGGGTCCGGCCGAAAGCAGGCGGCGGCGGCGCGACAAAGGGGCGGAGCGGGGCTTACCGGCGACGGCGGGCCTCGAGGAGGTGCGGTGGGGCACGGGGGAGGGGCTTTGCACACGGCGGCGCGAGCGTTGGCGCTCGGGAACGTGGGAGAGAGAGCGGCGGCGGTGCGGCAAAAGGGCGGGGCGCCGGCCTTTTATAGGCGCGGCCGGGGGCACGGCGCGGGCGCGGGGTGAAGAGGAGGGGGCCGGTGTGGCGCGGGCGGTGGTGACACGCGGCGAAGCGCGGGACGGGCGGGTGCGGCGGGCGCGGCGCGGCGGGCGAGGCGCGCGGTGCGGGCGGGGTCGGCGCGACAGCGCGCGGCGTGGGGGTCCGGGCGCGACAGCGGCGCGTGGCGGCGGCGCGAGGCCGGTACGGCCGCGCGCGCGAGCGCGAGCGCGCGCGCGCGGCGCGCGTGGCGGCAGCCTGGCGGCGCGGGCAGCGCGGGCGGCGGGCGCGGGCGGCGCGCGGGGGGTAGGGCGCGCGGCAGCGCGGCACGGCGCATGGCAGCAGCGCGCAGGCGTACGGCGCGTACGGCGTCGAACACTGGCGTGACATGAAGCGAGTGCATTTTCGATTTTTCCGATTTCAATTTTAATTTCTCATTTCTATTTTCCTTTCTTCTACAAATTCCAAAATAAATTCCTATAATTCAAAAATAATTTTTAATATAATATTTTCAACTTTTCTCCACCTTTATTTTCCCACATTATTTTCATATTTATTTATTTAAAATCCCTCTTTTCTAATTTCTATATTCACCCCTTTATTTTTCCAAAATTCTCCGGACTTGAGTACGACTCCCGAATATTTTATTATTTATTTTGTGTCCTAATTTATCTTACGCAACCACAATTGCTATTTTATATCTCCCAAATCGCGTTTTCATAAATCCGCGCTTCTCGATTTCTTTTTAAAAATCCACGATACGGACTTTCGCATCTTTCATTTCGACAACTCCAAATCATCCAAAAACACCGAAAGGGAATTGATCACGACTAAATTTATGCAAGCGAGCGACAAATAAGAAGCAACAAACCCGAGAAAGAAGCAACAAGCGAAGGTTTTGAAAGTTCCGATTTTTACGTTCCGATTTCAGTTTCTTCGATTTTCAGGATGTTACAATGGGGTTCCCTTCTTGAAGTGGAGGACAGAGTGACGCCCTACAAAATGTCTCTGCCTCAGTTTGCGGAGATTTTGGGGTTGGATCAAGTTGATCTGAACCGCCCCAACATCCACACTAAGGATTCCATCCCCATGGTGCGCACCAGGTTCCTCTACGCACCAGATGCTCCTCGTGACTGTCTTGGGACCACAAAGGGGCTTCTACCTGAGTATAAGCTTATGTACTCCATCTTCAGGTATGGTCTTTCCCAGCTTCCGTTCCTCTTCTATTTTTGGTTCCCTGTGTCAAGCTTCTGTGTTTGTCTCCATCTTCAGGTGGACCCTGCTGCCAAAGGCCGGGGATGCGATGGCACTTCCTGCGCGTCATGCGCATCTCCTGAGTCGCATGTGGTACAATCAGTCGCCCTTCAGTGTCTCCAAGCTCATCTGGTTTGAGATATACAACATCGCCTGCGATCCCAAGCAGAGGTGTGTGTATGCTCCATACATCATGAAGATGATCAACAATGTGACCGGCTTCTTCTACACCTGTGACTCCTCTCACAAGCCGTTTCGCCCCATTGTGCCGACTGCTCCCAGGATTCCTCCTTCCCGTCCTTCTGGCTTGGCATCAGGTGTCGGTCCTTCCTCAGCTCCTTCACGCCCTTCAGGCTCGAGCTCCAGCTCGCCCATCAAGAAGGTGTTGCGCTCGATCTTTGTCTTTGTGCCAAGACCGCCTCCAAGGTCAAGAAGATTGAGCGGCGTCAGAAGATGCTTCTGAGGGAGGCCGGTCAAACAGTCTCCGACGACTCCGAGGATGAGGTCTACGAGGACCCCTTCACAGCCTACGAGACCGCTCGCGATGTTGCTGCCGGTGAGGGAACTTCTGCCTCTGTTCCTCACGCCTTCGCTGAAGTTTCTTCGCACTCCGAGGGGGACGAGGAGGAGGAGGACTCTCTTGCTGTGGCATCGCCAGCTGCTAACTCCGGTAGCGCCACGACATTGCCGAGGTCTCCCCTTCTCCCGGTGGTGGCGATGATGACATTCAAAGTGGCGACACCGAGATCGTCGCCAACTCTGATGACTCCGAGTGACTTCCCTTCTCTCTTATTCCTTTTTAGTGTCTTGATGCCAAAGGGGGAGAAGATTGAGAAAGAGGGTGTCAATTTTCGCTTTTATGCGTTTTTGTGCTTCCTTGTTGGCTTGTACCTGTCAGCCGACCGGAAGTTCCGGACCTTTCCAAGGGAACCTCCGACCATGTATCTATCTCCTAGGACTTTTATCTTTTTGCTCTCGTTTGGACATGTGAACTCTATGTGTGCTGGGATGTAATGATTACTAGACCTTATGATATTAATTAGGCTTATTTGCATGATCGCTTGTTTGTTTTGTGAATGGTGAATTGTTGTTATTAAATTTCTTTGTGTGCTTGCCATGTCATATGCTCTTAAAAATTATTTCATTTCACCTTTGTTGCACCCCACTGAGTAAGATGAGTTGGTTAGAAATTCCCTAAACTCCTCTATCAAAAATGCATATTAAATTCACTCTTATTTTACACTATGCATATATTTAGGGGGAGTCCTATCTAAACCTTCTTACTCGAAACTTCAGTTACTCTAATCTTTTGTAAGCTTTAACCAAGTTGTCATCAACCACCAAAAAGGGGAAGATTGAAAGTGCATCTAGCCCCCTAAGTGGGTTTTGGTGGTTAATAACAATTTGGTAATGTGTTTAATTGAGCTGTGTGCAGGAGAATTATTCCCTAGATGCTTAGTTGTGAAGGTTTTGAGAAAGGAGAACCCTCAAATATCAATTGCAAAAAGGAAAAAAAGATCCGATAACAATTTATAATAGTTTTTTCCTAAATCTTGAGTTTTAGGAAAAAACCGTACTATTAAGAGGGGTAAAACTCATGCCATGAGATGATCTAAGGGCTCTTAGTCAGAATATCCTTGAGTGAGAATTTTTGGAGTTATTTTTTGAAAATTCCCCTTTCCTCGGCAGAGAAAGCCGATCGGAAGTTTCAGGGTTCAAAGCCGGAACTTTCGGACACCTTCACCTCGCAGCAAAACCCTGAGAACCAAGTGTTGGCCAGAACTTCCGGTAGTCCCAGACCGGAACTTCCGGACAGTATTCCTACTGAGTTTTGTGAGTAACGGCTAAGTGACGCAAGTGCGTACCTGTATATATCCCACCTTGTCCCCAGCTCACTTTTGGCCATCCCACTTTTGTTTTTCAGTCTCCTAGCCTCTCCCATGGGGTTCTAGCTCATTCCAACTCAATTCTTGAGCCACATAACCAATTTTTGAGAACATTGAGTGTTTGGAGTGATTGTGAGAGTGAGAGAGCTAGGTGACTTGAGCACTTGGTGATTCTTGCAGGGCTTTGGAGTGGTGCCTATTACTCTTGGAGAGCAATCTCCTAGACGGTTAGGTGTCTCCCGTGAGCTTTCGAAGAATTGTGGATTGGCCCGGGAAAGTTTGTGAAGGATCACCTCTCCTCCGCAAGGAAACGAGGTATGGATAGTGACAAACCAAGTTGATCTTTTAAAGGTTGTCTAGGTAGAGCAATTTATGTTTGTGGTTCATGCTAGAGGATCAAATTTGGATCTTTGTGGTCAACTTGATCTCTAGGTAAGAACCTAGAAATGTTGGAATTGAAGGCCGTAGACTTCTTCCCAGGGATTTGCTTGGTGAGGCAAGGGGTTAATTGAGACCCAACTCTACGGAGTTCCTCAACGGAGAGTAGGATTCTTTGAATCCGAACTTCGGGTAAAAATTCTTGTGTCTCGTGTGTTATCCCTTTACCTACTGTTGTTTGTCTCTATTGCCTGTGTGTATCCTCATGTTGCTATCAATAAACTTGTGTTGAAATTGATTAAATTTGAGTTCAGATCCTGTTAAGTCACAGAACACCGGAAGTTCCGGACTATAACATCGGAAGTTCCGGACAACTTGTGTTGACTAGAAGTTCCGTGGTTCAAGTACCGAAAGTTTCGGTGCCTGTGTTTTTTAACCGCTTCATTTTTGAGAAAATTTCAGGATCGCCTATTCACCCCCTCTAGGCGACATCAACAGGCCTTCAATAAGAACATCACTTCTTCATATACACACAACATTCCTTCACTGGACATGCAAGGTCCAATCACTATTGCTTATGTTCTTCGTTGTGCAGGCAAGGATTAGCCTTCTTGGCGAGGTCAACCGGGTCTGTGTATCTGTTGATAACCAGACGAGTTGTGGTGCTAAGATTGTAGGCACGGATCTTTTGATCTGAAGTCGAATCGGTGTATCCACTACTAGTAAACTCCACATCTAAGACGGTCCAGTTTTGTCATAGTAAAGGCCAAATCCGTCATGGAAACATATTTGTGAGGAAGTTATGACAAAATTCTGTTTGTCATCTTTGTAGCATCATAGATGTTGCACAGTGACATTTTGTTGTATTACGTCATAGATAGCACTACATTCCATGATGATTTAGGCCCGTCACTAATCTGTTTCAGCCAGCATATCCAGCAGACACGTGTATGATGGAGAGGTCGACACCTCTATGGTGTGGAGGCCGACACGTGTAAGGCACGGAGGGTGACACGTTTACAATTTCAGGAATGACACGTGGCTGCCTATTTTGCAGTTACGTGCTAGGACGTGGCAGCTGACATGGCAGCATGTGAGCGATGATGTGGCAGCACGTGGCTTTCGGATACGTGGAATCTGACGTGGTAGCCCGTTAACGCTGAGGTGGCATCTGTTACGTAATGACGTTTTTTCGTCATAAAATTCCGACCAATTTAGTATAATGCACACCTATACCTTGCATGCCCAGAAACAGAAACATAACATATTTTCACACATCAAGCACAAGTCCATACATCACACATGAAAAAACTAGATGTTCATACAACCAAAGTTCCCAAACATAGGGGAACCACAAGTTCACCGACACATTATTAGTTCATATCATAACCAACAAAGTTCACAGGCGTTGACCAACAAAGTTCAGAGGCGCTAACCACATATGCTGACCAACAAAGTTTGTAACCACAATAGTGACCACAGGAACAAACAAGCTAAGCAGCTCTGTTACCTGAGTTGAGGTTCAAGATGCGCTGAAGGATTAGATCATTAGCCACTTGTTTCTTCTTGAACTCCTCCATCTCCTGCTGGGTCTTGAGCACAACTTCTTGGGTCTTGGCCAATGTTTCTTCTGTTTCTTCACCTTTCTTCTTCAGAGTGTCGAGTTCTTGTTGAAGTAGATCAGCTCATGCCTTCTCTGCCTGTAGCTGTTCACGAAGATGTGCTTCTTTTGTAGCTGATGCAATAGACTTTGACCCTGGTGTTTCAAGACCAGCATTCTTTAGGAATGAAGCAACATTGGTTTTTGATAGGACCTTGGAAACAACTTCAGTGCTAGATCTTGGTGTCTCTAAACCTTCAGTAGGTTGGGCCAACATATTTTCCGTGGTAGTCTACAGCTCAAACATGCAAAAACGATAAGTTACTTATGCAGAATCCATGTTACTAGCAAATATATGAAAATCATCAAAAAATCCATCTTATAAGATATGAAAGTCATAAGAGAACATATAGGTGCATATATTTACGTATAAGCACTTGAGCTGAATTTACATTAACTTATGACATTACAGATATCAACATACATCCAATAACTTCCCATTTCAGCAAGCATATGAGCACATATATGGGTGTAAGCATTTATGAACATCATTTCTATGTACTAATCCCAACCATCAATCATGTGTTAGTCCCATCCAGCAACCAATTTCACAAGCACTTATAGTCATCCACACAAATCATAGAAATGAGCATCATTTCCATGTGTTAATCCTATCCAGCAATCAATTATGAATATAAATTGACATACGTACTCAACCCATCCAAGCAATGGTGTAGGGACTTACAACTGTCTCTTTGACGACATCTGTCATACCCTTCTTCTTGCTGGTATGGCATTCCTTGAACATCTCCACTGCATTGATGTCTTGTCCCTTGTTTTTCTCCATCTGTATTTAGTTTGAGAAAGAAATGAAGAAAAATTAGCTTTTGTATCTACACACAAACAGAAAATATATTGTACCAGATTTTCAGCACTTACATATGTGTACAAGTGTGAGATGTAGCTGTGAGATCCCGTCTTTTGAGGGTGTTTGACGTTAGTACGGTTGCGCTTGTTCGTCTCAGATACTTCCTGCAAACATGCACGTTGCAGATAAAATAGACAACACAAAGAAGTTGAATTATGGCATATCATACCTTCCCTTTTTGACCAGACCACTTAGCCACGAGTTCAAGCCACTGGTCATCAGTCATACTGGAAACAGGGGAAGTTGTTCTGACTTCATTTGCCGGGACATCGTTGAAGCACTGCTTCTTCAATAACTATCTACGCTGGCGTACCCTAGATTGGAGTAGATTTGTGCAGGCTTGCTTTGTTGCCTCATCATTTCCATCAACTGCAAACCTGGTCTGTAGAAGTCAGCAACCATGAGATTTAGTTATGAGCATTTGATATAATGACTTATGCAAAGTAGCAAATATACGCGCAAGGTATCGATTTACTTACAGATAACCGACCCATGAATTCTCTCAAATGGTTGTCTTCATCCTTCTTGTATTCTTTCCAGTGAGGTAGGATAGGCATGGTGGACCTAATGACAAGTCCAGCCTCTGAAGCAAGTTTAGCAGCTTGTATAGGCTTCTCAGGCCTTTTCTTCCCTGGAACAATTTCAATCTCCAGCCTTCTTCTCATAGCCTTTGTCATATTATCCAGCAATTTGCCCTTTGTGGCAGTCTTGGTCGTCTTGGACCACGTCGGAGACCTACAAAGTTTAAGTTAGGGGTGTTAGAGTAGTCCACAGTTAAATCAAAGAATGTGATAATGCATGATATGTTACTTGCCTTGAGGAACAGTCTCCAACTGTTCAGAGACAGCTGGTTCATCTGCAGTAGTTTGCTCATCAAATGCAGAAAAGTCAAGATCTGGACTGGTGGGACGATCTCCTTCTTCGTCTTGCACCATAGGGGTTGTGTCACTGTTCGTGGGCGCTGGATTTAACTGGTCCTCAGCGATGTCACTGTGTTGCTGGAAGTTGGTGCTGTACTTTTTTCCAGACCTTATTGAAATTCCAGGAAGCGATATGCTTCTTGGAGTTTCCCTCACCCTTTTTGTAAGACCTGGAGGCATCCTGGTCTTCTTCTTCTTGGTTGGTTGACCCCACTTGTTGTTGTTGTTGTTGTCAATTTCCTAATATACAAGGAATAATCTGTTATTAGAACTTGCATGAAAATAAGTATCAGAATGTATATCAGATATTAACACAGTGAAAATAAGAGATGCAAACCCCCCCAACCAAGATTCAGAGTACACCTTTTCTATCCTAGTATTAACACATTCATCATCGTCTTCCTGGCCCTCTTCATCTGCTCCAGGAAGATATTCAGATGAATCAGACCACTCGTCAGGACCATTGTTCGGTTTCTTTGAATGTGCATTATGAAAAGAAGCGACCAAGGTAGCAAGACCCATGGATTGCAGCTTCTTGTTGTTCTGCGCGATTTGCAAGTCCCGAAGCTTTTCATAGGACCCTATTTGTGAACAAATTTTAGCCCAATTGATCCCCAAACCCTAAACCTAAATTGTAAACCCTATCTAGTAGAAGGCCTACCTAGACAACAAAAAGACGGCGCTACATAGGGGAACCAACTAAGAAGAACGAAATCCTAAACACTAAATTGAGAAGCACTCGGCAGAACCTGGGCACGAGCGTGTTGTGGGCCGTTTAGGCATCGTCGATGGCTGCCTCCGTGGAAGTCGTGGTACGGCTTGACGAAGTGGTATGGTGCCTACGTCTTCGTCTCCTCCGGTGGGGTGGCTCTTCGTGGTGCTGCTCCTACGTCGTCTCCTCCGTTAGGGTGGACGTCGCAGGTCACGGCTCTTCCGTCTCCATCTGCATTGAATGTCATGCTTCGGGGTTGCGGCGGACTAGATCTGGGCAGCGGAGGAGTGGATGTGGGCGGCAGCGGAGGAGTGGATCTAGGCGGCAGTGGAAGACGTGGGCGGCGGCGGAGGTGGAGGAGTGGCGGCTGCGGCTAGGTCTCGGCTGGTTGGGAGGGACCGTCAAATATATAGTCGCCACTGAAGGTATCAATTTGTCCCTGGTCGACTGGGACGGGAGCCGTCATACTGGAGGGCACCATGGGGTTTTCGCAGGCACCAAAAATTGGGCAGGTTGAAGCTTGCGGACGCCAGAACGTTAGGCGGGAGATGGAAAGAATTTTGTTTTTTTCAGAATAAAATTGAATGGTTTTTCTTTTTTTGTGATTGTACTTTTGAAGTGTAGAATGATAATTGCTTATAATAATTTGGCATCAATTTCTATATATATGTTTGGAGACATTCAATGTGCAAGATGATAAAATTTGAGGTCTCAAATTATAAGGAGACATACACGATCACTCTTATATATATATGTAACTATAAACATACACATTACAATATGTGTGCATGAATGATTTTGAACACTTAATAAGTTGATTAGCGCTTCATAAGATCACATAAAATATGTGCACGAATGCATTACACATACACAATACAAGATGGCCCGCACCATACCTTGGCCCGGCCCAGACCCCCCACTCATCCTCCAATGGCCTGCTCCACTCCGGCCCAGCACGCGATGTCGCGATCCCCTTCTTGGCTCCTTTGGTTCTTCCCCTCCCCGATCCCCTTTTCCCCTCGTCACCACGGGAGCCACTTCGGTCACGTGAGCTGCAGCCCCTCGGCACCCCCCTCCTCTAGTCCTTCGCCACTGGCCCACGGCCGAAGCGCCAGCTGCACAGGAGCAGTAGAGCAAGGCGCTTTGCCACTGCTCACCGACCACGTCGAGGACCGACAGCTCGACTCCTCACGAGTGCAATCCATATGTAATCTTGAAAATCACCCAATCTCCCTATCAATTCATTCTGATCTCCACATCTCTATTGAGTAACAGATATGTGGTTGTAATCAGTTCGTTTATTAGTAAGAATTGAATCGACGTGTTGTAAGATAGTCCGCCACACCTCAAAAAAATTCCGTCCTCCTCCACTATACATGCTTAATTGGGTATATCAACACACATAGCTATATGATGTGTAAGATCATATGCACTTCATATATACATGCTTGGTGTGTACTTATACACTTGATATGATCGTACGACCATGTATTATAGTGTGAGTTTTACATTTATTGTACTTTAATGAATGACTTGAACATTTAATTGAAAATCTGGTTCAGATTAGATTCAAAATAAGCTGAAATCGTGGATTTTACCACATTGTGACCATCCTGGACCCACCAATCAGCCTAACCCCATGCTGAACCGAGTCCACACATATGAATGGCTCACCCCTGGTGGACCAACACTGTCAGCCTCCCCAACGGTCATATCCCCAATCCACCCCCCCAAATCGGTCAGCACCCTCCACTACAGGCGCAGCGCCACCGCTCAACACTCGCCCCCGCCGGGCACAGATCCACCACTCCTCTGGCAAAGATCCACCACGTCGCAGTCGTACCCCCACTCCTCTGTTAAAGATCCACCATGCCGCAGTCGTACCCCCACTCCTCCGTCAAAGATCCACCACGCCACAGTCGTACCCCCACTCCTCCGGCAAAGATACGCCATGGAGCTCGATGGGGACCACTGCTGCCTCAAGCTCGTCGCGGAGCTCCATGGAGCGGTCCTTGTACTCCTCTCCAATTCCGTATCGCCACCCCCCTACTCGTACACACCGGCTATCAACTGCTATTGCAGTCAAAAGACTCCCAGGCGGATCGCATGGACTAATGGGAATCCAAGAAGGAGGTACCATTCATGCTACAAATATCAGGTGAGGTCAATTTACATTATATTGTGATGGGGTGATTTGATTCCAGGAAACAGTCTGGGTGACAAATTGCTACATTGTTGTGGAAATAAGAATGGTGGATGCAATTTTTGGAGTGGCTGGACCCCAAGCCAACAGATCATCAGATCGAAATTCTTGTGATTTGCGAGATGCAGTGAAGTCCTTGTGAAACAAGAACAAAGCTCCGGAGCTGGAGAAGAATGAACTCAGGTCCTTGCTGGATGAAGCACATGGGAAGAATGTCGAACTAGTGAAGAGAAGGAGGAGGCATGGGCACTTGTGAAGGAGTTTGAGGCCAAGCTACAGCCGGTGCCATGTTCAATAAAGGTGCAAAGGCATGTTATGGTTCAGTGATCCTCCTTGTTGTGTTTTTGCCTCTCCTGGTGGCCATGTTCAGTAAAGGTGCCAAGCCCGTGAAGCCACAACTGTTGTGAATGAGTTCTTTGTATGTATGAATTAGCTTAGTCTGAATTAGCATAGTCTGAATGAGTTGGCAACATCCCAAAAAATGAAAATTTGTATGAATAAGTGCTCTAAATGCAATGATTTGCCAACAAAAGAGTCAATGTTACAAATGTTTGTGCTCCATCAACACCCCACAAAAAAACAGCTACAAAATGATAGTTAATCTAATCATCATCATTACATGCCATCGGATCCCTATCATTGTCACTAAAATACTCAAATATGGTGTCATCTTCACAACCTTCACTATCACCTGTCTTCAGCCATGTCTTCTTCCCTTCAATTGATGAGAACTTGTAAGTTACCCGCCACAGTAGATTTGGCTCCATCTACACGACGGTGCACTGATGCAACAGTAGATTGCTCTACATCTATTCCATCATCATCTGCCACCCCAAGCTCAGTATCAGAACTAGTTTCATCTTGGTGAACAGTGCTCAATTTGGTTCATTGACATCAAACTTGCTCCTATGCTCAAATTTTTGGACAACATGCCAATTTCCCCAAACTTTGTGTCCTGCACGTAGAAGACCTTTTTTGATTGGGTTGCTAATATAAATGGGTCTGACATGTACCAAAGCCTCTCTATATTGATGGATCTAAAATGGCCATCATCTCTAATGGTTCTAGCTTTGCCATCTTGACTGAACCAGTCACACCGAAAAAGTACCACAGTTCGTACGAATTCCAAATTGGAGTTGTAGCTCAACTCAACTATCTCTCTGAGCTGACCATAAAATTCAGTGAACAATCCATTATGTGTTCCATCCACCAGCACACCACTATTTTCTGTTTGCCTTTGTCTTTCACGGTCAATAGTGTTGTATCTAACACCATTCACACTACAGGTGTTAACGACCAAATTTGGTAACCTAATCCCCGGGTTTGGAGCCGAGATTGAAGTGGAATCAGAGAAGGTGTGCGATCTGAGAAGAGACGAAAACAGAATCGGTTGAGTCCGAATCGGCTACGGAGCTAGTCGACTGAGAGTGAATCGGACTAGGGTAGCCGATAGCCAATTCTGAGTCAGGGTTGAAGTGGGACCAATCCCGATGGAAAGCGTGGAGATAAGGAGTTAGATTCGGTTCCCAAATTGCGCGTTAAAAGATATTGTCATCTATGGATAGAGTCCTGTAACGGCAATTGTGTCTGTAAACTAGGAATTTGTTTAGATTTCCTATTGTAATGCGACATGGGACCATATCCCAGAATATTATCGTACCATGTATAGTAGATGGGATAGAAGCCGTGGTTCACACGGATAATGTTATTCTTGGGTATAAATAGGACCCGGGACCCATGTAAATAAGATAATAACAACCAATACAATCTCAGCGCATCGCCTCCTATTTTCTTTTACACGAGTTCTTGATCTGGCTTCGGGCTGCATCGATTCGAACCCCGAATAAGGTAAATTCTCATCGTTTAGTGGTTTATTTTGTCGAATCTAGTGCTTACATCATTATGACACTCTAGGTTTAATGTTATAAACTGTGCAAGTTATCATATACGGCATATAATCTAGAACAATGTCTAGATCTATCTTGGCATCGGCCTGTTCTTCTCAGGAAGCAGCAGCCGATAGATCTAGATCTAGATGTTGGCCTGGATTATATGTTGTATCCACCGTCTTGAAGGGTTTTTCATCGGTCCATATAGATCCAATTCTATCTTTTTGTACTTAATGCTGCAGCATCCATGATCTATTAAGTCGCTTTTAGAAGTATTATGATCTATTCGGCTAGATGTAAAGTTATAGAGACAGGGGTTTAGTAGGCCTTATACATTTTAATATTTTTTTAGTATTATTTGCTATTAGATCTATTAGAGCTGCCTTTTATATTAAGATTTTAATCTAGTTAAATGCCTTAAGCCAATATCAGTCCGTTGGCATCAGCCGACAGCCGATTGATCTAGGTTTAACGCATTTAGGTCAGATCAATATCTTTTTGTAAGATATATCGGAGTATTAGCCGATTCACGTTAGACCTGCAGCATCGGCTAGGTTATGAACTCATGTATTTATTATCTTGATGTATATTTAGGTTAAGTGATTCATACTGTCTCAGCATAGCCGATCTATCCCAGTCACTTAGCTTAAATATGCTTCGAGAAAGCAATTATATGCAGGCTGGTTTCCTGAGCCGATCCAGTAGGATCTAACTTTAACCTTAACTCATGTATCTGTTTATTATTTTTTATTGGTTAGCAGATCAAACAAAATGGCACGCCTAGATCATCACAGGTAGCCAAGGACGGACCTGCACTGGAGCTAAGCAGATCCCCCAGGCCAGCGCGTGAGAGACTTTTCTCATCAACAACAGGATGTCCATAATTTCACTCTAAGGTCAGGACGACAGGATATTGCATATAGCCCATCACTAACCTCTGTAGGATTATCCTTCCACAGCATCTTGATCTAATAAGACAACAAAATTTGAGAAAAGTTGAAATATATAAAAAGAGTAATGAAGGACAACATATGAAGTTGAAAGAAAATCTGGAACCACTTACATGACTCCTAAACCAAGAGGAAATTCCTTTTCCAACCTATTCTCAACATCATGGCCACCTTATTTCTCTAACTCTTCTCTAAACTTGCTGCACACAGAGTTCACAATATGTGTATTGGTCATGCATGTTTAGCATAGTTGTTCATTACAACACACAATTTAGAAAAAAACATTCACCTTAAATATGGCTCCACCTCATCACAGTTGTTTAGCACATACCAACAAAGCTTGTCAAATTCTTTGACCTCAAGATATGTCTGCCTGTTGGCTCCCAAGAGTTTAACACCATGTTGGAAGATAGAGAGGTCACCATGTGATGCTCCCTGATCCCATTTGTCATCATCCCGATTAAATCTAGTGACAACATCTTCCATGTACCTTGAGCAAAAGGTCAAGGCCTCATTAACTATGTACGCCTCAGCAATGGATCCTTCAGGTCTAGCCGTATTCCTCACATACCCCTTCAAAGTGCCCATTTGTTGTTCGATCGGGTACATCCATCCATATTGGACAGGACCTCTTAGAAGGGCTTCATCAGGAAGGTGGACAGCCAAGTGGACCATCACATCAGAAAAGGTAGGAGGAAATATTTTCTCTAGCTTGCGTAGTATCACAGGGATTTCTGCTTTTAGACATTTGGTTCAATCAACCCTTAGTTTCCTACTGCAAAGCTCCTGAAAAAATTTACCCAACTCTGCAACTGCTTCATATGTCCTTGTGCACTAGTCCCCGAAGACCGACAGGTAAAATTCTTTGTAGGAGGATGTGGCAATCATGGGTTTTGAGGCCCTGCCCCTTGGAACCATCTGCACTAATGCATCTTGTCAGGTTGGAAGCGTATCCATATGGAAACTGAATACTCTTTATAAATCCACAAAATGCAGCCCTTTCTTGTTTCTCCATGGCATACCATGCTGCTGGCATGGAAACTAAATTGCCATCATCTTCTTATAAATGCAACTCAGGTCGTATGCCCATATTCTGCAAATCAAGTCTCGCATTAACTGTATCCTTATTCTTGCCCTCAAGACGGAGTATTATGCCCAGAAGGGCATCACATATATTCTTCTCTATATGCATCACATCAAGATTATGTGGCAGCTTCAAGTGTTTCCAATAAGGTAGTCTCCATAGAGCGGACCTTCGACTAAACAATTTTGGCTCATCGTCCTTCTGTGCACGCTTCCTTTTCTTGTTGCCATCAGACTTTCCAGGACTAACATCTTTGACCTTCTCTAGACACTCTAATGTCTCATCCATACTCAACTTTTGTGGCTCAACCCAGTTTTCTCGGTGTCCATCAAAGGCCAAGCTTCTTCGCCACTTGTGAGTTTTTGCAAGGTAGCGACGGTGTCCATTGTAACATATCTTTTTCCTAAGACTCCTTGATAATGGATCTTTGTTGCAATAAATACATGTATAGTAACCTTTAGTAATTCGCCTTGACAATACACCCAAAGTCAGATAATCATGGATGCACCATAGTCCTGCAGCACGAAGGTCAAATTTTGAACCAGTGAATGCATCATAAGTTCTGACACCTGTCCAGAGTATTAACAAATCCTCAATGAGAGGTTCTAAGAATATATCAAAGTCCTTTCCTGGAGACTTTGGTCTAGGGATGAGCAATGCCATGATGTAGTTGGATGCATCGATGCATGACCATGGAGGTAGATTGTATACTGTTACAAGTACATGTCACATGCTATAAGTTGTGTTCATGTTCCCAAATGGATTGAACCCATCTGTAGCTAAACCAAGCCTTAGGTTTCTTGCATCTCCAGTGAAGCTTGGATACACATGATCAAAGTCTTTCCAGGCTTCACCATCGGTTGGATGGCTCATTTCATTTTCCACTGGAATCCGCTTATCCTTGTGCCACCGGGTCTCCTGAGATGTTTCTTTGTTTGAAAACATCCTCTTCAGCCTGGGTATAATAGGAAAATATCTCAAAATCTTTTTAGGAACCCGTTTGGCACCATCTGCATCTACCCACCTAGATTCCTTGCACTTTGGGCAGTTGTCATTTTTAGCAAGATCCTTCCGAAACAAGACACAATTATTTTCACATACATGGATTAACTCATATCCAAGGCCCAATTCTTTGAGATACTTCTTTGCTTTGTCATATGAATCTAGAAGACCACAATTAGGGAAGGACCCTGACAATAACTTCAATATTGCACTGAATGTTGTGTTGTTGATCCTATAGAATGACTTGATATGTAGCATTCTGACTAGAAAAGAGAACCTAGACTAAACAGAACCCGGGCAAAGAGCATGTTTTGCATCTTCAAGAACTTTGACAAACATAGGCTGTTCTCCATCTTCTTGGACAGTTGTGTACAAGTCAGCAAGCATCTCTGTCGTACCCTGATCATTGTCGGGATCATCCGCATCCAACACATCACCTAGATCATCAGGTGCATTTTCACCCTCCACATATTCCACAATCTCAGCATCAAAAGGTTCACCATGGTGTACCCATCGAGTATATATAGCTGACCATCCATATAGATAGACATGGTCATGCACTTCTTTCTGACTCAGTGAAGATTGATTCAGACAATTGCGACATGGGCAAGGTATAGCATCATCCGCATTGAATCTATCTCCAATAAAAGACATAAACTGATCAACACCATTGGTGAACTCATTGCTGAACCGAGTAGCACGAATCCACGTTCTGTCCATCTACTGCATTCAAAAACAATTACCACTAATTACCTTGACATGAATTGTAGGCAATGGGAGGGGACAGTACCTCTAAGTACCTCAAGTAGCTGTTGCTGGTGGTGTATGTACCCGCAGCTGACTGCCGACATAGCTGAGGGAGCTAGCAGCTAGAGCAGGGAGCAGCAGATGCCCGCCGAAGCTGCACGCAATTGCTACCCACCGGAGTAGAGAAGTCGCAGCAGCTACCCATCGAAGAAGCTACTCCACAGCAAGTGCCCGCTGGAGCAGCGAGCTACGCCGGAACATCTACCCGCCAGCGCATCCTGTAGCGCTGGTTGCCGGAGCTAGCCGCCGGGGAGGTGTGTCGGAGATGCTCGACGGTGATGTCCGCCGCCGGAGCACCTGCTTCTAGTCCCGCCCCTACCCGATTGGATCTGTCGTCTGCGTTCTCGATTCGATCTGGGTAGGAAGATGGGCATCACATATGAATGATTCAAATATTTAATAAGAAAAAAATGTTTCCATGTCAGAACACAACTGAGCTTGTAGCCTGATGGTATGCGAACTTGGTTCTTAATTAGCAAGTCCCAGGTTCGATTCCCGGGCGCTTCACCTTTTTATTAACTCCACAATTATTTATGACAAAACTTATAACTGACATGTGGGCCCTGAGCGCCGAAACTGTATACTTTCACTTCTATGACAAAGCTCGGAACATTTATATGACCAATTTTCCCGATTCGTCACAGTTGTACGAAGGGGCTAATGACCACATACAATATCTGTGACGATCAATGTAGATTAGTCATGAATGAGGCTTGTTCAGTGACCAAAATTTGTTTCATCATTCTCAAAGAGTCATAGATCAAAGGTTTTCTAGTAGTGGTCACTACAACATTCCGTGCCAATGCCTTTGCATATTTTAGTTTCAGAGTCCATTGTGTCAAGTTTGTGTTTGGGTCGAGGTCCAGTTACTGGTTAGATCGTGATAGAGTCTAGTTCGTGTGTTTCCCCCCTTCGTTTCCATCAAACCCTAGCTGTCGCATCTAGTTTGTGCGCATTTAATAAGTTTTTGCGCGCATTCCCATTTTGTCCTCTAACTCGGAGTCGGTTTTTAAAAGGCCATAACTTTCGCATACGGACTCCGATTGAGCGTTCCATATATGAAAATCGATCAAAAAATTCAGATGTGTTCGACCCTAGCTTCGTCGGGTTCGGCGATTTTATTTTTCCCAAAAACTGGTCAGAAGATTGTCTTTTCGATCCCAGAAGCTTTTTTCAATTCTGAGCGCGTCTTCTGAATTTTCCAGCAGTCACGTATTTCACTTGTTTAGCCTCAAATTTTCTGTGGTTACCACTCCTGTGCTCCTAAGTCAAGAAAAAATATATAAAAAGAGCAGATCAAAAGAAAAATAGAGAGGGGCAAAACAATATCTAGAGGAGCACATAGAGAGGTGCAATGTCTAGGATTACCAAGTAAATTGAGCTTCAAAAGGAATATGTTAATTACAATTTAAAACAATTTTATATCGGCATATGTTAATTATATATGATTATAACAATTTAATAACAGTTATAATCTATTTTAAATGTTTTCTCATTAATTTTGTGATTTGATTAAATTTTAATGCATTACTTATCATTTTTTAAAACCTATATGTAATGAAATTAATTTGGCCCGATTTAATAGATTGTTTAATTTTATATCGGTTGTTAACCCTAGCCGAGACAAAAAAATTGGAAATAGCGGGAAATTATCTTTAGTCCCGGTTGGTGGCTACAAGTCACGCCCAGAAATTTAGCCAAATTTCCAGACTATTTTGTGTATTAAATCTCTGTCCAGGAATCAGCCAGGTTATCCAAAATGACAAATCAATAAACAGATCCAAATGTAAAATAAAGCGTAAAAATACTTACAGAAGAGGCATTTAGTCCTCGCACCCAAAAGGAAGCAGCAACAACGGAAAAAAGGCGGTCCTAGCGGGGCTTTAGCTCCACACCATAGGCAAGCTCAACTGGCGTCTAAGCCTTGGTCTGCTAACTCCGTCTTCGACTCAGAAGCACTACACTTCTAAAAGGGGGAAATAGCAAGGCTGAGTACAACCACCGTACTCAGCAAGCCACACGAAGAAATGCAAACGTGCAAGGAGAGACAAGAGTGGCTTGGGCTATTTTGCATAAATGCGGTTGTAAAACCCTTCTAGTTTAAAACAAGAAAAAGGTTGATTAATTAGATCAATATTAACCTTCCACTAAACAACGCTAGACCACGTTGAACAGGCCCAACCAATCTACCTGAACTAAACCAGTTCCATTGAGTCAAATTATTAAAGGTGGGACTAATCATGGTGAATCTGGTCGATCGCCCCTAACCGCGGGCACGACTATTCGAATAGTTTTACTCTGGCCAGAGGTGTATAACTGTACCCACAAGACACGATTCCACACATGTTGCCATGCCCCAATGTATCGCCACGATACTGCAAATGGGGAAATCGTGACAAGACCCTTCGCATAACTCTCCATGGCCAAGCGACACCACACTAAGGTTTCGCCCCTACCCCTAGACCAGGGTAGGCAGCCCCCTCTGGTGCCTAGGTGAATTTGGCAGCCGCATAGACCTTCCCCGGTCCATCCGAACTCCATCACGCCCACCCTTGCCTGGATGCGTCGGCCAGGAAAAAGCTACACTACAAGTCCAACCGTTGCCCATGCTGACTTATGATAAGTACTGTAAGTCTTCCAGGGTTTCCCATGAGCCGGTCCTTAATTGCCATGGGTGCGACAAGCAAAACCATGCACCTACAGCCCACCATTTTAAATCACATTTTAGATCAACCTTTATTCCAAGGTAATACTGGTCCATGACCATCATTTCATGTGACTATCAGCTAGTAGTAAAGTTCTCCCATTAGGTGAGCTAGTGTAATTCAGCATGGCTAAGCATAAATAATTCTAGCAAGATCACGTAAGTGATGTGAGCTAGTCAAATTAATCACCGAGGTTGACAAAGAACGGGTAACAATTAAACATGGTACAAGCGATCAGGTACGTTGTCCCGATCCCCATGTAATTAGCAAAACATGCAAGTTTATTTGCAAATGATAAAATATTTATAAATTGGGATCAATATGCGTCAAGGAGGAATGTGACTTTCCTTGCTTTTTCAGTCTACGCATTTGCATGCAAAATGAGGAAAAAACCTAATAAAAACCAAATAAACAGTACATGAAAAGTAAACAAAGATTTAGAGCTCAATTTTAGATGAATTTTGCAATTTGAATGGCTCAATTTAGAGTTCGTATGGATTAGATATGAATTTTAGAAGTTTTGGACCGTTTAATTAAATTCTGGAAATTAAAATAATTTATTGTGTAATCTTTATTTATTTTTACAAACAAAAAGGTTGATGCTGATGTCAGCAGCCAAGGCCTGACGTCAGCAGGCACGGGCGTGGTGACATCAGCAAACCAGGGCTGACATCAGCTGACGTCAGCGGCAGCGCGCGCGGTCCACGGGAGGTCCACGGTGGACTGAGTCCACATGCACCGGCCGCCGGTCCACCACGTGGATGGCCAAGATCGCCCCGAAGGGGATCGGGCGGCCATGGGGATCGGACGGCTTGGATCGGTCTCGGACCGATCCAACGTCTGAGGGCACGGCGCGGGAAAGAGCCCACCGACCGGCCGAGCGGGCGGCGCGACGACGGCGCACACGGCCCGATGGTCGCCAACGGCGGCCATTGGCACGGCGGTGCACATCGGAGAGCGGTGGGCAAGGAAGCAGGAGGAGGGGAGAGCTTTACCAAGCGCGCACGGGAGGAGGGCGGCGCAGACAGCGGCGAGGCGGGGCGGTGGCACGGGCGGAGGCAGCGCGCATGCATGCGCTCATGGGCACGACGCACCGAGGAGGAGAATGGCGCAGGACGCGCAGCACGACACGATGAATGGGCTCTGCAGCACGACTCGGCTTTGGAAGAGAGAAAACAAAGAGAAAAAGAGAGGGGATGGGCAAATTCTTAGCGGAGAGCGGCCAGCGACGAGGAAGACGATGGCGGCCTAGGCGCGCACTGAAGGGTTACGCGGAGGCTACGCTAGCCGAAAAACAAAATTTTTACCGCGCAAACCAGGAACACTTGCAAGTAAGGGCCGATAGATCATTACCGATTGGAGTATGCAGCGGAAATAGCTAATCAGGGCTATCCGATCTGGAATTGTGCTGGCCGATGACAGTCGATTCCCGCAAGCCGACAGTCGATTCCTGGGGACAGCCGATTCGCCGATGTAGCTGATTCGCTGAGTCGTCTGACCGCGTTCTCGCGCCTCGCTCCGATGCGCTCGACCGCAGCCGATTCCACCACAGTCGATCCGTAGCCGATCAACAGCGCGCAACGTAGCAGCGCCTCTACGGGTATCCACACGTCCGGGGACAGAACGCCGAACACCCGTGTGCTAGCACACGATGCAAGGCTAGGGTTTGGCTCAAAGGTGGGAAGGTTTCCGTGGAGATTGATCTCGTCGACTTCTAAAGCCGCGTGTGATCAGATTGATTTCGGCGCAATTGACTTCAATTGACGTACACCAGCTCTCCACCCCTCACCCCTTTATATAGAGTTGGCCGACTGGGATTAGTGGCCGATCAGGACTCTATTTTGAATCGGATCTCATCCGAATCTCATAGAGTTGGCCGCCCATACGTCGTAAGACCATAGGACTCTATCCGATCAGATCTCTATCCGATCGAGCCGTATCCGAGTCCAACTCGAATGCCTGTTCTTATCCCCTTAAGCATGTGACCCTGTAGGTTCAGGTATACTTGGTTTCGGCTATAGTCTAACTTAACCGATCGTCGGCTCGAGTCCAACTCAGCCGACCTGTCAATAGCGGCGCCTAGCAGCACATATTGACACCATAGTATACAAGAATATAATATCGGCTCTGAACCTGTAATGTGTACACAAATCTCTTTGCCTCACGATACCAATTAAGCTATAGGCAAGATGTGTGCCACCCCTTCAATAGCTTAACCATTCACTCGAACCGTATTGGATTATCTGTCTGTTGATTGACTCCTCAATCAACTTAGCATGGCCATGCATTTCCATAATCCATTATCTCGAGGGGCCTAGAGATATCTCTCCAAAGGAGGGGCAAATTCCATCTTGATCACTCACATCCCACTCCATGTTTCATAGCAAACCGGAAAACTACCTTTATAACTACCCAGTTACGGAATATCGTTTGGTAGTCCCAAAGTAGGCTACTACACATGTTGGAATCCATGGTGATCTCAGGTCTAAGGACTTCATACCAACACTACCTGAGACCAACTAATGGCACATTAATTCCTGTAGTGTCTCATGGTGGGTCTATCCAACAATGTGTCCTCTAACACATGTGTCCATGTTTATTGATTTTGTATCTCCATACCCATGATCTATGAGACATGATCATCAATCAATAGACATGCCGATCTTAGAATCATATTAGTTCCAACAATATGATATATGATCAGGGATCATTTCGAGATATATTCATACATATCGAGTCTCATAAATAAGTCACTTACTTATTGATCAATACAAGATGTCTATTTCATGGAACTAAATAACACTTTATTCATTAATACATAAACATTGACGTGATATCCAACATCTCCATGTTGCCTCTAGGGCATATCACTAACACGCACAAGGCGGTGGTGGAGAATTGAGGTGGTGTGTGGCGGATGCGGCGAATCGAGCGGACGAAGGTGAAAATGGACGGCGTCGGCTCGGGTTAGCAGTGGTGGGCCGCTCCGGCGACGGCCCGAGAGCGGGAAGTGGTGGCCTGGGTACGGGGCGGTGCGGCGAAGGCTATGGTGGGCTCGGCGTGCGGAAACGGCTCTTGAAGCGGCTATGGCGAGCAGTCGGAGGAGAACCGACGAGCGTCGGCGCATCGCTTAGCGCATGGAGAGCAAGGAGAAACGCGGCGAGCTCGGGAGAGTGAGGGGAATCGTGCGGCGATGTACGGGGATCATTTTAAATCAGCGGGGAGGCGGGCGGGAGGCCGGGGCGAGTGGGTATGGCGGTGGCAATCGTGGCGGTGGTATTTACGGCGGCCGGCGGTTGCGCACCCGGCCGTTACGGCCATTTGCGCATGCGGCGACGTGCGGGGAGTGGCGCGCAAAGTGTGGAGGCGACGCGGAGTGAGAAAGGTGGTGCAGGACGCGCGGGATGATTGGGGATTACACTACGACGTGGGCACGGCCATGGCGGCGACGCGAGCGGGAAGAGCGGGAGGAGAGGGATGAGCCCAACAGGTGGGGCCCACCTGTCGGTGGCTCGGAGAGAGACGAGCGGGCGACAAATAGGGCCCACACGTCGGCGGGGAAGGAGAGGCCGGGCGAGGGACGCAATGCGGACTTTGTGCAAGGAGCGGGCGGCGAGCTAGGCCGAACCGGGGCAGAAAAGTAGACTTTTGGAGGGAGTGGGCCGACGGCAACCCAAGAGCGGGAAGAGATTTAAATTTGTTTTCTATTTATTTAATCGCATAAATGATAATTATATTTTTATAAATACTTCCAATGCTAAAATAAATTCAAGAAAAATACTTGAAATAGATGGGCATCCAAAGTATTTAATAAAAATATAAAAACGCATTTACTGATTAAATAATTTATTTAAATAATTGATTAAATGTTTTTTGTATTATTAGAATTATTTCTAGAGCTCCAAAATTTCACGGAAAATTTCAGAGAGTATTTTAGGGCATGGAGAATATTTCAAAAATATTTCCACCACGATCTTTTAAGGAAAATTTTATTTCCTCATTAAATTTACTTGAGTAATTTACTTTTATTTTTAGTAATTTTTAGAAAATGTAATATTAAACGATTTTTAATCACGATCGGAAATCGCGGCGTGAAAAATCTACCCCCCTTACATGAATCTCGTCTCGAGATTCGGGACTAGAAAGAAAGAAGGTCGGGAGTTGGGTTGGCTGGCTGACTTCTACGGTTTTTTTTGACTCGCACTGATTGATCGACCGGCCAAACCTGTGCGACAAAACTGGTTGACCTCAACTTTGACATTCTGTTGCTTTCTAGAAAGCGCATCTTGGCTGGTCCTTCTGCTCGACCACGACCGGATTACGGGGTCACAAACCACTTACTTTCTTCGGAGTACACACTTAAGGTTGACAAACTTGACAAGCTGGGGAAGTCACCCCGCTGACTGGTAGTTGGTGGTACTTTTTCGAGACCTCATAACTGACTTTCACGAACACACAGACCATAATAATTTTTTCTGTGAAATGCTCTCGATCCAACCATTAAGCATTTGAGGAAGCTGCTCGATCGGCCTTTCATTCGAACTGTGACTTTTCCCGAATGCTGCTTCTTTAGACTGAACTGTTGACACGTAGATTCGAACCTTTTAACTTGGGATTGCTGAAACCGTGCTAACTGCACGCAACTGACACTCCTAGTTACGACCCAATTTACTTCGCATGGCTGAACCTCCAAGCAAACAACTACAAGATATAACTAAACTCATCTTCGATCTCGTCTTTAAAACCAGTAGTTGAGCTTTCGCCTGACCATGAACAATTTCACTACCATTCCTAGGGATTGTCCAACATCTCTCTGATTTACCTCGAACCTTGGCTTTGAACATTAGATACTCCATCGATCGATCAAAATGAAGTAATGGCGGTGCAGTTTTACTTAAGGGACGCTTGGAACTCAACCCTCAAATGATGACGGGAGGTCCCACCTAAGAATGACTTCCATGCAACTCTTGAACCTAATAACTCCTGATTAACTTTTCCATCGGTTGTAGCTGCTAACATGACTGTTCCGCTTCAGTCCTGACTTTGGTGCCATCTGCCTGAACATAACGTGTAATTGGCATTCTTTTCTTGGAACAAACATTGATCACCTAATGGATCAAGCTCAAAAGGTTATTCCCACGATGTAACATTTCAATTTCTCGCTTATCCTCTACTGACTCATCTGGGTTGATAGACTATAAGTCTTACCATTGCTTTCTCCACACAATACCAAAATATGTACGTCTGCAGAAAATTGCCTTTGATGCTGCCAAGAGTTTCTTTTCTCTGACCAAAACAAGCTCGCTTTCAAGCCTTGACTAGAATTGATTCATAAAGAACTATTCTCTGACACATGCTCTACGGCTATACTTTATGACCTGACATCCGTATCTATTCGCTTTAGGCAAAGGTGATGAAGCAATTCCATTGTCATCTTCCTAGGAAACACCGAGGTGGTTTTTTCGGAGATTGTAACGGTGGTCTTGGAATAAAGAAATCATTATTACTCCATGCTCACCACTAAGGTTCAATTACCACTTATTATTCTGACGATCCTGTTATGATTTTGCTTTCGACTATTTCATTACCCTTTTTCGTCCTCGTGAGGTATCACTTATATTGTACTTCAAAGAGATCTCGCCATGTCGAGTGTCGCTGCAGTCTAACCACTCTTACTTCACTATTTTACCAATTATTTTCTTTATCGGCAATTAGATTCTTAGTCTTGACAAAACTGCTCTGACCCGACAAAGAAACTATAGGTTCCTTGTGACATTGTCAGATACACAAGTCGATCCACTTTTTTGGCTACACAAAATGAACCTTGAGAGAAGGAACAAATTGTCTGTCTTGTACTCTTATTCTGCTTCCTCATGCAAGTACACGATTGTATTGAAACTTCGGTGCACAAGAAGATACTTGAACACCAAACAACTATAGACGGTTGTTGACCACTGCTAGCAAAACTGTTAACAGGTATGGAATCTGCCCTTCATGATCCTGACCAAGTTGATTTTTTTCCATCGTAGGGTATAGGCTGATCAATGCTCTACTCAACGTTTCCTTCTTAATACATGACTTCCACAAAACTCCTGAGTATCAAGAGCGGTTCTCGAACATCAAAGACTTCTAGACCATTGTTGACCTCTGCTGGCAGAAGTTCTGATTGGTAAGAACTTTTTCCCTTTTGTGACCCTAACATGGTTGACTTGTTATTTTTAATGATCACTGACTAGGGTTCCAATTAGAACACTGACTTGATTATTGAGTTTTTTTGGAGACATGTCGATCTTCTTAGTACCTAAAGTAGACAACTTCGTCCTATTGTTGGTGCCACTTTCCTATGATTACTTGCTAGGTTATTGGATTGGAACAACATTGGATGCCTGACTGATGTTGATGACAGTTGGGTGAACTGTTGCTTGTGACCTTGTTTGGCAGGTGTAGCTAGCGAATTGCACTATCTCCTTTGCAGTTAGACTAGACACCTGTTTTTCCTGGCACTGCTTTGCCCTGACGGTGTTGGTCCTGTAGCTTCGGAGTGGTTGCCGGTGGGACAATAAAGCCTTTGCTGGTGCTCTCAATGACAAATCATTGTGATGGAACTTCACATTCCAGTGGTAGTTGGTATCTCTTGCTTCTCTGATGTCCTAGGGCTGGACCTGACTACTCGGTGCTGGGGTGAGACGACTAAGGGAGTTGAGGCGTTGATAGACTGTGTCAGTAACTTGTCGACATTGATATTTTTGCATTGGGCTACCTTTTGAGAAATTACTTGTCTTCCCCACAATTGAAATAGTAGAGGACAGACTTCCTTGGTTTCGGAAACAGACATTTGTTGTGGCGGTGTCTTAGCTTAGGACTATTGAAACAGTCCAGTCTTGATTGACCACGAGGTACATTCTTCTAGCCATGCATGCTCACATTGGAACCGAAACATGTAGAGACTCATGAATTGGGTTAACAATGCTGCTTTACCACTGTTGGCTGCCACTCCAGTTGGAGTTGGTTGGAGAGCAAAAATTATTGTTGTTGTTGTTATTGTTGTTGTTGACCAGGAGTTGACGGACGGGTTGTAAGGATGTCTTTTAGCCTTCCATTGGCCCTGCTAGCATTAACTTCAGTTAACAATCCTTAAGCACATGACTTGTTCCCTCACACAAGAAACTTGTGACTTTACTCTTCATCGGGTTGGAGTGCAGTGCACCAAAACTTTTGCCGAGTAGTTGATCCAAAGCTTTCACTTCTCTTCTGATTAAGACCTCATCATCAGTCGGTGTCTTGGCATACAAATTCCAAGCGCAGTCAAACACTCTGCAAAATTTGTCCTTGTACACCATAACCACCTTAGGTAACACCTGTGGACTCTAAAGTTGTTGACAGCTGATATGTGTCGGTTTGCTGGGGACATTGCTATGTATTGATGGTACCCATATAGGTGCTTGCAATGGAATGTACTAGATTTGATCTTGATTCTGATTATGAGCTTGCATCTGTGACCATTGGTACATCTGCTACGTCTTCCATATCTAACTTTGTATTTGTTGTATTTAGTGCTTGCGCATTCAACATCTGATCTGGGGGAATCAGAAAAGGAACAAGAGCGGGGTTTCCGGCACAGGCTGTAGATGATGACCTGATCTGACCCAAGGTTCTTGACCTTAACTCACTGACACTGGTACTGTTGCGGTTGATAATATTTTCCCTGGAATTGACCAACCGCTACCCAGAAGAAGGGACTGAAGAGGGGGTTGCTAAAGATAAGACCTTAACCCACTTACCTACTGATCTGATGTGGGTGTACTTTTACTCTTCAAGTTGATTAAGCAAACAACCTAGTATGGTCACATCCCCACCACTGATGTGAACCATACACCTACAAACAGCAAACAATCACACGATCTAACAGCTAACGACACTACTCTTCGGAGAAGGATTGGGTTTTAGGTAAACTCTGGGAAGGCTACACTTGAACCTCGAGAAGCGCTGACTCGGAACTGTTTGGCTCGATCTTCTTGCTTGAAGTTTCAGCTAGCACTCCACGCTTAACGGCTAGAGAGTTGGAGGGGAAAGGGGAGAAATTTGACAAATAATTTCGCAAAGAACTCCAAAGGGGGAAAGAGGCATTTTCGCAATTAGGGTTTTTGGAAAACTGGTCCTTAGGGTTTGACCATTTGGCTCAACCTACAGTCGAGATGGCTCTCATATCAACTTGTCACGCCCAGAAATTTAGCCAAATTTTCAGACTATTTTGTGAATTAAATGCCTATCCAGGAACCAGCTAGGGTACACAAAATGACAAATCAATAAACAGATCCAAACGTATAATAAAGCGTAAAATACTTACAGAAGAGGCACTTAGTCCTCGCACCCGAAAGGAAGCAGCAGCAACGAAAAAAAGGCGGTCCTAATGGAGCTCCACACCACAGGAAAGCTCAACTAGGGTCTGAGCCTTGGTCTTCTAACTCTGTCTTCGACTCAGAAGCACTACACTTCCGAAAGGGGAGGTGAGTACAACCACCGTACTCAGCAAGCCACACGGAGAAATGCAGACGTGCAAGGAGAGACAAGAGTGGCTTGGGCTATTTTGCATAAATGCGGTTGTAAAACCTTTCTAGTTTAAAACAAGAAAAAGGTTGATTAATTAGATCAAGATTAACCTTCCACTGAACAACGCTAGACCATTGAACAGGCCCAACCAATCCACCTGAACTAAACCAGTTCCATTGAGTCAAATTATTAAAGATGGGACTAATCATGGTGAATCTGGTCGATCGCCCCTAACCGTGGGCACGACTATTCGAATAGTTTTACTCTGGCCAGAGGTGTACAACTGTACCCACAAGACACGATTCCACACATGTTGCCATGCCCCGATGTATCGCCACAATACTGCAAAGGGGGAAATCGTGACAAGACCCTTCGCATAACTCTCCCTGACCAAGCGACACCACACTAAGGTTTCGCCCCTACCCCTAGATCAGGGTAGCAGTCCCCTCTGGTGCCTAGGTGAATCTGGCAGCCGCATAGACCTTGCCCGGTCCATCCGAACTCCATCACGCCCACCCTTGCCTGGATGTGTTGGCCAGGAAAAAGCTACACTATAAGTCCAGTCGTTGCCCATGCTGACTTGTGGTAAGTACTGTAAGTCTTTAAGGGTTTCCCATGAACCGGTCCTTAATTGCCATGGGTGCGACAAGCAAAACCATGCACCCACAGCCCACCATTTTAAATCACATTTTAGATCAACCTTTATTCCAAGGTAATACTGGTCCACGACCATCATTTCATGTGACTATCAGCTAGTAGTAAAGTTCTCCCATTAGGTGAGCTAGTGTAATTCAGCATGGCTAAGCATAAATAATTCTAGCAAGATCACGTAAGTGATGCGAGCTAGTCAAATTAATCACCCAGGTTGACAATGAACGGGTAATAATTAAACATGGCACAAGCGATCAGATAGGTTGTCCCGATCCCCGTGTAATTAGCAAAACATGCAAGTTTATTTGCAAACAATAAAATATTTATAAATTGAGATCAATATGCATCAAGGAGGAATGTGACTTGCCTTGCTTTTTCAGCTGATCTTCTTTTCTCGCGACCTCAAACTCCCAAAACAGCGAAGTCTACATGCTGGCACGCAAAACAAAGAAAAAACCTAATAAAAAATAAACAGTACATGAAAAGTAAACAAAGATGTAGAGCTCAATTTTAGATGAATTTTGCAAATTTAATGGCCCAGTTTGGAGTTCGTATGGATTAGATATGAATTTTAGAAGTTTTGGGCCATTTACTTAAATTCTGGAAATTAAAATAATTTATTATGCAATTTTTATTTATTTTTACAAACAAAAAGGTTGATGCTGACGTCACCAGCCGAGGGCGACGCGCAGGCACAGGCGCGGTGACGTCAGCAAACCAGGGCTGACGTTAGCAGCAGCGCGTGCAGTCCACGGGCGGTCCACGGTGGACCAGAGTCCACACGGACCGGCCCCGGTCCACCACGTGGGCGGCCTAGATCGCCCCAAAGGGGATCGGGCGGCCACGGGGATCGGACGTCTCGGATCGGTCCGAGACCGATCCGACGGCCGAGGGCACGACGCGGAAAGAGCCCGCCGACCAGCTGAGCGGGCGGCGCGGCGACGACGTGCGTGGCCCGATGGACACCGGCAACGCCCATCGGCACGACGGCGCACACCGGAGAGCGGCGGGCAAGGGAGCGGGAGGAGGGGAGAGCTTTACCGAGCACGCAAGGGAGGAGGGTGACGCAGACGGCGACGAGGAGGGGCGGCGGCGCGGGCAGAGGCAGCGCGCACACACGCGCGCGTGGGCACAACGCGCCGGGAGGGAGCAACGGCGCGGGACGCGCGGCGCGATGCGATGAAGGGGCTCGGCGGCACGGCTCGGCTTCGGAAGAGAGAAAACAAAGAGAAAAAGAGAGGGGATGGGGAAATGCTCACCGAAGAGTGGTCGGCGACGAGGAAGACGATGGTGGCCTAGGCGAAAATGCGGCGGATATTTGGGGAAATAAGGCGGCAGACGCACTATGGGAGGCGGCGCACAAGGCGGTGGCAGCGAATTGAGGCGGCGTGCGGCGGATGTGGCAAATCGAGCGGCCGAAGGTGAAAATGGATGGTGTCGGCTCGGGTTAGCGGCGGTGGGGTGCTCCGGCAACGGCCCGAGGGCGGGAAGTGCTGGCCTGGGTGCAGGCCGGTGCGGCGAAGGCTATGGTGGGCTCGGCGTGCGGAAACGGCTCTTGAAGCACTGATGGCGAGCAGCCGGAGGAGAACCGACGAGTGCCGGCGCATGGCTTAGCGCGTGGAGAGCGAGGAGAAACGTGGCAAGGTCGGGAGAGTGAGGGGGATCGTGCGGGGATGTACGGGGATCATTTTAAATCGACGGGGAGGCGGTGGGGAGGCCGGGGCGAGTGGGTATGGCGGCGGCAATCGTGGCGGCGGTATTTGCGACGGCCGGCAGTTGCGAACCCAGCCTTACGGCCATTTGCGCATGCGGCGACGTGCGGGAGTGGCGCGCGCGGGGCGACACGGAGTGGGAAAGGTGGTGCGTGGCATTTGGATGGCGGGGATTGCGCTGCGACGTGGGCACAGCCATGGCGGCGGCGTAGGCGGGAAGAGCGGGAAGAGCGGGAGGAGAGGGATGAGCGACGGGTGAGGCCCACCTATCGGTGGCTCGGGAGAGAGACAAAGCAGCTGATAGATAGGGCCCACATGTCAGCGAGGGGAGAGGGAGAGGCCGGCCGAGGGACGCAATGCGGACTTTGTGCAAGGAGCGGGCCGGCGAGCTAGGCCAAACCGAGGCGAAAAAGTAGACTTTTGGAGGGAGTGGCGACGGCAGCCAAGAGCGGGAAAGAGATTTAAATTTGTTTTCTATTTATTTAATCACATAAATGATAATTGTATTTTTATAAATATTTCCAATGCTCAAATAAATCCAAGAAAAATACTGGAAATAGATGGGCATCCAAAGTATTTAATAAAAATATAAAAACTTATTTACTGATTAAATAATTTCTTAAATTCTTTTTGTATTATTAGAATTATTTCGGAGCTCCAAAATTTCACGGAAAATTTCAGAGAGTATTTTAGGGCATGGAGAATATTTTAAAAATATTTCGAGCCAGGATTTTTAAAGAAAAATTGTATTTCCTCATTAAATTCACTTGAGTAATTTACTATTATTTTTAGTAATTTGTAGAAAATGTATTATTAAATAATTTTTAATCCCGATCGAAAATCGGAGTGTGACACTACAACTGGGACTAAAGATGAATTGAAAATAGCGGAAAATTATCTTTAGTTCCGGTTCCACCAACCGAGACTAAATTTAAATCTTTAGTCTCGGTTGGTGCCACCAACGGACTAACATATCTTTAGTCTCGATTGTTGGCACCAATCGGGAGTACAGATCCAGGGATATATATCCCTGCGCGCATCGTTTTCTTCACCGATGCAACACTTAGTTGTCTCTCTCTCAGCTCTCTCTCCCTCAGCTCCCTCTCCCTCTCTTAGCTCTCTCTCTCGCTCCAGCGACGGTGGTAGGAGGTAAGGAGATGGCGGCGGCTCGGAGGTGGCGGCGGCGCCCTTCCCTTCACAAGATCCGGTGGGAGGGGAGGTGGTAGCGGCTCTAAGATGGCGATGGCCCAACGGCTCGGAGGTGGTTGCGGTGCGGCGCCTCGGAGATGGCGGCGGCTTGGCGGCTCGGAGGTGATGGCGTGCCTTCTCCCTTTCCTCCTCCTCTCTTCCTTGTCCTCTCCAGGAGCGGCGGGCGGCAGCGGGCCGTGGGTGGGACGGCGGCGGTGTCCCCTCTGCCGGATCCGGTGTTGTGAATTTTTTAGACTTTTTGTGATGTTGTATACTCAAATTTGATATGTGATATATGTGTATCTGTGATATATATGATATGTGATATATGTGAATTTTATGATGTTTATTACTTGATATGGAGGAGATTTGAGGATGTTAATTTGATACGTGAATTTGATTTCGGCAGAAAAAATAACGAAAAAACAAAAAAACATTTGGAGATGAGCATAATATATAAACAAACAGCAGGAGCAAAATTTAAAAAAATCTTTAGTCCCGGTTGGTAACACCAACTGGAACTAAATATAGCGGAGACAGCCACATAATGTTGCTACCTTTAGTCCGGTTCTTTCAACCGGTACTAAAGAAAGACATCTTTAGTACTGCTTTCATCGTCCCGTGTTGAAACCTAAGACTAAAGGGGGTTACAAACCGTGACTAAAAGCCGGTTTCCTCAGGAGTGCAGGTTCTTTGAACTCCTTGTAATATTTTTTTAATATGACCAGATCAATAATTCCTCAGAAATATTTTCTTTAGTAGAATCGTTCACTAATGTCAAGTTATCTAACGTATCATCTCATATAGAGACAACATGACATAAATAAACGATCGTGACAGCACATATGTGATATATGTGATCACATGATTAAGCGTACCGGTAGCTCCTCCGGTGATTTTTCACTGTTGCACATGCATGCAGATACACCTGACACGCCGCACATAATGCAACCAGCTATAGCCGGCATCACGCTACTATGCGAGCAATAGTAAATACTGTACATATATGTAGCGGACCACAAGAATAATTGTCCTGTCCTGTACCATACGACCGAAACGCTTGCAGATTCAGCTAACATCGATCGATCTCTACGAATTGCTATACCTACATTATATTTATGAACGTGGTTAAGTAGAATCACTTTTAATCATCGCTATACGTACATTTTGTCCGAGGTGAGCATGAATTGAGACGAAAGGAAGGAGATAGAAAAGTTGTCTCTCCTCTCCATAAAAAGTACCAGATACACATCTCATTTATCTGTATTATACTAATATACAAAATAATAGTGATGATGGTTATATCACTACCACTATCGTCTCTAGTATTTTTTATTAATGTACTGATATTTATTTGAATTATGTAAATAACATATATTCATCAAATAACCATGAGCAAAGCAAAGGTTATTTTTTCTATTTGATAAAAAGTATTTTATCCATAATATATTATTATGTATTTTTTTACCCATAGCAAAGCATAAACACATTTTGCTAGTCTCAAGAAACGATAATAGTGCACTTCATCCATTCTTAATTGATCATAATATATTTTTTAGGTTATTTTCAAAAAATCATAATATTAGTATTCATTTCATAAGTGTATTTGTTATTTGTGCATGAAAATAAACGATCATTGGTGCATATATCCATGCATATAACCCTTTACATCTTACTATAATGTCTTATTTATTATTGGCTAAAAAATAGAGGGGATAGTGTATATGTCGAGTTTGTTATCAGAGTAATATAGTATGAGAAAGTTTTTAACTTTTCACTCATATAATATGATGATTAATTGGGAACTGAGAAAGTAATTTACATTTATATTAGAGTTCAATCCAATTAATTTATCCCATTAACTATCGTGAAGTTAAACTATCCTCTCGATAATACTATGGCCCTGTTTGGATCCAAGGGCTAGAGCTAGTTTGAGCTAGTTTGAGCCAAACTAACCCAAAAGTATCCAAACAGGAGGGCTAGAGTTAGTTTTTTGCAACTAGCCCACCCAAAAAAACTATCCCCTCAAAGGGGTGATTATTTGGGTTAGTTTGGAGAAAGAAAGAGAGAGGGAGGGAGCCAGCCAATGGGGAAGAGAGAGAGGAAGGGAGCCAACCAATGGATGATGATTTATTGTCAAACTAGCCCTTACATCCAAACATCTTTTTGGCTAGAGCTAGTTTTGGCTAATTTAGAGTTAGAAACTAACTCTAACCTCTAGCCGAGCTCGAGTGATCCAAACAGGGCCTATACAAATTACATCCCTTAACTATTTAATCCAGTCACACGAACTCATAACCGCAACTCCACCTCAACCCTCAGTTTTCCCCCTCTTCCACATTCCCATTTGCATGTGTTTCTGGCATACGTGCACTAATAGGCTGGTCTGGTCTAATTATGTAGGGATTAGAACTCTAATTACAAATATTGACCTCGTAATGAGGATTGACAGCTAGCTGTATCTGATCTATCAACCTCTCTCTAAGGTGATCTTCAACCTAGTAAGGCTGACGGCTCAGCGACGACTAGAATCGTAGGAGAGGATGCTTGCGACATCGCTGGGAGAGAGAGAGGAGGCAAAGCTAGAGGACCTAGATGGTGAGGGAATGGTGAGGGTCCTTGTAGTGCTATATATATATATATTACTAGCAAATATGTCCCTGCATTATAATAGACGTCATTTTATTGTATCGTAATTATTTCAAAGTTGAAGTCTCATGTAATTTTAATTTATATTTTTTTCTTTATGTTTTCACCTGAGACCTATTTCAGCATTGGGACTGCGGGTTAATTTTATAAATACTTAAGAGGTTTTCTGCAAAATAGCCAGACGGACTGCGGGTTAATTTTATAAATACTTAAGGGGTTTTCTGCAAAATAGCCAGGCAAACTATAGGTTAATTTTATAAACATTCAAAGGTTTTCTGCAAAATAGTCGGACGGAGGTTAATTTTATAAAAATTCAAGGGTTTTTTTGCAAAATAGCCCAACAAAATAAAATTTTGGTAAAATTATGCTTTATAGATAGTTATTATAGATTGTTCACTGACATGTACATAGACCCTCAAGGCCACGTGTTAATGAGCAATATTGCACATACTATTACTCATGACATATACATAGATCGTTGAGTCACGTGTCAGTAATTAATACCGTATGTACAATACTATAAAAAATCTGGATTAGAAATTGAACAACAACTTGGTGCTTAAGCTTCCTTCTTATGACCTTCAGGCAGGAGACGTGGTGACGAGATATGTTCTTGGAAGAACACAAGCGGCGACAGGTGCACTTCGGTGTGATTTGGTACAGGTAATTCACTGGGGGCCGGCCCAGCTAATCGAATTGACCGAACTAATTAATCAAAATTGTTATTTGCAAGCTTATTAAGTATCATGTTTGAACAATAGCGTTGCAACTGCTATCTTGATGACTTGATGTTATATATTGTTGGTTGTTATCTTGTGAAATGGTTTGTTGTGTTATTTTGGATCTATTAAATTTGGTCATGGTACTGAGTCGAACCGAAATAGCTCGGTTTTTATTATCTTACAATGCATGCATTTTAGACTTTATTTTATTTGTAACGAACGAAAATTATTGGTTTGACCGAACGCCCATCCATAGTCATGCCTTCAGGACTGAAATCAAAAACTTTTAAGAGAAATAAAAACGAAGGCAAGATCTTTTCGTATTGACATACAGGCATGAAGCCATTGCAGTATTTGACTGGAGGGGTCAAACCTGCATACATATGGTGGGCCCGGACGGGCAGCCACTCGACCAGCCAGTACTAGCACACCTATTCATAAAAGAGGGAACATGTAAAAAGGCTGGATCCCTGGCCTATCCGCTCAGGCCGTGCAGTCCGGTTGCTTGCTGTATATGCAATCTGGCCTGCAGGACGTGGGCACGTGGCCCATCGTATCTCCTATGAATGTGCCTTATGTGCGTGAGATATATATATATGCACCAGATCTATGATCTGGAGTGGCTAGCCAAAACATGCATGGCCCATATCTACATCTTGCCTTTAATAGTTTAATAAAAATTGCTAAAAATAAAGTAATATTATATAGATAATCACTTTGATTTATAAATAGTAGTCGACAATTTGGAGAATACTCAGTCTTGGCAGCGCGGTTTAGAGAAGAATAATCGGGCGTCCTGTAGCCCTTCTATACTGTCACATGCATGCAAGTACTAGCTAGTTTCTTCTTGTTTTTTCTTCTCACTTTAAAATTTTCTTCGAAACTATTTATTTATCTGATTACATCATTATCATTATATTTATTATAAATAAATTTTTATAATAAAATATCATATTATTATATTTTAATAAAATAAAAAATATATTTTAAATCATTAAAACTTAATGTTTTCTACGTGATTGTGACATGTTTTAACATGTGCGTTAGTTGTGTTTCATAAAATTTATCTAACTACTTGCCTCTGCGCTCTCTCTCCACTCATTGCATACATGCATTTAGCGGATTTTAAAATGATTTTTCTTTTAAACTACTTATCTGATACGATCACACACCGTTGTATTCATTGTAACTAAATTTTTACAATAAGATATCACATGAATATATGCTAACATATGTTTTAATCTGTTAACACTTGATGTTTCATACATGATAGCCGACATGATTCAACCTGTTTTCACTGTGTTTCACAAAAATTTTAAATGTTTTAATAGCTGAGTTTTGTATCGTGTATAACTTAATGTTTCACCCGATAATCAACTGAAATATTTGACCGTTCAATTTTTTATTTGATCGTTCGATTTTTTATAAAGATCGGACGCCTGATTTGGAGTTTCCTCTCGATAATTTTGACTTTGTATTATTTTACTTTGAGTACTCCTATTTCATGAATAAATTTATACTTCCTTTATTCAAAAAATCTAATCCTAGAGATAAATCTAGATACACATATGACTACATTCATCTTTAGGATTGAATTTTTTAAGACAGAGAATAAGTCATATATACTATTCTATTATTAATAAATTATGCTATATAGTAAATATATAAAAAATCTCGTTCATCATAATTAAATAATTTAGATGATATCAGTGATCAAATTAAAGCACTTGCTAGTCTAAATTATAGAATATTAATGAAACGGTGGGAGTATATTATATGCATATATATATATATATATATATATATATATATATATATATATATATATATATATATATATATATGGATGCAGCCTTTTACATGCACCTACGTACAATCTGCTCATTCAATTAACCAATAAACTTTGCATCTCGTACACAAAAGTTGATGGAATTGGATTTTGGATGTTTGATACGGCCGTCACACTAATGTCATTGGGCAGTACTGAGTAGTACTGACTAGCCGGTAATTACATGTACGTCTATAGCCAATTGCCCAAAACTGGTGTTTACGGAAATGATTGTACTGTTGTGAAAGGCTGAAATGGCCTTTAGTGCGAGTGTACAACTTTACCTGATAGGGCTAACCCTGATGTTCATGTTTATGTACAAGCTAGTAGGTGCATGCTCTTTAACAGAAAGTTTTGTAATTAAGTTTCACGGATTTATTGTTTTGATTTGTTTGTTAGAAGTTTGTTTTGGGGTTATAAATCTTGTTTTTATATTTATAAAACTAACTGTATTTACATCTATTTCGATCAATCTATGTCATTATAATTTGGTATCATGGACCGATCAATGGCAAGCGTGATTTAATTTTCTCTGTTTAAATTAGATTTTGTTTGACACAGCTTCAAGATCTATTCATTACATATATTAGTAATATCTGGATTAACCATTTTGTTTATATTTTATATAAAAATATAAAATTTTAAACCACTTTATTTGAACTTACAAAGTCTAAATCTATCAGGATCTAAAATCTAGAGCAGCGTGGAGACATTAATATGAAAATTTTTAGACCTTCGAACGAAAGTGGTGGCTTCTTTTAGGCTTTAATAACTTTTTTAACCTTGAGTTTATTGTACACCGGCACTCAGCCAATGTACAGTGCCGTTCTGACGGGGCCAAATAAAACCAAGCATCCTGCAGGTTCATTTCCAGTTCTCCACCAGCTTCAGCTTTGCTATAGCCACAGTGATCCGCTCCACTGCTGCTCCACCGCTACACACCATCACACGCGCGCCGTCACATCTGCAACCTGCAGCTTGTGGCGGCGTAGCTAGCTATAGCTTGCTCTCTCGCGGCCGGGGAAATGGCGCGCACGACGCAATCATGTCTTCTGGGCTAGCTAAAGTTCGTCGGCGATGAAGATGAACAAGCATGTCGGAGACGCACGCGGGTCCGCAGGCGTGGTGTGCTGCGTGGACGTCGTCGACGACGACGAGGACGCGCTCCTGTGCGGCGAGAACGCCGGGGAGCTGGAGCGCGAGGGCGAGCCGGCGGGGTCGTCGTCGTCGTCATTGTCGTGCGCCGCCACCGCCGCTGACGACGACGACGATGACGAACACGGCGTCCATGGCGAGGTAGTTCAGGTGACTGCAGGGGAGCACTGCTATTACGACGTCGACGTGCCCGTCCCCGAGCTCGTGCCCGCGTTCTCGCCGCCGTTGCGCCGGCCGAGGGCCGCCGTCCACCGGCCCGGCTGGTCGGACTCCGTCTCCTGGATCCTCAAGGTGAAGCTAGCTAGCACGCACCGCGCAATCTAGCTCGATCCATCGCAATGCTCCGGCTGTTGCTGCATGCTCTCGTCGTCTAACCTGCACCTTGGCTCGCCTTTTCTTCTCCAGGTCCGGTCGTTCCACGGCTTCCAGCCGGCGACGGCGTACCTCGCCGTGAGCTACATGGACAGGTTCATGTCCTCTCGCAGCCTGCCGGTAAATCAATGGTCCCCACACTTTGTCTCTAGCTGTGTCTAGTTACTGGATTAAGCAGTGCAGAGAGCCAGAGATTAGGCCTTAAAAAAAGAATTAGCCGCAGATTACGAATCATTTGATCAGACTGCCGCTGTAGCATACTTACAGAGTTGACAGCATTTGCAGTAAAAAAAGCACGCTTAACTATAGTCATGTGCCGATGACATGTGGACCAGAGTGGTAATGAATTTCTAAGTAACTTGTTTGTTAGCTACTTAGCTAGCCAAGTGCTTCTCTCTGTTTCAAAATATAATATTATTTTAATTTTTCATAAGAATTAAGAAAAGATGAAAGATTAAATCAGAAAATGGTTATGATTAGCTAATGAGCTGAGGAAGCATGTGTATAAATTAAATACATAAGAGATAATTGTGAGTGGTTGAAACGAGGTAATAAATAGATAAATAGTTTTATTTTGGATAATAGGGAGTACGTACCTAGCTAGCTAGCACACAAGGCTGACGAATGTTTTTGGCAGATGCAACTAGTATAGTAAATTTGAGGCCATTAGGGATGGAATTATGAATCTATGTTAGGTGGCTATAGGGCCATTATTCTGTCAGAGGATGTGTCTATTCAGCATGGAATTTTAACTTTCCCATTACTAGACAAAAAAACATGCATGTGACCGTGATGCCATTTTCTGCTCAGGTGTGCCACCACACCAAGATTGAGAATTATGATTGGCAGGGGGCACTGTTTAGATTTGGATTTGGTCTCAATGCCCGATCTGCACCGTCACTACCTTGATTAAGCTGTAGGACAAGACTTTTTCATGGATCGACATTCTACATTTTTGCATATTATTATCGTTATCCCTCTGCTACAGAAAGCCACAGTCATTCCTTTTCTTTAGACGGCTCGAATTTCCCATCATCTATGGAAAAAGTTTTTTTCTATAGAAAAAGTTGGAGCATAATTAAGGTCATAAGCTACCTAGCTGTGAAAATATGTCTTCACAGTCGATTACTTAAGAAAATTGCCTACACTAAGGAATTCATTATTCTTTGAGAATTCCTAGAAAATCCAAATCAGTCATAAGTTTAATAACAGTTAATATCAATATGAAAATGACACTATACACTGCACTTGCAATTGCTACATAGAGTTGTTGTTGTTGGTTGTTCTATTCCATCATTAATTCTCGTTATGATCAGTTGCATGGTTTGTGATTTGATGATTTTCTCTTCCAAAAAGATTTCTTTTAATTGATCTCCTCTTGTTCCTCAATCTTCGGAGAATGCGGTGCATTCTTTGTTAATGCAAAGATAAACGTACAGCTGTTTTTCCAGTTATCTTAAAACTCTGATCATCTGATTCTAGCTTGATTTCTTTCACCCAGGATCATGGATGGGCATCCCAATTGCTATGTGTGGCTTGCTTGTCTCTGGCTGCCAAGATGGAGGAATCCTCTGCCCCACCCCTCCTTGACCTTCAGGTAACTAACTTGATGATTAGCATGCATATTTTCTCTTTATTTGCTTCAATTATGCATGTGAATTTCAGCAAATGTCAACAGATTGAAGGAACAAGATCCATTTTTGAACCTCGAACGATCCGGAGGATGGAGCTCATCGTCCTCGTGGAGTTGGATTGGAGGCTCCGGTCAGTGACGCCTTTCGCCTTCGTTGATTTCTTCGCTTGCAAGACTGGCTCCTCCAGAAGAAGCTCAAGGATCTTGGCATTGCACGCCTGCCAAATTATTCTCAATGTAATTCATGGTAATGCTAATGTTTTCTTTTTTAGGGAATAGAAACAAAAAGAAAAAAGTATTTTTTTTACTCTATGATGCATATAGGTTGATCATTTATTATCATGTCATATAATACTAGATGAATAGTAAAAAAATGTCCTAGTTAGAGTCTGGTTAAAAATATCTAAAATCAGTGAACCGTTGATTAGATTTTAATTTTATTACCATACTATCAGTAGTAAAAGGTGGCATAACATAATAAAACTACATGCCAATGTCAAGAGGTGCAAAACAGTACAATGAAAATAATTTGTTGTTTTCATTGCCTGAATAATATTCTCATTGAATCTTTCACTCTCTATTGAAGTACATTTTTTATTCCCCTCTCTTTGATGAAAAGATGAATCAGTGAAGTCATGGTATGAGTACTGAGTACTCAATATCATGGTTCCAAAAACCGGTGGTTTCACCCGTCGATAACCAGAGGTAACCAATTCCCTGGGTGGTTACCGGTCAGAAGGATGTGAATATAAATAATATACATATTGTAAAACTTAAATATAGAATTATTCTGCACGGCAACATGTAAATCCGAAACTTAGATTTTAATTCAAAATTAGCATTCAAATTTCACCAGGCCAGTTCCTGCCAAACCGGTATTCCGAACCCTGCTAGGTAGCACTATTTGCGTCAGGATTAAGAGGGTGTTTAGATGGTGATCATACTTTGTCACAACTTTACCAATATCTGTTGTAGTACATAGGAAGGAAATCACTGGATCTCCATTTCAGTCGACCAGTTAGCTAAATGATCATTCACTACCTAGGCCAATCCAAACACATCTTGGAGCATCCTGGATTCCTGGTGACAGTTCAATGTGACAAGAGATCAGATGCTTTCTGAATCCTGCTAAATAATAGTACATGCATCATTTTTGTGAAAAACTAGATGAGTTTCATCATCATAACATATTGAAATTAAACGCTAATAATTATCCTTAAACAGCCAACTAATGCTAAACTTGTCCTTGAAACTCTCTGCATCCAATGCTCGCTAATTGATCCAAGAATCTTCTTGCCATGCGTGGAACAGAGCTCGAGTTCCTGAACCACTGCGCCTCATCAATGGCGGCAGCGGCGGTGCTATTCGCAGTAAATGAGTCGCCTGCAGCCATGTCTCGCTGGAGCGGCGTCAGCCCTGAATCAGCTGCCTCGTGGTGCATTGGCCTGACTGAGGTAGGTAACTGATCACTGACTTGACCAACCCAACCCACCAGCATGATTAATCCAAAGATCATGTGATTTGCAAAATCTTGTCAGTTCGTCAGTAACTAATGTGAAATTTTTTTGATCTTCTTCTGTTTTTGTTATTACAGGAAGGGATCAGCAGTTGCTACCAGCTGCTGCAGCGGCAGCAGCAATCTCTGAATGCTGCAAGGAAGAGGAAGCGGCATCCGATGATACTTGCAGCTTGTTCATCAGTAACAAGTTCGTCTTCCCGGAGCAAAAGGCGCAAGCTTGATGGCCATTTGGGAGAAGATTGAATCTTTTTTCTTTTCATTTTTTTCAGTCTGAACTATATTCCTCGGCAATTTCTGTTCCTGGATGAGTTATTTCTTTATTTATTTTTGTCGTCCCTTGTGGTTGTTGAATTAGCTTTGATAATTTTGTAGCTTAATTCAGAAAAGGAGAACATATTTGAACATAAATGTGGGGATCGATTGTAGGATTAAAGATTTCTCAAAGAAAAAAAAGAGAGAGTAGGATTAAAAGAGAAGCACCTGTATGATGAAATTGATGGGGACCAATAGTGCAGCAACCTTGTGTATTTCTTTCTGCAAAGTGATGCGAAAGTGTAGCAAAGGATGCATTCCATACGACACTTTGGACTATTGGGTAGTCTGCACTTTTCAGGGCTGGTCAATTTAGGTTCCTCCTCATTTATCACTGTCGAAATGAGTGGTTTGTGTGTTTGTTTAGCTAGTTAAACATGATTAGTAGTTGTACTTGTACTATTTTCACTGCTCAGTAGGACCTACATTTTCCCAGTGACATGCTTATACCTATCTGTAAAGAGGTGTTCGATTGTCTGTAGGGACTAGGGAGGTAGAATCAATCTGAACCGTTTAAATATATCTTAATTCAATAAATCATATTTACTTATACTATCATATCAACAATAAGAAATATAATAATTTTTACTATCGATAGAATAACTCATAAATCAATGTTTGAGATCAGTAGAAGATACTCGTTTGAGACCACTGTAAAGATACTCACTGGTAAATCGATAATATCAACACTATACATTTAAAGTTGATAATATCAACACTATACATTTAAAGTTAAGGAAAAAAAGATCATGGGACTCTGAATTTCTATTTCAGGAGACATCTGTCCTATGAACTTGAAAAGATACAGGACACTTCATATTACATAATTATATAGTTGCACTCCATGAGTGCGTTAGTTAGACCTAAACCGCTGTGTGACACTGTGCTACTTAAATTTTGCTTATGGCAACACGACAACCGTTGCTATCTTCAGGGCAAGCAAGAGATGCCCCCATTCCTACCAGATTTTGTCCGGCTTTATGTAAAGCAGCGTCGTCGTCACAGTGGCAAAAATCATTTGCTCACCAGCTCGATGCGCATTTCGAACTGCTGCCAGCCAAGCCAGCTTCGTGACACACATGTATTAAAAGATGATCTGAACAATCGATGAAATCGACTCCTTTCCCTTCCCAGACAAATGCATGTCCAGCTAATGAAGCAGAGGTGTCGTTAATCCCTGCACTAATCTAGCTATATAGGAAAAACAAAGTTCTTTGCGTAAAGACACTGAAGTTTTGATGGATCTGCGTATAATATCATATTATTATGGAAGAGAGATCTTGCGTAATCTGTTCAGTTTGGGGCTTTGTAGATTGTATCATTGTGGTGTTTGCCTTTGACAGGTATTTATCTGGGATGATGGATGATTATACACTGATTAAGATCCAACTTAGCAATGTGCCATAGTACTAAAACTAACTGAACTGCTGAATGTGATAATTTATTTAATTTGCAAAAGATGAGAAGTGCAGGTGTGGTGTAGTTATCAAGTTTCTACTACAGTTTTCAAAAAATCAGTTTCTGCTATTTGCAACAGTGAGCTGGCGGTCTGGCGCTCTATAGCTGGTCAAATGAGTCGCACGGCATGGCTCGGTCCGGGCACGACATGGCTCGGCCTGGGCACGGCATCGGCACGGCCCACAATGGCATGGCCCGTTAGGCACGGCCCACGTGTCGCTCCCCCGGTCCAAGCACGACCCACGGGTGGTCGGGCTGTGCCCATGCCGGTACGGGCCCGTCAATGGCCCATGGGCCGATGTCGGCCCATCAATGACGCATAACCTATTAAACCTAACCCTCGCCTCGTCCCACTTCCTACCGCGCCGTCGTCGGCCTACCGCATGGTCTGCTCACACCGGCCCACCTAGCCGCCCGTGACCCTGAGTCCTCGATCACGCCGGCCGGCTTTCGCCAGCGCCGCGTGCGCCCTTGACCGCCACACCGCGCCCCGATTGCCTCTGCTTCTCTGCCCACGCCCCCGACCGCCATCGACGCCTGCGCCCTCGCGTTGTCGTCGTCGTCCGTTCGTCCGTCGCCGCCGCGCCCCGACCGCCTCCGCTTTCGCCATCGCCGCCCGTGCCCTCGACCGCCGTCGACGCCTGCGCCCTCGACCGTCGTCGGCCTTCTCCCCGCCATGCCGGCCCGTGGGTCGCGCTGTGCCCGGGCCAGCACGCTATAGGGACAATGTCGTGCCATGCCGTGCCAGCCCACAGGGCTCGGGCGGCGGCCTAGGCACGGCACGCCCGACCCACGGCCCACCCCTTCCCGTGCCGTGCCGTGTCATGTCGTGCCGCGCTACAATGTGTGCATGCCCGGGTCGACATGGGAAGGCCCGACCCATCTGGCCACCTATAGCGCTCTCCTTAAACATTAGAGGCACAAATAGTGTGGGACGTGACAAGTGGCCTTGCCTTATCACATAAGAGTCAACTTGTCAGCTTGTCCCCTGCCAGGCCACATGAGCCAACTTATCAGCTCGACCGGAGCAGTGGCTATGTATGGCCATGTGTGTCTTGCCATGCCACATGGGAGCCAACTTCAGTGACGTAGCTAGGGTTTAGTGCAAAGGTGGTCCAACTAAATGTGATGAGCCAAACAATAGTGTTCTAAATACAATATTCATTATATTATAGAACACATATACTCGAGTTTTAACATTAATCTATATTCTATGGTGATCCATGGCACAGCGTGTCACTTAGCTAGCTACGCCACTGGCCAACTTGTTAGCTCGGCTAGAGCAGTGTCTCCGTATGGTCGTGCATGCCTTATAGAAGCTATGGGTGGCTTCTCAAGGAAAAGCGCTTCGGAGGTGAAGCTATGCTCAGGTAGCTCCATTGCTCATCGTTGTGGTCCCACTCTCATCATCGATATCTTCTGCTGCGACCTTTGCTTAAGGCTGCTCTATTTCCAGGACCTCTCCTCAGGCTACTCCATCGTCGTGCACTCAAACCGGTTGCTCCACCGTCAGTGTCTCTATGATCTGGCCTGATCTTTTCAACTCGCAACCTGATACAATGAGCACTTAACCATCTCACTAAGAGCTCAACCACCAGAAGCTAGTCCGCTCGGAGCACGGTGGCTAGAGTAGGAAGCACAATGGCGATTTGAGGTAGAGATGGACGACGTGCATATTCTGACAAATGAGATGTTGGAGGAGAGGACAGCGGTGCTGGTTAAGGCGTGTAGGAGGATAGGGGAACGATGGCACCAATATGGCAGAATAACCGGCGTGAGGCAGACAAAGAAGCATCCAAAGAAAAGAGGATAGGTATAGTCGTCGACAAACAAGTGACAGAAGGGAATGATCAGAGGAGAAAGGGGGTGTTGACAGGTGGATCCACTCAGAGGTTAAGAGTGTATATGCATTTTTTTAATTGTTATAGGGTTTAAATTAATTTATAAAAAAGTAGTAGGAGAGCTGGTATATAAATAATCAAAGACTGAATTTGAATTGTAAGGAATTATAGAGTGGCCTCTATTATAAAGCTACTGTGTTTGAAGAGTTGTATTGTCCCATATGGCATACCATCTCTTTTATTAAGGCCAGCTTTCTAGGTAGCTTTCCAGCTTCTGCTTTTCAGAAGCTGAAAAGCTAAAACAAACAGCCAGCTTTCCGAGCTGGCTTTTAGAAAGCTGGAAAACTAGTTTCTAAGGAAATGAATAAAAAGCTGAAAAGCTGACTGAAATGAGCTTTTGCTGGTTTTTAGTGTGCTGAGAAGATAAAAATTTATTTAAAAAACTAATAGTAAAAGATCATTAGCCAGTAAGCTAGCTTTTATGAAAAGCTAAAAAGCAGAAGCTCAAACAAACACAGCCTAAGGCCACTAGAAGTGACCTTCGCTATGAACGTGTTACCAGATTGAGAGAAATGTATTCAGATAACGGTGAGATAAATTTTGTAGTTAGCTGTTCAAACATTTCAACCAATGTTTTCTATCATGGGTTTACTAGATCATGTCATTGTAAATTTTTGGTTTAAAAATTTATCATTACTATTTGTCTATTTATAACATGTCATTACAATACGTCTGGAATTGTCATTATGTATCCATCAGACACTACTACAAAAAAGCGCATAGGTATCGCCCTAAAAGGTGTCGGTTCAAATAAATCCGGCACCTATTGTCTCGAATAGGTGTCGGGTGTAGAGAAAAACCGGCACTTATTGTATAGGTGTCGGTTTTGATTATGAACCGACACCTATTCTTTCTGAATAGGTGTCGGCTCAATAGGAAAAACCGACATCTATACTATTGATACCGTTTTTTTTAAAAAAAACCGACACCTATAAAACCGACCGAGCTAGAGCCGAGCCGTCGGGTTGTTTATATCCTCTAGATCCCTTATCTATTTACATCTCATTTCTCCCTTATCTTCCCTCTCTCGTCTCCAAGCCGACCGAGCATGCAGGAGCGACGGTAGGCGGCGGGCTCAGCAGGGGCAGCGGGAGGAGGGGCGACGGCACGGGCGGCACGCAGCGGGAGGATGGGCAGCGACAGGCGGCAGCAGGCGGCGAGGGTAGGCGGCGGCGACGGTGGAGGAGCACTCCCATCCGCCAGATCCGGCGGGAGGGAAGACGGCGGCAACAGCGGTGGAGGAGCCCTCCCCTTCGCCGATCCGGCGCCGAGGAGGTGGTTGCAGCGGGCGGGGCGGCGGTGATCCGACCGACGTCGGTAGCGGGCGGAGGGGAGGGGCGTTCTCCAGCGCCGCTGCCCACAGCGCCGCCTCCCGCCCGCCTGACCGCCCGTCCTCCAGCGACCTCCGTCGTCCGGCTGCTGCCGTCCTCCAGCGACCTCGGCCGCCTCGGCCGCCCGTTGCCCTCTGGCTAGGAGAAGCACACAATCCTTCTTCTCTCCCCCTCTTCTTGGTAAGTTCTTGCCACTCTCTAATACATGTGGTAGTACAACAACAGCAAGCACGGTTGACTTCTGAATCTGTTCTCTTCTGAATATTTCAACTTTTGGTAGTAAAGCTTCATTCACCTGTTGTTAACGATCAAATTTGGTAACCAAATCCCTAAACTCAAGGTCAAATTTGAAGTGGAATTGGATTGGCAAAATAATCTACGATGGAGCAGAGGCTGCATCGGCTATGCTCAAATCGGCTGAGTAACGATCGGCTATGAGGTCAATCGGCTGAGGTTGGATCGGACAAGGACAACCGATAGCCGATGCTAAGTCAGAGGAGAGGATAAAACCGTTTCCGGTGAAAGTGGTTGAAGATAAATAGAAGATTCGGTTTCCAAATTGCACGTTAAAAGATATTGTCATCTATGGATAGAGTCCTGTAACGATAATTGTATCTATAAATTAGGAATTTGTTTAAACTGTCTATTGTAATACGGCATGGGTCCTTCCCGGGATATTGTCGTATTTTAAATAGTAGTTTAGATAGAGTTTAGGGTCTGTACAGATAATGTTATTCTTGGGTATAAATAGGACCCGAGAACCTTGTAATTAGACATTCTCTCACAATCAATACAACCTTTGGCGCATCGCCTCCTTTTTCTTCAGACGAACAACTGATCCGGCTTCGGGCTGCATCGTTTCGATCCCCAAGTTAAGGTAAATGTTTGTCATTAGTGGCGTATCTCGTTGAATTTAGTGTTTCCATCGTCATGACACTCTAAATTCGATGATTTATGCTACGCTTGTTATCATATATCGCATATAATCTAGAACAATGTTTAGATCTATCTCGTCATTGGCTCACTTCCGTCAGGAATCAGCAGCCGATAGAGCTAGATCTAAAGGTTGTCAGGATTATATGAAATATCCACCGTCTCGAGGTATTTACATCAGCCACAGTAGATCAGACTGTTCTTTTTATACTTAATGTTGCATCAGTGTTGAACTATTAAGTCGTTTTTAGAGCTTTCACGATCTGTTCGGCTAGATGTATTTTGCTTAGAGACAGTGCCGGGGTTTCAGCCGGCCTTATCTGTTTTAATGTTCTTTCAATATGTTTGAACAGCATAGGTAGTCGAGAAGGACCTGCACTGGAGTTAAGCAGATCTCCCAGGCCAGCGCGTGAGAGAAATTTCTCGTCAACACGCTTCTTGGCACGCCTAGTGGGACTTTCTTTGTCAACTCGGCTAGGACGCATCGACGCAGCCGACAAGATGGTCGACTCCAAGAGCCTCAACATTTCTCAGGACAACATCGTGCCTGTGAAGATGGAGCAACTATCGGCTGAACAGCAAGCCGATTACAAAAAGATGGTAGAAGAGCTCCAGGCCAAGTTACCTACAGTCTTTCACCCAAACAAGATCCGGGGCCGTACATCAAAAGTACAAATTCAGCATAGACGAGCTCAAGGCATCCTCCTCTAGTGGATCAAAGGACAAACAGAAGATGGAGGAGCCAATTCAGGAACAGGACGATTCGGCCCTGCATACTTTACAAGACCGGATCGATTCGGCCGTCCACCACGCACTGGTCAACCAAAGTAGCATCCTCATCAACACCCTTAACAACATGATTGCTACTATGGTCGACGTCAAGATAGCCGACCAACTGCAGTGGGGGCCGACTTACTTCACGGACGGTCAGTTTCCTGGTTACAGGACGTTGGCCACCCAGGGTCGGTTGATTCCACCACCAACACAACCAGGGCCACCAGGAGGGGTCCTCAACCAGCCGAATCCGTTCGGATCGGCTGCAAGACCAGTAATCACCATGCTGAACCGACAACAACCGCTGCCCCAGGATCAGATCGCCAACATGTTCGACGACAATCGACAGTTAGAGCCGGTTGCCCAGATTGGCCTGGACAGACAGTACAACGCCGGTGGCCGACAACTGTTCCCGGGCCCATCAACGCCACCACCGGCAAATTGGCCACCTCCCGCTAATCATCCACTCCACTACCAGTATCAAGGAGGCCACCAAGATCATCACTACAGGCCCCAGACACCACCACCATTGTATCGACAAGCACCTGCACCGTATGATCCATATGAGCCGATACAGCAGGACAACCGGACCTGGGCCGATTTGATTGCGGACGTCATGCGCGATCAATTCGGCCTCAAGCCAAAAGACTCAGGGAACATGTATCGGTATCCTTATCCGGAGCATTTTGAGCGGATTCCATTGCCCAACCGATACAGAATCCTAGACTTTTCAAAGTTCTCAGGGCAGGACAACGTTTCAACCTACGAGCATGTCAACCGATTCTTGGCGCAGTGCGGCGAAGCATCGGCTACAGACGCTTTAAGAGTCCGGTTGTTCCCTTTGTCTCTTTCTGGATTGGCTTTCACCTGGTTCTCTTCATTACTTTACAACTCAATTCAGAGCTGGGCTGATCTTGAAAAATAATTCATAGCTATTTCTACTCCGGCAACCATGAAATGAAGTTGTTGGACCTCACCAGTATCAGGCAAAAGCACAACGAATCGGTTCAAGAATACATTCAACGCTTCAGAGAGATAAGGAACCGATGCTACAGCCTGGTGCTGTCGGATGCCCAGCTAGCCGATTTGGCCTTCCACGGCCTAATCGCGCCGATCCGCGAGCGCTTCTCCGCTCAGGACTTCGGCAGCCTGGCACATCTGGCACAGAAGGTGACGACCCATGAACAAAGATTTCAAGACACCAGGAAGGCCGTCAAAAACATAACTCAAGTCATCGTTGAGTCAGACTCCGATTCCAACGACGATGACGCAGAGGTGGCGGCAGCCGAATGGGCCAAGAACAAAAAGGTCATCGTCTGCCAGTGGCTGCTGAAGACGGCCAAAGAGGAAAAAAAATATGACTTTGACATCACCAAGACCGATATGATCTTCGATCTATTACTCAAGGAGAAGCAGATTCAACTTCCCGAGAACCATGTGATCCCATCGGCTGATGAGTTGAAGAAGAAGAAATACTAAAGTGGCACAACTCTACATCCCATGCCACTAACGATTGTAAAGTCTTCAGATAGCAGATCCAGTCAGCAATAGAAGCCAAAAACTAAAGTTCGCCGATTCCAATCAGCCAATGAAGGTAGACGGCCACCCCTTCCCAATCAATATGGTTCAAGCCTGCCCTAGGCAAGCTGATCGGCAGCGCAGAATGACGTACAGCTTAGCCAAAACATTGAAAGGGGTCAATGCAGAAGGTGAGCCGACTGGAAGCCAAGCCGCGCCAATCAACATGGTGCGCCCCGTTGCCCGATCGGCTGATCGACGGCCGATCAACACGAACAGCCGACGCCGCCCCCAACAGCAATCGTGGCGGGAGGAGGCCCGGTTTGAAAGGTTTTATCGGCAGAAGCTAGAAACACGAGGCCACCGGTAAGACGGGAATCACAGCGGTGCCGATCCCCATTGGCATTGCAAATTTTTCAGGCACTGCTGGGAGATCGGGATGAGGTTGCCAACACTAGAAAACTGCCCGGCTTGCAGCGAGTGCCCCGAGGACGAACACATAAGCCGACCGATCACCAGTACAACTCGGTTCGTCCCAAGGCCCGTTCAGCTCAATCGGCACCGACAGTCCGTTCACGATTGGCTAGGGCCGATCCATCAAGACTTCTCCGACAGAAACGAGAATGATGACTACTGCGATGAAGAAGAGGCCGATGATGAAGAATCAGCTAACCCCCAATGGTGCCCCTCTGACCTCTTCACCAAAACACAGAAATGAAGAATTCAAAGGCTAAAGCGTGAAGGAAGGGAAGAAGAAGTTTGGAAAATGATCCAAGAACAGTGCCGTCGGCTGGGTAATATCAAAAGGCGATGGATCCCCAAAGATAAAACCGCCGCAGCCGACGAGGAGCAAGCTAAGGAGAGTTCAGCCGATCAAGCCAGGAGGGCAGCCAAAGGAAAAGGCAAAGTTTCTGCACCGGTCAACATGATATTCATATTGCCAGCCGAATTCAGTGCTCTTGAAGCCGATGCAGACACTATCGAAGATGACTTGGTGAAACTAGCACTCTCCCCAGACCAAGCTATTTTCAACAAACCCGAGGGAACCGAAAATCGGCACCTGAAGTCGTTGTACGTTAAAGGATTCGTCAACGACAAGCCGATGTCCAAGATGCTAGTTGATGGGGGAGCCGCAGTCAACCTAATGCCCTACGCAACATTCAGAAAACTAGGCAAAGGGGTCGAAGACCTGATCAATACCAATATGGTGCTCAAGGACTTCGGCGGCAACCCGTCAAAAACCAAGGGTGTCCTGGACGTCGAACTGACCATCGGCAATAAGACCGTGCCCACAACATTCTTTGTCATCAACGGGAAGGGGTCTTACAGCCTACTGCTCAGAAGGGACTGGATACACGCCAATTGTTGCGTTCCTTCCACAATGCAACAGAGCCTGATCCAATGGGACGGCGACAAGATCGAGATCGTACCAGCCGACAGGTCAGTTAGCATCGTCAATGCCGATTTGCCGCTCTGAGAAATCGAAGGCATTGATTGTTTGTTTGGGAAAAATCTAGCAAGCCGATTTCTAAATGTGTCCGATTCTACAATACAACTGATTGGAGATGACGAGCCGTAGCTGCTGCTTTGAACAAGACATGGTGGACGGCTCAAGCGTCTTTGGCATGGACACCGCAGACGAAGATGATGGCAAGCTCGGGCAAGGTTTTACGTCGGCCGACGAGTTAGAAGAAATTGACATCGGCTCTGGTGACAAGCCGAGGCCGACGTATATTAGCAAAAATCTACCTTCTCATTATAGATCCCAGCTCATTAATTTGTTAAAAGAATATAAAGATTGTTTTGCTTGGGAGTACTTCGAGATGTCCGGCCTTAGTCGATCTATTGTCGTTCATCAACTACCAATCAAGGCAGGCTATTGGCCGTTCAAACAACCTCCCAGGAGGTTCAAAGCCGATATGTACGACGCGATTAAAGCTGAAATAACTCGGCTATACGATGCTGGATTCATTCGGCCTTGCCGATACGCCGAGTGGGTCTCAAACATTGTCCCAGTGTTGAAAAGGAACGGCAAACTCAGGGTATGCATCGACTTCAGACACCTGAATAAGGCTACCTCCAAAGATGAATACCCAATGCCCATAGCCGATTTGCTCGTAGACGTTGCGTCAAGCCACAAAATTATCAACTTTATGGATGGCAATGCAGGCTACAATCAAATCTTCATGGTCGAAGAGGACATTCATAAAACTGCCTTTTGATGTCCTGGGGCGATCGGCTTGTATGAATGGGTCGTTATGACGTTCGGGCTAAAAAATGCTGGGGCAACATATCAACGGGCCATGAACTACATTTTTCATGATATGATCGGCTCTCTGGTGGAGATCTACATCGACGATGTCGTTGTCAAGTCCAGGGAGATAGAGGACCATATAGCCGATCTCAGGCAGGTTTTGGAGCGGACAAGAAAATATGGCCTGAAGATGAATCCGTTAAAGTGCACGTTCGGCGTATCAGCCGGGCAGTTCCTAGGATTTCTTGTTCATGAAAGAGAAATTGAGGTCACACCTAGAAGCATCAATGTTATCAAAACGATACAACCTCCGAAGGACAAGAAGCAGCTTCAATCATTGATCGGCAAAATCAACTTCATCAGGCGGTTCATAGCCAATCTTTCAGAAAAGATGGAGCCGTTCACACCACTGCTTCGGCTGAAGGCCGATCAAGCATTCACATGGGGGGCAGAGCAACAAAAGGCTTTGGACAATATCAAGGATTATCTAAGCTCCCTCCAGTTTTAATGCCTCCACAAAAAGGGATACCATTCAAGTTGTACCTGTCAGTCGATGATAAGTCAATCGGCTCGGTTTTAATCCAAGAGGTTGAGGGCAAGGAAAAGGCTATCTTCTATCTCAGCCGACGGCTACTGGATGCAGAAATAAGGTATTCACCAGTGGAGAAGCTATGTCTATGCCTATATTTTTCGTATACCAAGTTAAGGCATTATCTGCTATCCAACGAGTGCGTAATAATATGCAAAGCCAATGTCGTTAAGTACATGCTATCGGCTCCAGTTTTAAAAGGGCGGATTGAAAAGTGGATTTTTGCCCTGACCGAATTTGATCTGAGGTATCAAGCGCCAAGGGCAGTTAAAGGGCAAGCCATAGCCAACTTTATCGTGGAGCACGAGATAGCTCAATCGGCTCAATCGAAATCATGCCTTGGACATTGACATTTGATGGCTCGGTTTGCACCAATGTTTGCGGCATCGGCTTGGTCATTATTTCGCCTAGGGGGCAAGTTTTCAATTTGCTTTCGCTATTAACCCCCATGCTACAAACAACCAAGCCGAATACGAAGCCGTACTTAAAGGATTGCATCTACGCAAGGAAGTTGAAGCCGACACCATCGAAATAATGGGAGATTCACTGTTGGTCATCAGCCAGTTGTCAGGAGAGTATGAATGCAAAAACGACGTGCTGATGATCTACTATCAGCAATGTCGGGAATTGATGGAAGGTTTTCGGTTGGTCACGTTGAAGCATATCCCCAGAGAACAGAATATTGAGGCCAATGATTTAGCTCAAGGGGCATCCGGCTACAAGCCGATGATAAAAGATATTGATATCGAAGTTGCTGCCATTACAGCCGACGATTGAAGGTTTGAAGTCTACAACTATCTCAAGAACCCCTCTCAATCGGCTACAAGGAAACTGCGATATAAGGCATTAATATATGTTTTGCTCGATGAAGATCTGTATTATCGGACGATTGATGGTGTGCTGCTTAAGTGTTTGGGAGCTGATCAAGCCAAAGTGGCTATCGGAGAGGTGCATGAAGGGATTTGCGGCACACATCAATCGTCTCATAAGATGAAGTGGCTACTCCGGCGAGCAGGATATTTCTGGCCAACGATGCTGGAGGACTGTTTCAAGTATTACAAAGGTTGCCAGGATTATCAGAAGTTCGGCGCCATACAACTAGCACCAGCATCGGCTATGAATCCAATCATCAAGCCTGCCGTTCAGAGGATGGGGCATTGACATGATCGGCCAGATCAATCCACCCTCAAGCAGAGGGCACAAGTTTATTCTAGTGGCAACAGACTATTTTACACAATGGGTGGAAGCAGTCCCCTTAAAGAAAGTTGACTCTACGGACGCGGTCGAGTTTATCAAAGAACATATTATCTACCGATTTGGCGTCCCACAAACAATCACAACGGACCAGAGATCTATATTCATATCAGACGAATTTGTTCAGTTTGCCGACGACATGGGGATCAAGCTACTTAATTCTTCACCGTACTACGCACAGGCCAAAGGGCAAGCCGAAGCTTCAAATAAAAGTTTGATTAAATTGATTAAAAGAAAGATCTCTGAGTACCCCAGGCAATGGCATAGCCGATTAGCCGAATCACTGTGGGCATATCGGATGGCATGCCATGGATCAATTCAAGTCCCTCCATACAAGCTAGTCTACGGGCATGAGGCAGTGCTACCATGGGAAAGCATCATCGGCTCAAGGCGCATTCAACTACAGGATCAACTCACAGCCGATGATTATTATCACTTGATGGTGGACGAATCATAAGACTTAGTTTATCCAGGATGAGGGCCCTGGAAAAAGTTACAAGAGATAAAGAACGAGTAGCTAGACATTATAATAAAAAAGTTGTGCCTAAATCTTTTGAAGAGGGCGAACTCGTTTGGAAATTGATCCTGCCGATTGGATCCAGAGACAATAAATTCGGCAAGTGGTCGCCAAATTGGGAAGGGTCTTTCAAGATCCACAAATGCGTCTCTAAAGGGGCCTACATGTTAGAAGGGTTGGATGGAGAATTATTTGGAAGGGCTCTGAATGGAAAGTATTTGAAAAAATATCACCCAAGTGTATGGATCAATTCATGATTCGGCTCTGTTTGTTTAGCCGATTCGTGTTAGCCGATGCGTTGTAACGCACGCATCGCCTTTAGGTGATTTTCAAGTCATGTTTTTCCCTAGTTACCCGCAATCGACTGGCGGTGGCCAATGGTTATGACAACAAGACGCAAGTGTATTAAGCTCATAATTTCGTCGACATCAAAGACATCAACGAAATTAGGGGGGCATATGCATATACAAAATAACATGATATCGAGGAAACGGAGCAAATTTTTCAAAATTTTTCACATCTTCAAGAGTTTAATGTGATCGGCAAACATGCATTAAGCAGGAATCAAGTAAAGCAAGGAACAATGTTAGCCGATTACAAAAGCAAGAAACAATGTTAGCCGATTACAGAAGTTGGACAATGTAAGCCGATTACAAGTGATAAGTTACAAGGTTTACGAGTTCGGCCCTAACTATTACAACCAGCTCAGCGCTTGAGAAAGTCCTTTATGGCCGATATTGCCCTACGTCGGATCATGTCTATTTCTTCTATGGCCCTCGCGTCGGCTGCATCGCTCCCAGGGATCGGCTTCATTGCCCTGGCCATGTCCGACAGGTTTGACACGGCTGCCTTGATCTTTGCTCGCTAGTCTTCTATCTCTTTCGGCAGGCCGGCCACGCGTTGTTCTTTGGCCGCGACGTCAGCATCGACGATGGCAAGCTTGGCTATCAGCTCTTCCCGGCGTTTGCGAAGCCGATCGAGTTCCGCAATCGGCTCGGTCTTTAGGGCGTCAAATTTGGCCTTTTCGATGGTGATGTCTTGCCGGCTGGCCTTGATAGTGGCTTCTAAGGCCTTGTTCTCGCGGCGATCGTCTATCCTTTGTCTGGCTCGTTCAAGCTTGTGCCAATGCACCTCCAAAAAGGTAGCTGGCATGATAGTGTCAGCCAGCTGGTCTGGTAGCCGATCCTGGACGTCCTCGAACCGACTATGGATGGAACTGCAATCGGTGACCAAGAAGTCCAGAGAGCATTCTAGCCGTTTGGCTATGTCCGCCAAGGTGGCTTGTAGCTCATCGTCTGATACGACCACGGTCTTGTCAACGCTCTCGTCGGGATCAAGAAATTCTGATAAGTCGAAGTCCAGGAGATCGGCTACAGACTGCAAGATTGGAAATTGGTTAGAGAGCCGACATAACTAACAAGTCGATTTGTAAAGTTGAGTGAGGCTTACTCGGACAGCTGGAACTGATGTAGCCACGTCCTCAGCATCATCGGCGCGCGCGGCCATCGACGTCGGCTCCCTCGATGCACGGGGGGCAGATGTTGGAGCGCGAGGGGGCTGTAAAAAGATGTGAGTTAAAATTCGGCTGTGCTAGTGAGAAAGAAATGCGGGTTGAGCTTACCGAGGGAGGGGGAGCCGTTTTCTTCCTTGTGGCTAACTTCTTGACCTATGGATGCCCAAAGCCGATAAGTTGCAATGTGAAAAAGTGAAAGATGGCTGAACTGGGCAGTAAAAACACTTATCGGCTGAGGGCGTGGGATGTGTCTCGGAGGGCTTGGAGTTCGCTCAGTGGTTTGCTCGGCCGATGGAGTTTGGGCCTGCTTATCGAAAGAACTTGATTCGGCTGTGGCAGTGTTGACGGCCTCCTCCATTTCCTCATCCCTGACTTCTTCTTCGAGGGTCGCATCCATGTCCGGATCGACTGGGGGCAAGTCATTGGCTGGGGTTGTCCTCGGCTTCTTTGAAGCACGCTTCTTTTTCTCTGCAGCTGGAGTAGCCGCAGCCGATGGTGCCGCCCTTTTTGGCCGATGCAGCGGCGCGCGGGTCTGGCCGTGGAGCAAAGTACCCACTTTCGGCGCTTGGTAGCCGATGATGGACGGGGCCAACCCACCTCCAGATAACAGCCCAGGAGCGTATTGGATGGCCACCCCTGTATTGCTTGTGTGCGGGGGGAGGAGTCGGTTGTCTGCAAAAGAAATGGAGCATAATCAGCCGATAATATAGAGAGGGATTGAAAGAACGGGGATTAAGATAAGGAAAAGGATACTTACCGATGGGGTCATTTCTGGATCGATGATGGTCAGGTACATAGAGGCCAATTGCTGGAACAAGTGTTGCTTCCATTCATTCCACCATCAGCTGAAGATCGACGTTCTCCGTATTGCCAGATCAATGTTGTAAATACTGCCTAGAGGGGGGTCAGGTATATTGAGCAGCCGATTCATCATGATGTCACCCTCAATCTTGCCTCTGGTCTGGATCTTGTCTGTGTAATACAGGCCGATCGGCAACTGACCCATTCCCAGTTGCCTTGCGGCCACCATCGAATGATAAAATTCGTAGGACTTTTGAACGTTGCGTCCTTGGTGGATGCCGACTGGAAGTATGCAGGGTGTGATGGCCGATGTGTAGATTTCCCTCGGCTTGTCATAAGTTTCAGAATTAAGTTCATCCAGCCGAAGATCATCGGGGAGTTCAAATTTTTCAAAGTCCGTATAGGCAAACCATATCCTTGAGGTGCTTGGGAAGCCGCCGTACAAGTTGCCAAACCAATCTTTGAACTGATCGGCTGTCAGTTTGGATCCGGGATAGGTTGCCGCTGCCTCCCCATATGATAAGCATCGGCGGGTTGTTACTTCTTCATCATCTTCGAATCTCGGCTTGATCAAGGGGAAATCGGCGTCTAGTGGGGATGGTTTTTCTGCGACCAGGTGGAGATGAAGGTTTAACCACAGTTGTAATAGCCACCAAGGCCCTCCTGTGTTGACGGCTTGTTGAGAGGCTAGTCGAGCCGATGCACTGCTCAGCATTTGGTATAAGTAGCCGAGCAGATATTTCCCCAGAGGTACTTGCTTCTTGCTCACTAGAGCTTCGGCTACGTGTTGTCGTTGCTCGTCGGCCCACAGCTCGACCCACAGAAGACATATTTTTCTAGCCACATCAACAAAAAGGCAGTGTGCTCTCTCTCAGTGATTGGGCCGTCCTTCATATTCATGGAAATAAATCCACTCCAACCCCCTATGCTTTTGGTCTTGAAGTTGTGAGGGCACTTGATATTGAAGCCGGTTGGGTCAACTGTGGATGTTATGTCTAACCCTGTGATCATTACTATGTCCATGAGGGTTGGCGTCATCGGCCCTTGCCTAAAAAGGAATGCATTTAGCGTATCCGACCAGAAATAGGTGGCAGCCGATAAGAGAGGTTCATCCTTTGAAATATCGGCTATTGTCAGGGCTAGGCATTGGTTTATCTCATCTCAGTCCAGTGAGTCTGCAGCCTAGTCGACATCCGTGAATTCCAAGCTGGCCAGGTCTTATCCGTTGAAGGCCAGGATTTGAAGGCACTAGACCAATAAGCTAGGTTGGGGATAGAGAATCTGAAAGGGACTCTGTTTGTTTCGGCATTGATGACCTCGCTGGGGTTTGTGTTGCCGATTGGCCCTAATAGAAACTGGTTGGGGCTGGTGAGGTCTGGGATTGCAATTTGGTAACCAAGATGCTGTGGTTTAAAGGATGGAAAGACGAGGTTATGAAAGTTGAAAGCCAAATTGCGCGGAATAAAAGATGGTAGACGATGGGACTTACCTCTGGGTATTCCATCTGAGGTGCCTCGGAGTGGGCGCTCGAAGAAGCCGAGGTCGCTGAGTTCGCCGAGGAGGTCGCCGGAGAGCTCACGGGTTGCTGAGGTGGCTGTTGGTTTGCGGTAATGTGACACGTGCGGTGGCCGCGAAGCGGTATTTGAAGGATATTTTTGGGCAGCCGAAACGGTTTCGGTCGGAGAAAGCGAAAATTTGGAAAGGCAACAAATCCGCGATATTATCTTATCACGGACTTGGGGGCATGTGTTAACGACCAAATTTGGTAACCAAATCCCTAAACTCAAGGTCAAATTTGAAGCGGAATTGGATTGGCGGAATAATCTGCGGTGGAGCAGAGGCTGCATCGGCTATGCTCAAATCGGCTGAGTAACGATCGGCTATGAGGTCAATCGGCTGAGGTTGGATCGGACAAGGACAGCCGATAGCCGATGCTTAGTCAGAGGAGAGGATAAAACCGTTTTCGATGAAAGTGGTTGAAGATAAATAGAAGATTCGGTTTCCAAATTGCGCGTTAAAAGATATTGCCATCTATGGATAGAGTCCTGTAACGGAAATTGTATCTATAAATTAGAAATTTGTTTAAACTGTCTATTGTAATACAACATGGGTCCTTCCCGGGATATTCTCGTATTTTAAATAGTAGTTTAGATAGAGTCCAGGGTCTGTACAGATAATGTTATTCTTGGGTATAAATAGGACCCGAGATCCCTGTAATTATACATTCTCTCACAATCAATACAACCTTCGGCGCATCGCCTCCTTTTTCTTCAGACGAACAACTGATCCGGCTTCGGGCTGCATCGTTTCGATCCCCAAGTTCAGGTAAATGTTTGTCATTAGTGACGTATCTCGTTGAATTTAGTGCTTCCATCGTCATGACACTCTAAATTCGATGATTTATGTTGCGCTAGTTATCATATATCGCATATAATCTAGAACAATGTTTAGATCTATCTCGTCATCGGCTCACTTTCGTCAGGAATCGACAGCCGATAAAGCTAGATCTAAAGGTTGTTAGGATTATATGTAATATCCACCGTCTCGAGGTATTTACATCAGCCACAGTAGATCAGACTGTTCTTTTTATACTTAATGTTGCATCAGTGTTGAACTATTAAGTCGTTTTTAGAGCTTTCACGATTTGTTTGGCTAGATGTATTTTGCTTAGAGACAGTGCTGGGGTTTCAGCCGGCCTTATCTGTTCTAATGTTCTTTCGATATGTTTGTTATCAAGATTATTAAAACCGCCTCTTATATTAAGATCTTGCTCTAGTTAAATGCCTTAAACCAGAATCAGTTTGTCAGCTACAGCCGATAGCCGACTGATCTAGGTTTAGCGCATTTAGCTCAGATCAATATCTTTTCATAAGATAAATCGGACTATTAGCCAATTCACGGTTAGACTCATGACATCAGCTAAAGGTTGTTAAAGCATATATTTATTATTCTGTTGTATATTTGGATTAAGTGACTAATACTGTCTCGGCAACAGCCGATCTATTCTAGTCACTTGGTTTAAATACACTTTGGAATAGCATATATGTGTAAATTGACTCCTGCAGCCAATCCAGTAGGATCCAACTTAATACTTAACGCATATATCTCTATTTTTCTTGTTAGTTAACAGATCAAACCAACTGGCACACCTTGAACAGCATAGGTAGCCGAGAAGGACCTGCACTGAAGTTAAGCAGATCTCCCAGGCCAACGCGTGAGAGAAATTTCTCATCAACACCTGTCTATTTCAACTTGCACATCCAGGATATCCATTTCGGGTGTTGCTAGATGTGATGGATAATAAACTGGAGATGCAATAACAAAAAGGAGGATATCCATTCCGGGTGTTGCTAGATGTGATGGATAATAAACTAGAGATGCCATAACAAAAAGGAGGGTTTACTTAGTTAAGTGAAAGTGTGAAATAGAAAAGTACTGATGTGTGAACCTATTTCATAGAACTACATATTTAAGTTGATGTGTGAACCTATTTCATAGAACTACATATTTAAGTTGTGTCACTAAGCTACTGATGTAAACTGAGTAGTCATATACAATCGATATATAGAGAATCACCTTTAGATATTAGAATCAAATAAAATACTATCCTTGTCAAAGAATCAAAATTGTTTTCGTAACAAATGAAAAATGCTAAAGTTATTTCAGTTTGACATATCCATATAGAACCACCTTTAGATATTAGAAAAGCGAAAGCAAGATCCCATGTTGAGTTGTATGACAGGATGAAGCATTTTACACTGTTTCATGATTTTAGGCTTACTCCCTACGCAGTTAATGCTTAAATGCTTAAATATAAATTTATGGCAATACTGGGTACAATTTAAACCTTTTGCTTTAGGGTGATGGGTGTTCTGAAAAGAAAATAATTCTGTTATGTGCTTGGGTTTCTCTAATAATTCTTGGATCTACATTGCTAGGCTTTATTCTGGTAATGTGTTTATGATCTTGAGTGCTATGCTTTATTTTGGTAATGGTGTATTTGTTTATACATAGATTAATAGGGCCTTTGTACTTTCTAGTAAATGATATGTCATTTACCATGCATATGGTATAATAAAAGGTCACAGGTTTGTATCCATGGCATAAATGCGGTTTTTTTATCTATTACTGTCAAAATATTTGGAACCCAATCATGGTTCTCTGTTGTCTCTGCTGAAAGAAAAGTTGTAGCAATAAATCTTCAGGAATCTAGCTAAAATGTATATAAAAGTTATTTTTTAGAGTTATCAATGACACTTTTACTAAACTTCTCTCCTTCAGGTATTCAATATAGTCTTGTTTATGTTAGCTAATTTACATTCCAAGTATTAGGTTGTGGAGGCACCCTCGGACTCCACAGATGGTACAGCTCTCTCTGCATATCATGCATATCAGTACTTCACTAGAGCATGCCGAAACAGTATGTATCTGTCTATAGATCTTCTTTCTTTGTTCTTTACTTTGTAGTAATCTTTACCTTCTTGATTGTAGACTATTCCAGACTCCATCAGAATGCTTGTCCAAACCAGAATTTGAGCGTCGTACTGCAAACCAGAATGAATCGGTATGTTTTAGTTCATCAGTCTTACAAATTCTCCCTTGATTTAGTTACCTTTTCGCTTTGGATCCTAATGATGATAAGTTGTTATCCAGAGCAGATACACCACCAGAAATGGAGTCAACTTGTACATGCAGTACAGGGAACGTATGTACCTTTTGTCACTGTCAGTTCTCAATGTGCTCCAGTGAATAACCATTACCAATTAGACATATATAACATTTTCTTACAAAAGTATCTAACTCACTCTTATAAAATTGTTCACCTTGTGAAGATGGATGAAGAAGACCACACTTCTGTGAGTATGAAGGAAGAGGTCAGTGCTGCTGTACCAGTGAATGGTGAAAATGTGGTAGAGCATATACAGGCAAAGCAAAAAAGATAAATATTTTGATCAGCAACAAAAATATATCCAGGTATTTTTAAAGCTAGATGTTCTCTTTTGAATTTAACTCTTCATCCATACTACATTTGAATGTTTGTTGACAATTTTCTACAGGACTTGAGAAGTAATCTTGCCACTATGAAGTGTGTGAAAGTGTATTTCATCTGCGAAGGATAGTTAGCTGCGAAGGATAGTTAGGGTAGTGTGTGGAAAGGTCCTTGTATAAGTGTATTTTCTTTGCAAATATTTCAATATTTATTTTTTTATGTTTTTAGGGCAATAGGTGCCGGTTCTTGTAGAGAATCGGCACCAATTCGGTCTTATAGGTGTCGGTCACAATATAGGAACCGACAACTATTAGGCATTATAGGTGCCGGTTTCTATTAAAAACCGGCATCTAATAGGTGAAGAACCGGTACCTATTCGCCCGAATAGGTGTCGGTTGAAGAACCGATACCAATGACTTTAGTCATTGGTGTCGATCAATAGGTGTCGGGTCCGAAACCGACATGTTCAAAATCATTTTTTTCCGTATTTTCATATGGATCAAAATGACGTGTTGTTTAAAGGTTAAAGATAAGCCTAACAAACGAGTCCCAATTTTCAGGCTCTGATCTTCTATAAAATATCAATAACATTAAGCTGGTTTGATGAATATCAATGATATTTTTGTATACGTAATTAACCCTTGTACCGGGCTTGTCATGACGATGTATTAGACCATCTCTTCTAATTTCTACCATGATTTTCTTTCTACGTTTGCTTGCGTTACAATCTGAAACGATGATTGAAATCACTCTTGCACATGCAATGGCAGCTTTTATGAGCCACCAGTCGACCACACGCGCGTGCGTGGCGACGGTCCGTCCTCTCTCTTTGGCTCTGAACCACGACAACAGAAACACAAAAGAGATGGGGACGAGAAAGGAAGAACACAGACGGACTCGTATATCCTCTTTCCCAGTGGAATCCATTGCTCTCGCCGCTTTTATCATCTCTCATCGCTTTCTGGCGTGTTCTATAGTGAGGATCAGCCCAGCTACTTTCTCGATTTCCATTAACAGCGATATAAATTGTTTTCAAAAACTAAGTAAATTTATCTTTTACTAGGACGCAATCCTCTTGTTTTCATATCTCCTACCACATAACGTACATGTATATCTATCTTCTTTTAAAATTTTGCAAATTACTCCTTAAACATTTTATATTAAAAATAATTAAATCTAAATGGATAACCATGTATAAAATCGAATTAATTTAAATTTTTTTATAGAAAATATGTAATTCTTTTATCCGTAGCAAAAGTAAATGGATAACCATGTATAAAATCGAATTAATTTAAATTTTTTTATACAAAATATGTAATTCTTTTATCCGTAGCAAAAGTATGGACATTCGGCTAGTGTATATAAACTGACACATCTTTTTTTTTAAATTTGATTGATTTTAAATTCTTTACCATCAAATCACTCAATCATATTACTTACATGTATGAAGATGATCTAATCTAAAAGATGATTGAATTCAAAAGATGGTTGAATTCTTTCTAAATTTTTATGTTAGTGGTGATTGTGTCTTATATTTTAGAGATAGATAGAGTAATATTTAATTATTTATATGTTAATAATATTTGTTGTTTATAACGCGTCGTCTGCGCAACGTGCATGCGTCTGGCCGGCTCCCCTTTCGGCCGGAGAAAGGCAGAGTCAGTCCCATGAAAAGAAGCCCCGAGTGCGTGCTGGACGAACGCAACAACCGATCGAGCCGCGTGACACGATCTTCATTGATCATTTTCCGTCGTCGTTGGAGGATCGACTCGGAAAGGCTGCGACGATACGACTAACGTTAATGTTCTTTTTTCTGTTTTCCGATTGAGATATATATATTATTTTAGTTTTTGATAGTATGTTTTTAAAAATTGTTAAAACGATGTATTTAGTAGAAAAAAGCAGTTTTAAAATAGCATATAAATTATTTTTTAAGTTTTCTTTTTAGATCATTTTCTCTAACCTAACTTTAATCTTTATTTTCAATAGAAACGGACACCGTCTGAGGTCCTGCTCAGCACGGTCCTAGTTAATTTTTACTTGTAAATTTTATGCTAGCAAGTGATAAATGAACTATGAAGCGAGTTTTTTTTTTTGCGAGCAGCGGGATACTAGTGCGGCAGTGTTGGTAGCCAAGATTCATGCCATTGATGGAAGTGGAGGATGATGGCAGTGGCGGTGGAGCAGAGTATGCCATGTGACGCGCGCTGAAAGCCTGAATCAATCGCGTATTTGTTCGATAGTTTGTGGGTTTTCTGAAGAAGAATGGCTGGCTTTCAGCTTTGGCTGGAGCTCCATCGATCGATCGAGCCCTCGTCTCATCTCCTCTCCTTCTCGGCCGTCCCCAACGTGCCGAAAAAGAGGTAAAAAAACACAAAAGGGAGTGAAAAGCGACTTTGGTTTCGTTTGGTCAACCTGGTAATCAAGCACTACTGATCATCATATGTTTTACGTGCCTTGATTTGTGTGGCTCTCTGCCATGCCCACTGAAATCGGTACCTGCCAAACGAACCAGCAATGGTTGATTTTTCTGGTGCTTGTACAGCCACAAACCCATGTTGTTTTGGACATATGTGCTAACCAAGCCTCTGAAACTTTTAGGACTGGTATTTGTAAATGGGTGATAACATGGAAATTGTATGAGTAGGTTTGGTTCGAAAAGCACTTACTTTCCTGATAGCATTATGATTTGGGACACCAAAGTTGTGTTTGGGCCATGAGAGAGTAGTATTCATCAAGAAAAAAAGAAAAGAAAATTCAGGTTAGGATATTAATGCCCCCCAGCAGAACATATTTGCAGCTATGTAGTACAAACATGGCATGATGCTCCAGTTTCCCTTTGATGATCTGTTGTGTCAATCATTTCAGTTCTTCAACTACCAAACCTTGTTCATTGCAGGGGAACTCGAGTTCAGGTGTTGGCACCTAACTTGGCAAATCTCTAGCACTTGTCTTACTACCAACTGCATCTGCAGGAAACAATATACAAATGTGCAGGCCTAATAGGCCGCGAATCTGAAGATGTATGCTTGCTTCCAACACATAAAGCTCAGATTCCAGCCTCTGAGTTCTATGATTGCGGCGATCCAATGATCACAAATTCGGCACCAAAGAGCGGCAGTAAACTACACAAGAATCCTTAAAAAGCTATCTGCAAAGGATGTACTTTGCATCTTAAAATGAATATATAATAGTACATCACCATGCTTTTGATTAATACCCACTCTCTGTATGTGCCAATTCTAAGATGCAATGCAAAGGTACCAACTTACTTACCAAGCCAGAAACAATCTTGATCTCAGTAAAATGGCTTGAGTGAGATTGGTGATTTCTTACAGTGACTTGGTACCTACTAACTGAAACTCTGAATATGATGCATTCAGAGCTACTGATCATCTTCCTCTCTGTTGAGATTCTGAACCCAACACAACCAAACTGAACATCGCATCAGCTGAAACTGCTAACTTCTGATGAAGTGGAACTCTAGAACACAGATCAGTTCAACCGGCCGGCCACTGACGATCGTGTCAGCTACTGACTTCAGCGATGCTGTGCAGCGATGGGCGCCATTGACGATGCCTAGAATGTGTCGCCGAGCTGCTTCGTTGGCTGTCTCTGTCATGCTGCGAAACCACAATTGGATGGGCGGCAGAAGAGTAATCAGAATTCAGAACATGGCACTTTGTCAATCTTTTATATAGTTTAGGAGACTTTGGAATCAAATTAAATTAAAGATCAAGCAAAAATTGCTACAATCTCAAGAACTACTGTTGGATGATTCTTGTCCATTACTTTTTAGGAGTTAAGGAGTAGTTGCAAGACTTTAGACCATTGAAAGTCTGGCCTTTCTGCTAGCATCTTGTAAACTAGCAGGTTGCATATTCCCCATGTATCTGACATCTTACAAGGGAATGTCAAACTTAAATGTTTTTATTTAGGAGAAGACAGACAAGAAAAATAAGTTAAAACCACTCATCCATGCCTTTTTTCCATGTGATATGAGGAAATCATGGTATGGCACAAGGTGGTTGTTTATAGTTTGGTTTGAGAATAATTTGTCCACTAAGTACATAAATAAACAGAGCCATTATATCATGTTTAGAGTACATTATTGCTAAACATATTCCTGGTATCATGATCAGGTATTATATGATATCTATAATGGATCTGATTAGTTGGTTAGGTACTAGTGTGTCACAAGGAGGGTGGCCAACTAAACATAGAAATAACAGTTGGGTTGAGCTATAGCCTAAGTAAACTTACTTGATTCATAATATACTCCAAAATTAGAATGTTAACCAACTAATGTGCTTACCTACTCCTAGTGTTCACTCAACCAAAAGAAAGAAATTATTGAATAACAACATATAGTTAAAATTCAACATGCAAATTCACAAATTTAAATTTCAAACATATAAAAACATGTCCCTTTTGCTTCAGAAATTAAGTCTTAAATACTTCACTTATGCAATCAACTTATTAACACATATATCAATCAAATCATTTCTTTCCATTATATGAGTGTAATTAAGTTGATTGAATGGTAGGATTCAAACAACATGTTGATTGAGTAATTAATGGTAAATTGGTAAGAACAGCTGAGATGATGAAGAAACAGGAGAGGAGATCAAGCAGCAAGGAGATCGTGACATACCTGATCAAGATTTTCATCAAGCTGCGTGTGGTCGACGCCGCCGGAATTGATCCTAACTCCGGTGCCGGCGGGCTTGGATTCCAGATGCTGCACCGCCCTCCTCGACTTCTCCTCCTTCGCCTGCAGCGCTCTGGTGACCTCGTCGACGGTGATGAGCCGGTAGGCCTGGCCAAGGAGCAGAGTGTCCCGCGGCTTGAGCAGCTTCACCCGCGTCACCCGCACCGTGCCGGTGCCGGTGCCGCGCCGCTCGGCCCGCGCCGGCGGCGGCGGTGGCGGCCGCTTCTCCTCGGCGACGCGGAGGGTGACGAGCGCGACGTAGTGGCCCGGGTTGGCGCGCATGACCTCGGCGGCGGTGGTGGCCCAGTAGAGCCGCTCCACCCGCCCGCCCGGGTGCTGCACCACCACCGTCGCCGCCTCCGCCGCCTGGCAGTTCCCCATCGAATCGAGACACACTAAGCTTTCCTTCTTGCCGGCGAGCAGCGGCGTCGCGTGGCGGCGCGAGCACTGGAAGTAGTACGGTCGCGAGCGCGGCGGTGGGCGGTGGTGTTAACGACGCGACGCGACGGGAGAGCGATGCGATATGCCGCCGTTGGCGCTCGCGTTGGAGCTGAGGAGGGTGACCGTTTATACCACGCCGCGCCAGAGCGCGGCGTGGCGCCGCAGGGGCGGTGGATCATTTACGGCCTACCGCTATCTGGGATCTCCTGTGCTGGCCTCACAATTTCCACCTAAATATTTTGAATTTTTCTTTAAACAGGACAGATATTTGATTTTTTTAAAAAAATTAAGCAAATATTGTTTAAATTTAGTAATTTTTTTCAAATTTAAATTTTTTTTGAAAATTTAGTCCTCCAAAATATCTATGCCTCCATAAATAGTTAACTTGTGACACCACAATTTAAATTCTAATGGGTTAAGTCACACATCATCTCGTCTGTGTCGATTTTGGTGTTTATTTGTATTTTACTACCAACCTAACACAAATCACCCCCTATGACTATTTTGTTTGAGTTGATTAGAAAATTTTACTTTTTTATGTCATGGAAGAAGATTTTACATAAGAACAAAGGATGGTTCTTAAGGGTCGGTGATCATATTCATATGTCCTATCAACGGTCTATGCCTCTGGTCTAACAACCAGGCATGCAGTTTTCAAGAACACTTGATCGGAAAGCATGAAAAAAGGCACAAGACAAATGAAAAGTTATTGGCGATGGCGTGTCCAGGCACTACTTTAATTTCTATTTAATTTCTATTTGACATTTTGTGTTGGCAATTTGCTGTAGTATAATAAAAGAACCTTTATGAACATTATTTAACTTACTTTGCTTGGATACAAATAGCGGTTTTCGGCGCCTCATATCTGGAACTGCCTTTTTCTCTTGTTGATAATAATGGGGCTGTTGATAGTAGTTGTTATTGCGGTCTACTCTCTTCGTTCTATCATGAAGCGTATTAGTTTTGTTTTAAGTTAAATTTCTCTAACTTGTATGAGCATCAATAATCGGAATGTTTTTTCAGCGAAGTAATATCTTCCAAAATTTTCATTCGTTCGATTATTTTACAGAAAATAACTCATCGTCCTAATACTGAAAAAGAAAAAGAATGTTTGATAAAAAATGACGCCCATTGTAACGCACAGAGATATTAACAGTACTGATTAATAAATAAATTTGTCCACACGTTTAAGCATGGACTATTCCCATGTACCAGCATGTCGTATAAACATTATACTTTCTCATGCAAGTAAAGACTTTGAAGGCATCCTAGATTAGTACTCTACGTCTGTACCAGAGCTTAGAGCCACAAGTGTTACCATCAGATTTCAGAGGTACTAAGGCAAATGTCAATGGTTTCTGTCTGAAAACATTAACCACCACCGACCGCTCGAAGTACAAGTGTGTATGTTCGTCGAGATTGTATACAAAATACTGCCTCTGGTTTTAACGCATGGCGCTGCACATGACTATTTATCTGGTTTGAAAATTAGTGCAAATACAAAATATATGTATCATACTTAAGTTTATTTAATAATAAAATAATTCATAATAAAGTAAATAATATTTACTACATATATTTATTTGAATAAAATTGATGATTATATGTTATAGCCTAATAAAAGTCAATAACCGCATCTGAATTTCCTGAAACCACGCACAGACACAAGCACCGGCGTTTGTCTCTCTCTGTTGATCTCTAAGTACTTAGCTACCTTTCCTAATATGAAAAATTCTAACTCCATTCCATTTCAGATATATGAATTAAACTTAGAGTGAAGCAAATATGTTCCACCCGGATGATGGAACAGAGCGAAGCACAGCCCTCGTGAAACGGAGTAGTAGTAGCCTCAATCAATTAGTCTAAGCTAATCGGTTAAGGAAGAGCTGCTCCTTGGATTTCAGGAAATCCCATATACTTAAACGCAAAGTAGAACGAGAGTAGTAGTTTATCTCATGTGCTATCCTTTCCTTCTAGAAAAAGGTACGGTAGTAGTGGTAAACATCTTCCCCCATCAACGCACAATTTCTCCATCTACTCGATATCAGATGTGACTGATCGAGCTCAAGCTTGTGAAATGGAAGAAAACGAAGAACCTGCAGCTCCAAGTGGCGGCGGTGATGTGAGCTGAATTAGGTTGATCAGTCGAATTGAAGCCAGGAATTCATTCAGTCGGCAACGGTAGATGTCCACGTACTGCTCAAGGGAGATGCGAATTGAGTATGCAGAAATCACGTATTTGCGTATCAAGAATCGCTTTCCAATGTCAAGATCATGAGGGATGTAGATACACGACGCTATATCCAATTGTACTGTGCTGAATTTAAGAGGCCATGTGAGGGTCGGTTTGTGATGTCAAGCGTACACGGCAAATATATTCAGGACTAACAAAAATGTCCGTGCGTCGCAACAGGACAACGACACAGAAAGGAAAGCAGGTGGCAGCGCGGGAGCTCCGAGCGGCGACGGGAGGGAAGAGCGTAGGTACGGCGTGGGAGCTCCGAGCAGCGATGGAAGGGAGGGGCGCAGACGCGGCGCGGATGGGGACGGGAAGGAGGGACGCAGGTGGTCTTTTTTTTCATCCAAGCCCTTTCTTTCTTTTCAGCATTGGGACTACTGTTAATTTTATAAATACTCAAGGGATTTTCTGCAAAATAACCAGGTGGACGAAAATTTTGGGTAAAAACACTACTTACTTTATAGATAGTTATAGATTATAGATTATAGATTGTAGATTGGAGACGATTGGAGACGAAAAGCCTCAATTATTACTTTGAAGGCATCGTGAAGGACTCGAGCGTCTATACCAAGGACACCGTGGATGATCTGGATGGCAAACTTGGGCAAGGTTTTATATCGGCCGACGAGCTTGAAGAGGTTGATATAGGTCCAGGAGATAGACCTAGGCCGACATATATTAGTAAAAAATTGTCTTCTCATTTTAGAATCAAGCTTATTGATTTATTGAAGGAATATAAAGATCGCTTTGCTTGGGAGTATTTTGAGATGCCAGGTCTTAGCCGATCAATTGTTGAACATCGACTCTCTATTAAACCAGGATATCGGCAATACAAGCAGCCCCCAAGGAGATTCAAACCCGATATGTATGACATAATTAAGGCCAAAATTACTCGGCTATATGATGCTAGTTTTATTCGGCCATGCCGATACGCTGAGTGGGTTTCTAACATAGTTCCAGTGATCAAGAGAAATGGCAAACTTAGGGTGTGCATCGACTTTCGAGACTTAAATAAGGCTACCCCTAAGGATGAGTACCCTATGTCAATAGCCGATTTGCATAAAATCATAAGTTTTATGGATGGCAACGCTGGATACAATCAGATTTTCATGGCCGAGGAAGACATCCATAAGACTGCTTTCAGGTGTCCAGGTGCAATCAGCTTATATGAATGGGTTGTCATGACTTTTGAACTGAAGAATGCTGGAGCTACTTATCAAAGGGCCATGAACTATATTTTTCATGACTTAATCGGCTTCTTGGTCGAAATTTATATTGATGAAGTGGTAGTCAAATCCAGGGAAGTTGAAGACCATATAGCCAATTTAAGAAAAGTTTTGGAGAGAACTAGAAAATATGGTCTGAAGATGAATCCTAGTAAGTGCGCCTTTGGAGTATCGGCTGGGCAATTCCTAGGTTTTCTTGTTCATGAAAGGGGGATTGAGGTGACACGAAGAAGTATCAATGCAATCAGGAGTATTCAACCTCCACAGGATAAGAAGCAGCTGCAATCTTTGATCGGCAAGGTGAATTTTATTAGGCGTTTTATTGCCAATTTATCCGAGCAGATGGAGCCCTTTACACCATTATTAAGGTTGAAAGCCGATCAAGAATTTACTTGGGGGCAGAGCAGCAGAAAGCTTTGGATAACATCAAGGATTATTTAAGCTCCCTCCGTTTTGATCCCTCCACAAAAGGGAGTGCCTTTCAAGTTATATTTATCCCGACGAGAAGTCTATCGGCTCGGTTTTGATCCAGGAGTTTGAAGGCAAGGAGAAGCAATATTTTATCTCAGCAGAAGGCTTTTGGATGCAGAAACAAGGTACTCTCCAGTGGAAAAGTTGTGCTTGTGCCTACATATTTCTTGTACGAAGTTGAGGCATTATTTATTTCCAACGAGTGCACGATAGTTTGCAAAGCCGACATAGTCAAATATATGCTATCGGCTCCAGTCTTAAAAGGAAGAGTTGAGAAGTGGATTTTTGCCTTAACAGAGTTTGACTTGAGATATCAAGCACCTAAAGTAGTTAAAGGACAGGTTATAGCCAATTTCATTGTTGAGCATAGAGATGACTCAATCGGCTCAGTCGACATTATGCTCTGGACACTGGCTTTCGATGGATCAGTTTGCACAAATGGATGCGGCATCGGCTTAGTAATCATATCACCCAGAGGGCAAGTTGCGAATTTGCTTTTTCAATTGTGCCTTATGCTACAAACAATCAAGCTGAGTTGAGACGATCCTCAAAGGTTTGCAGCTTTTAAAAGAAGTTGAAGTCGATGCTGTAGAACTTATGGGTGATTCACTGTTGGTCATCAGCCAATTATCAGGAGAATATGAATGCAAAAATAATGCGTTGATGATCTATTATCGAAATATCGAGAGTTGATGGATAGTTTTCGGCTAGTTACTTTAAAACATATCCCTAGAGAGCAGAATGCAGAAGCAAATGATTTGGCTCAAGGTGCATCAGGCTACAAGCCGATGACAAGGGATATTGAGGTGGAAATTGCAACAATCACAGCCAACGACTGCAGGTATGATGTTCACAACTATTTGCAAAATCCTTCCCAGTCGGCTTCAAGGAAATTACGCTACAAGGCTTTTAGATATGTTTTGCTCGACGATGATCTATACTATCGGACGATTGATGGCATGCTGCTCAAATGTTTAAGTGCTGATCAAGCCAAAGTTGTCATGGGTGAAGTACATGAGGGTATCTGTGGCACTCATCAATCGGCTCATAAAATGAAATGGTTACTTCGAAGAGCTGGATATTTTTGGCCGACAATGCTGGAGGATTGCTTCAAGTATTATAAGGGTTGTCAAGACTGTCAAAAATTTAGAGCCATCCAAAGAGCACTAGCATCGGCTATGAACCCAATTATTAAGCCTTGGTCGTTCAAAGGATGGGGAATCGACATGATCGGCCAGATCAATCCACCCTCAAGTAAAGGACATAAGTTCATATTGGTGGCAACCGATTATTTCACAAAGTGGGTGGAAGCAATTCCTTTGAAGAAAGTTGATTCTAGGGATGCAATCGAGTTTGTCAAAGAACACATCATTTACAGACTTGATGTCCCTTAAACCATCACAACCGATCAGGGATCTATTTTTGTCTCAGATGAGTTTGTCCAGTTTGCAAAAGGCATGGGAATCAAGCTTTTAAATTCTTCACCATATTATGCGCAGGCTAATGGACAGGCAGAAGCATCCAACAAAAGTTTAATCAAGTTGATAAAGAGGAATATCTCTGAATATCCAAAGCAATGGCACAGCCGATTGACCGAATCATTGTGGTCCTATCGGATGGCCTGTCATGGATCAATCCAAGTGCCTCCTTATAAATTAGTATATGGACATGAAGCTGTTATGCCATGGGAAATCATCATCAACTCATGGAGGATTCAATTGCAAGATGAGGTGACAGCCGATGATTATCATAATTTAATGGTGGATAAATCGAAGGATTTGGTTTTATCAAGGATGTGTGCTTTTGAGAAGGTGACTAGGGACAAAGAAAGAGTGGCTCATCATTATAACAAGAAAGTTGTACCTAAATCTTTTCAAGAAGGCGAGTTAGTATGGAAATTGATACTGCCGATTGGTACAAGGGATAATAGATTCTGCAAGTGGTCACCTAACTGGGAGGGGCCTTTCAAGATCTACAAATTCGCCTCTAAAGGAGCTTACATGCTAGAAGGATTAGATGGAGAGGTGTTTGGAAGGGCTTTAAATGGAAAATATTTGAAGAAGTATTATCCTAGCATATGGATCAACTCATGATTCGGCTGTATTAAGCCGATACATGGTAGCCGATGTGTTTACATCGCCTTGAGATGGCCAATATGACTCATATCGCCCTTAGTCATTTTATTACTATCATAATCGGTTGTGCGCTGCCAATGTGTGATGGCCGATATAAGTTATATCGCCCTTAGTCGTTTTATTCTTATCATGATCGGTTATGATTCAACGTATACATGTTGGCCAATTTCGTGTGTTGTCCTCGAGATGTAATTTTGTCAATGATCGGCTCACATTGAAAAAAATTAGGGGGGCATATACATATGCGAAGTTAGAATCAAGAGGACTTCAAAATTTGTGTGGGCTTTGAAAATTCATATACAAAGTCAGAATCAAGAGGACTTCAAAATTTGCGTGGGCTTTGAAAATTGATATACAAAGTCAGAATCAAGAGGACTTCAAAATTTGTGTGGGCTTCGAAAATTTCAAGACAATGGAGATTTCATAAATTGGCAAATATTAGAGAAGTTTGCTGATTACAAAAGGAAAATACTACAAATTGTTTTTCAAAGACAGAAGCTAGGCCTATTACAAAAGTCTGCTCAGTTGCCGATGAAGTTGTTGATGACCGATATCGCTCATTGCCGGATTTGCTCGATCTTGTCGATTGTCTCAGTGTCGACTGCATCGGTTCCTGGAATCAGCTTCGATGACTTGCTCAGATCTCCCAAGTACTTTATTGAAGATGCTAACTTAGCTCTTTGTTCTTCAGTGGCCTTTGGGAGATCGACCAGCTTCTGTTCTTCGGCCGCTAGCTCAGTATCACACTTCTCCATCTCGGCGGCGAGCTCGGCCTTCCGTTGCTTCAGCCGATCAATCTTGAGTTGGTAGGCGATGGCCCGGCAACCAGTTCGTCTAATTTGGCCTTTTTGGCAAGGACGCCTAGTCCATTGCTCTCGATCATTGCGTCAAGGCTGGCCTTCGCCTTCCGATCGGCCATCCTTTGCCTAGCCCTCTCAAGCTTGTGCCGATGCAAGTCAAGATAGGCAACTTGAGAAACCATGTCGGCAATATCATCAGGAAGTTGGCTTGCTATTTCTTCGAACTTGACCTTGATTGAGCCGCAATCGGTGACCAAGTAATCCACGGAGTTGTCCAGCCGATGAATGATGTATGCAAGGTTTTCTTTAAGATCGTCGGCTATTAGAGCTTGAGCTTGACTGGTGACATCTTCATCTTCACCAACATATTCCCTTATGTCAAAAGAGAAGATGTCGGCTAAAGCCTGCAAAATATAGTTCAAGAGTATTAAAGCGTGGAAAGGTTTAAGTAGCCGATTTTTGGAAAAAGTTTCTTACTTTGGGAGCTGGTGCTTGCTCTTCTTCTTCGATGTGGTGGCTACCCCTAGCCGATGGAGTATGTTCACTCTTGATACATGGGGGCAGCCGACGGAGACCGAGGAGGCTACACAAAAAGGACAAATGTTAGATTAGATCGGCTAAGTAACAATAAAGAAAGAGAGGCGAATTTGGAAGTTACTGGTGAAGCTCGGCGTGGAGGCCAATTTGCCAATCTTTTGAACTACAAATAAAAGAGTTTTGGTTAAGAACAAAGAGGCTTCAAGAAAATCTAAATTTCCAAGACTTCAAGAAAGGAAAGATGTGTACTGGTTGAGGACGAGCAGGATGTTGGGGAGGAAGTGTTTGTTGAGCTTGATCATCAGCTGATGGCGTTTGTGCATACTTGCTTGAGTGGCTGGATTCGGCTGTAGCTTCCTCAATGGCTTGATCAATTTCTTCCTCCATGACCTCTTGATTGAGGGCCTTTTCTAGGCTTGGATCTAAAGAAGGCAGATCATCGGCTGGTGGAGCAGTCTTCTGCTTCTTTGGCTTCTTTGTAGGAGCGGTCGATGGACCAGCGGCCGATGGTTTTGGCCTCTTCTTCCTCAATAGTGCTTCACAGGTTTGGCCATGAAGTAAAGTACCCACCTTTGGCGCATTAAAGTCGATGATGGATGGGGCAAGTCCTCCGCTTAGAATTCGCCCTGTGGCATAGTGGATCTCGACCCTTGAGTTGCTCTCATGAGGGGGAGAGGAATCGGTTGTCTGCAAAGAAAGAAGACATTGGCTAAATATTAAGCGGATGATAGCTGATAGCTTTGAAAATCGACAAAGGGGAGAAGTACTCACATCAGGAACTGACTCTGGAAGGACTGTAGTCAGGTACATGGAAGATGTGCTTTTTCAATTCAGCCCACCATTTGTCGAAAGCTGAACTCCTCTCTAAGGCCAATTCCAAAGTGCCTATGCTGCCAAGAGAGGGGCCCTCTATGTTCATCAGCCGATCCATCATAAGTCTGGAGGTGATCTCGCCCCTTGTTTGGATTATATCTGTTAAGTAGAATCCAATCGGCAGTTGTCCGAGCCCAAGTTGTCTGGCAGCTGATGCCGGATAGTAGAATTCATAAGACTTGACAATATTTCGGCCTTGGTGAATGCTGACTGGAAGAATGTAGGGGGTGATGGCTGTGGTGAAGATCTCTCTTGACTTTGGATATTGTTCTAAGTTGAGCTCATCAAAGTTTAGGTCAATGGGGAGTTCAAACTCCGAGCAATCCGCATAAAAGAACCATGTCCGATTATTCTTGGCAAATCCATCATAAAATAGGGCGAACCAATCGGCTAAGAGTTCACTCGATAACTTGGACCCGGAGTAAACAGCAGCAGCCTCTCCGAAGGACATACACCTACGTGTAGTCACTTCCTCTCCTTCATCATCCTTAATCGGCTCTACCAATGGAAATTCAACATTGGCCAAATTGGGTCTGCCAGAGATTTTCTAAGTAAGAAGCACCAGCCATAGTTGCAGAAACCACCAGGGACCCCCTGTTCCTATAATCGAATCGGTTGCAATCTTAGTCGATGCCTGGCTGGGGGTTTGGTATAGATAGCCTAGCAGAAACTTTCCCAAGGGATCTGAGCTTTTGATACTAGGGCTTCGGCTATAACCTGCCAGTTGGTTGTGGGGCCACAGCTGGATCCGCAAAAGACAATTTTTTCTAGCCACATCATCAGAAAAGCAGTGTGCTCTCTAGGGCTGACAGAACCAGTGCCCATGTTCATGTTGATAAACCCATTCCAACCCCCAATAGACTTGGTCTTGAAAGAGAATTGGCACTTGCTATCAAACTGGTTGGGATTAGCCGATGATAACACATCTAGATCGGTTATCATGAATACATCGGCTAGAGTGGGGGTCATAGGTCCTTGTTGGAAGAGGAAAGCATTAAAAGTGTTATTCCAGAAATATGCTGCACCCGACAGGAGTGGTTCATCTTTGGGCTGGTCGGCTATTGTGAGTACCAAGCACTGGGCTATGCCCACTTCTTCCCAATGGCCATGCTGGCTGGCTTCCATCCTTTTGTACCAAGTAGGCCAGGATTTCTCTGTTGAGGGCCAAGATTTGAAGGTGTCATTCCAAGGTGTTAAACTAGGGTTGGAAATCCTATATGAGATCCTACTTGTCTCGGCATTGATTATATCTGTGGGATCTGTGTTGTCGATAGGCCCTAGGAAGTATCTATCATTGTTGAGCAAGCTAGGCACAGCAATTTGATGAGCGAGGTGCTACAATAAGAAAGGGGAACGGAAATGCATTTCAAAGGCTAAGAACCAAGATCTACAGCTATAGGCGAAAAAGAAAGGGATCTAGCCGATGGGATTTACCTCAGCGAAGTCGGCTGTCGGAGTGCCAGCAGAGGCAGCGGAGGACGCCATTGATGCAGATATTGCCGCCGAAAGAAGGGAATCATCGCAGATTGTTTTGGGAACGCCGAGGAGGTCACCGGAGGTGTTTGGAGGTTTCTTGGCTAAAGGATGATTGAAACGCAAGTGACGGCATGAGTTGTTTCTGTGCCTGTGGGGCGTTATTTGAAGAGGTGCTGTAACAGTCGAAACAGAAATGCCCTAGGTTTTCTCCGAGGATAGGATTGCACAAAATCCGCAACATTATCAATATCGCGGACTTCGGGGGCATGTGTTAACGACCAAATTTGGTAAGCAAATCCCTGAGTTTGAAGCAGCAATTGAGGCGAAGTTGAAGGAGCATGCGATTATCAAAAACAGAGTGTGCGTTGGTTGAGTCCGAATCGGTTGAGGAATCAGTCGGTTAAGTCCGAATCGGACAGGGCAGCTGGTATAGCCGATTCTGATTGGGATAAACAGAAGAGACCAATTCCGATACGAAAGCGTGAAAATCATCATTGGATTCGGTTTTCAAGTGCTTCAAAGATATTGCCATCTATGGATAAAGTCCTAAAAATGCAATTATATCTGTAAATTAGGATATTTTGTATAGTTTCCTTGTGTATCACGGCAGGGGACCTTGTCCTAGATATTGTCGTATTTTAAATATTAGTTAGGATAAGAATCGTGTCCTACAAGGACTTTGTTGTAACCGGGTATAAATACGACCCGAGGGTGTGTGCATAGAGAATACGAATCAATCAATACAATCTCGGTGCATCGCCACCTTTTTCCTTTAATTGCAATCTCGACAAGTTCTTGCTTTGCATTGGGCTGCATCGGGTTCCGATCTCCAACGTAAGGTAAATCCTTGTTACAAGCGGCTTGCGCTCTCGGGATTAGTGCTTCCATCATTATGATACTCTAATCTTATTGTCGTAATTTGCTTAAGTTATCATATATGCTATATAATCTAGATCAATGCCATGATTTAACCCCGATTGGCTAGCATCATTTGATGGGTGATAGCTGATAGTGTTAGATCTCGGTGTTAATTTAGATTATATAGTATATCTACCATCTTGAAAGGTTTTCATTAGTTTATTTAGATCTCATGTTTCTTTTTGTACTTAATGTTGCATCGTTTAAGTTCGATCTATTAAGTCGCTCTTAGAATCATACAGATCTACTCGACTCATGACTACTATTAGAGATAGTATCGGGGTTTCAGCCGATCTTACCTGTTTTAGCCATCTTACATGATTTATTTCCATTAGATGTGTTAAAGATGCCCTTTATATTGAGATCTTAATCCAGTTAAATATATTAAGCTTGATATCAATATGTTAAGCTATCTTAACAGCTGATTGATCCTTGTTCAGTGTATTTAGCTCAGATTAATATCTTAGTATAAAGTTATATCGGAGTATTAGCCGATTCACATTAGATCTACGACATCGGCTAGGTTATAAATGTATATAATCTTTATCCTAATGTGCTTTTAGGCATAAGTGATTTATACTGTCTCGGTATGCTACTGATCTAAACTAGTCACTTAGTCTAAATCCACTTTGGGATAGCGATTATATATTATGAATATCTATAGCCGATCGAGTAGGATCTAATTATAACTTAATTGCCTATTCTTGTTTCTTGTTGGTTGCAGGATCAAATCAACTGGCATGCCCTGAACCCCAAAGGCAATCCAATTTGGACCTGCACTAGAGTAAAGCAAATCTCTTAGACCAGTGTGTGAGAAATTTTCTCATCAACAGCAAGAAATTATGATTTTCACCAAGTTTAAAAATTGAAGGCAAGAATAAGGATGGAGAATTCACACCAAGGACCAATGTCATCTCGGTAACATACTTTTGGTTTATAAATTATTTATATATATATATAACCTTGTGTATGTTGCATTGCATTCTCATAGCTCTTTCCAAAATTAAGTTTCCCTCTCTTATGAAAATCATCACATATGCATGTTGAGCATAATAAATGTGGCATATAATGCTATAGGTTTGATTATATTCATACATCATATTTGCCTCTTGTTGCTTTTGTGTTTATTGTCAATTATATTTGATCTTAGTTCGATCTTGTGTTTATTTTCCTATCTTTGTTGAGATGAAGAGAATATCACATTACGAGAAAGTATTGCATTTCTTACATATGCATTACAACTCTTAGAATGTAAACAAAGTGATCAAAGTGCTAGAAAGGTTTTCAAAAGGCCCTTTTTGACCAAAAGTAATTTTTTTGAGAAAAACTATAATTCTTGAAAAACTACTACTTGGAAAATGTTTCAAAAGGTGTCTAATATGTTTTTTTAACTTTAGTTTGCAAGAAAAACTTTTGGTAAAGTGAAAATGCTTTTTTGGCCAAAATTCTAGTTTCTAGGATCTTGTTTTGGAGCAAAACTATTTTTCTCTCTACAAGTATTTCTAAAGGGAATTTCAAATAGAGCCCAAAACAAATTAGATAGAGTTGGTCATTTCAAATGTTTTTGGTTTTTGTACCTTGTTCAAATGACCAACCTATTAAAAAATTTGATGTCAAAACTCACCAAAAAATCTTAACTAGACCATATATGGTCACTTTCTAGCACTTGGTTGAGTTTAATTCTTAAAACTGATTAATTGCATCATTTTGGCTCAAAATCATATTTGAACATCATGCATATTAGTTTCTCTCGAATGTCATCTCATTTGCTTCTTTTCGCATTTTTAGAGGAAGGTATTTGAAAAGAGAGCCTTTGTAGCCTTTTACTAAACTTGGCCTTTACTATCAAATCTTGAATTCATGGAGCAAAAATGAGAGATACATCAGGGGAGAGCAAATCTGAATCATATCCATATTCATTTTGCCCTCAAATTTAAATTTTTCCAAAAAGTTGCATTTATAGCCTTTCAAAAGAGCCTATTTTGGTCAAAAGTCAAAAATCTTATTTAAATTTGTGAAAATCCTTTCAAAAGTATTCCAATATGTATTTCAAATGTTTTGCAAGGCTTTTGGAGTAAAAATTTTCATTTGTGAAACAAAACAACAAAATTGGTCTCAATAGGATCTTTTAGGATCTCGTTTTTGTTAAAAATGTTTTATTTCCCTAAATCAATATCTATCGAGTTTTTGGAAAAGTTGTCTATATAAAAAGTTGTCTATATAAAAATTTTAGAGTTAATCATTTCAAACATTTCTCTAGTTCAAAGTTTCCCTAAAAGATCAACCATTCGAACTCTACAACCTTTTGAGTTTCAACCAAAACCTTGACTTGATCATTTTTTTCTTGCCTAAACTTGCATATGGTGTGTTAAGCCTTTTGAGCCAAAGTTATTTGTGAATCATGGCTTAGAATTGTATATATAACTCTCCTAAGGCTTTACAAATGTCAAACTCCATGGATTTAAAATTTGAATATGATTTGAGCTCTCAACTCAAATTTACTCAACCTAAAGGCCTACAATACTCTTTTTTTATTTTCTTTTGATAGAAAAATGATTTTCAAGAAATTATTTTTGAAAAAATTACTCACAATTATAAAGATAATATCTGCAAGGTTTCAACTCATTTGGATTTGATTTGCAAATATTTTGACTTTTTCTCGTTTTGCTCAGCTTGCTGAAATTTTCAGAACAAGCATGTTTTTAGGCTGATTTGTGATTTTTGTATCTCCAAATGGGTTGCAAATTTGAAGAATCTCACATTATGACTATCGATACTCTATAGTTGAGATTTATTTCCAAATTTACCTAGAATTTTTGGAGGCCATTTGTGTACTTTTTTAGTGTTGTTTTTAAGCTAATATGGAGTTGTCTCAAATCTAAAAAGTCTAAATTTTTCAGTTGGCTGAAAACTTGTGAGATTCATTTCTTCATTTCTTCATTTTGGTTGAGATCTAGGCAATGGTCCCAAAATGAAACTTGTGCATTCTTTCATGAACTAGCTCCAGGATTTATGGCATATTTTTACGAGTTCATTCTCATAAGTTTTTCCTCTTCCTAAAAGGTCATCTTGGCTATGTCATTTGCAGCTGAACATTGATTTTGAAAGTGCATATGTCTTGTTGAAAATTTGAGCACGGTGGTTGAATAAAAAGTTTCAAGTAATGAGTTCTTTGTTATTTTGAAAACTTCTTGAATCCTTGAGCTCTTTTGAATGTGTTCCTTTCTTGGACTCTTTTGGTTTTAAATGCCCTTGATATATTAAACCTCCAAAACTCAAAAGGCATTTTGGGTTTTTCTAAACCAAGCCTCCATGGATCGACTCCAAATTTCAATCTTTGCCACCAAATACAAGTTGACCCTTGCTACCAAAGCCAACTACCATTCCTTGATCCCAAATTTGAATTCCTATACACAAGTGGTCTCTCAACAAATGGTAGCATCTCTTGATCATCTTGAACCCGACACTTTCTCATTATTTCCATTCCTTGTTGATATTATGCACTTGAGCAAAATTCGTCCAAATAGCCTTTATCAAGCTCCTCTCAATTTTTGACATTCTTGAGAAAACCTTTGATGCGGACATTTCAAGCAAAAGTTCAAGTGCTCAAATTCACCCAGTCTACATATGAAACCTATCCCAAATTCTTTATCCAAAGATAAGACTCTATGAGTAAGGGGGAGTTTTCCTAAATGGGTCATTTCTATATTTGTTGATTTGTGCTTTCTCAAAAAATTCTTTGGCCTTGTGGGTGTTCATCTCTTTTTGGCTTGTGTAGAATTGTCTATTGTTTATCCTATTTCATTTTTGGGTGATTAATGCCAAAAGAGGGAGAATATTTGAGGATCCCACATTTGATCTTAAAAGGAGAGAATATTTCTGAACTGCTTGTGATCATCGCTATAAAAGGGAAAATATTCTAGGATCCCACATCATAGCATTACATATGCATCATATGCATGAGCATGTCATTGGCATACATCAATATAATGTTGATTTATATCCTTCATATCCAAATGTGGTTATTATTAATGGATTTGTCATCAATCACCAAAAAGGGGGAGATTGTAAGTTCAAGTGCCTTAATTTGGTTTTGGTGATTAAGGCAAATCTAATTACGTGAACTAACATTTTTATGAGCTTATCTTTGACTAGTTTCATTTGGATACAAAAATAAAAATGATGAGAGGTATGTATTAAATTTCACATATTCTAACTTGGTCTCTCTTGTGGATCCAAAATATAGTGTGAGCTCCCTCATTCATCTTGATTCATTATGTGCATACGCGTTCCTTTATATCCATATGTATGCACATCTTGAGGGGGATCTTATTCTATATTTTGTTTATTATAAGATCTCTACATTGATTTGAAATTATCTTTCATCTCATCTCTTACATTGTTTATATCGGGTTATTATCTATCACAAAAGAGAGAAAAGATTAAAAAAATCTTGGATTAAATGTGTAATTGTTGCTTTGGTGATAGATGATAAACCAATGTTTATGGGATTAACCTCTCTTTTACATAAAGTTGTCAACTAGGTTATTTCCCGATAATGAGATGTGGTAGACATGCATTCTTTTGCGATGGATCTCAATCATGACGAGGATGAAATGCATGGAGATAAAACGATATGTATCACTTCTTATCTCCTACTTTTTAATAGGTTCATATATATGATTTCCATGTTATTGTTATATAAGTATGAGACTAATGATTACTTGAGCCTTATCTTATTTAGTCTCCTTTACTTTGAGAACATGGAGATCATGAAGGTATGTATTTTTGTTTGTCTTTATCATTGCTATATGTCTTCTCCATGTGTATAGGATAAACCCCATTAGTTCTTCTTTACTTATGCGTACACTTGCCGCTCTTGTATATTTCTTTGTATGCATATACTTAGGGGGAGCAAATCCTATACATTTATTGTGCATGTTCTAGATCCATGTTGTTCACCTATTATTGATATCGGATCTTTGCATTTGAGTTTGTTGTCACATACCCAAATCTAGGGTCAGGAAAATCTTTATGAAAATAAAGTTTCTTAATTTTGTGAACCAAAATTTTTCATTTCTAACTTAGGTGAGATATTTCAACCTAGTGGCATGATTAACATTTGAGGACAAAAGGAAACCTTTTTTATTTCTAACTTGGAAGGTGGATACACACATACATGTGTACCTGCATAAGCACAAAACATATTTTGACAATAAGTATTTTTGTGCATCTGGATTTTAAACCCTGATTTCATCATATGGTCATATCCTCAGCTCAAGAAAATTTATTATGAACCCCATAATCAAATTAGATGCATATACATGATGGGACACCTAAACAAAGAAAAGGGTACCCTAATTTTATAGAACAACCCATGCAAGACAAAATTATGGAAAAATTCATGTAGGTGTCAAATATTATGATAAGTTCAACATAATTTTTGTGCAATTTAAAAACTAGGTTTGATGCCCTAAAAAAATTAGAGAAAACAGATAAATATTAGGCTAATTAATATCCTTAATCGGCTAAAGTGACAACTTGCCTAAAATATCATTAAAATGCACATAAGTATATATAGGAAAAAATTTATTCGAATACTAGGTTAATTATCATGAATAAAATATTTTTCTAGAATTTTCCCCCACTGTTTAAGGCTTCTAAAAATTCAGACAATTCCCAAAATACCCTGTCTCTAATTAATTCCTGGGAACAAACCACAAATGATTTTTGAATGAAACCAAAGAAAATAAACCTACGGATGATTAACTACCTCAAGTAAAAATTTCATGAATTTACCATAACCACAGATTAAACTATGAAGCTATCAATATTAAAGGGAGAGAAATAATTTGAAAATCGCCTAAAACTCAAATCCACTTGTGTTTCTACCCTTACCACCCTCTATTGTCTAGCACACCACGACCTAGACCCATCTGTCAGCCTCCCAGTCTAGCTCCACCAAAGTGCAAAGCATTTCCACCGCTCATGTGTTCCCAGAAAGAAAGAGAGAGCGGGAGGGCGCGCTGCCGGCGTGCTCGACGCGTGGCCGTGACGTGCCCATTGCTAAGCTCGCCTCTAACCCCCAGACGCGTCGCCCGCTCCACTTTCCACTCCCGAGCTGAGCAAGCCAAGGGGAGAGCTCTCTACTCCGTGTCATCCTCAAACTCGCCACCGGCCGCCGCAAAGGAGAAGACTGCCATCGGGGTCGAGCTGTCTTCATTCCTAGATCCACCCCAATCCATGATCTCCTCACCGTGCCGATCACATTTCCCTCTAAGCTTGCGTCATGTCATGCAGTGGTTCGCCGAGAACGCCGTCGCGTCCCACCGGAGGCCGGAGCACGCACCGGGCATCGCCGCCTTGGCCTCGCCAACATCTCGGCCGACTTCGACCACCCCGAAGCAAACCAGCGCGCCACGAGGACCGCCTCAACTCTCTTTTCAAGACGCCTCAAGTACCCCAGCCGAAGATGTCCTGGACGCAGAGAACATGCCCCTTCTTCCTCGGTGCTGATCTGAACCCGCTATCGTCGCCATCCTCGATTACTTTCTCTTCGGTGAGCCATTGTCCAATTCGTCGCGCTTGAACCATCCCTAGGACCTCCCTAACATGTGAGACATACATCCATGGCAGTTTGTTGGATGAATCAAGCCGTCACGATTCACCCCGAAGCTTTCCACCGCCACCGAGTCCTTCCTCACGTCGCCGCTGATGTCCGAGCTTCGCCAGGCTACGCGCGACCAAGGGTAAGCATCCAGAACCCCTAAGAATGCATGTACATACTTCAAATTGCAATAAAACGAGCCACCACCCGACGTGCACTAGCACGCCGAACCACACCGCCGCTGGTGCTCACCGCCAGCACCACTCCGACCACCACCGGCCACGATTTGACAGCCATAAGGCTCGCATTAACCACGGCTACCTTTCTCTGGCAAATGCTTCGGCTATCGCGCCGTCATTCGCCGCCGGTGAAGCCGGGAAGGGGCTCCGGACGCCGCTACTCTGCTCCCCCTCGACCATGCCCCTGACATGTGGGCCATGGTCATTAGGCGCCAAGGGCGCTGCTTAGTAGGAGCATAAATATTGTAAGGCCTATTTTGAAAATTTTCACTCCATGACATGTGGCCCCAGGGACTTGGTGGTAAATACACTAAAACTTAAGGGCTCTTAACAAAACCTGATTTAACACGTGCAAAAGGACCTCGGGTTCTAATTCAACAACTCCAAGGGCCTCGTGCAAAATGGCCAATCTCTGACCAGTGGGCCCCATGCATTTGAAATTTGAAAATATGAAATAAAGTAGCTCAGGCAATAATTTCTTTTGGGTGAAAATCATATGAACTTGTAAATTCAGTATAAAATCAAATATAGCTCCTTTTTAGATGATTCTAGTTGCTATAGATTCACAAAGTTATGAACTTTAATGTTATGAAATAAAAACTTGCACTTGCAGTACAAATTTCCCCTCTAAAAATTTATCGAAGAAAAACTATACACAAGGATTGCACAAACTTATAAATACATAGAAAATTCAATTTAACTTATTTTTGGACACACTCAAATCCTACAGGTCCACCAACTTATACACTCTATTTAGGAAAAATAAAAACATATAGTTCCTTTGTACCAAATACCCCTAAACTATTAATATTAAAGTAATGTGATTTAGGTAAACTGAACTTTAGAAATCTATTTAAAATTTACGTTAACTCCTTTTTGAGTAAACTCAAGTTCTGTAGGATCATCAAACCATGTACTTTCATGTTATAAAATAAAAATATATGCTTGCTGTATACTAAAATCTCTTAAATATTTTGTTAAGGAATGAACACCCTAGAATACACTCTAACTTGTAAAAATTGTAGAGAATTCATTTTTAATCCATTTTAAGTGAACCAAGTCTCTATAGGACAAGCAACTAATGGACTCCAATTAGGAGAGATAAAAATATGGCAACTCATGTAAGACATTAATTAGTTAGCTTAGGTGCTAAACACAATAGGTAGATTAAGCACTATGTGTATGTGTGCATAGATGTATATATAAATTGTACCCTAGCTCAAGTAAATCTAATAAAACTTGCTAAACCAGTGGAGCTATGATTCCAACTCCACTCACTAAGATTTAGAGCACTTAGCCCGTATAACACCATCTGGGTTAACATGCTAAGGAAATAGCTTAGAACACCTTCTAGCTTGCCAGGTGTGTGGTAGAATAGTATAAACCCTAGGAATATGAAGTAAGGATAATTTGGTTAGCTAAATTATTTATTCTTATATATCCTTAGCAAATAAAACAAGTTCTGGGCCCAAAACCCTACAGCCATATATATATATATATATAATATATATATATATATAACCCTATAGGCCTAGGACTGTCGTAAATTCGTAAAAGGCCTAAGAAATTCATAATAGCTCTAAAAATTATGAAACCAAATGTATTAGACTTATAAAACCTAATCCTTCACCTCTGTGAAGTCAAATTAATAAAAAATCAAAGTTTAGAAACACTGTCCAAATAGCACCTAACCCTAAACCGCTACGACCCGATAAAACTTCTAAAATACGTAAATCCTAAACGGGATAAGATAAATTGAAAATTCTTTCACCCAAATTCATTTAGATCATTACCTACTCAATGTGTAAAAATCATGCGTTTTAGAGCATTTTGGATTTTCACCTGTTTTCGGTAATTTAATTGCATACCGTATATTTTGTTTAGATAATTGCGTAAATGAAGGAGTGGATGGTGTGCTAACTTTTCTCCAGATCAAGGCAAGTTCTTGCCCCTCCTTTGAACACATTGGACCCATGTTTTCGGGCAATGTATTTTGTTTGTGAAATTCTTGCATGCGTATTTTCCCGTAACGTTGCTTTTAAGATAAGTTTGGTAGAGATATCCTGAAAATTCGCATGTGACCTTTTAAAAATACTCCCTTGCTGTTTTGAACCCTAGGAAATAAATTAAAGTACTCATATAAAAATATGTTATGCTTTATGAAAGTGATATGCTTAGCCTTGCTTAGAATTAATCAAATTATGGGCATGGATTGTTTTCTAAACTCTTTGAAAAACCTTTTGGGTATTTTGAACTGAAAGGGGAGAAACCCCAATTATTTGCGAAACAAAGTCAAAACTTGATTTTTAGACTTGGGAGGCAGGTGGTATGCGATTGATGTATTCATATACCCATAGGGGGAGTGTTTGTCCGAGTCGATTAAGGACTGAACTACATGTCATTCATTGTGTTTATCGTACATCCACATGTGCTAGTATGGGATAGCCTTAGCCAAGTAATCAATTTAGCACCTAGCCTTGCATTATGGTAGGCCAAAGTGTATGGGTTCGGATAACCCAGAGGAACTTTCTATTTACCCCGTAGTGGTAGTTTAGGAGACTCAGTCAGTCCAATACAACGATATCGTGCCACGTGGGTGGGTTCCTGTCGTGTCCACCACCACGGCGTTAAGGCGTGGGCCCGCCACTTAACGGTTCTAGGTCTTATTCCAGTATGACCTAGGATGGAGGAAACACGTATCGTGCTGGTGCAAGGCTAGGGACTAAGTAATGTAAAGGCTATGTTATGACCTCTAGATCGCACTCAACGTGAAAAGTGTGATAGAGTCTTGCAAACTCGAAACAAACTAGAGTGTTCATATCATGTGGGTAAAGCTGTACAAACTCTGTAGAGTTATAAAAACTAATCAATTAGTCGTGCTCACGGTCATGAGTGACATGATGATATGCTATGGGTATAAATTTCAGATTTTGTGTTTTTACTAAATGTTCTCGAAAGCAAAAATGTTTTGTGGTACATATGATGTTGATTTATGCGATGATATTACCTTACTCCCCGACGTGAGTAATGGATTAGTATGAATCTTTATCTAAATGATGAAACCATGCCATGGTTAGTAAAGATTTGTATTTTGTTGAAAATGCCTAAGTTAAAACTGCATTGCAACTTAATTGCGAACTAAAATTTGCTTTGTGCCATACATTGAAACCACTATTAGCCTTCCTTTGAAGTAGAGCTGTCATGTACTTAGGTTTGATTGTGCTCTTGCCAGTACATTATTTCAAATAATGTACTGACACTTGCTATTGGAATATCCATTTTGTTGCAGGACTTAGATTTAGCTTTTGAGAGATGCGGGTGATCGATTTGTTTCTCCTAGGATGAGAACTTAATGGGGTAAACCCCTAGTCTGTGTGCTTGTGAAATGGGTAGTTAAGCCATCGATGTTTGCTGTACTCTGATTATATAATTATTTGGCCGGTCGGCCTATGTAATTATCTAATTGTTGTAATCCTTTAAGTCATGTTCAATTTAAATGTATTCGCTATGTATATTCATGCTTGTAATGAAATTGTGAATCTAGCGCACATCCTGGGAGCTAGATTCACATGAGTATGAGTTAGGAATATTTGAGACGTTGTAGATCTTTAGCCATTTTGTCAAGTCTCCTGAGTGTGTAACGCATCTGGTTGTCACCTTCGAGTGGTTTGACGAGCACACTTCAAGCTGAAATTGACTGGCAGGCTAAAAGCCCAGCAATGTCTCACTTATACCTCTCTCGAGACGTCGGATGTTCCATTATGTCTGTTGGATGATTTGAGGTGATTCACTTCATCCAGCAAATATATTGGGATGCCCAGGTCGTCCCCGACATTTGCATACGAGTATATGATACTTGTGGTGTTAATGAATACTCAACAAACATATCCATATCTTTCATATGCACTGGTTGATCATGAAGTGAAGGATGACAACCAATTTATTGAGACTAATGTTTTTCTTTGAGTTGTGCAAAAAAATAGGTCTAATTGTGATGAGGCAAATGGATGACACCATTGGTTGATGGTCACCAAATCAAGTACATCGCCTTGTTGACAAGAATAAAGTTAAGCTTGTGATGAGAAAAAAGTCATGACAAAGAATGGACGAAGACCTCGGCATAAATATGGTTCAACCAAATGGTCACAAGTGTTGATCTCGGCTCAAGCTTGACCCCAAGTTGGATGGCGCAAGGCAAAAGGTATAATGGATCTAAGAATGTTTTCTTAGTCTTTTCCCGGTCTTGATGTTTGGTGTAGACAAGATTTACCAGATAGGCGTCGTACTATCAAGAGGGGTCTATGAAGCGAGCATGTGGATGATCTTGTGTCATACTAGCTCATATGCATATAGGTGCATTTTGTGGGCTTGTCTAGCCAAGTGTGATGAGTTTTCTCAAGTCCCAAACAAAGAGAGAAGTGGGTATATCCTATAGGTTTGGGTAGCCTCATGTGATTTTATCTGGTGAAGTATCCTTTGAAGTGTGAGCCCTTTATCCCTGTATTAAGTTGTGTTTCTTGGATGGATTGTTCATGTGTTGGATAGACCTTTGTATGAGCTTTCCATAGAGTCCAAGAACGTCAAATTCTGATACCCGAGTCAAGAGATATCGTCGTTTTACTAACAGTTGGTTGTGCTGAAAAGTGACCTACGGTCTGACCGCAGGAATCATGGCGGTCTGACTGGGGCTATAGGGAGGTCTGACCGGCCGTTACCCATCGGTCTGACCGGTCGGGTGGATGCTGGTTGAGCCTTGATCCTGAGCCGCCAGAGCCGAGGCCGGTCTGATCGAGCCCCTGACGGTCTAACCGAGCCGAGGCAGGTCTGACCGACAGCTACACTGCGGTCTGACCGGCCAGGCTAAGTGGGCTCAATAATTGCTCTGTAACGGCTAGTTTTCTAGCCGTTACAAAGTAGTCCGGTCTGACCGGCCACCCTATGAAGGTCTGACCGACAGCGCACAAAGTTGGGATATTTCGTCTCTAATGACTAGTTTTTGTGAGTTGGGGTATAAATACCCCCCACCAGCAGCAAGGGGCTCTCTTGGCACCCACTTAAATTGCACACACCCCTTGCACCTCTCCTACACTCACTTGAGCTTTGTATTCATCCACTTAGTGAGTTTGAGAGTTGCTCTAGCCAAGAGTCAAGTGCATTGCTTCCATTGTAGAGCTAGTGTGGCACTTGATTATCTCCGAGCCGCGTCATTGCTTGTTACTTTTGGAGGTTGCGCCTCCTAGACGGCTTGTGAAGGAGTTGCCCAGTGACCTCTTCGAGAAGATTGTGGAGGAGGTCCGGTGCCGGTTTGTGAGTGGTTTGGAGTTCACCACCTTCAGAGTAAAGGAAGAACTACCCCTAGTGATCGAGGCTTGGGTAGTCCTCTCTGTGGGCCAGCTCCCATCTTGCCCACCCCTTGACGAAGGGGCGTGCAGTGGCTTCATGGTTGAGCGACGGAGTTAGGTTCGCCTCAACGGGGATTAGGAAACTGGCAAGTTTCTGAACCTCGGGTGAAAAATTCTTTGTCTCTTGTCTCATTTATTTGTTGCATTTATATTTGTGCAATTTACTTTCCTAGAGATATATTTGAGCCCATATCACCCTAGGTTTGCAAAACATAACTTAGTTACATAGTTAACCTTGCACCTCACATTGCCTAGCAACTTAGGTTAGTTTTGTTTTAGTGCCATTTAGTTTTATATCGCCTATTCACCCACCTCTAGTCGACATCTCGATCCTACAGCTGGGCAGTGGTGGACGCCATCCTCTGCCGCTCGTCGCCGGCCGCCTCTCCCCTCCCCCTAATGCCCAACACTAACAAGGCCCAAGTCAGGCAAGGATGCGGAAGTGGAAGCAAACCGTAGGCACACCAATGCAATTCCCTTCGTTGTTCGCTCGATGCGCCGGCGTCGCACACCTGCTCTATTCCTCCTTCGCATGCGCAGATGCGACACCGTCGGTGTTGCTTGCTCGCTCCATCACGCCGCCGTTTGCCGGAACACGCCTCTCCCGCCAACTGCCATGAGCCTTTCCCGTCAGAACATGCCGCTTGTTGCCGATCGCCTCTCTTGCTGGTTGCTAGCCCTGGAGCCATGCAGCATGGAGCCTTCATGATGGAGGCCTAGAGAGAGAGATGGGAAGAGAGTGGAAAAAGTTTGGGCCGCTAACACATGGGTCCCACGTTGACTCAACCGCCACATCAGCTAAAATCAAAGACTATACTACCCTGGGGCATAAAGTATACCGATATTGCAAGTTGAGGAACGTGTTATATTTGGTATTGTAGTTTAAGAATAAAATTCGAACTAGATGTCAAGGGACCTAGAGTGAACTTATTCCTTTTACCTTCCTCAACTATAGCCCTAGTTTAATTTGTCCCTTAACCGTAAAACCTAATATGGGAACTCCCTCAACTATTGAAATCGGTTATTTTGCCTCCCTGAGTAGTTGGTTTTGTCCTACTTTGTGCCTACATGGCACGTTGATTCGGTCTTTATCTTATGCGACGCTTACATGGCATTACAATCAGTAAGAAAAATTTAAAAATCTATTCAGACCCACATATAAGAGGTACTTCCTCCTCTCTCTCTCTCTCCTCTCATATCTTCCCGATGAGGATGGACACTCTAGCCGCCATAATGGGCCACAACACATTAGCTGCAAGAAGCCGTAACGTGCCATATCTTCACATGACATGTACCTTCCCGACCAGAATGCCCATAGGCATAAAGATACAACATTATGAAATAATTTTAGAGGGTTACAAGGGTTGGGATCCTATCCAGGAAAAGAGGGATGAGATACTTTAGTGACCCCTTCCTTTCCTTCGTTTGGCTGAATTCTCACACACAAGCGAAGTGGTAGTGCCCCTCGTCTTCTTGCCCTCATCGATCATAACAACAGCAGGAAAGGAGGGAACACGTCAAGAAGAAGAAGGGAGAAGAGGAGCTGTCGGCATGTGATTCGTTGATCGACCAAGTGCCTTGATACCTGGCCTAGGTATGTGGGTACTGGGTAGCTGGTATCTAACAACAAGGAAGGTACTAAGGAGTACGTCGAGGAGAGAAAAGGAAGGAGTGGAGAGGAGTCGATGGTAGGCGGTTCGTCAGCCAACCATGCGGCGTTGTGCTTGCCCCTTCCCCACGCCTTGATACATGGCACCTGGGTACATGGTACCTGATACCCTAGGTACCAAACCCTGGTACTTAGCTACCAGGTACCTAGCTACCACGCCTGATACTTGTGGGTATCAGCCGAGGACGAGCGCCCATGACATACTTGCACGCAACATTGGCGAGGAGAGGAGCACGACAACCTTGAGGCCCACATGAAGCACTTTGTGACCATCCTCGTCTGCTTTCCCAACTCCCAAATCGGTCTCCATGCCGAGACCAACCACCTCCTCGCCAATGCCATGGACCTTGTCGTGCTCAGACTCGCCTCCTACTTTTTCTCACTCTGTCGTTGTTGCAGCTTCCCTCCTTGCCGTTTACTACAACTCTAACATACCCTAATGAACTTACTAGCCTCCAGATCTGGTATAGGGAGGAAGGAAGAGGATGGGGATGTTGTCGGTGTAGAGAACGACGATTGAGAAGTCGAGAAAGGGAGGAGGAAGACGAGGCATTGGATTGGGCTACAGAGTTGTAGGTGTGAAGGAGACGTGGCCGTGAGAGGGTGTGAGGGGGGAGGGGTGGGGGTCTCAAGGAGAAGGAAATAGATGGTGGAAAATAATTCCACTAGTTGTATTATCTCATCGCTATAACAAAATCCCTAGCAGTAGTTCTTTCGATAATTTTCTAAGTAAAATACAGCTTTAATCCTTTGTGTATGCATGCAACTAGAGTTTTTCATGCGCGCTTGACATAGGCCCAAACATATCAGCAAATAGCAAAATAAAGTTGTAATTCTTTGATAAAATCATTAACTATTGCTAGTTTTCTGAAACAACTTGCTAAAGTTGCCGTAAATTAATATTTTTTTATAAAACAGTTATAGTTTTCTTAAGTTTGCTCATACGAAGTTACAAATAGACTATACTGTTACTGCTTTATTTATTTATTTTATCATTTTCTTCTTGCAATTCATGAGGAAACGTATAATGCTTTTATTGTACCCTTTTGCTGTACATCTTTCTCAGTTTCGCTGGCCAGTTCTACTCGAGGCATAAATAACATTGCATTAAAAAAAATCCTTTGCATGATAAATTTTGACACGTTGTATATTATATTAGCTCCCAGGGTTTGACCAATTTGGCCGAGGTACCTCGAGCAAGCCTTGTAAAAATGGCAATGTCTTTTCCAAAACCTATACAGTCAATCCCTAATAATCATCATCCATCCAGCTCAAGTGTAGCTTGTCTAATTGTATATTTGGAAGAACCATCATCTCCAAAAAAAAAAAAGAAGAAGACCCAAATTCAGTAGTTTTTCCTAAGTTCTGGTCAGTTTGTTATATTCGCTGCTGTATTATTTTCACTACAAAAGAACTCTTCAGCCTTGTCCAAGAAAGAAGCTGGGATTTTTCTATGCAACATGAAGTTAGATGAAGCTTCTCCACCTCTTTGCTTCAGAGGTCCATCATCACCGATTCTTGCTCCTCGGCCGTCTCTTTGGCCCTTATTTCTGCTCAATCTGATGACCCCTGAAACTCCTTTTCCTAAAACAGGCCGCGCACTTCTGCGGTTCGACCTTATTGAGATATCACCTTGCGGGTTTCTTGTATCCAATAAGATCTGTGCATTATCATTGGAACTGTTGGTTCCCCAACCATCCAAAAGAATGGAATCTAAAGCAGCCAGTCCTGGTGTTTTGCATGACTTGATCAAAGAACGAAGCATCTCTGTGCTTATTTCTTGCTGAACTACACTTCTATTCTGGTCACAACCATAACAGACCGCGATAAGAGCAGCAGCCAAGATAGGCATCAATTCCGGGTCACTGAAGAAAACGAAAGGCAAGTCGCACACCTGTTTTTCATCTTAATCAGTTTTGCCCATAGGTCTCTGAAGTTATGAGAGAAACATGGTTATATAAAAATTTGTTTACCTTGTGAAGTATGGTGGGACTCTTTCCCCACCGAAGAACTGCTTGGTTCCCAGCATGGAACAAAGAGAAGTAGCCAAGAAGTAGCAGAGATTCTAGAAGCAGTAAACCGACCTGAAGAAAGGAGCACAAACTCTTATGGTAAATAGAATTATCCACAACTATCCCTGCATGTTTTGCACGTTGAACGTGATAGCTGATCGTGCAACCACATGCTAAAGCATTGCTTCGTTCGAGCATCAGTGTGCAAGTTGTCAATAAACCACATTATAAGAATCACATATATCATGGAAAGTGTTTGTTCAATAAGAGCGTGCAAATGCTGAATACACACTAAGATTCTTGTTCAAGGACAAGAGCCAATTACATGCATTTATTCTCGACAATTTAGACATCAACTAGATTCTAAGGTACCCACTATTAGTCTAATGTCACGGATAACAAAGAAACTGTAACCTAGTCCATCCAAGTAATAGCAAACTTTTTGAGATGCATCTAGCTATTGCTATAGTGATAGAAGAATGTATTTACATAAAATCTGAAACTTGAAGTTAAAGTACTATGATACTTAAGGTAACAATGTACTTTGACAGAAAAAAGATATTTAAAAGTATCACATATATATCATGTCAAGAATGTATGAACCAATTTTTCTGTAAGGAACAGTCTGCACTTTTACCTGATCATTTGGCACTCTCCATTTATTCATGCAATGGCTAAGAAGGAAACTGATCAAATGGAAGAACTCCATCTTTAGATCCGATCTAGCCTGAAATTATGACGAGTGCAAACTGATATAGGTGAGAAAACAGAAAGAAAATATCTTCAGAATTCCCATACTGGAAAACCATCAATTTGCCTGACAGCTATGCATGAAACCTTTATGGAAGACTGATTGTGTCCAATGATAACATGGAGACATTTTTTGCAATGCTAAATTTCAGTGTGTTTTTCTTTTGGGGTACCTTCCTGGACTACAGTTGTTGCAATGCTAAATTCATCTAACAGCATCAAGTTATACATGAAGAAGAACAGACAAGCAGAGAGCAACAATAATATCAAGCCTTGGATAGTTGGATACAACCACTTACCAGCATGCATTGAAGAAGGGTGATATCCAAACATGCCATGTTGTTCAGAACCTTCAATACGCCAGTAGCTACCTCTTCAAAATTTGATGGAAGAATCGCTGAAGCCTGAAAAATTAAGTGTGATTTGCTTGAAAGAGAAGATCCATGGAAATTAATGAAACAAGTATATATATAATATTTGGCCTGTGAAAAGAAGTCCAGTTTTCTCGTTATGTGATTATAAAGTCTGAAAGTCACCAAGTAACAGATTTTATGTGCAAATGCATGTCATTTCGAAATTGAGAACCTTATGAGTATCCAAATGCATGTGTGGCTTCTATATAATTCACTTGCAATATGGTAAAATGGTGTTTCATAATGTCTATGAAGTATTGGAGGCAACATAACCAGCTTTTCTCTTGAATAAAAACAACATTCTTTCCCACACAAATAGCATTGGATGTAAATAGAGAAGAAAGACAAACCTGTTCTGATGATGATCTGTTGTTGGCCTGGAGCAACACAGCTGTCAAAAGTGAAGGCAGACTAACAAGGCCTGTCTCTGCCATAGCAGAAAGTACAAGCACTACAGGTTGATTTAGGTTTATTTCATTATCTTTTCCAGGACTATCATGCAAACATGTAGTATTCCCCCTTTTTCCTTCAAGGGTGCCATCTACGGCATCTCCCTGGCAGGGAATTACAGTGTGTACCTCTAGTGTATCAGATGACTGCATTTCTGGCATGGACCCTGAGTCTTTGCTAGCTTCATAAACTGACATTTTGTCCCCTGGAATGTTGAATTCATGATGTTCCGAGGACTTATTTTCTATGATCAATTCACTAGGAACGCATTCATCACATTTCAATAGATCAAACTTGGTATATGGCAATTTGGCATCTCCAGATTGATCAGATGCCATCAACTGGTTGCCCACACCTATGTCTTGTGAACAAAGATATTCATATTCTTGAACTAGATTACCCGCTAGAGTTCTGCATTTGCACGACTCCCAATCAATGGTAGAGAAATTTCCAGGTTTAGATGTTAAGACGGCCAGGAGATTAAGACCAAATAGTATGGACGATGGTAATGGGGATCCTTCCACCTGGGGCCTGTCATAAAGGGCAAAAAGATCTCGCAGGCGATGAATTATTTGATAAGCCACAATCAGTTCTACCAACCCCCCTTGCATTTGTAGCTGTTGGTCATTGAGATATACGTGGCCAACAATAATGGTCACTGTCCAAAAAAAACCATCTAACACCTCGCCTACTGACTCCATGTATTCAGTTGAAGTTTTGCTTGACTGAAGGTTCGAACTTCCAGAGTTTGATGCTGCAACCTTTATGTAATTCTCTAGAGATACCGATAACATGGGAATAATTGGAGGTAAAAGATTTTGTACAAGAAAATAAGTTCGATTGGCTGGAAGCGAGAGCAACACTCTCAACAGTCGTAATAGGTAGACAGTGACTTGACAAGCTCCAGGCCTTGAAGTGTGAGAGGCAGGTAAAGCAGAAGCAATGAAATCAAGCAAACCAACTTGTCTAGATGCATGTAATTCAAGATCCTTTCCTTCTAAATACTGTGCAAAATAAAAAGAAAGCGGTATTAGTAAACATCTTCATTACAACAACACAATACGGAACAAACAAGAAGTACCTTTGTCATGTCACTAACAATCAAACCAATACTCGCAGCACCCTCTTTTCTAGCTTGACGAAATCTTTGCAAGTCCTGAAGCCATCTACTTAACTTAGCTTTTGCAGTACCTAGAGCAGACCTGTGCACAATTCCTGTATTTTCACCTATGAGTGGTTCAACAAAATCATGCTTAAGAGCCATTAATCTCTGGCGTATCTTTTTAATCCTTCGTTTCATCTGCGTGGAGTTAAATGATTTAACACCAGATTCAGCAGTGTTGGCACTGCTTATTATTTGTGAATCTTCACCACTATTAGCTGAGCTAGAACGATTTTGGTTATCTTTACTTGGAAAGCGGCGCTGAAAAGGTGAAGGCTGATCCCTGAAATCCATTGAAGCTCTCTCACGTATCTGTTCAAGGTAATACTTACGGCGCTGCTCACTTTCACGAAGCTTTTCTGCTAATTTTTGGGCTAACAGTTCAGCCTCTTCTTGTTGTGCTTTTGCTCTTATCTCTTTTCTACGTTGCTGTTCTGCAGCCCTCGCTTCTCGTGCAGCACTAGATGCTTTGCGCTCCTCTTCTCTTCTGATAATAGCTTCTTCTTTCTTACGCTGTATTTCAGCAAGCCGTTGCATCTTCTCAGCTTCAAGGATTTTTCTCCGTTCCAATACAGCTTCTTCCCTTGCAATGTCCTCCTTTTGCTTTGTTTTGATCACCTGTAGCTTTTCAGCTCTCCGCATTTCAGAATCATGAAGTTTCTGCCTCAGTAAGAATTTCTTGTTTTCTTCGTTTAGTGATGTAATAAAACGGACCTCGTTGACCTTAGTACTCTCATCACCAGCTCTTTTTGCAACCTGGGCAAGGTGTGCCTCGTGACGAGATTCACTACGTTGGTGGCGTGCATTCATTACTTCTCGCAGTTTTGAGCTGCGCACAGCCTGCCATTCATTGACACGATTTAACTTTTCAGAGGTACGTTGCAGCCTCTGAACTCTCTCACTTTCTAGTTGACTCCGGATTCGTAAAGCTCGTGCATGTTTTTCTTCTGCTTCCTTTTTCATGTCCAAAGCACTTCTTTTCTTCTTTTCAGGAGACATTAACTTGTCATGTAGAACACGAGCACGCTCTGGAACTTTTCTGCCAACACCAGGGGAATGGGAGACACGAGAACTCCGAACAGGAGATTTCAGTATATCTTCCCAGTTTCTTTTCTCCTTCCAGGCATCCAATGACTTCCGCGGTGCTGCATTTTGTTTCTCCTTCTCAAGATGAACTGTAGTCTTTTTTGCCGTATCTGTTGACCTAAGCTTGTCAAATTTGTTTTCTGGCAATTCCCTATCCTTCCTAAAATTATGCTTCTCTACCTCAGAGATAGGTTCCAGTGATCCTTTTCGACTCTTTGCAGAAGATGAAGGCATATTTTGTGGAAGTGGTCTACCTGACTTGATTGTATCCCTGCTTTGCCTCTCTCCAGCAATTTTTTTCTCATTGGTGTCAGAAAGTTTCACCTGACTCTCCACTTTCAAACTTATACTTCCAACAGTCGCTGATGCTGTGGTAAGTTTTGATGAGCTACCAGAAACTTCTCCAGAAGAGCTGGATGCAAAGCTCTCTGCTGTTATACCAGCCTGTTTGCGAGCCAGTTCCAATTGAATTCTCTGAAATGCCTCTAGAGATGAAGACAATATCTCTTGCCTGTGAGGTGAACTTGTCATCCTTCTGACCTGCATATATGATTTAATCCAATAGGGTTTTGTTAACTCTTTTAGCACTATAGGATATTCCCGGAGTTGATTTCTAGCATTCAAAATTTGTCTCGAAAAGAGATGATTTCTAACCACCCTTGGTCCAGAAATCGAGAAGTATTAATTGAGTCTTACCCTTCAATACCCCTTACCTACCCACCTAGCAATACTACATTACTATTAATAAGGGGCACTTTGGTCTTTTCCCCTACTAATTTGTATTGGAATTGCTAGTAGAAATCAACTCCTTTTTGGGACGTAGTAGATTTGCATTCCATGAAAAGTGTTTTGTGGCAATTAACCAGGTTATTTGGCAGCTATTAATTCCATAAAGGGTCCAACTCCAGAAGCTCGTCATGATATATGCGATTGTTCAATTATTGATATGTATATAGGCTTATGGACAGAGAATAATATGTGCACACTATGAGTTGTTCAATAATTATAAAACTATGCTAAAACTTGGAGCAATCGAAATGAAATTCTGCATACAAGTCATGTAAGAAAATATTTCATAATTTTGTGTATTATGAGAATACGGACCTCCCAAGACAAGGCATGTGGTCTTCGATGGTCAGCTTTCACAGCCATCGGCATCCCGTCCTTTGGTAGAGCAGTAGATTTTTTGGTGTTATCAAAATGCTCCGCCCTGGATTTCAGTTCTTGAAAATCAGATATAGCCTCTTCAAGAACAAGTATGGATTCATTAATTTGCTCCATGTCACATTCTAACTCACAGAGGAGGTAAAGTTCATCCACAGCCCTATTCAGATTCTCAAAAAGAAAACACCAGAGTCTCTGCCTGAACCTTTCTTTGCTCCCAGCAGTTTCACCTCCAAAATCTGCTGAAGTTGGCGCATGAAGAACTGTCTGGCTTTCTGTTGAAGCAACAAAAGACGACGTAACTGGAACTTCAAGATCATTGTTTGCACAGGACAGGGAGACTGTGTCATCTAAGACAGGTGAACCACTAACATCCAAACGATTATCTGTTATTTCACATATATTCAGTACCTTGCTCTTATCTTCAGTGGGCGTTTCTGCCCCTTGAATAATAACAGAAGATGTCTCATCGATTGTTTTACAAAAATGTGTCTCAGTTTTAAGTTCACTTTCATCTTTACATTCATTTCTGAATTCTGTAGCATCGCCAATGTGTATGTGTTTTTGAGATGAACTATTGTTTTTATATGCATCTGCAGGTAATGCTAGACCTGGCACTTCATCAAAATCACCAAACCTGACAGAAGTGTTCGATAAAACACCTATACTATCTGTCATTGGAGGGCCTTTAACATGATCATAAAGTCCTGAAGATTTCGCAAGACCACTTGAACAGTTGGAGGATTGATGTGGAGTTGGAGAATCAGCACAATCAATCTTACCAACAGTGGGAGGTTCACTTATTTCTTCAGTCACCAGCAGTTTTTTAGGTTTTTCTATTGCATCCTCCGAGGCTGAAGCACTTAATTCACTCTTCAGGTTGCTAGCATCTACATCAGCACATTCTTCATCATGAACATCCATTGTGTCTACACTACCCGGTTCATCAACGCAAACATTAACCTTTGTGATCTGAGGTGGGCATTGTAACCTGTCATACCACCTTGCACTATCACTGCCAAAGTTGGTGTCAGATTGTGAGGACGAATTTGAAATCTTATTATTATTGGAACCTCCTGAAGACCTCTGCAGTGTGAATTTTGAGCTGGACCGGTGTTTCTGTTGAATAGATTTGTAACAAGTTAGGAACAGAAGCACTAAGAGTTCTCCGGCATAATAGAGCATCAAATGAGAACATGATCCAAGTCTCTGATCAAAATATGAACAAGAAAATATAAAGTGTTTGATGAAGTATGGTATTAACTTGATGATCCAGAAAAAATGCTTCTGAAAGAGCCAATAACCTTGAAGCAACTTAGAATTGTTTACAGGGTATACCTTCGCTATATAAGTCCATGTGTGTGGAAGATAGTACTGGGTAATAGCTATCAATCTATCATCCTGGACAGAATTGGAATATGGCCAAAATATGTCACTGAATACATGTCCTTTTGCTATGCATAAATAACACAGAAACTCCATACCACTACATCTGTTAGGTTCAATCTAGGCATTCTTCTAACCTTTAATTTATAAACAGGTGTTAAATTGATTATTGTCACTCTCGGCCAGGCTATTGCATCTGTTTATCTAGAAATGACCATCTTGTTGTGTGGATCAAACTCACACTCCTTAAAGGCCTTAACCTTACATTTAACAATAAGGCGACTGTGGGAACACATAATGGGGAAAATATCACAACCATTCGATGCATTATAATTGAACAGAGAGAACTCCTTACTTTTTTCACTTCAAGCCACCCCGATCCCACATCATCTAGATCTCCATGATCATTCTCCATTACCACCAACAAATCCTCAGGGGTTCCTCATGGCATTCCTGCTTTTCATACAGATACGACAGTTAATTATACCAGGAAATGTAACGGCTAAAATATTTTTAAGTGTACAGTGTGCTGAGGAATTAAAAAACACACATTTTTCAAGAAAACAACTATAATCTATAGGTACTGAAATCCTCACTAAAACCCTAACACTTAACTGCAACATAAAACATAACAAAATAGTGCAGAAGATTTTGCCAGCAATGCATATCCAGACCAAGAAAAAATCCAAAATCATCAAAGGAATTGGACGAAATGAAACAGGGGGTTACTTAAGTTTGGATTTAGAACCGGATCCCTTCACAGCTGGTCTCCGAATTCCCAATCTAAATTCCAAAGACTCCTGCTACTCACTGTCACTGACATTTCACTACAACCAACCAGGATCGAACAACTAAAAGCAACAACATTCCATTCCCCTCTCCTGCTAACATGTCAAGAAGAAGGTTGTTGGTTGGAGGAATTCTCGGCACAAATTCGTACGCTTTGGGGGAAGAAGAGACCCCGCCCCCTTCTCCCTGCCCATCAGCCAATTTCCAATCTACACCGAACTGCCCCGCGCAAGTGGGCGAGGAGGAGCCACGCGAGGACGAGTACCTTCAATCCGATCCGAACCGAGACCGGAAGGATGCCGTCGGCGGCGTCGCCCCTCCAGACCTGCTCCCCCGACGCGCGCGCGATGAGGCCACGCCGCGCATGAGGGGAGGATGGCCGTCCACGCCGCCGCAAACGTCCCGCCCTTCTCGCCGCCGGCCGCGCGCGCGAGGAGTGGGAGCCACGTCTCCGGCTCGCCGCAGTTTTCTTTTTTCTTTTTGTTCCTTTTTTTTTTGTTTTTAGGGCTTAGTGCAGGCTGCAGGTTGGAAGTTGGAAGAGAGTGGAGAGGCGTGGGTAAGTCGGGGAGAGGGTCATTTCGGTCATTTTAGGCGGAGGGTGACTGGACTTCCCGGCGGCGTCGTCTTCACGTCGAACAGAGTGAGTGACTCCAGGAGGGGAGGAGATCGGAGGATGGCGGAGGATGAAGAACGAGGCGGTCCAACGCCGCAGCGCGGCGGCGGGGCTCGGCGACGGCCGTGGCCGGGCGAGGGAAGAGGCAACGCAACGCCGAGATGCGGCGGGACAGTGAGCGTTCGATGATGCTAGGTCAGGTGTTGCTCGTGTCGGTAAGGATTAGGAGCAGTGTCACTTCTCAGTTGGGCTGGGATTTAGATTACGGACTAACCGGTTCCGGCCCACTTACTATTTGGCAGATTCAGCTCCAACTTCATGTTTGAAGTCCATCTTTAAGCTTCACCCTAAAAAAATAAAAATGGTCTGAAGTGCTCTCACCAAACGAATAGGGGTGAAAACGGATCGGATACGATCGAAAACTAACTATACCGCTATACCGTATTTGTATTTATATTTTTTTCGAAACCAAATTCGGAGTCGGAAACCTCGAATATGAAAACGGGAACAAATACTATCGGAAACAAATACGGAACGGATACGAATCGAAACAAATATAGTAACGGATATTGATCGAAATATTAAACCATCTCAGACTAAATAATATTTATAATTTTTCAGCTAAGCAACACATATAATAAATTTTAAATGTCCATATAACATTGTTTTACTAATTTCATGATTATATCATCTTTCATATCAAATATCATTATAAATCAAGCATAGTAATTTTAGACATCCATAATAAAAAAATAATTCACTCACATGAGTGTATACCATAATTTAAGTAGTTTATCATAAAATAGTTTATCAACATGGTCCATAATTCCACATATCACAAACTCACAAATAGTTCATAAGTTATAACATATTGAATATAATAGGCCGGCTGGCCCAAAGGCTTCACATCTAAAGTTCGGATATTATACGATGAGGTATTCGTATATTATCCGACTGTATCCGCTATTCGTCGGATAATACCTCTACCGTATTCGTATCCGTATCCGAGAAAAATTATCTGTTTTCGTTTCCGAATTCGAAATTATCTGAAAATTATCCGGCTGACACTATTCGTATCTGATTTTTCGGACGGAATCTGGATATTATCTGTACCGTTTCAACCCCTAACCTATGGTCCAGATATTATCCGATGAGGTATCCGGATATTATCCGACCGCATCCGCTATCGTCGGATAATGCCTCTACCATATTCGTATCCGTATCCGAGAAAAATTATCTGTTTCCATTTTCGAATCCAAAATTATCTGAAAATTATCTGGCTGACACTATCCGTATCCGATTTTTCGAACAGAATCTAGATATTATCTGTACCGTTTTCACCCCTACAAACGAAGATAAAGCTAGATTTAGTTTGCTTCATAACTTTATTTCAGATCAAACAGTTAAATTTAAGTTAGAGTAATAAAAACGGATACACTCCTTACCAAAATACATTATTTTTAAAATAAAAATAAATATTATAAAACCTTAGGTTTAATGGCATTCCTATCATAAAACTACAGGTTAAGCAATTGTTATCATAAAATCTTACCTTTGAGACATGTTGTATTATATAACCCATATTTTGTTGCTCTCCTCCCATTCGCTCTTTCATTAGCTTGTCATTTTCGCGATCTTTTCTTTTTTATAAGAATGCACTTTTCTGCCTCTTTCGTATTGTCGCTAGGCATGAAGTATTGACGCCAATCTAGCCCATCTCCCTTTATGTCTTTGTCCTAGCCTACGAAAAATATAGAACAAACCTTAATCGGTAGGTTTTTCTAGGTTTTCTAAAATGTAGCTACTTTTAGCTACAAACCTAGATATTATTTCTAGTTACGAATATAAACGGTGAAATTTATATTTAAAATAGCTACATTTATAAAAAAAGTATATAAAAGCTTTTATGAAAACATACTCTAACCTGCTGGGAAGCAACAAAACAAAAGCAACAAAACAAAGAAGGTTAGTTATAGCCAGGACTAAAGTTACAACCATGTTCCTACCGAGTTTGTATACTCAAACACATCAGTTAGCAACTTCCATTTGTAAACAATGCGCTGGTCAGCATGAAAAATACAGATATCCATTGATTTAGAGGCTGTTTGATATTTTAGTATAGTGACTAAAGATTAGTCCCTACACTAAATATTTTAGTCTCTGTCTATTTGGTTGCAGGGACTAAAGGAGAAGAACCTGTTTCGGCCAATAGAACATAATTTACATCTTGGTCATAATGATCAAATTCTTCATCAGCTAGCTTACTATCTCTAATAAAATTATGCAGTGCTATGCAGGCAACAATTATTTTGCTTTGTTTTTTTGGATAACTGGGTAATCGAAACAAAATCCTCCACTTATTCTTCAAAACTCCGAAAGATCTCTCTATGACATTTCTACAATAAGAATGACAGTAATTGAAGTGCTCCTTTTTCCTTCTAGACATTATACCTTCATTGTACTCCTGAAATGATATGTTGTACCCTTGTATGGTGCAAGATAACCAGGTCTGTTTAGGTAACCTGAGTCAACTAGATAAAATTTTCCAGGAGGTGGTCGTGGAAACTTATCACCCAATCTGTTTTGAGCATCATTAAACACATTCATGTCATGAACCGATCCAGGCCATCCAAGAAGAACAAAAGTAAATCTCATATCAAAATCACATACACACATCACATTCGACTCTTCTCTTTATGTCTATTCATATGTTGCACAGCAGTAGAAACTGGTACCACAACTTGAATATGTGTCCCATCTATTGCTCCAATGCAATTATCCAAGTACGGTGTATACTTTGCAGATTGTAACTTTTTTTTTACAATAGTAAAATGAGGATCTTTTGGATTAATGATATCTTTTGCAAGCTTGATAATCACTGTCAATACTTCATTGAACTTTCGAACTATTGTTTCCAAAGACCTAACAAATCGATTTTCAACTTGTCTAAGCGATTGGAGGGCACCTACTATCCACAAAAAATGGCTAAAGACTCAATTGAGGACATATTTGTGGTGGACTTCAACCCATACGACTCCACAAGCACATTATGCAATTTCTCAAATACTGGTCTGTTCATTCTAAACATGTTGTAACATGCAGTTCTGTTGGCAAGTGTTCTCATTACCCAAGCATGTCCAGACTCTGGTGATATTCTTCTAGGAGCTTTGTTTGAATAAGAGTCCAAGTAATTAATACCAATCATGGCGGCTAGCATAAGTTAAGCATCAATGCTGCCAAGAGGCGTTCTTTCGATCATCACTGGTGTCATCATCATATTCCTCCTCACAACCACTGTCTTCATCATCATTGCTCTCATCACCACTATCCTCATCATAACTTTCCTTCTCACATGATGAACCATCACCATCCTACATGTTTAAATCAAACCCTTCGGATCCCCTCCCTCTCCCAGAGCCCCTCAACGAAAAATGCAAGCCAGCGCCAGAACCACCAATGGAAGGCGACGCTTGTGAGAAACCAAAGTCATTGCCGTCATTGTCGGCGCCCGGATGATGTCAGCATCGGGAGCGGGGAGCCGCTGGGCGCTAGACGGGGTGGCGCGGGTGAGGCGCTAGGCGACGCTGGGCCGCAAAGGGTCGGCTCCAAGCGGCGCGGAGGCGCCTGGCCGACCGCGTGGGAGGCGACGCTCGCCGGGCCGGGCTGCGTTGCGGCGTTGGCTGCCATGTGCCTGGCGGCGCTGGTCGGCGCGGGCGGCCTGCACACACGAGGAGCGGAGGGCGGCACGGAGAGGAGCAGGGCGGCGCAATAGGCAAGGGCACGGGGAGGAAATCTTCAGTTTAGTCCCAATTAGCACCCATCTTAAAAACTAATCACCTAATGCTAGTTTAGTCTATTTTAATCTTTACTGTTTGGAAAATTAAAGACTAAAGGAGACTAAACTATAAAGACCAATGAGTTTAGTCCCTCAATCAGACTCTAAGAACACGAAACATCAAACCACGGTGGTTTGATGTCATGTTTGTGGCCATTTGCGACCAGTTGTACCCAACCAGCAGCTGCTCCAAGAATCAAAAGACGGTGGTCACTGGTCATCCAGAGACACTGTTAGTAATATAAAAATTGTTTTTTACTCCCAATCCCCCTCTTCCTCCGTGATGATCCCTTTCTTCTCCCCTCCCCCCATCTCCTAGCTTCCTCTCTTTGCCATGGTTTCCCCATCTTGAGCAGAGCACAGCTTGCACTACCAGACAGAGACAGCCATGGTCACCAATTTCCTGCAGAACCACCACCTCCAGAACAACCAGTTCTTGCTCCCCAAGAGGCAGTTCGTGACCTATGCCCTCTACGCTCTCATCCCTCTCGCCCTCCTCCATTACCTTCTCTTCAATCCTGTGGCCACAGCCAAGAAGCCGGTGGTGGTGGTGGTTCAGGCCAGAGAGGAGGCTGCGGTCATCGTCTCGTCTCATCACGAGCATGTGAAGGTGAATGCCAAGCAGCTGCCTGTGCCCCCTACTGACCAAGGTGATGAAGCCTTGAAGAATGCACAAGGTGCGATGTTGGGATCCCTTGTCGATTTCTCATCCTAGATTCTGCAATGTGATGTGGAAATTTGTGGATGATAAGATTTGTCTACCCCGATTGGTTTTCTCCCCAAGCAGATTTTCGTTTTGGTTGAGCGATAATTTCAGTTTTTGTTTTGGGCGATTTCTGAAATGTTTTCTACACCTGGCCATTTCTTGATGCTTTTGGATATCGGATTCTGGGCATTAGATTTCTGATGTTTCTGGGGGCAAATTTTAACATGTATGAACAAATTTGAGTTTTGGGGATTTATTTGGGGAAGAAAGGGCATTCTTTTGGGCTAATCTTGCATCTCGTGTTGGATCCGAGCAGCCGAAGAAGTGGCGGCGCCTCCGCGGCTGCCGCCGTGCGACTACTCCGACGGCGAATGGGTGCCGGACGCGGGGACGCCTCTCTACAACGGGACGAGCTGCGCCACGATCAAGGACGGCCAGAACTGCATGGCGCACGGCCGGCCGGACACCGGCTACCTCTACTGGCGGTGGCGGCCGCGGCGGTGCGACCTCCCGGCCTTCTCCCCGGAGGCGTTCCTCGGCTGGCTCCGCAACAAGCACCTCGCCTTCGTCGGCGACTCGCTGGCGCGCAACCAGGCGGAGTCGCTGATGTGCCTCCTGGCGTCCAGCTCCCCGCCGGAGCTCGTGCACCGGGACGGCGAGGAGAACAAGTTCCGGCGGTGGGCGTTCCGCGAGCACAACGCCACCGTGTCCATCTTCTGGTCGCCGTTCCTGGTCAAGGTCGCTGAGAAGGCGGAGCACGCCGGCGTGCGGCACAACAACGTGTTCCTGGACGCGTTCGACGAGCGGTGGCTGTCCCAGCTGGGCGACCTCGACGCCGTCGTGCTCTCCATCGGGCACTGGTTCCTGATCCCGGGCATCTACCACGACGCCGGCGAGGTCGTCGGCTGCCACGACTGCGCGGAGTTCAACCACACCGAGATCCCCTTCTTCGGCGTTTTCAAGCAGGCGGTCCACCGGACTCTCGCCGAGATCAGTCGGCGCCACGTCGCTGCCGGCGCGGACAAGAACAAGAGCAACAAGGTGGTCGCGTTCACGACGTTCTCGCCGGCGCACTTCGAGGGGGAGTGGGACAAGGCCGGCGCGTGCAACAAGACGCGGCCGTACAAGAACAGCGAGAAGGAGACCGGGTACACAGAGGCGGAGATGCGCAAGACCGTCATGGAGGAGGTCGCAGCCGCCGCCGCGGCCTCCGCCGGAACGGGCCTGCGGTTCACGGCGCTGGACGTGACGACGCTGGCCAACCTGCGGCCCGACGGACACCCGGGCCCGTACATGCGACGCGACCCTTTCGCCGGCGGCGGCGGCGGCGCGCGGGTGCAGAACGACTGCGTGCACTGGTGCCTCCCCGGCGCCATCGACACGTTCAACGAGATTCTGCTCCAGACCATCACCAGCTGACGACGACAGATGAATCTTTTCGTCGACATATGAATAGGTAGTGCAAATTCCGCGGTAAAAATGATTGGTTGGTTTCCGTTTTTTTGATGAGATCTGAGTGATTTTTTGGGTGTCGTATTTGATGGAGTAGCTGTAATTGTTACACTCGACTGACTGTATTACTGTCATCAATACAACGGGATCGTGGGCAACATTTTGATCTCTTGATCACGTGTGAACAAATCGTGCATCTGACTATTCCTGGACATTGCTACTCACTTCTTGATCTCGTGTGTAGTTCGGCACGCCAATTTTTATTTTTCTTTTGGAGTAATAACAGTCAATCTACCGTACAATCTGATTAGCGTGTGGCAAGTGGGCTGTCTGCTCCAGGGATCTGTGCTTAGCCTCCGCCGGAAGTTGTGCTTTGATTGTCTCTGCTTCCTCGACAAGAGTGGTGGCCACTTTGACCTTTGAGTGCGTGGGGTTGCTGTCTCCTTGATGACCACTCGATAGCAGGCAGGAGCATATGGCATCGGAAGCAGATTGCCCCTCATCCGGCGAGTACCCAAGCAGGCCGGCCGGCGGTGGCCGGAGTGGTGAACCGGGAATTTCCACTCTCCGACACTAAGGGCCCGTTTGGTACAGTTCCGGATTATTGAAGAAATGAGAGAAACGGATAAACGTTTTTAGTGATTCACAGGTGATTCTCCGGTGAAACTAACTAAAGGGAGTTTCTCATTTCTAGTTAAATAACAAGAAACGTTTCTGCTGATTCTCCAAAAAACGTTTCTCGTTTTTAACCGTTTGGTATAGATTCTCGAAGAAACACACTGAATCGAAACCGATTCTCACAGCTAAACGGGCCCTAAAGCCAGCGGTGCGGCCATGCTTGTCGCGACGTGCTGGGCTTTTGGCAATGGCATATGGTTCATGAAAAAGTCCAATTTGAATCAACTATAGATCGAATCTGACTCATATCTCTTACCCATAAAAATGGATATAATAACTTTTCCAAATAATAAAATTATGCAAAATAACTACCTCAACAATATTGATGATGGTTTTTGCTGACGTGACACATTGACCCTTGGTCAAACTAGTTGAGTATAGGACACGTAGCACTTACGTGGCAAAAAACAAAAAAAGTGAGATACCATTTTTTCCATCTCTATCGACGCTCTTTCTTAAGTCGAGCGGCGAGCTGAGCCTGGAGCTGTTGTGGGGAGAGAACGATGGTGGGGAGGCGGCGGGAAGAAGGTGCCTAGGACGGCAGAGTCAACGAGGTGGGAGAGAGAAGTCGACCGCGAGAGGGGAAGAAGAAGGTCGAGCGTGCTAGTGATGAAGCTCCGCCACATCGCCCGCGACCTTAACCACGCTGACCAGATCTGCAATGCGGTTGAGCTCATCGAGAGGGAGCTTGCCAGATTTGCACCCTCACTGTCGATCGACCCTTAGCTTCTCCATGCCACGACACATCGTGTTGCTTTCCTCTCCCCCACCAACGATCAACGCATTGTGCTGCTTCTCACCCATCGGTCCATGGCATGCAGGAGTAGCGGTGGGGAGCCAGAGGAGCGTCGAGACGATGACTGTATTGCTCAAAGTGCCATACCCCGGTGGATGCCACTTCAGCGCGAAGTTGCAAGCATAGGCAGATGTTAACGACGAAGGGAACTCGAAGGGCTTTGTCAGCCACTACCTCCCTTTTCGCTGTGTCTTCCTTTATCTCTTTGCTAAGAGCCACAGAGCTCAGAGGTGGTGGCGGCAAGGTCGAGTTTGTTGAGGTTCGCCAACTGCTGCTTCTCTTCCTCCGCATGTCTGCCTTTGTCTCTTCGCTAGGAGCCATGAAGCACCTGAGCTCACTGATGGCCTGAAGAGATCGAGATCGTTGATGTCTTCTCGTTGTTGTGGAGAAGGGGGAGCGAGGGAGTGGGAGAGCCAATCGGCGAGGGGAAGAAGGGGGAAGATGGAGTAGAGAGAAAAGAGGGAAAGACACATAGAGGGGAGGGATAAGGGAGGGATAGAGAAGATGACATGTAGGCCCCTTGCTATGGCTGATATGTGAGCCCATATATTATTTTAATTTTTTTTAAATTGTCAATGATATGTGGGTCCGATTTAGTATTTTTTTAAAAAATATTTATTGAGTGGACTCCATATAAACGTTACATAGGACAATACTATGTCAACATTTCACGTAGGTGCTATATCAGTGAAAACACTGTTTAATGCTGTCAAGAAAGTTATTATATATGGTGTTAATATTTAGAGAATTTGTTATATCAGTTTTGTGGTCGAGGGATACATATTAGATTTAACCTATAGTTAGAGGAGTCAAGTTGGACGTTTTCCTATGGTGAAATGGTGCGGCCGTGAGTTTGGCCCAAAAATGCGCACCTGTTCGGCTCGAAGTTTCGCGGGAGTTTGGCCCAAACGAGCGCGCCACTTCGGTCCAGAGGGAAACCGAAATTCGGTTTAATCTCGATGGAGATTTCGTTCAAAATTGGTCGGAAATTAGGACCAATAGTATTCGTGAATTACGCCCAACAGTGTGGCCTAAGAGTTCACCGGAATACAGTGCAAGAGCAATCGTGAACTCAGCCCATAAGCGAATGGAAAAAGTCCATTCTAACTTCACCTATATTAGAATTTTTGGCATTTTTAATTTTAATTTTTTAAAGATTTACAAAAATAATTTTCGAATTTGAAAATTTACAAAACTAGTCTCTTCCCGCCCTCCGGGAGGCGTGATTGGATAAAACGCCCTCCTAGAGGGCGTTTTATCCGACGTGGCAGACAGCCGTTGGGTGTCGTCTGCCGTGCGAGCGAAATTTTGCAGGCGGTCCCCTTCCCGCCCTTGGTAAGGGCGGTTTTTCACTGTGCACGGGGGGCTGCCTACAAAAAGGACGGCCGCCCTGGCATTTTTGCAGGCGGCCCCCTTCCCGCCCTTACCAAGGGCGTTTTTCCTGCTCATACGGTGGCCGCAAAAGGGAGGCCGCCCGGCTTTTTTGCGGTGCGGCCCCCTTCCCATTCTCTGGAAGGGCGTTTTTGCCCTGGGCAGTATATAAGCCGAGAGTCAAAGGTTTTGTCCTCATTTACACCTTCCCAAATCCAAAAAAGAACAGAAAGAGGTGAGGAAGAGGAAGGAGCGCGGCGAAGCCCTGCTGGATTACGTACTTCATCCGAGGTAAATGCAATATCCTGTCGTTATTTTTTTGTTAGTTAGTATATAAATGCAATATTAGGAAAAATATAATTTTTTAATATTTGAATAGTTATTGAATATTTTGTTATAGATTCGTAAAACGATGATTTAATTTAGATCAACAAGGATAATTTAATGGATACTAACATAGGTAGAATAGATAGATCAACTTAGGTAGAATATGTTTGGATCTAAGTGTAAATTATGTGAGTAGATGGTAAGCACTATAGATAATCGTACGTATAATTTCGTTGATAATTAAAATATATGTAGATATAAAGTACGATTTAATTTAGTTTAGTTTACAAAATTTGGCAAATTGAAATGAACGAGGTACGATTGGCGGTAGATGAAACGAACAAATCAATTCGGGATATTTTAAGATGTAGACCAGAGAACATATTGTTAAAGAAATTAACTTAGACACAGAATCATCTAGGCAACATATTCGTAGGATGATATAAACTCAGTTTCAATTTGTTTGTCAGGCACTATGGCAAGTAAGATTATATTTCAGATAGTTCACGGTGAAGGCAACGTTAGATACGGTCCAGAAGGTGTAGATCTGTCATAATTTAGGATGAAATCAAAGGGCATCGATAGGCCAACCGAGAAAACATTTGAGTCAGTGTATAGTTGGTTGCTACGTGGATTTAAAATGGATACAAGAGTGAACACAATGTCTCTATCCGTTGTAGTAAGTCGTGCAACAGAAAAATATTATTGAGAACTTATGCCTATAGATAACACTGAGTCGTGGAGACGTTATGTGGACATGACACTTGAAAGGTCCTGGCCCCTTGTTATTTTTTGTGGCACTGCACGAAATTGATAGCAGTAATACAATGCAAACAGAGTATGGTGAAGGTCCGAGCAATGAAGCAAGCTTGAAGGAGACGATTGTCGTGGCGGACGAGGAGGAGAGAATCGAAGCAATTGTTGAAGAAATGGAGAGGGAGGATTCTGAAAATGAGCAGGCGGAGGGCGATGAATCATCGAACGAGGAAGAAGATGTCATGCCCGTCGATTGGGAAAAAGCTAATTTCTCTCAGCTTGTTATCTCGGAAGGGCAACATGTTTCATTTGAATACAAGGATAACGAGGTCATCCAGGGTGCTAGGTATGCTCATAAGGAAGACATGAAAGAGGCAATGAAGCATTAGACGGTCTCTTTGCATAGAGAGTTTAGGGTGGTGAAGTCTACGAACTATGTGTATGATGTGAAGTGTATGAAGGATGATTGTCCGTGGCGCGTTCATGCATACAAGGGGAAATGGAGTGACTATTGGAAAGTGAGCATTGTTGGTGAGCACACATGTCTGTTGCCGGGGGTAGATAAGTACCACCGCAACATCACCTCGGCGTTTGTTGCCGGTGAGATGTACAACCATATTGTTAAAAACACGGATTTTGAACCTGGCTCCATTATTAAGCACATTGAGAACAAATTCAAGTATACTATTAGCTATACGAAGGCTTGGAAGGCAAAACAAAAGATATTGGAGATGAGGTATGGCACATTTGAAGCATCGTATGACAATTTACCTCGTCTATTAGCCACCATTGCTCGAGAAACCCCAATACCTACTACGACATTCGACCTTTCCATCATCTACCGATTCGAGCAAGAGCGTGCCGCAAAGAGTCTTTTTCTCGATTGGTGCTTGCATCAACGCATTTGTGCACCGTCGCCATGTGCCGTGCATAGATGGAACCTTTCCGATGGCAAATACAGAGGTCGATACGATGGCGATTGGAGCAGATGGGAACAACCGGTGTTACCTATGGCGTTTGCATTTGTCGAGAGTGAGAACACCGAAAGCCGGTATTGGTTCTTGGAGAGAGTTCGATGCCAAGTCGTTCGTATGAGGCCCAATGTTTGTCTCATACATGATCGTCATGCCGGCATGCCGAGGGCAATCGACTATCTTCGAATGGTTGGTCTGAGAGGGGACTTCCACTAGGTGGCATGATGTTCGGAGTAGGTGGTGCATGTGGCATATGGGAGCCAATTTCTACAAACAATTCAAGAACAAGCACCGATGGATCTATTCAAGAGGCTATGTGGTCAAAATCAAGAGAAAAATTCAATGAGATGTGGAGAAGGTTGGATGAGCCGACAACGAAGCAAACCGACGAGCAATCTCGCTTGCCACAAAGTTGACGAGCTCGCAGCACCTCTTGGTCCATTGCATAATGACCCGCCAACAATGAGAAGGAGGTCTCGCACCATCAATACGTAATTTCTCCCACTGGATAGAGAATGAACCGAAATAAAAGTGGTCTCTGTTGTATGACACTGACGGAGCTCGATATGGTATAATGACAACGAACCTGGCCGAGGTGTACAACTGGGTCATGCAAGGAGTTAGGGGGCTTCCATTGGTGGGTATTGTGGAATTTATCCTTCATGGCACTCAGACATACTTTAGGGATAGATTTAAGAAAATATCCCCTTTGATGGTCGATAACAACATTGTATTTGGCAACGTGGTGACAAAATATATGCAAGACAAAATTCTAAAGGCTATGAAGCACAGAGTAATCCACCAAGGAACCCAAGTTCATAGGTACGAGATCTTGTGTGTCGACAGGAGAAGGCGCGGCATCAACCATGTTCAAGCTATGCAGGAATGTGTGCTTCATGCGGATGGTGGTTGTAGTTGCAGCTGTATGAAGCCGAAGCTTAGACATCTGCCTTGCTCACACGTCCTTGCCGCAGCTGGGGACTACGGCATAGTTTCAGATATCTATGTGTCACCGTACTACAGGAAAGAATCAAATTTTCATATGTGAAAGGAGGAGATATATGGTTTTGGGATATCTGGATCGTACACAACACTGCGGCCACAAGTGTTCTACATTCCAGATCCGTCGAAGTTAAGGATAAAAAAGGGACGTCATCAGTCGAGACGCATCAGAAACCACATGAACGAGTCGGAGGTCGGGGGGAAGGACCCTACGTTGCAGCAAATGCGATGAGCACGGACATACATAAAAATATTCAAGAATTCGAAACTTCAACCGTCGCAGTGTGGCTTTCCCGGATGCCGTCCGATGGCACCGTCCATCGGGAGAAGGAACAACAACGAGGCGACCACGTCCTAGACATGCTCGTGCGGCGACTACGTCGTCCACTGGCGATGCAATGGCTTGATTATTTTGTTTGCTCCTTTCAATCTAGTGGTGAGTCGATATTTGTAATATTTGTTATGTTGTTGCCATCTGTCGTGCGTGTAATATTTATCATTGTGAGACGTAAACTATTTTATTGTTGTTGTGATACTTATATGTTGTGTTTGATAGTTTGAATTAAGACGTGCACTTTTTTGTAATGTTGAGATATAATGGACCATTTATGTCATGTATTCATGTTGTTTTGTTTTTTTCTTATAAATTGCTTATTCATGTATTCATGTATTCATGCTGGTATGGCGGACGATACACCAGCGCTTTTCAGCAGACAGGTCGACAGGGTGCACAGGTCGTACTTGTCGGCAGTGCAGGGTGCTCAGCTGACCACCTTTCGTCCACGGCCGTCGCGCGAGTTGTTGCGTGTCGATCCGCGACACGTTCAGTGGTACGATCATACTCTTTTCATTTATTGCAACATTATTATGCTTGACACTAATATTACACTATGTGTATGATATGCAGGTTGCGTGAGTCTGGCCTGATCGCTCTTAGCAGACTTGTTGAGGCGCGTGCCGACGAGCACGACCAGGCGAGACGGTGGGATGCGGACCGGTCCCTGATAGCTACTTTGGTGGATCAGTGGCGTCCTGAGACGCACACCTTCCATCTTCCTTGTAGGGAGATGGCACCGACGCTGCAGGACGTCTCGTACCTGCTAGGGCTACCTCTAGCCGGAGAGGCTGTCGGGCCTGTGGACGCTATTGGTGGATGGAGGGAGGACATCACTGCACGATTCGCTCAGGTGATGAGGCTACCAGGGCTCCCAGCTGTTCAGGCGATCTACCCTTACGCGACCACCGGGCCTACGAAGACTTGGATTATGCAGTTCACAGTAAGTTAACTTGAAGACTTCGTTATTTTTCATTACATGCTATGATTGTTAACATGGTTTTCTCCTTTGTAGGCCGACAAGCTCCACCCCGACGCCGACGAGTACTCCGTGCGACGCTCGTTAGAGGCGTACCTTCTTTGGTTGTTCGGCTAGGTCATGTTCACCAACACGTCGAGGAACACTGTAGAGAGGGGGCTTATCCACTACGCCCGGTCGATAGCAGACGCGGAGATAGGCTTCGTGCCTCAGTGGAGTTGGGGTTCAGCAGTCCTCGCAGCCACCTACCGTGGGCCGTGCGACGTGTGCACGAAGACGGATCCAGGAGCGATCTTCACAGCGCCCTTCTGCATTGCTTTGGGCTGCGGAGCGGTTCGTGATCGGCCGACCGATCGTCGACACCTCTCCTTACGACACAGCACCCGCGTTCGAGAACCCAGCCGACGAGCCTACGATGGGCTCGTACTGGTTTCGACGCAACGTAAGTACAAATTCTTATTTCTTTGTACTATTCAAATTATGTTGAACAAAACTTGTAACCACTTAAATATTTTATTTTCGTAGCGTTGTTACGCCCACGCTCAGGTGAGACGGAGCTACCCGGACTTCGTGTTCGAGTTGGACCGTCTCCAGCTTTATGACGTAGTCTGGGAGCCGTACACGCAGTAGGCGGTCGCAGCTCGAGCGCCTCTAGGCCTCTCGACGTTGTGCACGCGTGACTCGGCTTACTGGATGACGTTGATCCCAGTGGTGTACGACATTTGTGTCGAGCCTCACTGCCCAGGCCGAGTGATGAGGCAGTTCGGACTGCGACAGGGATTCTCGGTAGACGTAGCGGTTGCCGTTTCTCACCAGGACCACCAGTGAGTATTTCTATTTCAACTTTAGTACTATTGTGTCGAATGAAATGGAACTAGAGTCGACCTTTACTGTGTATGCAGATTGACTCGACGGGGACAACAGGGAGGCTCCATCTGGGAACCACGTATGCAGCAATACGTGGCGGACTGGCTGATAGCCACCGAGGAGGTGATCGGAGAGATGTACGGCCACTCCGAGGAGAACTACACCGCCTACCTTCGGTGGTACCTACCGCGGACGCGTCCGCGCATGACCTTCACACCGGCCGAGCAGCAGCAGCACCAGGCAGCGGTCATGGACACCTACCCCAGGCACCGAGACCAGGACTACTTCGTTGGGGTACGTCATGATTTCTCGGCCTTAAAGCCTTTATACGTCATGATTCTTGTTTATTTGAGCGACGAACCTAATTTGTTTCGATTTTTGTAGGCCGACGCCGCACGAGCATTGAATGTCGAAATCGACTTGGTGATGCTGAGGCTGGACGCAGGCATTCACCTGAACGAGGTGGAACAGAGGATGACCTTCCAGCGGATGCAGACGACGGCACGTTCGATCTTGCGGATCTTCTCTTGTCGTTCAGCCGTCGACGCGGTTCCTCCACAAGGTGCTGCAGGTCCACGTCCACGCGGTCCGGTACCAGGATGGTCACCACACGGCGCTGGTGCTTCCACAGGTTAGTTCCACTCATTTTCATTGTGGCAACCCTACAACGTGATCTAACAAACCGAATGTCGCGTAGGTCCGACGCTACCGAGAGGGGATACGGCAGGCGCGAGTGGATCGTCGATCCCTCGGCCTTTGGCGACTTGGCCCAGCACTGCGAGCTTTGCTGGAGCGAGTGGATCCTTCATTCCTCGTCCCCTCACTCAGCCGGGAGGTGAGCAAGCATCGTCCGATGAGTAGTTAACACTTATTAGTTTAAGTCACTGATGCTTCACATTGCTTATATACAGGAGGATTCTACTTGGCGGGGATTTTCCACTCGGGGGCTTCATCGTCGCAGCGTGCGGGTCCGGGGCGGGCGACGAGGGGGTCGTGCACGGCGACGACTTCGATGACTGGAGGACCCAGATCGGGACGTTTCGCCGCCTCTCGCCTTGGTGGAGCACCTCTACCACTGAGCCGGGATCCGCCACAGAGACGCCGCGCGATGTCCGTGCTAGTCGTGCCGTGCCCCTGCACAGCCGACGTACTCTCAGGGGCACGTCAGAGCACAGGCTAGGAGGGATAGGGGTAAGAGGCCTCGCCAGTAGTTTCTGTGTGCAACAGTTTGTACAAATTCTAATTATTTCTTTTGTGTTTGATGTTTGTATATATCTCTGTCTGTTCGTCGCACTCACATGTCACGAGATCCTTCCGTATCGTCCGCTGCATGATACTCTTACTAACGACAAAAAAACTTTCGGCGGTGTCAGACCTGCACGAGACGTCGCTATCAACTTTTGCCCGTGATAGTCCTGCACGATATGTCGCTATCAACTTTTGCCCCATGACAATCCTACACGATACGTCTCGTTCAGCTGTTGCCCCGTGACAGACATAAACGATACATCGATGTGAACCTTCACCTCCCTGCACTATATATTGCTTAGATCCGAATACGAGCTCTTCAAATCTGCATTCTCTTTTCTACATTTACTCGTGCAATGAGATCTTCATATCATCCATTCCTTGAGCGTCTTCACTGGCGACTCCATCCTTTGAGCGGTTTTATTCCACCATGGTGTGACCGTCCGTTATGCCATTGTGGAGATGGCTGCATACTTACGTCGTCCCTCCTCACCGAAACGGGGGAGACGATTTTTCCAATGCGCCAACATTGATCAGGTATGGCTTAACTGCAATGCTTTCATCTACAAAATCTTCACGCAGAAAACGCTAACTTGATTGTACATCTTGTTAACACCTCATGCAGGCATATCGTCGGGTGTGCAACTTCGTTGAGTGGATAGATACGGAGAACCCACGAACCGACGGAACACGTTACTACCCACTTAGCGAAACAAGGTCAGACTACCTTCGACGGAAGGCTGAGTACCAACGTCGAGTTCGTGCTGAAGCTTTGACTGGCCTATGGATCAGCTGGCACTACCCACATGGCGGGAACGTCCAGAATGCCACTGTGGTCTCCGTTGCCAGGTGATAAGATCCATAAGACAAGCAACTAGAGGACAAAGATGCTTCGTGTGTGTCGAGATTGTGGATGACGATTTTGTCGTGAGTATAATTTTTCTTTCTTTAACCTATTCGCTTGTTCCATTTTCTAACCCCGAACATCAAAAATGTGCAACTAGGAGGATGTACGTCAATGTCCATACGAAGAGTGGATCGATACGGTTAAACCTGCTTCGATCGGTCAGACGGTAACACAACCTGAGTCGAGTGAACAATTCATTCAGGCTTGGATGGAGTATGAACGTCGCGTCGAAATCGCAAGCTTAGCTTGGAGGAACAACCCACTGGGTTTCCCTAAATGGTCGGAGCGTCCCATGTGCGGTTGTAGGGATCGTTGCAAGATGGCTACCTCCTTTGAACCACGAACATATGGTCGGAGATATTTCATTTGCCCCAACTAGACAACGACTTCGTTGTACGTCTTTCATTTTATCAATTCTGCAAACGTCTTCGTTCTAGTGGCTCTCTAACTGATTACATGTGTTTCTTTACCAGGGCATTCAAAGGAGGTGTGGATTCACTAGGTGGATCGACAATGTCATTCTCCAATATAACGGTCTAAAAGTAACTGAATGTGAAACTCAAAAGGAGTACAACACCAAGAAGGAAAGAGAAAATTGATGACAAGCTTATCGCCCTTTAACGGTTCCGTAGGTAGCCGAGCCTTGACTCGTCGGGGATGAGTTAGTTGTATCATGTATGAATAAGGCATTTGCCATGTATTGTATCATCCATACCTAATGGGTTATGTAACAGTGTGACAAACAACTGCTTAACCATTGCTACTAAGTTAACTTGGTTAAAACAATATGTTATGATCACAGGTAATGCAAACAACATATGTACGATACCTCGAATATTTACACTTGCAGTAATATTTACATTTGCAACAATACGACGATAAAACAAATGTTCATTACACAACATATTTACATTTGCAACAATACGACGATAACATTTACATTTCAAACAATACGACAAATCAAATGGATCGATTACATTTGCAACAATATGACAAATCAAATGGATCGGTTACATTTGCGAAAAATACAACGATAACACTTCAAACAATACGAGAGAGCGTCGGTCGATTAGGGTTTTGGACGATTAGGGTTTAGGATAAAAACGCCCTTCCAGAGGGCGGAAAAGGCAAAAAACGCTCTCTGAAAGGGCAGGAAGGGGGCCGCCTGCAAAACAGGGAAAAAACACCCTTGGTAAGAGCGGGAAGGGGGCCGCCTGTAAAAATGCCAGGGCGGCCGCCCTTTTTGGAGGCGGCCCCCCGTGCACAGTGAAAAACCGCCCTTACCAAGGACGGGAAGTGGGCCGCCTGCAAAATTCGCCCGCGCGGCAGACGGCACCCAACGGACGTCTGCCACGTCGGATAAAACGCCCTCTGGGAGGGCATTTTATCCAATCACGCTCCCGAGGGTGGGAAGATACTAGTTTTGTAAATTTTCAAATTCAGAAATTATTTTTGTAAATATTTAAAAATTAAAATTATAAATGCCAAAAATTCCTTATATTGAGTTTGATTCGCGTCTCTCAATCAAAAACCGAATAATTCGACTTTCTTTGACTATTAATTGTTAGATAGGATGAAATAGTCTATGTTGTTAACTATTAATTGTTAAGACAATTTAAATGAGAATGACATAAAATATGATAATGATAGAATGTGGTTCCATGTGATATTTTCTTAATCAAAATGTAGTTAATATATTTGTAAATTTTATATAAAAACGATCAAAATTCGTAAATTAATATAGCGTCCGCTGTCAGTTATTTGAACACACTATTTGGATGCGTAAGACATAAGGGCTAGATTGCTACAATATGGTTTCCGAGTTACAATTTTTTAATCAAACATGGTTAATATGGGATGTAATATATTTCAGAATTGTTTTAAATAGTTAACTACTGTACAAAATAAAGGGGAGTAAAAAAGAAACATAGAGGAGAGGGAGTACGGATCGCATGTACTACAAACATAACAATATTTTAATTTAGGATTATTAGGAATCCTTTTTTCTTGTCGTAAGTACATCACCCTTTAAAAAACCCAACTTTTGTGTACGAACTTGATATAGGATGGTATAGGTGTTAATATTAAAATTTAATACCACTCTTTATTTGATCCGGTTAAAGAAAAAATATCGATAGAAGCTTATCCAGATCAAGCCGATATGATTCTTTAGTGAATTCGGTCAAAGAAAAAGTCGATTGACATATAAAAGTTTATCCAAATCAAGTTTAAATTCAAAGAGAAATCATGAAGACTGACAGTTTAATTCTATCTATTAATTAGATAAGATTTAGTAATTTAATTATATCTATTAATTAGACAGATCTGTTAATTTTAATTTTAATTTTATCTTAAGGAAGTTTTCTCTAGTGGCTGATCAGGATTTGTATCTTTTAGAAAACATGTGTCATATCTGATTAAGACTTGTATCAACATAAAAAATAAATATGTACACATGGGATCTTTGTAAGACATCTCCATATATCAATACAATCAATTTTGGCGCATCGCCACTCTCAATTCGATGAGGTCTTGCTTCTCACGAGAGGCTGCATCGGTTAAATTCAAACTCTAGCGAAAGGGTAAGTCTCGTTAACCAACAGTTGGATCGGCTAGGACTTTCTTGGTTTAGTCCGATATTCTAGTTGATAGGTTATCAACTTACCTGATATATTTTGTTCTGTCTAAAGCTGCATCAGTTAGGTTCGATCTCTCAGTCTGATCAAGATATATCCATCACGTTTGTATAAATATATCGGTTTATCTAGTTTATTTTATCAAACGCAATCTCGTATAGTCTCGGTTAGGTCCGATCTTCTAGGTTGTTGTTGATAATCTAAGTCTTGCTAAACCGATATTTTTTGCTATTTTTATCGGAGTGCTAGCCAATAAGTTATATTAACATTATATCCAGTCGATCCACAATGATAGTACGATTACTCTATATTCTATCAGTGTAGTCCTGTTAACTTCAACATTATATGTTCTTGGTTCGGTCCGATTTATCAAGGTTGGTTTTAGCAGAATGAAAGTTGATAGCTAGTAGGTTTCATCCTTTCAGAAAGCTAGATAATGTCAATATCATTATTTATCTTTATTTGTATGTATCATGTTAGCATCGGTTTTTTAGTCGATGTATAACAGCTTTGACAGATATCGGCTATATCAAATCTACATTGGACTTTCAGCTGATGTATGTTGTAACCATCGGACCTGCATATCTACTACATTGTATCAGTGTCGCTCGATTGGTTTATTGACCAATTTCTTTCTATCATATTTATAAGAGTGTTTACCTGATTGTTTGATTCTACATTGGATCAATAGCCAACTGTTCAAAACACTATTAACATCGGCTGATCTCGCTACATCATATTGGTCTATTAGCTATCGGTTCCTTGATATTATATGATATGTTTGTCAATGTCAAGGATAAGACATACCTCCTATATTTGGGTTCATATTATACCACAATACTATAAATCTAATGATATGCGAGAAGGTATCATTTAATTAAGAAAATATAATAGATATATAAAAAAATTATCTTCTCCAGATAGAATGTGTTAGAGTATTATTCGAAAAAGACAAGGTCTCCTTAAGCATGTGTCCTATCATAGTTCTTCGAGTTCTACTTGAAGGAGAAAGTAGTCTACACTATAAATAGAAGGTTCCTTCGAGGATGGGAGACATTGAATCGTAAGTCATAGCCACAAGCCACATCGAGAAACAAGCCGAAGGAAGCCAAACTATATTAGCCGATTATATCTCGTTGGGCCATTCTCCGCGAATCCTAGTTGGTGAGTTAGTTTAGCCATCTTGTTTTCCCTTTGTAATCTATATGATATTCCCCATATATTCATATAAAGTGGATTATGGCTATTACTCTGCATAAAGGATCTGAACCAGCATACATCTCTGTCTCGTGTTTTCTTGTTACAGTCTCGTGTATACCCTGATACCAATGATTCCTATACCCTTCAGATACCGTTCTCGGATATAGTCCGTCAACAATGTCTATATATATATATTGTTTGTTGCAGGATTAAACTATCTGTCACTTTCTAAACTCGATTGATATGACTTACATTGAATCTAAGCAAATCTCCCAAACATTTGTGTATGAACTAATGGTTTGCAAAATCAATGTGCACGTCAAAAGTAGGTAGAAGTTGTTTTTTTACAGAGAGAGTACATACATATATGTTTTTTCAGATGCTTTTTTCCTTTTCCTGACAAATAGTATGTACATATTTTTCTACGAGTATTATGTCAGAGGGATTATCATTTTTAATAGATTTAATCAAATAGTTTAAAATAAAAATTATTTTCAATATATAATATGATGGTAAAAATAATGGGTCCACCGATATTAGTGAAAATAGAGGGTAAATTTTTTACTTCTTTCATAGAATTTCTAAGTTTTTTTCTAATTTGTTAGATGTGAATTGTGCGAATTTAAAGAGTGCTTTTTAATGGCCTTCATTTCAACCATAAGTATGTACACATGTTTGATTTTTCATCTTTTTTTCATGTTTTTTCCGGTGAATAGTACATGACTTTTCCCTCGTACATAGTACAGGAGATTAGGAGCGAGGGATTATATTTTTAATAGATCTAATTTATTTAATGGTTTAAGACAATAAGTTTATCTATTTAAGTAAAAATTAAGTGCAAGATGTTTTTCTTTTCTAGAATCTCTAAGTTTTTTATAATTTATTGCAAGTGTCATCCTATCTCTAAGTAATCTCCCTTCCTTCCATCCTATCTCTGACCCATTGTCTCAACTTTTCTTTTAATAAGTAAATGCACATGTATTGTGTTCAATAAATAAGATTAGTATGGTCTATTCTCTTAATCTATCCTTAATTCCATATAAATTCAATTTTTATGGGATGAAGGTAGTATTAAATTTTTAATCTATATCTATATCTATAATATATATCTATAACTATTTATAAAGCAAGTAGTGTTTCTACCCAGAATTTTCGTTTACCTGATTATTTTACAGAAAACCCCTTGAGTGTTTATAAAATTAACACATAGTTCCAATGCTAAAAAGAAAGAAAGGGCTTGGATGAAAAAAAAAACCTCCTGCGCCCTCTCTCCCGTCTCCATCCGCGCCGCCCCGCGTCCCGTGCCTGCGCCCCTCCCTCCCGTTGCTGCTCGGAGCTCCCGCGCTGTGCCTGTGCCCTTCTCTCCCGTCGCTGCTCGGAGCTCCCGCACCGCCGCGTGCTTCCCTTTCTGCGTCATTATCCCGTTATAACGCACAAGCATTTTTGCTAATTTGAGTATTATACAGTAGGTATCTTTAAGTAGAAGATAGATAGATACTTTTTCATCCTAAAATATGAAACATATCTTATAATAATACGAATATCGATTAATCTTTGTTTTATAGTATTAAAATATAAATTATTATAATATTAGGATATGCCTAATCTAATATAAATTATGGTATTACGGAAAGAATAGAGTCCTAGATATGATTCAGACAAACCAGTGGATTAGATTTGATACAAACTAGGAATACTTTGGCCACTCGAAATCGTTACTGTACTTCAGCCAGTCTGATTACTTCCTCGGTACTCCAGTTGCTGATCCCCTTTATGTTCGATTAAGCAATAATGCTGTGCTTTCCAGGTTATACTCCATGTCCTCTCTCTACAACTATCTCTCAAGTCACGACTCCCACCTGGTCGACGCCGTGCGTCGTCGTCGTCTGCGCTAGCTATGGCCGCGCGCGAGCCACCGCGTCACGGCCATGGCGCCACCAGGTTATCGTGTCCAACTCCGGCGACCACCACCACCACCACCACCACCACCACCATCAGTAGCAACCTTTGCAGCTTTCTCAACAGAACCGTCTCCGCCTGGCTCGTCTGCACCGTGCTCAGCTTGTTTCTGTTCAACCTCCTCTGGTTTTACCCTGTCGACGCGCCGTCGAACGCGGCGCTCCGGTCCGTCACTTCCGGCGAAGGTAAGCATCCATCCATGGCAGGAGGGAAGGTTATATGCGACTACTCGGAAGGGCGGTGGGTGGCGGCGGCCGGGCACGCGCGGCGGTACAACGGCACGGCATGCAACGTGAAGGAGAGTGAGCGGTGCATCGGGAACGGGCGGCCGGACACGGGGTACCTGGACTGGCAGTGGCAGCCGGCGTCGTGCGAGCTCCCGCCGTTCGACGCGGCGGCGTTCATCGGCGCCGTGCGCGGGAAGCACGTCGCGTTCGTCGGCGACTCGATGGCGCGCAACCAGGCAGAGTCGCTCGTCTGCCTCCTCTCCACGGCGTTCCCGTACAAGCTCGTGTACCGCGACCCGCACCCGCGCGAGCGCAAGTTCTGGCGCTGGGCGTTCCCGACGCACAACGTGACGGTGTCCGTGTACTGGGCGCCGTTCCTCGCCAGGTCGGCCGGCAAGACGGACGACTACCGGAAGCCGCGCAACCTCGTCTACCTCGACGTGCTCGCAGAGCGGTGGTCGGCCGACGCCGACACGATGGACGTGGTGGTGATCAGCCAGGGGCACTGGTTCTGGATCCCGACCATCTACCACGACGCCGGCGGCGAGGTGATCGGCATGCACAACGTCACCGGGCTCAAGAACACCGACGACATCGGCCTCTTCACGCCGTACCGCAGGACGCTACGGATGACGCTCGAGCGGCTCGTCGGCTCCGGCGCCGGCAACCGCACCCGCACCGTGGTGGTGGCTACGTTCTCGCCGTCGCACTTCGAGAAGGCGTGGGACGACCCCACGACGTGCGCGAGGACGCGGCCGTACGAGGACGGGGAGAAGGAGGTGGGCGGCAACGAGAGGGAGCTCCGGAGCATCGCCATGGAGGAGGTGGCCGCCGCCGCCGCCACGGCGAGGAGCACGGTGGAGGTGCTCGACGTGACGAAGCTGGCGACGATGCGGCCGGACGGGCACCCCGGCGTGTACATGAACCACGACCCGTTCGCGCGCGGCGTGCCGAAGCGGCTGCAGGTGGACTGCCTCCACTTCTGCCTGCCCGGGCCGGTCGACACGTTCAACGAGATCTTGCTGCAACTACTGATCAACAATAGGCGGTGACGATAAACTGTACTAGCGTGTGCGTGCATGCAAGACAATATGAACAACAACTACTTGATATTAAAGTTCCATTTGTATTACAAACTTATGTACATGCAAACTATGTTTAAACTTATGCCACATCAACCAAAACCAATCTCAACATTATCTTAAGACTACATTTATACTAATTTTAAAATATAGAGATGCCTTATTTGTCTGTTTTTCAATTGAGGGACATAATTAATGAAAACTCAACCCTTACGGAAGAGACTTAAATGGACTTTTCCCCATGGGTAAATTTGGCCAGAAATACACTTAGCCTAAATAGGAATATTGACTCCCAATCTGATTTGTATCTCTCAATCTTAATATCAGATATTTGACCCTTAATTATTAAAACCGATGCAAAATGACTCCCTCGATGGTTTCGAGGATGATTTTCGCTGACATGGATCGTTGACCTAGTCTAACAAGCAGAGTGAGTGTGTGAGGCCCACATGTCATCCTTCTCTCTATCTGCTTCTTCACCCCTCTCTCTCTCCTCCTTCAACCCTCTCTCTCCCGGTGGAGAGCAGCGAGGCGAGCAGCAGCGTCAGCGTGATGCCCTCGCACTAGTAGACCATCGGAATAGCAAGTAGCAACTGGCACTTCGGCTTGCTCGGTGGCAACGACATCGAGGGAGGGGGAGAGAGGGAAAGAGAGTTACGCGGCGCCACGTTGGTGGAGAGCGGCATCGCAAAGGTGGACACAGTCGGTGGTGGCGCTGTCGACGGCGACATCCTTCCATAACACCTCTCCTTCCTTCCCTACCGGCAAGCAATGTCACATGGACCTTGTCCCCATGCCACTGCGGTTGGTTCATCCTAGCATCGAGGTCTCCCATGACCAAGTCTTCCATGGCGGCTGACAACCAACAAAGACCAGATCTCCGGCGATGTCGTTCTCGAATAAAGACGATCACTATTATATACACTCAACGCCAAAATAAAACAAAATCATCCAAGAAATCCTGGAGCTACAATCTTTTAGAAGCTGATCTATAAATCATCCAAGACATCGAAAAGCTGCAATTTTTATAAGCAAATTGAGGAGCGAGCAATTGAGTAACGAGCTAACCATAAGCAATGAGATCGACACCTCCATCTTGGCCTTCTTGGCCTTGAGGCTCCGGATGCACTCCTCAAATGGTAGGCCACCTCATCATGTGGCGACGAGGATGACATGGACGCTGGGAGATCCAAGATGGCCGACGATGGGATGCATCCCCATCTACCTCCCCTGCCTCCCTGCACTGCATGCACTCGGACATCGCAGCGCTCATTGGCGGACCTAGGGGGTGGTTCGGGTGGGCTACGGCCCACCCAAAAAGAGGCCCACCCGGAACCTCCCTCCCCCCCCCGCGTGCTGCAATTTTCGCCTCTTGCATCGTGCGATGCCGCGATCCTCGACGACTGTCGTCCTGCTCCGCGCGATTCCTAGTGAAGGTGGTGTTCATGGCTTTCCTGTCGAGGTAGTAGGTGACCCCGCTGCCGCCGCCGACAACCACGACGAAGACGACCCCTCCACCATCTGCTGCTCCTCTTCCTCCATCATATTGTACTGGATCGATCGATCTCATCTGCGCTGTCGTATATGTACGTCTCCTTGTTTCAAGTGGTAAGATCCCTTTGTTTTCAAATTTTGCTAATCAAATGATGTTTTGTTAGACTTGCCTATGATTGCCATGAATGACACAATGTGGCATCACTCTAGAGTTGAGATTAGTAATTGGTAGTGTTGTGCTAGCCTATGTAGTGGTGACTGATACGAAGATGAGCTTGAGCTCAGTGAGGCTGATGGGTTGATCTTTGGTTTCTACAATGAGAATATAGATATAAATCGAGCTTTTAAATACTTGATCACCACTTGATCACTTCTTTGTATCAAATTTAGTTTTAAATACTATTTGCTGGTGCCTTTAATAATTTTTATACATATATATTGGCTATTATATATGTGACATGTTAATTTTTTCCGACTCGAACTACCCCCGCTGACCTCACCTCGCCATCGTCGTTCTCGGCCCACCCAAACCTAAAATCCTAGGTCCGCTAATGGCAATGCTTCCTATGCCTTGGCCACTCCCATGTCGAGCCCAGCACTGCCGACTGCCGTCTACATGCACCTCCCCACCCCACGGACAGGCTCGGCGGCTCCGAGCTCCCATGACCTAAATGGAAGGAAGGAGAGAGAGTTTGGGATATGGAAGGAGTGTGGAGGGAGTATGACAAATGGGTCACTTTATTTTTTTTATTTTTTTTATGATTAGGATGCCACATGAACACCATGTCAGGAATACCATTATCAATACTGCTTTAATAGTCAAATTACATCGGTTTTAATGGTTGATGGGTCGATATATTCGGTATTATGAGGACTCAATGTGAACTTATTCCGCCTAAATATGGCATTAATTTGGTGTGATGGTGCGCAAGTTAGCCCAGAAATGCGCGTGAGTTCAGCCCAAAGATGGTCGTGAATTTGGTCAAAGCTTAGCGTGAATTCAGCCCTACGTTCTTCTAGATTCAGACCAAAGGTGTGAGAGTTCTCGGTTCTCAACTGTGCACGCGAATGCGGCCCAAAGACCGCGTAAATTGAGCCCAAAAGTTCGGCGGGTTGGACCATATTTGAGGCCCAAAAATGTGCAAAAAATCGGCTATAAGTATGGGAAATTTCGGCCCAGTGGGCGTTAACTAAGCCTATATCTTTTAAGGAAATGTAGCCCACGTGAAACGAACGAAGTATGTGGGCCAGATATTATCGTCTCAAGTACAGGGTCGACATGTCATTCGGCTGAGGCCTTTATTTCTGCCCATTGAGCATGGAAATAGCCCAGCTAAAATTCTTCACTGCTTCACATACATACGCAGTTCTAAGGATGGAATGGTTAGGTTATATCCATTTATTCATTAAACCTATCCATAAATTTATTCCAATAGATTTTTTAGATTATTTAAAAAATACAAATGGATCAAACGGATCCAAAATGACTTTACATGTATAAATATTCAAGTTGATTCGCTGTATAATAATTTGTTCCTAAAAAATTAACTAAATTAACAAGTTTTCATAGTATGAACACGAGTTTTAAAAAAATTTGGGTCCAAATTTTTCACACATTTAACTATAATTTTTAGGTTTTAGTAATGCATCGTGTGTCCCGCATATATAAATAGCTCAAAATTTGTACAAAGTTGCTTCTCTATATAATAAATCATTCCTACAAAATTCAACCGAATCTGATAAGCTTTTATAATGTGAACACGAGTTAAAAAATTTTGGATCCGAGTTTTACACACATTTAACTAGAATTTTTGGGTCTTAGTAATGCATAGTGGGCCCCGCATATATAAATAGCTCAAAATTTGTACAAAGTTGCTTCTCTGTATAATAAATTATTTCTACAAAATTCAATTGAATCTGATAAATTTTTATAATATGAATGCGAGTTTAAAAATTTTGAGTCCGGATTTTACACACATTTAACTAGAATTTTTGGTCTTAGTAATACATCGTGGGCCTCGTATATATAAATAGCTCAAAATTGTACAAAGTTGCTTCTTTGTACAATGAATTATTCGTATAAAATTCAACTAAATCTGATAAGTTTTATAATGTGAACGCAAGTTTAAAAATTTTGAGCCCGAGTTTTACACACATGTAATATAAGTTTTTTTAATAGTAATGTAGCTGATGCATTTGGATATCCATGAATAATCTATTAATATAATAGACTCATGATGGATTTATCCTATTGAACCATGAATCAACAAACTTATTAAAAATAGTTTAGATTCGATCTATATCCTAACCATTCCCATCCTTACACAGTTCTGTTACGTACCCTCAGTGTTCTTAAAAAAACCTAATCCAAGCTACGAATTTAGACACATATATATCCAGGTTTATAATTAAAATTGAATTTTTTAGTACGCAGCTTTGATACAGGAATCTTTGCGGCGTGGTAGTAGCAAGTCAGAAGTCAGAACTTCTTCGCAGGACACAGATTTAATACTGCATCACCATTGGTGCTCGCTAACATGGAGATCTGCAACCCGTTAGTTTTCGCGCAGCACAATCGATGCATCCCCTCATTTGCGAGGCAAGTTCGACGATGGAAATGCCGTTCAACATGGAGCCCACTTGCAAATACAGTATTTTCCTCCAAATCTCGAGACCGTAATTCAGATTCAGTTCATGGCCTCGATCTAGAACAAAACACGTCTTGCTCTTCTTCCTCTCTCTCTTTGTTACGGTCTTTTCTTTTGTGTGTGTAACTGTGTTCTCTCACTTTTGAAACGATCAAACACTTCCGCGGTATGGTTTATTATATTTAAAATCTCGATTGTATGTTTTTTACGGTTCTAACTTCTAAGTAAGATACCCGACTCTATGATTTTATATAGATAAAATCTACAATTTTATAATTTTTATGAATATGATTCTATAAGTTACGATTCTACTTAGAATTTCCAACTCTAATTTAGCATCGCGCTTTCCAATTCTAATTCAGAATCACGATTTTAATAATTTTGGTTTACTGTTTTCGAAATCACACTTTAGTGTTCTAAACTTTCTTTTTCTAACTTTGAGTCATTTTGAAACTTTTACCATTTTTACGTCCTTTCTTTCTTGTGTGTCCCTGTCAAATAAATAACTACTACTGTATTACTCCTCTCACAAAGTAAATTTGGGTTGTTTTTCTCAATTCGTATGCACAAATCCCAAACGACAGAGTATATTTGAGTTGTTTTCACGTCACGCTCCGTTGACCTATTTTGAGTTTGAGATCTTCCTTTTTTCCGCTACTGTAATCGACAATCATTTCCTTTCATATATAGACCTATCAGAACTCAGAACAAAGAAACCCCCTGGCAGCAGCAGCATCCTCACCGATTCCGCCGTACGGATCGCGGCTGTCGTAGCAGCACCGGCGGCTATGGGAGCGTACGACGAGCCACCGCGTCACCATCACGGCGGCAAGCCGTCGTCGTCTCCAACCCGCGCCAGCGACGGCGTGCAGCCCATCAGAGACATCTTCTTGTCGCTCATCTACGCCGTGCTCTGCTTGGCCCTCCTCTACCTCCTCTGCTTCACCCCTCGCGGCTCGCCGGAGAACGCCGTCTCGACTCTTCTCCGGCACATTACCATTGCTTCCGGCGAAGGTCGTATTAAGCGTCCATCCATGGATGTGCATGATCGCGTCGTATCAGTGTAATCTTGATCTCATGTGTATGTGTTGTTGCAGGAGGAGGAGGAGGCGGCGGGTGCGACTACTCGGAGGGGCGGTGGGTGCCGGCGGCGGGTCACGCGCGGCGGTACAACGGAACGGCGTGCAACGTCAAGGGCAGCGAGGACTGCGCCCGCAACGGGCGGCCGGACACGGGGTACCTGGACTGGCGGTGGCAGCCGGCGGCTGGGGCGGAGTGCCGGCTCCCGGCGTTCGACGCGGCGGCGTTCCTCGCCGCTGTGCGCGGCAGGCACGTCGCGTTCGTCGGCGACTCGATGGCGCGCAATCAGGCGGAGTCCCTCGTCTGCCTCCTCGGCTCTGCGTTCCCGTACCACCTCGTGTACCGCGACCCGGAGCCCGGGACGCGCAAGTTCTGGCGCTGGGCCTTTCCAACGCACGGCGTGACGGTGTCCGTGTACTGGGCGCCGTTCCTCGCCATGGCCGCCGGCAGGCCGGAGAACTTCAGCATACAGCACAACCTCGTCTACCTCGACACGCTCGCCGAGCGGTGGTCGGGCGACGCCGACACGATGGACGTGGCGGTGATCAGCACGGGGCACTGGTTCTGGAACCCGACCGTCTACTACCACAACGGCGGCGAGGTGCTCGGCGTGCACAACTTCCCGGAGCTCAACCACACCGAGATAGGCTTCTTCTCGCCGTACCGGGAGGCCATCAGGATGTCGCTCGAGCGGCTCCTCAGCTCCGAGGCCGGCCGCCGTGGCCGCACCGTGGTGGTGACCACCTTCTCGCCGGCGCACTTCGAGAAGGAGTGGGACGATCCAACGACGTGCACGAGGACACGGCCGTACATGGACGGGGAGAAGGAGGTGGGAGGCATCGAGGGAGAGCTCCGGAGCATCGCCATCGAGGAGGCGGCCTCAGCCGCCGCAGCCGCCGCTGCCACGGCGAGCAGGGTGGAGGTGCTCGACGTGACGAAGCTGGCGACGATGCGGCCGGACGGGCACCCCGGCGTGTACATGCACCGCGACCCGTTCGCGCGCGGCGTGCCGGAGCGGCTGCAGAGCGACTGCCTCCACTTCTGCTTGCCCGGACCGGTGGACACGTTCAATGAGATCTTGTTGCAGCTACTGATCAACAATAGGCGGTGAACGCACACCAGTATATCACATATCCTACGAGTGACATGTGTGCATGCATGCTTGCACGACAACATTAACAGTTTCAACTTGACGAATATCTTAGGCATTTTTTGTACTCCGAGAGGTGTTGATGAGAATTGGGATGCAACTCTAAAGGGATATATAAGTAAGCAATCACAGCTTAAGAGTGGGGAAAAAATTACTTATGCCAGAGCCTGGTTAGGAGAGCTTTAATAGAAGTAGTTAGTGAGAATCTAAAGAAGTTAAGTAAACCAGTTTTTTTGTTTCTAGTTCATTTTATAGATTCTACAACTATAATTTTTTCTAATTTAAATATAAAGTTCTGCTATTTAACTAGCTCGGATAAAAGCTTCCCAAACATGTCCTAGGACTTCTTTTTTAAATTATTTTTTATAAATACTTACTACACATAAGTTTCAATTAATCATGTATTAATGACTTATACTGTCGAAAAATCTCTGCCAACAATCTCATTCCAACTAAGCAAGCCTTGGAGATAAGTTGTTTATTCTAAAAAGCAACCGGTGGCCATCTACCTACAGAAGTTGGTTACCTTTGCTAGTTTATTAATTTTCTATATTCTATGGCTCCCGAATCTTAGAATAGAAAGACAGAATCAAGTACATGGTTTGAGTGTGTGCATCTATAATACATGCATGATACAGATAAAACCAAACATTTAAAATCGGTTGTTGTCATTTAAAAGGTTGATTCTTTCATAGCAGAACAATGTATACATGGTTATGTGTTTTAGCTTAGTTGTGCCACGTAGAATTATCCTACCTAACCTATAACCCCATGTCTTCTGATGACTCATGTTGCTAAATCGGCCATCACTATCTCCAACTCCTAACCACTTTGACGAGCAGCCAGCCCCTGCCTCTGCTCCACCATCGATGCATTGCCATCCTCTTCTCCCACAATAAAGGTGGCGACCTCGCCGCCTCGCCACCCTACCACGGCCACCATCCATCATCAGACTTCCGTCTTGTGTAGCCACCTTATAAATCCTCCACCTCCACCCATCTCCCTTCACACCCCACACCTTTGACCCCAATAATCTAATCTAGCATGTTTGCTGGAAGTTTGTATAGCCATAGTTACGCATCTTAGAAGACGATATCACACGTGAGTTCATCCATGCACCGTCTCCATTCTTCAGTTCTCCCTTTGTTCGGTTGGAGGTTGAGGATAACTCCGTGGCCATTAGACCAAGAGACTAATTAAGATTGAATGGTTATAGAGTATGCAACTATTATTTAGGGAAATCTCGATCACCTTTTAAAAAAATTGAGAAAGAGAGATAGACATCTCCCATTTCATTAAGGAAATGTAATTGAACTCTTCACAGTCACTCACATCCATATTATCTTACAGATTTTTGCTTAGCATGCAGCTTCACACGATGCCATCCCCCTGTGCTGCTACTAAGCAAACAAAACAACCTAACAACGTAGACTAAAAAACAAGGGTTCCAAAAGGCATTACGAGAGCCATCTAAAATAATAAAAAAAATGAGCCAATTGTAGATACTCAGAAAAAGAGCTTCATCCCTCCTCACATTATACGCCTCGCACTTGGTCTCCATCCGTGGCTTGAGTTGTAAACTTCAGCAGTCTCCCTCCTTAGCAACGCCGCACCATGTTCCAATCTTCTCCGCCCTTCCTCCGATGTCTACAAGATCGACCGTGATTCGATCCAAATGCAAATATCATGTATTAGCTCGATAGAGTCTTGGGGCCTTTATTTTTGAAACAAGATGCATTCCCGGCCTTCTAGATAGACCAAATTATAGCTATGATTCTCACCACCATAGTTTTCCTATCATTCTTCCTAAAACTTTGCCGCTACCCAAAAAAAGGTGTTGATTATTATTTACTTGTTTTAGATTAAGGGTTAACTAAAGGCACATTGTCGAAACTTGGTTTCGGCAATATGATTTCTGGGGTCGCAGTCAAGATCGCCAAGCACAATGGGTTAGGAGAAGAAGAAAGTTTAGACAGGTTCAGGCCCTCTCGTGAGGTAGTCTTTATTGATCTCGTGATCAAGCTGATCTCCTATTGGAATCTCTGATCTAGAATCTGATCTCTGATCTAGTCTAAGATATCCCTCAAGGGACGCCCCTTATCCTCCTTATATAGTCTTGGGAGGAGGGCTTACAGATCGAAAACCCTATCTTACTCTAAGTTGGTTTCCTTAATCTTACCAAACCGTAACTATAGGCCGATTGCCTTATCTCTATCGGCAATCGTAACACCCAAGTCATGTTCGGCTTACAGATATAGCAAGCGCAATCCATCCCTATCTCCAGTCGGATAAGCTTGCCATGTAGATACCCGATTGCCATAATCTCCACAGTAGCCCCCGAGTCCTTTTCAGTCGACGAGACAACTCAGCTTCAAATCAAAACAGCACACAACCAAAAAAACCCTCTCTGACCGAGTGCTTTTGGCGCCGAGTGATTCCATCATTTCTGCCTGAATCTTCCCGAGTGGCTCCAAAGACTGTGAAGGGCTGGAAAATATTTAAAAAAAATTCTCAAAAATAAATATCTAGGTGCATCTCCTGATGCACCTAATTAGGTGTAGCCCCCGACTATGTGGTTAGTCAAAAATAGACTAAGCATATAGTCAAGAACTATAGAAAATCATTCTCATGTAGATGCCTAGCTTATGCTAACACAATCATAGAAATCTCATTACTCGGTAAGTTCATACTCATTCGAGTGAATTCGCCTGAGTCATCTCAGAACAAATAATTCAATCAACCCTCATGGGTGAAATGCACTCGGCAAGCTCATGCTTATCCGAGTGGATCTGCTCGAGTCATTTCGGAACAAATATTTTAATCATCCCTCATGGGAAAACGAGTTCTTTCAATCATATGAAAAATATGACCAAGTTATTAAATAGCTTTTGCCATAATACTGGTTTCAATCTATAAAGATCTTCACCAAGGTGGAAAAATAGATAGCTTTGATAAGATTACTTAATCAAATGCCAAAAACCAAACAGCCCTTGTCATCAAGACAGCTATAGAAACTTAGCTGTTGGTCACCTTCCAAGTTGCATCGTGCTAGCTTCTCATGAAGTCAAGCAAACCGCGGTATGGAAGGATTTTCAAAGGTATAGGGCATTCGGATACGCGCATATTGCCAAGGCAAATCTGCTTAAGCTCATCCGCTTAAGTCCCTAAGGACACGCGTCGGGCCACACCTTAACTGGGCCGTAGATATTCTTATGGGCTCGGCCCAATCATGAGAAAACCTAGCGCAACCCTCAAATCTTTCTATAAAGACACGAGGTCGTCCCCGCCTCTTCATCTTCCAAAAGTTTCCCCTTTTTCGCAGCACTGTTCACCAGTTCCCTGCGGAGAACCCTAGACACGCGCACTCCCAAATCCATCCATCTAAGAGCTCGCTTTTTGCAACAACCAGCTTCCACAGCCAAATCTCCCAAGTTCCTTTGTCCAAATCCCCACTTTTTCCGACCAGATCCACTCCCCATCAACACCACACTCATGGCGGAGGAAAAGAGGATCCCATTTGACCAATGGGCCGCATCAGATGTGAGGGAATCCACCCTCAAAGAGATGGTGAAGCACGGCGTGCTTCCGCCAAAGGAGATCATGGGATGGCGCCCGGCGGCGGGGGAGGACTTCCCGACCCCGAACACCGGTGAGCTCGTCGTTTTCACTTCTTTTTTCTATTGCGGGTTCAGCCTTCCCACCTCCGAGTTCTTCCGGGGGCTTCTGAATTACTATGGGCTTCAACTCTACCATCTGAACCCCAACTCAATGCTTCACATCGCTCTCTTCATTCATGTATGTGAAGCCTTCCTTGGCATCCTCCCCCACTTCCAACTCTTCCGGCGCATGTTCTATCTCAAACCGCATCCGAACAAGGACCACCCTTGCGTTGTTGGCGGGGCAGGTTTCCAACTCCGCGGATCTCTCCGCAAGGAGTATTTTTCTCTTCCCTTGAAGTCTTCCAATAAGGGATGGCATGCGGGCTGGTTCTACGTTAACAACCTAGAACCCAGCCTGCCATCTTTCGTCGGCCTTCCTCCTGTCCCCAGTCCAACTTGGAGCACTGTTCCAGTAGCCCAAGATTGGGACGAGGCCAACGAGCTGCTCGCGAAGATCCTGACGATGAAACAAAGAGGTCTTCGCGGGGAACAGATCACTCGGCACTTCATCGTGCCGACCGGCGCCGATCAAGGAACGGCCGAAGCCGGCCTTCGAGTATGAAGGCGGAACGGACCCCAATCGGAAAGATCCGGATCCACTCAAGTACGAGATCCCGAAGATCCGGATGTACAAGCTCTTCTCGACTGGAATTGCAGTTGAGCGGGCCCTCATTCTCGCCGGTTCTTCCCTTCAACATCCACCGACCTCCTCCTCCGTAAGCCGACGGTTGCTTCATAGTATCTTTCAATCTTGACATCTTGTCTCTTAATATTGTATACTCTTTCTTCTGCAGGAAAACGCCTCTATCACCTCCAAGCCATACAAGGTGTCCCACAACAACGACGCGCCGCGTCGCCCCGCCAAGAAGCCGGCTGGCGGGATCAAGATCCAAGGCGACCCGGTCGGGAAGCGAGCGGCGCCGAGTGAAGACTCGAACAAGCGGGCGAGCAAAAGGAGATTGATCATCGAGGACTCGGATGACGACGTCCCGGCTCCTCCAATCGAGACCCCGCCTCTAAGGCGATCGCCGCGGACGGCGCCGAAGGTCCGCTGGTCGTCCAGGTATGCTCTATAACCGAAGTCCAAACTTTTCCGTTAAAAAGCTTTCTTTATCTTTACCCTTGCTGTGTTCACTTTCGCAGGAGGCCCCAAGACATAGATCCTGTCGGGGGAAGTGAAGGGCCGACCCCAGCCGCTGCTCCCAAGGTGCCAAGGCCAGAAGAGCCAAAGCCCCGGAGCCCACAACCAAGTGCGAGCGCTCCGGGCAAGCAACCTTCGCCTCCGAAGAAGGATGCCCCGAGGAAGGAGCCCCCGGCCGCCAGCCGGGATATCCCGACTGGAAACCAGTCAGCGGCCGGGAAACCTGAGGCCGCGGCTCGAGTGCCCCCGACTGAGGGCCACTCGGCGCGGAGTCAGAAGAAGGAGGCCAGCCGGGCCGCTCCACCTAAGCAGGCGGCCGCCGAAACTGGTGAGATTTGTTTCAAAGTACTCTTTTGCTCTTTCAGTTTGAATCTTTCATGTCTTCATTTGTCCTTCTTGTTTGCCAGCCTCAGTAGAGGAGATCCCCAGGTTGCAGTCCTCTAAAACCGGGTTCCCGATTAGGATCGAGTGGCGGGACTCGAAGGCGAGAGGCAGGGCATCATCCTGGACCGGCAAGCCGAAAAGATGAAAGGGATGCCCTTGTCGAGAGCTTGAACGAGGCGAACCGGCTGCTCAACGTAAGCCTTCGTCTTTCTCTTTAATTGTATTATCATTATCTTTCAGTCGGTCACTCTTCTGCTTTCGCGCGCAGAAGGAGTATTGCCGCTCCATGGCAAAATCTGAGGTGCTGGAGAAGCTGGTTCCCCACCTGAACTCCTTAGAGGACGTTCAGCGACAGCTGAAGGCCACTCGGGAGGAGGCCGCGTCAAGGGAGGCGGCTTTAAGGAAGGAGATCGCAGAGCTTCGAGAGGCGAACCTCGACCTCCGAGGATCAATCGGAAGTAAGCCCGTCTCTCCATTTTCTTCATGATTCTCATGTTAATCTCGGTTGTAGACGATCTTCCTTTGTAGAAAATTCTTCGGAGGTTCATTCGCTTCAAGTCCAGTGGGCGGTCGGCCTCGACAAAGCCGAGATAGAGGCCGAGTTTGAAGGTAAGCTTCTTTGGAGTAAAACTTCTTGCGCCGCTTCATTTCCGAGTACTTTGGATGATCCGGAACTTTTGGCAGCTTACAAGGCAAAGACCCGAGCCCAATACGACGTCTTGCTTGGGCGGGTCAAACGAAGCGACGAAATCCGAGAAGAGGTCGCCAATGCTGCCATGCCGATCTTGCTGTCCTTATTCGATCAAGGAGTTGGGGCCGGTTTTTGGAGCCGATCGAAATATTCGACAAGCTGCGGCGGCTCCCGACCGGTATCCGGCCAATATCACCGAAGCGGCCAAGCATGAGGGCTGGTCGGCTCTTGCACGACCAAGTCCTTTACCCCGAGTGGATATCCACTCGGTCGGGAAGGCTTTGCCGACGTAACGGCAGACGAGCAGGCCTTGGACATGCCGAGTGAGGCGCAGGAGGCGGCGAAGAAAATATCCCTTGATGTAGTAAACAATTTCAGATTTGATTTGTCTTTCGACTTTGTCTTGTAAATGTCGCATAACCGTAACGCTCGATGTAGAACTTGTGATATATTTAGTTTATTTATGTTAATGCCTTGATCCGAGTTTTTGTGTGAAATTTCTTAAGTAGTTTTCGTCGATTGTCACCAAGCCTAGGCTCGATTAGGTCATCGGAAAACTCTCGGTCCTTAGACACCGAACTCGAATCGAAGACCATTAAACAATGATAAACCAAATCATGCACGAAGTTGATGAGGAAAACTTAAGCTTTATTGACATATGTAAATTTCGATTGCTAACTCAAGAAGTCATCTTGCTTGAGGTTGGCGTCAAGGAAAACATGAAGCCTTAGCCGAATTAGGCATAAAATCGTCGAAGATGCTCGATGTTCCAGGAGTTTTCCACCATAGACCCGTCTTCACGCTTTGCGTATGCACCGGCCGAGTCACTGGCGATTATGTACGGTCCCTCCCATAAGGGAGATAACTTGTGCCGGTCTTTGGTGGTCGGATCTTGCATAGGACCAGTCGCCAACAATGAAAGCTCGTGCTCGCACGTTGCGACGTGGTATCTTCGAGCCCTTGAAGGTATTTGGCCGATCGGATGAGGGCCGCCTCACGGGCCTCTTCCAATCGGGTGAGGTCATCCACTCGGTCGGGGTCGTAGCGTTCATCGTTGAAGCCGCGGACCGGAGGGACTCATATTCCATCTCGTTCGGCAACATGGCTTCGCGCCATAAACCAAAAAGAAAGGAGTTTGGCCGGTAGCCCGACCGGGTGTGGTTCGCAGCGACCATAAAACCGAGGGAAGTTCTTGGACCCACTTGCCGTAAGGGTTTAGGCGATCGAAAACGCGGGCCTTGATGCCTTGGAGGACCATGTCGTTGGCTCGCTCGACTTGTCCGTTGCTTTTGGGGTGAGCTCGATGCGTAGCGCATCTTGATTCCGAAGTCTTCGCAGAATTCCTTGAAGATGCCTCCCGTGAATTGAGTCCCGTTGTCGGTTATGATTCAGTTTGGGATGCCGAAGCGGTGCACGATGTTGAGGAAAAGTCCCGTGCTTTATCGCCAGCATCGTGGCAACCGCTTGGCCTCAATCCACTTGGAGAACTTGTCGATTGCGACAAAGAGGTGTGTGAATCCTCCGGAGCTTTTTGAAAGGGCCAACCATGTCCAGCCCCATACCGCGAACGGCCGGAAAGTGGGATTGTTTGAAGCTCTGGCCGGGACATGGCTTTGTCGGGCGAAAACGGCAGCCTTCGCAGGTTCGTACGACTTTATCCGCCGGAGACCGCGGTAAGCCGAAGAAACCCCGCCTGTAAGCTTTGCCGACTAGAGTGCGTGCTGCCGCGTGGCTTCCGCATATGCCCGAGTGGATGTCTTGGAGTAGCTGCTTCCCTTCTTCGGGTGTGATGCACCTCATTAGAATTCCAGAAGGGCTTCTCTTGTATAGATCGGAGTCAACCATGACGTATGCTTGGCAACGACGCCGGACGCGTTCTGCTTCATCTCGGTCATCCGACAGCTCTTGCTGGGTTAAGAATTTGATGAGCGGCGTCCTCCGGTCGGTATCGGTCATGGCGACTTCGTTCGTGTTTTGCTCGGTGAGAGTTGTCTTTGCCGTGGTGGTTGGTTCGTAGAGATGTTCGACAAAGACGTCGTTGGGACAGTTTCGCGCTTAGATCCGAACTGTGCCAACTCATCGGCAGCTTCGTTGTTATGTCTCGGGACATGTGAGAGTTCGAGCCCATCAAACTTGTCCTCAAGCTTGCGGACCTCTTGTCGATAGGCCTCCATAGTGTCGTTTAGGCAGGACCAGTCTTTCATCACTTGATTGACGATCAGCTGGGAGTCGCCTTTCACAATAAGCCGTCGTATCCCGAGTGAGACTGCGAGGCGCAGTCCATGTAGAAGAGCTTCGTACTCGGCAACGTTGTGTGAGGCGGAGAAGTGGAGGTGAAGGACATATCTTAGCCTTTCCCTGGTCGGGGAGATCAGCACAACTCCCGCTCCCAAGCCGGTGATCCTCTTGGATCCGTCGAAGTGCATGGTCCAGTGTTGGAGGTCTTCCCGAGGCACGTTCTCTTGTTGTTGAGTCCACTCGGCCAGGAAGTCCGCCAAGGCTTGCGATTTTATGGACGTCCTTGCCTTAAAAGTCAAGTCCAGCGGCATCAGTTCTAGGGCCCACTTGGCGATGCGTCCGGTTGCCTCACGGTTGTGGATGACATCGCCGAGCGGGAAAGAGGTGACGACGGTGACCGAGTGACCCTGAAAATAGTGTGCCAATTTCCTCGCGGTTATTAGAACACCATAGAGCAGCTTTTGTACCTGAGGGTAGCGAATTTTGGCTCCTGCCAATACTTTGCTAACAAAGTAGATTGGCCTTTGAATCTTCTGAGTCCGTCCTTCTTCTTCGCGTTCGACCACAAGGACCGTACTAACCACTTGGTGAGTGGCTGAAACGTACAGCAGCAGAGGTTCCTGGGGTTGAGGCAAGGCCAGGACGGGCGGCGTGGTAAGGAACTCTTTGAAATCTTCAAAGGCTTTGTTGGCTTCCGCGGTCCACTGGAAGTCATCCGTCTTCTTTAGCGATCGAAGAATGGCATGCCTCGTTCGCCGAGTCGGGATATGAAACGGCTTAGTGCCGCCATGCGCCGTGAGCTTCGGACGTCCTTTTGGTTACTCGGGGCTTCATGCTTAAGATGGCGTTGATCTTCTCTGGATTTGCTTCAATGCCGCGGTGCGACACCATGAAGCCGAGCAGTTTGCCTGATGGAACGCCGAAAGTGCACTTCTCCGGTTTAACTTCATTCGAAGGCCCGGATGTTCGCGAAGGTTTCTTCTAAGTCGGCGATCAGGTCTTCTTTGTGCTTGGTCTTGATGACAACGTCGTCGACATAAGCTTCAACGTTCTTGCCGATCTGCGTCCGGAAACATCTTTGGATCATGCGTTGGTATGTGGCTCCGGCGTTCTTCAGCCGAAAGGCATGGTAATGTAGCAGAGGCCCCAAACGGCGTGATGAACGATTTCTTGAGCGGTCGAATTCTTTTAGGCTGATTTGGTGATAGCCCGAGTAACATCCAGGAAACTCGGGAGTTGGCAACCATTGTTGAGTCGACGACTTGGTCGATGCGAGGCAGCCCGAACGGATCTTTGGGGCAGGCTTTGTTGAGGTCGGTATAGTCAACGTACATGCGCCATTGCCCCGTCTTCTTGCAGACCAGGACTGGGTTGGCTAACCAGTCGGGATGGAGGACTTCTTTAATGAAGCGCGACCAAGAGCTTTGCGAGTTCTTCTTTGATAGCGTCTTTTCGATCCTGTGCGAATCTGCGTAATCGTTGTTTTATCGGTTTGGCGTCATCTTTGACGTTCAAAGAGTGCTCGATCACCTCCCTAGGAATTCCGGGCATATCGGATGGTTTCCAAGCAAAAACATCTTTATTATTTTGGAGGAAGGTGACGAGCGCGCTTTCCTATTTGGGATCTAGGTCAGCGCCGATTAGCGTTTTCGAGGATCCGACGGATCAAGGGAAATCTTCTTGGTCTTGGCATCGCGGATCCCGATTTGGCAATCTTCTTCGCGGGACTTCGCCCCTCGCCGAAGTCGATGCAGCCAATCGGACTTCTTGTTGGCCGCGCAATCTCTCGCGAGATTGGGCCATGTCGCAGCTCTCCTTATCGCAGGTGAAGGCTTGCTTCATGTCGTTGCGAAGAGTAATGACGCCGTTGGGACCCGGTATCTTCATGCAGAGGTAAGTGTAGTGAGGGATCGCCATGAACTTGGCAAGCGCAGGCCTTCCGATGATGGCGTGATATGTTGTTTCGAAGTCGGCCACCTCAAAAGTGACGTTCTCCGTTCGGAAGTTCTCTCGGGCTCCGAAGGTGACTGGGAGGAAGATATGCCCGAGTGGTGTAGAAGATAGCCCTGGGATAACTCCGTGGAAGGGGGCTGAGCTTGCCTTTAGTTCGGCCCTCGGGATCTGCATCTCATCCATGGTCTTGGCAAATAGGATGTTGAGGGCACTGCCCCCATCGATGAGGACGCGCTTAAGCCTGATGTTGCAGACCACGGGGTCCAGGACGAGTGGATAGCGCCCCGGGTGAACCACTCGGTCGGGATGATCCGAGCGGTCAAAAGTGATGGCCACTTCGACCATCGCAGATATTGAGGGACTTCGGGTTGAGCCGCGTTGACCTCCCGTCGTTAGCTTTTGTTTCCTCTTGGACTTATAGGCTAGCGGACCTCCGAAGATGTGGTTGAGCTCCCCCACTGGGTCTTGAAAAGGTTCGGCATTTTCAGCCGCGTTGTTCTTTTTGGCGCCTGACGGGCCGGCCTCGTCAGTCGGCTTCTTGTTGAGCTGCGCCGTGTATTGTTCGGCGAACCGCTTGTAGATGCGAGTCCTTCGCTGCGTGCTTATGATTCGGATGATGGGTGCACCGGGCGTTCATGATGGCGTCGTAGGCGGCGACTCGGGACGGCGTTGAGTGTTGGAGGTTTCGGCCACTTGGTCGTCAGATCGACGCTTGCGATCTTTCTGGCCCTGGTTGCCGTTGTTGCCGCCATCCTTCTTAGGATTACGGCTTCCTCCCGCTTGCTTGTCCTCCCTTCTATTGGGCCGGTCTTGACGGCGGCCTTAATGGCGTCATTGGATTTGGCATATGAATTCGCCGTCTCGAACATTTGTTTCACCGTCTTCGGTGGTTTGCGCCCGAATTTCCCGATCAGCAGCTCATCACGGACTCCCTTCTGGAAGGCGGCGATGATGATGTCATCGGTGATGTTCGGGATTTTGTTGCGCTTCTCGGGGAAACGATGAATGTAATCCTTCAGGGACTCGTCCGGCTTTTGGATGACGTTGTATAGGTCGAAGTGTGTGCCGGGCCTCTCGAAGGTGCCCTGGAAGTTGGCGATGAAGTGGTCCCTCAGCTCGCTCCACGAGCCAATTGAGCCTCTTGGCAGGCTTGTGAGCCAATTTCTGGCTGAGTTTGCGAGGGCCACTGGCAGGTAATTGGCCATGGCTTTGTTGTCGCCACCTGCAGCACGGATGGCGAGGGTGTATACGGTTAGCCAAGATTCAGGGTCGGTCTTGCCATCGTACCTTTCAATCCCTGTGGGCTTGAACCCACTCGGCCAGTGTACTCGGCGGAGCTCCCGAGTGAAGGCCGGTACTCCGTCGTCGCCGCTATTGGGTGATCCCCTCCGATCTTCCCGAGTGCGTCGGTCACGCTCCTGGTAGCGGCGATTGAGGACTTCCCGCAGATCACTCGGCAGGGTCTTCGGTTGGCTGGTCGGATAGCTGGAGCTGTTGTTGCGGCGGACGCGGTGGTGGACGGGTGGTCGTCCATGTCGTTTGTCGCGAGTCGGCCGTCCGCTCCCGGTACTTCAGTGTGGACTCGCGAGGTGGGCCTCTTAGCCTGGTCGTCGGCCGATCCGGCTCGGGCCTCTTATAGTCTCCTGACCTTAGAGGCGGAAGCCGGCTCTTGTCCGGCGTTTCGGCCACGATTCGTCGGCCTTCGTGCCGAGGTGGTGGGATGGCCGTTAGCCGTGGCGCGACGATGGTCTTGATCTTGTCGAGTATCGGAGTCACGTTGGCGGTGCCGTCTCCATGACGGTGTCCAAGAGGGTAAGTGCGGCGACAGCGTTCGCTGTGGCGTTTGGAAGATGTTGGTGTTGCGGACCCGTGTTTGGAGGATGGCCTCCCGGCGATCGTCCCTGCACGTAGGTCCTGTTTCCTCTTATCGGCCTCGTCCTTGCGTTGTTTCTCTTCTTCAGCTGTCTTGCGCCCGAGCTCCGCCCTGGCTCGCTCTTCTTCGGCAAGCCTTCTGGCCATGGCTGAGTCGGACTCGTCCGGCTCGGCCATGAGGACGTCAAAGCACTTCGGCTCACATCCATGCGGCGTCGGAGTTGTCGCCTTCGTCGAAGGGATGCCGTAGAGGTTGTCGAAGCGAGCCGAGTGAGGTATCCATTGAGCTCCAAAGAAGAGCAGGAGCCGAATGATGGGAGGATGACGGCGACCTCCCTTGATCCTGGGTAACTCGGATCTGGATCGTTCCGGTCCGAGTCAGAGCTTGGGCGTGTGGACTTCTTCGAGTGGGTCGCCGCCGACTCGGGGGAGAGAAGTTTGCTGAAAATCTCGGCGACGTTTGGTAACCCAAACGGCATTGAGAGGTCTTCACCTGAGTAGGTTGCTTCCGTCGGGGAGGTGAGAAGATTGGCGCAGATTTCGGCGGTATTTGGTAATCCGAGTGGTGCCGAGTGAAGTCCGTCGTCGGAGAAAGTAGATTGCATCTTGGTCTTCAAGATGTCGTTGTAGATCGTGGCGCTGTTCGGAAATCCGGACGGTGTCGAGTGGATTTCTCCTACCGACCGGTCCGAATCCGAGTCGAAGGAGGAATCGTCAACGAAGTAGGCGGCGAAGTCGCCGAATCTTGAAGGAGATCCCATCACGCTTGTCGGCGAGATTGTTGAAGAAGTCTCGACGCGCGGTCCCCTACCTGGCGCGCCAACTGTCGAAACTTGGTTTCGGCAATATGATTTCTGGGGTCGCAGTCAAGATCGCCAAGCACAATGGGTTAGGAGAAGAAGAAAGTTTAGACAGGTTCAGGCCCTCTCGTGAGGTAGTCTTTATTGATCTCGTGATCAAGCTGATCTCCTATTGGAATCTCTGATCTAGAATCTGATCTCTGATCTAGTCTAAGATATCCCTCAAGGGACGCCCCTTATCCTCCTTATATAGTCTTGGGAGGAGGGCTTACAGATCGGAAACCCTATCTTACTCTAAGTTGGTTTCCTTAATCTTACCAAACCGTAACTATAGGCCGATTGCCTTATCTCTATCGGCAATCGTAACACCCAAGTCATGTTCGGCTTACAGATATAGCAAGCGCAATCCATCCCTATCTCCAGTCGGATAAGCTTGCCATGTAGATACCCGATTGCCATAATCTCCACACACATATCATAACATTCCAGATAAATCTGGCCATAGGACAATGAATGAACAGGTGATCCACTGTTTCATCAGCTGAATAGAATTGACACCTTTTTTTTTCCTTTTCCACCCCTTCTGAGCAGATTGTCTTTTGTGAAGGTACAATTTTTCAAAAGTAGCCAGATGAAAACTTTAACTCTAGGTGGGATCTTGAACTTTCTCATCACCTTAGGAAAAACTTATAGTTGTAAAAGGTAGTATTGATTTGTCCAATCGTACCTTAGTCCACCAAGAATGAGATTCCCAAAGAAAATGCTAGGAAGAAAGAGAGCGAAGCTTTGTGAATGGGCCAGGAATTTGAACTAGAATATAAGATCATGCATCCATGTGTGAATAGGTATGGATCTATACTACTTAAAATGTTAGTATTGGTGGTATCTATTCTCACACCATGCCTATCATTGATATGTGGACTTCACAATCTATACTATTACACTATCTTTTAACGAGTCCTCTCCCATTTCACTTTTAGCTCTTTTCAAATTTCAAAATCACTAACGTGTTCAATAAGGATAATCATAGTATTACTTGATTAAATAAATATTTATTAATTGATTTAATGAGATAGAAACTCAATTTGTTTGTTTTCTGTTGCAACGTATGAGATCTAGGCTAGTAACCTAAAAAAATTGGGCCTCCCATACATGACCGGGAAATATTAAGTGAAAACCAACAAAAATAAGTGAAAATTATATCTAAAATTTTTTGTAAATTTATAAAAAATTATTAGAAACAGGTATAGACATGAAATACATTCATACCAAATCTTAAGTTTAAACTCAATTTTATTTGAGAGAAAAAATTCGGATGAATAATCTTACTATTCATCCAAAATTATCCGAAATTTGTTTTTTCTCTCAAATGAAGTTGAGTTTGGACTTAAGATTTGATAAAGATTTGATAATAATGTATTTTATACCTACACCTATCTCTAATATTTTTATGAATTTATAAAACTTTAAGGCTGGTATTCATGAGTTTTTATTTATTTGATGGTTTTATCCGCATATGTCCCTACATGACCACAGTAAAAAACAGTACTATTTCAGTGAATATTGATGCTTTCATGGCCCATTGAGGACCTTCAGCTATTGCTGATTCACAATACAAGTAAATCACCGTTACTTCAAATTAGATGGCCTAAGCAATTATTGCACCCTCTATCAATAGATTTCGTTTAAAACTTAAATATGCAGCCGAGGCTATCTCGATGTCTTAAATCGTCGAGAAAATATTGAGGGTTGTTTTGATTTGCATCATGCCAAAATATTGGCAATGATAACATCTAGGCAAGTTTTGGCGTTGTCATAACATATGTAGTGTTGACACGTTTAGGAAATTAAACATTAGCAAATTATTATTAAAAGTATGAATGATTTGGTCGGCCATATTTTGGCTTAAAACCAAAATGTCCTAAGTTTTGATATGTTAAAATAACCATAATAGGGATATTATGTTCTTGCCCATGTTTTCAATTGTAATTGTGATTTTATCTCTATCTTTTTTTCTTAATTTTATTATTTTCCCTCATTTTTTAATTGAATGGCTCGTTTGCCCTTAGTTTGGGAGTCCGTTGGGTGGGCCTAGATTAAATGAGTTTTTTTTGCCCTTTTCTCTCATCAATTTGGTGATTTTCAGCTTCCATATCAGAAGATTTCAATTGTTCTTCTCCGTGCTGAGAAATGTATTTGTGCGTGCTTTATATTGCATCCCCTGCAAATTAAACTGCAGAAACTGACATTGATCATATCCATTCTGACATCTCCAGCTGGACAAAATTATAGAACGCATCTCAGGAATTTTATGAATTGGAGATGCACCGGCCAGGTCATCAGATCCAAAATGCATTTTTAAAAGGAGAAAATCATGACAAATGCATCTGAGCGACAAAAGGCATTTGTATCCTTTTTTACAATTGAATTAATACAGTTAAGTCATTTTAACGGAATAAGTGCAAACCCTTCAGTTTTTTAAAAAAGAGCAAATCACAAAGTTGAAAACGGTAAAATCACAGTTGCAATTAAAAATGAGGGTAAAAACACAGTTGCCCCAAAATAATATTAATAGATTTCTTGAGAAACATAGTTTGAACTAATTCTTCAACGTTTCTAATGAAAAGCCATCCGTCCAGTTTTGTAAAGGTTAAGGTTAAGGAGAAAATATTTTAGAATCTACATTTACTAAGAGATGGTTGGGGGTGGAAATGTGATGGGAGATAAGATGAGAAAAAAATGAATGTAAAATGATATGATTGATATTATAAATTGTATTGTAAGAATGTTTATAATTTTGGATAAAATTTAAATGCTTTTAATTCTTATATTGTTGATCGGAGGGGGTACATCTTAGACAATGCGGTGATGAAACAAGAAGCGAAATATGAATGGAGTGATAGTATAGTACTACTATTAAGTATCCGCTAGGGAGTTGGGGTGATCCGAAAATGTGGAGGCTCCACAAGTGATTCAACGCTCTCGCCACCACGCAGGGGTGCAATGTCACGCCCAAAAATTTAGCTAAATTTCTAGACTATTTTGTGTATTAAATCTCTGTCCAGGAATCAGCCAGGGTACACAAAATAACAAATCAATACACAGATTCAAACGTAAATAAAACGTAAGATACTTACAGAAGAGGCACTTAGTCCTCACACCCGAAAGAAAGCAGCAGCAACGGAAAAAAGCGATCCTAGCGGGGCTTCAGCTCCACTCCACAAGCAAACTCAACTGGGGTCTGAGCCTTGGTCTTCTAACTCTGTCTTTGACTCGGAAGCACTACACTTCTGGAAAAAGGGAGAAATAGCAAGGCTGAGTACAACCACCGTACTCAACAAGCCACGGAGAAATGCAGACGTGCAAGGGAAGACAAGAGTGACTTGGGCTATTTTACGTAAATGCGGTTGTAAAACCTTTCTAGTTTAAAACAAGTAAAATAGATGATTATTTAATCAAGATTAATTCTTTCACCGAACAACGTTATCTCCATGTTGAACAGGCCCAACCAAACCACCTGAACTAGTCCAGTTCCATTAAGTCAAATTATTAAGGTGGGACTAATCATAGTGAATCTGGTTGATCGGTCATAACCGCGAGCATGGTTATTCGAATCGTTTTACTCTGGCCAGAGGTGTACAACTGTACCCACAAGACACGATTCCACACATGTTGCCATGCCCCGAAGTATCGCCGCGATACTGCAAGGGGGAAATCGTGACAAGACCCTTCGCATAACTCCCTCTGACCAAGCGACACCACACTAAGGTTTCGCCCCTACCCCTATGCCAGGGTAGGCAGCCCCCCTGATGCCTTGGTGAATCCGGCAGCCGCATAGACTTTGCCTGGTCCATCCGAACTCCATCACGCCCACCCTTGCCTGGATGCGTCGGCCAGGGAAAAGATACACTACAAGTCCAGCCGTTGCCCATGCTGGCTTGTGGTAAGTACGGTAAGTCTTCCAGGGCATCCTATGAACCGGTCCTTAACTACCAATGGTGCGACAAGCAAAACCATGCACCCACAGCCCACCATTTAGTTATATTTTAATTAACCAAGAACCTTAGCCAAGGTACCTCCGGTCTGGGACCGTCATTTCATGTGACTATTAGCTAATAGTATAGTTCTCCCATTAGGTGAGCTAGTGCAATTAAGCATGACTAAGCATAAACATTATAGCAAGGTCACGTAAGTAACGCAAGCTAGTCAATTTAATCACCCAGGTTGACAATGAACGGGTATCAATTAAACATGGCACAAGCGATCAGATAGGTTGACTCGATTCCCGTGTAATTAGCAAAACATGCAATTTTATTTGCAAACAATAAATATTTTATAAATTGGGATCAATATGCGTCAAGGAGGAATGTGACTTGCCTTGATTCTTAAGCTGATCCTCACTTCTTCGCGAGCGCGAACTCCCGAAACGACGAAGTCTACACGCTGGCACGCAAAACAAGAAAAAACTCTAAAAAAACCGAATAAACAATACATCAAAAGTAAACGAACATGTAGAGCTCAATTTTAGATAAATTTTGCAATTTGAATGGCCTAATTTGGAGTTCGTATGAATTAGATATGAATTTTAGAAGTTTTGGGCCATTTAATTAAATTCTGGAAATTAATATAATTTATTGCGTAATTTTTATTTATTTTTACAAGGAAAAAGGGCGCTGCTGATGTTAGCGGGGTGAGGGCTGACGTCAGCGGCTGAGGGCTGACGTCACGCTGACGACAGCACAGCGGCTGCGGCGCACGGGACCACGGTGAACTCGGTCCACAGGGACCGGTCCACGGTCCACCATGCGGACGACCACGCAGGCAACCACAAGGGATGGCCTACCGACGTGGCGTCGACACGCTGACATCGCTGGCAGCCACGTTGTCCGCCACGTGGACTGCCCAGATCGCCCCGGAGGGGATCGAGCGGCCACAAGGGACCAACGGCTCGGATCGCCCTCGATCGATCCGACGGCCCGGAGCGAGGCGGGCGGCGATGCCGACCGGCGGCGAGGCAAGACACCGCGAGCGGCGGTGCGGGCGGAGCACGCGCAGAGAGCGGGAGAAAGGGGGACGGAGTTCTCACCGGCGCGCATGGGAAAACACGGCGCGAGGTTGACGACGACAGGATGGGCGACGGCCGGCGTTCGGGTAAGCGGCGAAAACAGCGCCCCGCCGGCGAACGATGGAGGCGGAATGCCGATGGAGGCACGGACGAGCACGATGATCGTGGTGGGGAAAGCGGCAGAGCGAGTAGGCGGCTAGGGCGGCGGTGGTTGACGGTCGGAGGCGGCTTTAAGCGGCGAGCCTCGGGAGTGCGGTGGGCGCGGAGTTTTGGCGGCGATCCACGACGGCGAGCGGTGCGGGGCTCGGCATGATGCGGCGAAGCCGACGATGGAGATGGCTTGGAGCGGCGAGCTGCGGGTGGTGGGAATTGGGCAGCCGGAGTGGAGGAACTCTGCGGCGGCTCGGGATTGCGGTGGAAACAAGGTTTCGGCGACAAACGGCGACTGGGTTCGAGGTTGAACGACGATGGGGTGGTTCGGCAATGGCCCGTGGGCGGAAGATGGTGGCCGGGGCACGGAGCGGTGCGGCGAGCCGGTGGCGCCGGCGCGGTGGCTTGGCGAGCGGTGGAGGCGGCGATTGAGCGGTCGGAGTAGGAATGTGGCCGTGGCCGCTCGGGTTCATGGTGGAAGCGGTGTTCTGGCGGTTAGAGGAAAAGAGGGATCAGCCAGTGTTGCCCTTGGCATGACGAAGCCGGAGGTGGTGACGGCGGGGTACGGCGATGGCTAAAGCAGCCGTGGGGCGCGGCCGAACATGGCCGGCGAGCGGCGGCACACGGATTCGCGTGAGGAGAGGGGTTGGGAGTGTGGCGGCCTTGGGAGAGAGAGGGAAAACTGAAGGGTTACGCGGAAGCTACGCTAGCCGAAAACAAAAATTTTCTACCGCGCAAACCAGGAACACTTGCAAGTAAGGGCCGATAGATCGTTACCGATTGGAGTGTGTGCTGAAACTGCCAATCGGGGCTATCCGATCCGAAACGTGTAGCCAATTCTCGCAAGCCGACACCGATACCCTGGGGACAGTCGATTCGCCAATCAGCCGATTCGCAGATGCCGTAGCCGATCCGAAGCCGATCAACGCGCGCAACGTAGCAGCGCCTCTACCGGTACACACGTCCGGGGACAAAACGCCGTACACCCGTGTGCTAGCACGCGATGCAAGGCTAGGGTTTGGCTCGAAAGTGGGGAGGGTTTCCGTGGAGATTGATCTCGGCGACTTCGTTGCACGCGATGCAATTGACGTGCCGCAGCTCTCCACCCCTCCCTCCTTTATATAGAGTTGGCCGATCGGGACTAGTGGCCGATCGGACTCTATTTTGAATCGGATCCTATCCGAATCTCACGAGTTGGCGGCCCATACGTCGTAAGCCCATAGGACTCTATCCGATCGGATCCCTATCCGATCGAGCCGTATCCGAGTCCAACTCGAATGCTTGTTCTTATCCCCTTAGGCGTGCGACCCTGTAGGTTCAGGTATACTCGGTTTTGGCTATAGTCTAACTTAGCCGACCGTCGGCTCGAGTCCAACTCGGCCGACACCCTGCGGCGCCTAGCAAGCACATATTGACACCATAGTATACAAGAATATAATATCGGCTCGAACCCGTAATGCGTACACAAATCCCTTTGCCTCACGATACCGGTTAAGCTATAGGCAAGATGTGTGCCATCCCTTCAATAGCTTAACCATTCACTCGAACCGTATTGGATTATCTGCGTTGATTGACTCCTCAATCAACTTAGCATGGCCATGCATTTCCATAATCCATTACCTCGAGGGGCCCAGAGATATCTCTCCAAAGGAGGGGCAAATTCCATCTTGATCACTCACATCCCACTCCATGTTTCATAGCAAACCCGAAAACTACCTTTATAACTACCCGATTACGGAATAGCGTTTGGTAGTCCCAAAGTAGGCTACTACACATGTTGGAATCCATGATGATCTCGGTCTAAGGACTTTGTACCAACACTACCTCGAGACCAACTAATGGCACATTAATTCTGTAGTGTCTCATGGTGGGTCTATCCAACAATGTGTTCTCCAACACATATGTCCATGTTTATTGATTTGGTATCGTCATACCCATGATCTATGAGACATGATCATCAATCAATAAACATGCCGATCTTAGAATCATATTTGTTCCAACAATATGACATATGATCAGGGATCATTTAGAAATAGATTCATACATAAAGAGTCTCATAAATAAGTCACGTACTTATTGATCAATACAAGATGTCTATTTCATGGAACTGAATAATACTTTATTCATAAATACATAAACATTGACGTGATATTCAACATCTCCATGTTGCCTCTAGGGCATATCACTAACAAAAACGGGAGGGGTGCACAGGGGATGCTTTTAAGGGGATCAAAAGGCGGCGGCGAGGCTGGGGTGGCTCGGAAAACGACCGACGTGGGGCGGCACGGGTGCGAGTGAGAGAGAGGCGGTCGGCGTCGGTTTCCGCGGGAAAGTGGGGAGGAGATGGCGTGCAAGGTGCGGGGAGGAGTGGGCGGCTTAAGGCGGTGCGGGAGTGCGCGTGGGACGGCCGAGAGGCGGTGACGTGGCGCGGGCTCCGGCGGCGTGGTTGCGGGGATTGCGGACGGAGGTTGGGGATGACCTCGACAGTTGGGGCCCACCTGTCGGTGGCTCGGGAGGAGGGAAGCGGCTGACAAGCGGGACCCATACGACAGTGAAACAGAGAGAGCCCGAGGAGAGGCCGACATGCGGGGTCCACGCAAAAGAAAAGAGAGAAGCTGAGTGAGGACGCAAAACAGACTTGCGCAAGGAGCGGCCATGAGCGGGCCGAACAGGAGGTGATTTAGACTTTTGGTGGATGGGCCGAAGGCAGCCCAAGAACAGGAACAAGATTTAAATTTGTTTTTTCTTTTATTTAATCGGATAAATAATCTTTATATTTTTATAAATACTTCCAATGCTCAATTAATTCCAAAAAATCCTAAAAATAGATGGGCATCCAAAGTATGTTAAAAAATATAAAAATACTCATTTAATTATTAAATAATTTATTTAAATAATTACTTAAATGCTTTTTGTATGGTTAAAATTATTTCTGGAGCTCCAAAATTTCACGGAAAATTTCAGAGAGTATTTTAGGGCATGGAGAATATTACAAAAATATTTTCAGCCATGATTTTTAAAGGAAAAATTAATTTCCTTATTAAATTCACTTGAGTAATTAACTTTTTCTTTTTAATAATTTCCAGAAAATGCATTATTAAATGTTTTTAATCCCGATTGAAAATCGGGGCATGACAAACCTACCCCCTTATAGGAATCTCGTCCTGAGATTCAGGGCTAGAAAGAAAGAAAGTAGGGAGTTGGGGTTAGGTTGGTTGACTAACCTCTACGGCTTTCTTTTGGCTTACACTGAGTGACCGACCAAACCTGTGCGACGATTGACTAACCAAACCTGCACGACGGAACTAACTGGATTCAACCCTAGTGTTCTATTGCTTCACAAAACCAAACTAGCTGGTCCTTCTGTTAACATTGAAATTTGGTAATTGAGTCCCTAAGTCCGCAAAGGCGAAGCGAATCGGATCTTGGTTTGGTGTGGAAACAGAGGCCGCATCGCCGAGGAGTGATCGGCTGCGAGGCCAATCGGCTAAGGGTGGATCGGACAAGGGCAGCCGATAGCCGATTCCAGGTCCGGAAGAGATAAAACCGTTTCTGATGCAGCAGTTTGAGGATAAGTAGAAGATTCGGTTGTTAGTTGCGCGTTAAACGATATTGCCACCTATGGATAAAGTCCTGTAACGACAATTGTATCTGTAATTTAGAAGTTTGTTTAAACTGTTAGTTGTAACACGGCATGGGTCCTTCTCGGGATAATGTTGTGTTTTAAATGGTAGTTTAGATAGAATCCAGATTTTGTACAGTTAATTGTATCTTGGGTATAAATAGGACCCGAGACCCTTTGTAAACAATCACAATCACAATCAATCAAACCTTCGGCGCATCGCCAACCCTTTTCTTCAGACGAGCAGTTTGTTTGGCTACGGGCTGCATCGTTTCGATGCCCAGATCTAGGTAAATGCTTGTCATTAGTAGTATGATCTGTTGTTTCTAGTGCTTCTATCGTAATGACACATTAAATTCAAGAGTTTATACTGCGCTACTTATCATATAGCGCATATAAATTAGACTAATGTTTAGATCTATCCTGTCATTGGCTAGTTCTATCAAGAACTTGCAGCCGATAGGGCTAGATCTAAAGGTTGGCTGGTTTATATGCGGTATCCACCGTCTCGAGGGATATAAATCGGCTGCAATAGATCAGGTTTTTCTTTTTATACTTAATGCTGCATCGGGTTCGAACTATTAAGTCATTTTTAGAACTATCAATGATCTGTTCGGCTAAGATTTATATTGTTTAGAGACAGGGCCGTGGTTTCAGCTAGCCTTATCTCGCCCTGATATGTTTCTTTTAATATATTTATTATTAGATTTGTATTAGGACTGCCTCTTATGTTAAGATCGCATTCTTGTCAAACGTCGCCAGCCGAAATCGGCCCACCATCGACAGCCGACGGCCGATTTCCAGGCTATGCATCTGATTCAAGAATGATATCTTTCTATAAGATTCATCGGAGTACTAGCCGATTCATTGTTAGCTTTCCAGTATCGGCTAGGTTATCGATTCATACATATATTATCCTTTACTGCATTTAGGTTAAACGATTGATGTTGTCTCAGTATAACCGATCCATTCCAGTCGTTTGGCTTAAATATATTTTAGGATAGCATATATATGCTCATAGATTCCCTCAACCGATCCAGTGGGGATCTAACCTAACACTTAATGCATATTCCCTTGTTTCTCTTGTTGGTTAATAGATCAAATCAACTGACACGCTCTGCACAACACAGGTAGCCGAGAAGGACCTGCACTGGAGTTAAGCAGATCTCCCAGGCCAACGCGTGAGAGAAATTTCTCATCAACACGCTTCTTGGCACGTCCGGTGGGACTTTCTCTGTCGGCTCGACTCGGACGCATAGATTCAGCCAGCAAGATGGTCGACTCCAAGAGCCCCAGCATTTCCCAGGACAACATCATGCCTGTGAAGATGGAGCAGTTATCGGCTGAACAACAAGCCGATTATAAGAAGATGGTGGAAGAGCTCCAGGCTAACTATTTGCAATCTTTCACCCAAACAAGATCTGGGGGCTGTGCACCAAAAATATAAGTTCAGCATGAATGACCCTAAGGCATCCTCCTCTAATGAGGTGAAAGGCAAACAGAAGATGGAGGAGCCGACCCATGAACAGGACGATTCGGCTATATATTCTCTACAAGACCGGATCGACTTGGCCGTCCATCACGCGTTGGTCAACCAAAGTAGCATACTGGTCAACACTCTCAATAACATGATCGCTACTGTGGTCGATGCCAAGATAGCCGACCAGCTGCAACGGGGGCCGACGTACTTCGTAGACGGCCAATTTCCTGGTTACAGGACGTTGGTCGCACAGAATCGGCCGATCCCCCCACTAGCACAACAAGGGCCGCCGGGAGGAGTCCTCGGTCAGCCGAATCCAGGTGAATCGGCTATAAGGCCAGCCATTACTATGCTGAACCACAGCGGCCGCCCCAAGATCGATTGCTAATATGTTCAACGACAATCGGCAATGAGCGATTGATCCAACAGACGGTACAACGCCGGTGGCCCACACTGTTTCGGGACCACCAACGCCACCACCGGCGCATCGGCCGTCCCCGCTTATCATCACTACCGGTACCAAGGATGCCGTCAAGATCATCATTACGGGCCTTAGACACCACCATCAGTATCGGCAGCGCCGCGCCGTGTGACCCATACGAGCGATACGAAGACAACCGAACCAGGCCGATCTGATTGCAGATGTCATGCGCGATCAATTCGGCCTCAAGCCGAAAGACTCGTGGAATATGTATCGGTATCCCTATCCAGAGCACTTCGAGCGGATCCCGTTGCCCAACCGATACAAGATCCTAGATTTTTCAAAGTTCTCGGGCGGGACAACGTTTCAACTTACAAGCATGTTAGCCGATTCTTGGCACAGTGCGGCAAAGCATCGGCTACGGACGCCTTGAGAGTCCGATTGTTCCCTCTTTCTCTTTCGGGATCGGCTTTTACTTGGTTCTCCTCATTGCCCTACAACTCAATTCGTAGCTGGGCCGATCTTGAAAAATAATTCCACAGCTACTTCTACTCCAAAGCAACCATGAGATGAAGTTGTCGGACCTCACCAAAGATCGTGCAAAAACACAACGAATCGGTCCAAGAATACATCCAACGCTTTAGAGAGATGAGGAACCGATGCTACACTGGTGCTATCGGATGCCTAGCCGGCCGATTTGTCTTTCATGGTTTGATCGCTCCGATCCGAGAGCGATTCTCTGCGCAGACTTTGACAACTTAGCCCACTTGGCGCAAAAGGTGATTCCAAGACACCATAAAGGCCGTCAAAAATATAAATCAAGTCATCGTCGAATCAGACTACGAGTCCAACGACGATGACGCAGAAGTGGCGACAGCCGAATGGGCCAAGAAAAAAAAGGCCATCGTCTGCCAATGGCTATTGAAGACGGCCAAGGAAGAACGATACAACTTCGACATCACCAAGGCCGACAGGATTTTTGACTTGCTGCTCAAGGAGAAACAGAATCAGTTGCCTGAAAATCACGTGATCCCGTCGGCCGAAGAATTGAAGAAAAAGAAATATTGCAAGTGGCACAACTTCACATCCCACGCCACCAACGACGCAAAGTCTTCAGCAGCAAATCCAATCGGCGATTGAGGCCGGGAAGCTGAAGTTCACCGATTCAAATCGGCCGATGAAAGTAGACGGCAATCCTTTCCCGGTCAACACGATCCAAGCCGGTCCCAGGCAAGCTGATCGACAGAACAGAATGACGCACAGCTTAGTCAATACATTGATTAGGGTGAAGGCAGAAGACGAGCAGATTGGATATCACACCGCGCCGATTAATATGGTGCACCCAGTCATCAGATCGGCTGACCGACGGTCGATCCATGAACATAGCCGACACTGTCCTCAGCACTGGTCTCGGCAGGAAGAAACTTACAATGAAGCACCTCGTCAGCGCGAGCCGAATACCAAAAGCCGCCGGTGCAAGGCAAATCGCAACAATGCCGATCCACATTGGCATTGTGATTTTTGCAGGTATTGCTGGGAATCCGGTATGAGACTACCAACACTGGACGATTGCCCAGCATGCAACGATCGCCGTGACGGTGAGCACAGGAACTCATCAGTTGCAAGCCCAACCCGGTTCATCCCCAGAGCCGTTCAGCTAAACCAAAGGCGGCAGTCTGTCCATGATCGGCATGGCCCGATCCACCAAGACTTCTTCGTCGATGAAAACCGCGATGGCAACAACCGCGACGACGAAGAAGTCGACGATGAGGAATCGACCAACCCCCAATGGTGCCCGTTCAAGCTCTTCACAAAGACGCAGAAAAGAAGGGTTCAACTGCTCAAGCGTGAAGGGAGAGAAGACGAAGTTCAGCAAATGATCCACGAACAGTGCCGCCGGCTGGGCAAAATGAAAGGGCGATGGGTAACCAAAGAGAAAGCTGCCATAGCCGACGAAGAGCAAGCCAAGGAAAGCCCAGCCAATCAAGCCAGGAGAGCAGCCAAAGGGAAAGGCAAAATTTCTGCATCGGTTAACATGGTGTTCGTGCTGCCAGCCGAGTTCGGCGCTCTTGAAGCCGATGTAGACACCATTAAGGATGACCTGGCGAAACTGGCAATCTCACCAGACCAGGCTGTCACCGAAAATCGGCACTTAAAGCCGTTGTACGTTAAAGGATTCGTCAACGGCAAGCCGATTTCCAAAATGCTAGTTGATGGGAGAGCTGCAATCAACCTCATGCCTGACGCAACATTCAGAAAATTAGGCAAGGGAGCCAAAGACCTGATAAAAACCAACATGGTGCTCAAAGACTTCGGTGGCAACCCATCTGAAACCAAGGGCATCCTCAACGTTGAACTAACCATCGATAATAAGACCGTGCCCACAACGTTCTTTGTCATCGACGGGAAGGGGTCTTACAGCCTGCTACTCGGAAGGGACTGGATACACGCTAACTGCTGCATCCCTTCTACAATGCATCAGAGCCTGATCCAATGGGACGGCGACAAGATCGAGATCGTGCCGGCCGACTGGTCAGTTAGTGTCGTCAGTGCCGATTTGCCGCTTTGGGAAATTGAAGGCATCGATTGTTTATCTGGGAAAATCTGGCATCTCCATCCATTTACTCCAATCAGGGGTTATGAAATATTTCCATGGTCATCTTCCTAGGAAACACCGATGTGGTTTTTCGAAGACTGTAACGGTGGTCTTGAAATAAAGAATTCATTATTAACTCATGTTCACCACTACGGTGCAATTACCACTTATTATTCTCTAGAGAACTTCCAACATCAGAGAGTCTTGATAATCCTTTTATGATGTCGCTTTCAACTGTATCATTACCCTCTTTGTTCTCATGAGGTACCGCTTACATTGTCCTTCAAATAAATCTCGCCATGACGAACACCGCTGTAATCTAACCATTCTCTCTTTACTGACTGATCAATTCTTTGCTTTGTTGCCAGTTAGAGTTTCGATCTTGACAAAACTGCAATGACCCAATAAAGGAACTATAGGCTTCTTGTGACATTGTCAGATACACCAGTCAATCCCACTTTTGATTACTGAATAAGAACCTTGAGAGAAAGAAAATCGTCTGCCTTGTACTCTTATTCGACTTCCTCTTTCATAACCGTAACGAAACTTCTGTGCATACAGAGGGTACTTGAATACCAAACAATTATAGACGATTACTGACCCTTGCTAGCAGAACTGTTGAAAGGTACGGGACCTGCCCCTTGTGATTCAGACCTGGTTGGTTAGTTCCATTATAGTGTATAGGCTGACCCATGCTTTGTTCAACACTTCCTTCTTATTACATTACTGCCATGGAACTTCTTGGTGTCATGAGTGGTTCCTGAAAATCAAAGACTTGTAGACCATTGCTGACTTTTGTTGGTAGGGACTCTGGTGGGTATAACATTTTTCCTTTTGCGGTCCTAACGCGGTTGACTTGTCCTGACATTGCTTTCTGACCGGGGTTCCAACAAGAACACTGCCTTGACAATTGATTTTTTTTTCTTGGAGAATTGTCGACCTTCTTGGTAGCTTGAAACAGACAAAACCTTCCTATTGTTGGTGCCACTTTCCTGTGATATCTCGCTAGGTCATTGAGTTGGAACAAGATGGGGTGCCTAGCTGATGTTGACGACAGGTGGGGGAACTGCTGCGTGAGACCTTGTTTGACAGGTGTCACTGGGGAGTTGTACTATCTTCTTTACAATTGGACCAGATAACTGTTTTTTCTGCCACTGCTTGTCCTGCTGGTGTTGGTACTGTAGCTTCGGAGCGGTTGCCGGTGGAATAATAGAGCTTCTGCTAGTGCTCTTAGTGACAGATTGCTGAGATAGAAACTTCACACTCCAATGACGGTTGGTGACTCTTGTTTTTCTGATGTCCTGGGGCTGGACCTGACCACTCTGTGCTGGGGTGAGGCAACTGGGGAAGTTGAGACGTTGACAAACAATGTCAGTAACTTGACAACATTGATACCTTGCATTGGACCACCTTTTGAGAAATTACTTGTCTTTCCCACGATTGAAATAGTAGAGGCTGACTTTCTTGGTTCTCGAAATGGATAGTTGTTGCGGCGGTGTCTCACTCAAGATCATTAAAACAATCCAATCCCGATTGACCATGAGGTACAACCTTTTAGCCATGCTTGCCCACATAGGAACCGGAACATGTAGTGACTCTGGAACTCGGTTAGCAATGTTGTTTTACCACTATTGGCCACCACTGTAATTGGAGTGGGTTGGAGAGCGAAAATCGTTGCTATTGTTGTTATTGTCGTTGACCGGGAGTTGACGGATGGGTTGCAAGGATATCATTTAGTCTTCTATTGTCTTTGCTAGTATTGACTTCATTTAGTGGTCCTTAAGCACCTGACTTATTCCCTCACACAAGAAACGTGCAGCTGCTGCTACGAGGACTAACGTCACAAGGCAAATCCGGCTGGAACTGAAGGCCTCTGATCCGACCGATCACGCGGCACGGACATCGAAAGCTCTTCCATAGTCGATGGGGGCACATGTCCTGGGACGGCATCTGACCTTTCTCTTCGTAAAGTTGGACTGCGGTGCACCAAAATTTTTGCCGAGTAGTTGATCCAAAAATTTCACTTCTCTTCTGATTAAGACCTCATCATCAGTCGGTGTCTTAGCATACAAATTCCTAGCGCGGTCGAACACTTTGCAAAATTTGTCCTTGTACACCATAACCACCTTAGGTAACACCTGTGGACTCTAAAGTGGTTGACGGCTGACATGTGGTGGTCTGTTGGGGTCGCTGTTACATACTGACGGTAGCCGTATAGGTGCGTGCACTGGAATGTACTAGGTTTGATCTTGATTCCGATTCTGAGCTGGCATCTGCGACCATTGGTACCTCTGCTACGTCTTCAGTATCAGACTTTGTACCTGTTGTATCCACTGCTTGCACATTCATGATCCGACCTTGGGGAACTAGAAACCGAACAAGAGAGGGGTTTTCGGCACAAGCCGTAGAGATCTCGACCGCCTTATCTCGACCCAACACTTTCCATGGAACTGATGAACTGCTGCCCAGAAGAAGGGATGGAAGAGGGGGTTGCTAAAGATAAGACCTTAATCCACTTATCTACTGATCTGATGTGGGTGTGCTTTTACTCTTCAAGTTGATTAAGCAAACAACCTAGTATGGTCACATCCCCACCACTGACGTGAACCATACACCTGCACACAGCAAACAATCACATGATCTAACGGCTAACAACACTACCCCTATGCCAGGGTAGGCAGCCCCCTGGTGGCTTGGTGAATCTGGCAGCCGCATAGACCTTGCCTGGTCCATCCGAACTCCATCACACCCACCCTTGCCTGGATGCGTCGACCAGGGAAAAGCTACACTACAAGTCCAGCCGTTGCCCATGCTGGCTTGTGGTAAGTACGGTAAGTCTTCCAGGGCATCCCATGAACCGGTCCTTAACTGCCATGGGTGCGACAAGCAAAACCATGCACCCACAGCCCACCATTTAGTCATATTTTAATTAACTAAGAACCTTTGCCAAGGTACCTCCGGTCTGGGATTGTCATTTCATGTGACTATCAGCTAATAGTATAGTTCTCCCATTAGGTGAGCTTGTGCAATTAAGCATGACTAAGCGTAAACATTATAGCAAGGTCATGTAAGTGATGCAAGCTAGTCAATTTAATCATCCAGGTTGACAATGAACGGGTATCAATTAAACATGGCACAAGCGATCGATAGGTTGACCCGATTCCCGTGTAATTAGCAAAACATGCAATTTTATTTGCAAACAATAAATATTTTATAAATTGGGATCAATATGCGTCAAGGAGGAATGTGACTTGCCTTGCTTCTTCACTGATCCTCACTTCTTTGCGAGCGCGAACTCTCGAAACGACGAAGTCTACACGCTGGCACGCAAAACAAGGAAAAAACTCTAATAAAAACCAAATAAACAATACATGGAAAGTAAGCGAACATGTAGAGCTCAATTTTAGATAAATTTTGCAATTTGAATGGCCCAATTTGGAGTTCGTATGGATTAGATATGAATTTTAGAAGTTTTGGGCCATTTAATTGAATTCGGAAATTAATATAATTTATTGCGCAATTTTATTTATTTTTACAAGGAAAAAGGGCGCCGCCGACGCGGCCAAGCGAGGGCCGACGCGCCGCCAAGGGCCGACGTCACGCTAACGACAATGCCGCATGGCCGCTGCGGCGCACGGACCACGTTGACTCTGGGCCCACGGGGACCGGTCCACGGTCCACCACGTGGACGACCACGTGGGCAGCCACAAGGGACGGCCTGCCAACGTGGTGCCGACGCGACGACATCGCCGGGCAGCCACGCTGCTCGCCACATGGATGCCCTGCATCGCCCGGAGCGGATCGCGGCCATGACGGACCGACAGGCCCGGACGCCTCGTAACGATCCGATGGCCGGGAGCGAGACGGACGGCGATGCCGACCGACGCGAGGCAAAGACACCGATGAGCGGCGGGCGGCGTGAGCACGGCGTAGGAGAGCGGGAGAAAGGGGGACGGGTTCTCACCGGCGCGCATGGGAAAACGGCGGCGCGAGGTTGACGGCGACCGGATGGGAGACGGCCGGCGTTCGGGTAAGCGGCGGAAACGGGGCCCCGAAGGTGAACGATGGAGGCGGAATGCCGGCCGAGGCATGGGCGAGCACAGTGATCGTGGTGGGGAAAGCGGCAGAGCAAGTAGGTGGCTAGGGCGACGGTGGTTGACAGCCGGAGACGGCTTTAAGCAGCGGAGCCTCGGGAGTGCGGTGGGCGCGGAGTTTTGGCAGCGATCCGCAGACGGCGAGCGGGTGCCGGGGCTCGGCACGACGTGGCGAAGCCGACGATGGAGGTGGCTTGGAGCGGCGAGCTGCTGGGGGTGGGAATTTGGTAGCCGGAGTGGAGGAACTCTGCGGCGGCTCGATTGCGGTGGAAACAAGGTTCGCGACAAACAACGACTGGATTCGGGGTTGAACAACGATGGGGTGGTTCGGCAATGGCCCGTGGGCGGAAGATGGTGGCCGGGGCACGGAGCGGTGCGACGAAGCCGGTGGCGGTGGCGCGGTGGCTTGGCGAGCGGTGGAGGCGGCGTATTGAGCGGCCGAAGTAGGAATGTGGCCGTGGTGGCTCGGGTTCACGGTGGAAGCGGTGTTCCGGCGGCGGTTAGAGGAAAAGAGGGACCAACCAGTGTTGCCCTTGGCATGACAAAGCCGGAGGCGGTGACGGCGGGGTGCGGCGACGGCTAAAGCAGCCGTGGGGCACGGCCGGACATGGCCGGCGAGCGGCGGCACACGGATTGGCGCGGGGAGAGGGGTTGGGAGTGTGGCGGCCTTGGGAGAGAGAGGGGAAACGGGAGGGGTGCACAGGGGATGCTTTTAAGGGGATCGAAAGGCGGCGGCGAGGCCAGGGTGGCTCGGAAAACGGCCGACGTGGGGCGGCACGGGTGCGAGTGAGAGAGAGGCGGTCGGCGCCGGTTTCCGCGGGGAAGTGGGGGGAGGAGATGGCACGCAAGGTGCGGGGCGGAGTAGGGCGGCTTAAAGCGGTGCGGGAGTGCCCGTGGGACGGCCGATAGGCGGTGACGTGGGCGCGGCTCCGTGGCGTGGTTGCGGGGATTGCGGACGGAGGTTGGGGATGACCCCGACAGGGCCCACGTGGGTGGCTCGGGAAGAGGGAAGCGGCCCGACAAGTGGGACCCATGCGACAATGAAATAGAGAGCCCGAGGGAGGTTGACATGCGGGGTCCACGCGCGGCCAATGAAGAGAGAGAGCACAGTGAGGACGCAAAGCAGGACTTGCGCAAGGAGCGGGCGGCGAGCTAGGACGAACCAGGGAGGTGATTTAGACTTTTGGTGGATGGGCCGAAGGCAGCCCAAGAATAGGAACAAGATTTAAATTTGTTTTTCCTTTTATTTAATCGATAAATAATCTTTATATTTTTATAAATACTTCCAATGCTCAATTAATTCCGAAAAATCTCGAAAATAGATGGGCATCCAAAGTATTTTACAAAAATATAAAAATACTCATTTACCGATTAAATAATTTATTTAAATAATTACTTAAATGCTTTTTGTACGGTTCAAATTATTTCTGGAGCTCCAAAAGTTCACGGAAAATTTCGGGGAGTATTTTAGGGCATGGAGAATATTACAAAAATATTTAAACCATGATTTTTAAAGGAAAAATTAATTTCCTTATTGAATAAACTTGAGTAATTTACTTTTTCTTTTTAATAATTTCCAAAAAATGCATTATTAAACGATTTTTAATCCCGATTGAAAATCGGGGCGTGACACGCAAGGTAGGTGGTAGTGGGGCGCAAGGAAGCCAGTTTTCGACTTTGCCCTCGATTCTTTGCCATGCACTGCACCTCGCTTTCATCCCTATTGCCATCATCGTCGATTGGCAGCTCGTTGCATGGGTGAAGTTCATGCCGGCGGTTGCTGTGACCGTATCGGGGCCAATCATGGCTATCACGAGTGGCAACCACTGATCTGTGACGATTGCAGTTGCACCAGTCGTTGAGATATGGGTTCCATCCACATGATCCGGTGATTGCAGAGACATGAGTGGCGTCTTTGGCGACGATATTCATGACCACAACCGGTATCCTCGCTAGATCATCTTCAATGGTTGTGGTGATGGTAAGATCTAGACAAATGATTGATTTACAGCTCTGTTACTCTCCGACATTATCTTTCGATTCATTTCAACGTCTGTCATCTACAATGATGTGCTTGAAATTTGATAGATACAACAACCAACCACAGATTTCGGAGGTTCTGATTCCTGATTTGAGAAAGGCAAGGACTATATTGCAATTTTGCATGCCCTTGTGTAGAGAGAACGGTCATGCAGATTTTCATCATCCATAAACAGAGGTTTAGTGATAGATTTTATCTCTATCTTTAGGCTGACATAAGTAGTTTACTTGTTTTTAACCATAAGTCGCACTATGCCAGATCAGCCCAGCCTTGACAGGCCTCCTATGATGGGCCCAAGTGCCTCGTCATGGATGGCCCACCTGTGACGGGTCCAACTGGAGGTTGTAACAGGTGAGGCCATGGGCTGAGACCAGTCACAGGTATGTGATCACCTGTGATGGGCCACCATTTGCACCCGACAAGTATGTGATCCCAATCCAATGCATTGTTCACATTTCGGGTGGGAGGGCAAGGGGAAATTTTTGCAGAAAGTTGGAGGTAAAAAACACCTGTGATAATTGTCTAATAAACTACATTATGTATTTTTGTCTTATACTTGTCATCTTATTGATCACAGATGGACCAAAGTTGGATGTATAGTATTGACCGTTGGAGCCAAGAGTATATGGATGGGGTCATTGAATTCCTGAATATTGCGGACAATGATAGGAGAACTAGGATGAGCGAATATATGCTATGTCCATGTGCACACTGCAACAACAAGAATATGTTCTCTGATAGTTCATGGGTACAGTCTCATCTAATCCGTAGAGGATTTATGAAGCATTACAGTTGTTGGTCCAGGCATAAAGAGCAAGAGTCACTGGATGTTGTAGTTGATCAAGTGCCAGATGTAAGGAATGAGCCAGATCGAGATGACATGTTTGTCCCTTCTCCATTAGGCGGTGATACCATAGATTTTGACCTTGAAACTCTATCTGAAATGTTGCGTGATGTTGAAGACCCAGACCACAACTAGAGGTATTTTGAGAAGTTCAGCAAGTTGGTGCTAGATTCTGAGACACCTTTATATCTCGGGTACAAGCCAAAGCACACCAAGTTATCCTCTATCTTGGAACTCATGAAGCTTAAGGCAAGCAATGGTTAATCAGATAAGAGTTTCATAGAACTTCTTGAGTTGCTGAAGGACTTGTTGCCAAAGGGGAACAAAATCCCGCAGACAACATATGAAGTACTATGCCCATTGGGTCTAGAGGTCAGAAAAATTCATGCTTGTCGAAACACTACATATTGTATTACATAGAGTACGCCAACTTGGATGCTTGCCCTATTTGTGGGGCTTCTAGATACAAGCGAGACATTAGTGAAGATGAAGGTTGTAAGTCAAAGAGGCCCCGTAAAGGTGGTGTGGTATCTTCCAATTGTCGAGCACATGAAGAGAATGCTTGCGAATCCTAAGCAAACTAAGTTAGTATGCTGGCATGCTGAAGAACAAAAGGTCGATGGTAAGCTGAGGCACCTAGTAGATTCAATGTAGTGGAGGACAATCAATAGAGTTTACCCATAATTTGCAAAGGACCCGAGAAACATACGGTTTGCCATGTGTATGGATGGCATTAATCCTTTTAGTGATTTGAGCAGTTGTCACATCACATGGCCAGTGATTCTTGTGAACTATGACCTTCTTCCCTGGTTATGCTTCAAGAGGAAGTATATTATGCTTGCTATGCTCGTTCAAGGATGGAGGCAACCTGGTGTAGACCCCCGTTTTTGTAACAGGAATCATTTGTGTTCATATTACCATTTTCCCGGATCGAGTAGTCTGGTACCCACGATTACATTACTGAATCATCAAGCGCGCATACACCAATCGCCTTACGTGAAATATTACAATATAGCGCTCGAAGGCATTATCTAGAACATAGGACCAAACGGTCTGGAATACAAGCAAAAGCAGAATACAGATAAGGCAGCGGCACGCCATCGCCATAGGCAGCGACCGAGTCTAAGACCTACTGAGCGCCATTGTCTTCCATACCCTTCTGGTAGTATTCGTACGGGTCTTCAGGGTCTTTATCGCCCACCTCTGAATGTTCTGCGTAAAGCAAGGGTGAGTACGAATCGTACTCAGCAAGCCACCACAACAACAATGCATATGATAGGGGATAATCAAGGAATGGCTATGGTTCTTTTGCATAAAGCTAGTTTTTGCAATTCTTTTCATAAGCCTAAGACCTAAGACTGGTCAAGTTTTATTTCCATAGTTTGTTTAATCAGCGACGGTTCTGTCCATCATCTATTGTGATCCCAAGGATAGCTTCCCGCCATTGGATCGTCATGATTTTCTAGGGTCTACCCCTTCTCGCCTCCCGAGAAGTTGAGCCATCAGGACAAAAAATCTTTATGCATGCCCATCCCATCTTTATGCCGCCCCAGTCAAAAACATTTGTTTAGTGTTTAGTTTTCATCAATAAACCATTTCATCATTGTCATGGCAATGTGGCGCTCATGTCTCCACATGCCGTATGTCAACCACCTTCCCCAAGGTAGTTGCCCAAGCATATGGCACGAAAAACTTGTCCCAATGCTCCGTATCCGCAAGCATGACTATTCGATAGATTGCTTTCCTCACACTGCAGTGGATGTACACTTTACCCGTACTCCATGACTTGCCCAACACATGAGCCGAAGTCCCAACGAATGAGACGTGTCACGGCAAAGTCTTTCAATAACCTCACTTTGGCAGTACCCGCTCCATGAACATGAGCCCTCCTACACTCTAGTCGTATACGGTTTCTAGCAGTGGGAGGAGTTCTGACGCTCCCGAGAGGGGAAAACTCACTCATTCTTTAAGTTGTAATTAAGTCCAATTTCAGTTCGGTTACCCACCGATGGTTACCCACCTGTAGGCTTCCCGCCTATTCACACACCTAAGTGAACCACTATGCAGGGGTACCGCCTCCGTTCGGCTATTTACTCTGCTAGGTCTATACCCATCGAGAAGTATGGTTGTACTAGCTCGTTTCATGTTTATCTCATGGCTCGATCCTTAATTGACCAGGGACGGCACTATCCTTAACCGGATTCCACCCAAATCATCCAGTCGCCCAAGTCTAAAACATTTGTTTAGTGTTTATTTTTCATCCATAAACCATTTCATCATTGTCATGGCAATGTGGCGCTCATGTCTCCACATGCCGTATGTCAATCACCTTCCCCAAGGTAGTTGCCCAAGCATATAACATTTGATAAATATGAATGTGTATGAATCTAATTTAGCATGGGCCAAGCATTGTCAAAGATTGACTACAGACACACGATACTATAGGGTACAAGGAATATACAAGTATTCAATATCATGGCATGACATATAACAAGTAGGGGAGTTCTCATGTATATAGCATGCATATTTGATGTAAAAACAACACAAGTTCACAAAAGGGATTCAACATGCTCAAGGGTAGTGATGACTTGCCTTGCTCGCAACCTCGCTGACCTGGGTCTTCGGCACACTCAACGGCTCCCTCGGACTCTATAAATACGTGCGAAAGATCTGATTGAATTCGATTAGAATTCAAATAAATTCACCAAGATGCCAAATAAATCGTAAAAGTAGCTCCTAAAACTAGACTACGATTTTAGGTGAATTTGGATTCAAGTTTCGTTAAAACCCGGGTTAAAATGAGCGAGTTACATTAATTTAAAGTTTCGCGTTTAAACCGATTTAATTAACTATGAGGTGGTAATATTTCAATTTAAGTTATTTTAATTTAATATATGGTAATCGACAAGTCAAAATTATTACACCAGGAAAAAATTATTAACTCTCATTCAGTCCTAATTTTATTGGACCGACAAGTCCTAGGGTTAAAGTTAATTAAATCCTAAATAATTCATCCCAAAGCCTAATACTATATTTAATAATTTAAAACTTAAATTTCAGTAAAATCCATATGATAATTAAATTCCTAATATTATAATTAATATTTGTCCTATAATTGTTTCCTATTTTCAGAAAAATAGTTTTTTATTCTAATTTTTTTCGTAAATAGAGTGGGCCTAAAAGCTAAAGATTATCCCTAAATATTTTCCCCTTTTTCCATTTTTTTCTTTTCTTTCACTTTTTCTTCTTTTCTTTTCCTTGTGTCTTCTTCCACAGCTCGGCCGAACCGAGGCCGAGGGCGCGCGCGTGGTGGCGTGGCGCGGCGGCGGTTGGCGGAGGGAGGGGAGGGGAAACTCACCGGTGGCGGCGGCGATGAAGGGCGGCAACACGGCGGGTTGAGGCGTGGCAACAGTGTTTGGCGCGATGACGACGGCGGGTGCGGGAAGAGGAGGAGAGGGAAAGTGAGGGGGGGAAGCGTGGGAAGGAATAGAGGAAAGGGGGGCTTTTATAGGTGGCACGGGGAGGATGGCGACAACGGCCGGCCGACGAAGGCGAGTGGCGCGCACGGCGTGAGGCGGCGGACGCTGCGGCGATGCGACTCGGCGGCGACGCGACGGGGCGACGAGCTTGAGGGGGGAGGGACGCCGTGGCTCGGTGTGCAGGAACGGACAGCGACGTGCGACGGTGACGCGACGGTGGTAGCTGGGCAGCGGACGCGGGCAAAGCCGGGCGATCACGGGCGCTGCCGCGACGACGGACCGACACGCGGCGACGCGGGACGTGAGGGCGAGAGAACGGCAGCAACGACACGCGCGGCGCGATGAGGGTCGCACGGGCGCGAGGCGAGAGGACGGGGAGACGGCGCACGCGCGGCGCGGCAAAAGGGTGGTGCGGGGCTCGGCGCGGATGGTCGAACACCCGGGAGCAATGAATAGTGACATTTCACAATTTCTCAATTTATTTTTTATTTATATATTTTTATTTAATATTATTATTTATTTATTTGCATTTCACACATGTATTCAAAGGTATGCAATTGTAACCAAATGTAAATTTTGTTAAGTTTTAGCTTTGCCCAATTTTTATTTTTATAATTTTATTTCTATTATATATTTTGAAATTTTCTATTTTTCCCTTTTATTTTTAAATAAATAATATTTTACTTATAAACTTGGCAACAAGGGCTAGCAAAAAGAGGCAAATAAATACGACACGATGCAAAGATCCAAAAGTTTTTACAAGTTCTGAATTTTAGATTTTGAATTTTATGCCTTTGATTTTTAGGATGTTACACCTGGCAACGATGACAACGATATCGATGTGTCCATTGAACCAATAATCGATAACTTGGAAAGCCTATGGCGTGAGGGTTCATGAACATGGGGCCCATCTAGATGGGAGTACTTTAGCCTCAACACGTTGTTGTTTTGTACCATAAGCAATTATCCGACCTTTGTTAACCTTTCCAGGCAAACTGTCAAAGGGAGGAAGGCTTGTTTGGACTGTATGGAGGAAGCACAAAGCCAAATGGTTGAAGAACTCATGCAATATGGTCTACATGGGTCATAAGAGATTCCTCCTAATGTTTCACCCTTACAGAAAAATGAGAAACAACTTCAAAGAACACAAGGATCTAGCTAGTTCCTCGCCGGATTTAACTAGGCTCCAGGTGCATGACTTAGTGAGCGAAATCCCTAATGATTTTGAAAAGAGAAAGAAAGCTGGTAACCCAAAAAAAAGAGCATGTGGAAGAAGTCAATATTCTAGCGACTACCATACTAGGAGCATCTTAAGGTCCACCATAGCATAGATTTGATGCATGTCGAGAAGACTGTTTGTGAGAATCTTATCGGGTTACTTCTTAACAAGGTAATACAAAGGATGAGCTCAACACACAACGAGATTTAGAAGATATGGGTATTCGTGCCGGACTACAACACATAACAACGAAGTCTGGAAGTGTTTACTTTCCTCCAGCCTGCTACACTCTGTCGAGGGATGAGAAGAAGGATATGCTAACATGTTTGAATGGTATTAAGGTTTCATTTGGTTTCTCATCGAGAATTAGTAAGTTTGTTTATATGGACGGCCTTAAATTGATTGGAATGAAGTCGCACGACTACCATGTCCTTATTACACAACTTCTACTTGTTGCCATTAGGAATATTTTGCCTCCAAAAATCCAACACATGATAATGCAATTGTGCTCCTTCTTCAATCCAATTAGCCAGGAAATCATTGATCCGGAAGGTCTAGATGAACTATAGGCAGATATTGTGAATACCCTATGTCATCTTGAGATGTACTTTCCGCCTACGTTCTTTGATATAATGGAACATCTCCCAGTGCATCTAGTAAAGCAGACAAAAGTGTGTGGTCCTGTGTTCCTAAGGCGGAAGTATCCATGTGAAAGATACATGGGAATATTGAAGGGCTATGTACAAAACCGGTCCCACCCTGAGGGGAGCATCATTAAAGGGTACACAATTGAGGAGGTGATTGAATTCTGTGTTGACTACATGTCAGAGACCTCACCAATTGGAGTGTCGCGATCTCACCATGAAGGCAGGCTTGAAGGGATGGGCATCATCAGAAATTTTTTTTGTCAAACAGATCACAAGGGGTATGATAAAGTTCATTTCACGGTTCTCTGCATATGACTAAAGTAGTGCCATACTTGGAAGAACATGAGGCGCTAATCTGACAGGAGTATGCAAGATGAATAGAGTATTGGGTCCAGAGAAAGCACATTGCTGATTTCAGTGAATGATTCAACAATCGAATTGCCAACATGTACAACATGACAAGTGAAACACCGAAGTGGTTACAGGATCCAGAATGGGATACCACAACCTTGCAAGGATATGACATTAATGGATACACCTTTCATATGGTTAAGCAAGATGGCAAATGCACCGTGTAGAACAATGGGACACGCATAGAGGCATCAAGTGACCAACACGGGAGTCGTGATCAATACTACGATCACATAGAGAAAATATTGAAGCTGAATTACCTGATGTTCAAAGTGCCGTTATTTTGTTGTTGATGGGTCTGTGCTATGTGAAAGTTGATAAAGGAAGGTTTCACAATTGTCAACTTGTCTAAGAACACATACAAGGATGAACCATTTGTTCTCGCAAAACAAGTTGTCCAAGTCTTCTACATAATCAACCTGAGTAACAAGAAGCTACACGTGGTTCGTGAAGGGAAAAGGAGAATTGTTGGTGTGGATGACATTGCAGATGAAGAGGATTATAACCAGCACATCCACACCGTCGGCCAAGAAATACCTCTAGAAGAAGAGAGAAGAAGATGAGGTCAGCATGCACGCGTCGACCATGAGGAAGGATTATTTTTGTAATTTTGGTCCAGTATGATTATATGTGTAATTTTGCCAAAATATTGTTTTGTGTTATATATGTGTGTGTTATGTTTCAATTAAAATGAATTGGTAGTTTAAATTTTTAGGAAATGGTTTTAAGAGTTAAAATTTGAAAGATGATATAGTTTTAAAATGAAATAGTATTTAGGAAATAGTTAAGAAAAATGTGTAAGAACAAATCTTAGGAAATAGTTAAGAAAAATAGTTTTTAAGAAATAGCTTACAAAGGATATTTTTTAAAAGCAAAAAAGGAAGTCAATTTGACCGGTCAAACTCACCTGTGACCGGTGGGAGGGCAAGCGCCGTTAGAGGTAAGGTCACCTCTGCCGGGCCCTGCACTCCCACTAGTCACAGATAGGGTCACCTGTGATGGGTAGGAGGGCAGGGCCCGTTAGAGTTGACCTTACCTCTGATGGCACCTACCCTCCCACCCGCCACAGCCGCATTGACTTGGTGGGATTAGGGTTGGACCAAGAGCCATTCTTATCATCTTAGATCTATATCCACTCTTTCTCACTCTCACTCACTCTCTCTTACTCTCACTCATTCGACCTCAATGACCACCAGTGCCGCCTCCCCGACCTCCACCAAGACTGGACGCCGCCTCCCCGGCCTCCACAATGCTCGTGCCGCTTCCTCAGTCTCCACGACGCCGGTCCCCGCCTTCCCAACCTCCATGACACCACCGCCTCCTCCTCGGCCTCCACGACGCCATCGCTGCCTATTCCCCAACCTCCGTGACTCCAATTGCCGCCTTCCCTACCTCCACAATGTCAGGGACCGCCTCCTCGTCGTCCACGACGTCGGCCGCCTCCTCCCCGGCCTCGATGGCACTGGCCTCCACCAGCGCCGACAAGTCCTCCCTGGACTTCTAGAAATTTCAGGAAATAATTTAGGACAATTTTAGGAAATGCTTGTCGACATAGAACTGCTTGTCAACCACCCACGAAGTTATCACCATGGTGGATGAAAGTGGTAGGCCTACAACACCGAGGAGTGTGATCTCAAAATGATCAAACAATTGCGAGCATATAGCACATTACCATTTTGGGATCCTTTATAAAGACATTGACCAGGTCCCAGAGCCCGTGAAAGAACGAGCTTGGACTACATTGGTCGAGTGGTTTGAGTATCCTACCGAAGCGGAAACCAGGCTAGAGCCAGGGGTAAGGTCAGCCAAGACGGCACCGTTACATTTTCCAACCAAAATGTTGCCTTAGTCTATCAGCAACTTGTGAGTTTTCTTCCAACTTAACTAATGCGCTACTCATGAGTTCCCTTCATACTTCATACATGTCCAATTGACCCTTAAATATGTAGATGGGGTTAATTTCCGAACAATCTTTGCAAAGCGAGGTTGAGTCCGTGTGGAGAAGGCGTGAAGATGACATCCTCACGAAGGCTCTCGAAAATCCAGAACATCCTGGCTGTACTCGGGGAATAGGCTTCGAGGTGCCATGGAGTCGTGGCTTGCCCTAGTATAGTGGACAATACCAGAAAAGGAAAATATCAAAAGAGGATACCCGCCTAAAGGAGCAGGTCAAGGAGGAGGTCATTTAAGAGCTTAAGGAGAACATGGACGCTAGGTTCAAAGAAAGGATGGCAAAAATGCTCGCCAATACGAAAATGGGTAGATGGCGTGACCCTGCGACACAGCTAGTTGCTCAACCACACGTGGACACAAGTTCGTCACAATGAAGGAGTAGTTGTGCATCCACAGAGTTGCCTCATCTCCCAATCCAAGTCTCATGTGCGGTGGACCACATCGAGATAGTTGATATTGTATGCTCTCTCTCCTTTTGAATGCATTTCCCTTGACATGTATCAGTACTAAAATGTTTTATTAAAATGTAGGACGTAGTACAGTGTACCCTAGTGGTTAGGATCACACCAACATTTGCCTCTAATATCGCAGAGGGCATGGCTTACAAACCCTCTGTGATAGAAAAGGTGACAACGCAAATCTTATGAATGGGTATGCAAAGGTATCAGTCAATTCGGTCAAGGACAATTGGGCTTCATATCGGCTACCTATACCACCGGCTGATGAAATTCTTACTTTGGGCGATGCGCGCAAGACGTACATACAATGGTGCAAGATAGATATTATAATAAATGTGATTCCTCGTCCAAATCAACCGAAGGAACCTGCACCTCCTCAGGTCCAAATGTCAATTGAGGCTCCTCGTGGACCGACTATGACAAAACCACAATCACTAAGGGTTAGCTTCATAGATTTGGCTGATGTAGCATCCACCTTGATTCCAATTAACACCACATGCAAGGCCGACAGTTCCCCACCATTGCCAAGAGAACCAAAGATGGACAGGGACGTGGTAAGTGCAAGGGTAGGTCCCGGAGATGGACCCGGTGGCCCATAAACAGCATGCATCAGCTAAATTTGTACTAGGGATGCCCTTGGTGGAGGACAATGTATTAGCCTTAATGGGTATTGCATGCAAACAGTACATGCAGCTGAGCAATGCCAAGCAGAATAATAGTGAGTCCAACATAGTTGGAAATAACAACCACCAGTCGTTCCTATCAAGCCCGGCCTATATTTTTATAGGCTTCGATGATCTCTTCGATATATTCAAGCTCCGCGCGATGGACATGGTCCTTCTTAAATGCTATTCATTCTAAGTGCACCATACTGAATTTCCGACCTCAAATTGTTCTAATATCTATTGTATGTCTTTAGGTTGTCTTGGCTACAAGCTCAAAGAACAGGTAAGCGTGTTAGTTTCCTAGCTCCATCAATGGTCAACAAGACCAACCTTTGTACCAAGGTAAATGTCACACCCTGAAGTTTTCCCATTTTAAAAATCATTTAATAAATTCCCAAAAAAATTAAATTGTGGAGTTAACCGAGAGCAAAGAAATAATTTTAAAACACAAATTATAAGAGGAAATGGCATGATAGAACTTTTCGTAAGTTCTATATGTCAAAATACATTAACAGAATTTTTAGTGGAATTTTCATAGCACTAGAAATAATTTTTAACCAACTAAAATCAATTCTCAAATTAAATAAATCCCTCAAAAAATCCTTTTTTCTTTTTTTTGTTTTTCCTCTTCTTCTTCCTTCCTGGGCCAATGACCCAACCTGCCGGCCCATCTTCCTTGCGACCGTCTCCCTCTTTCTCTCTCCTGCCCGTGGGTCGACCGAAGGTCATGGCCCACGAGTCGTTCCCGCGCCACGTCCCTCCCTCTACCGTGGGCTGGCCCAGAGGCCGTGGCCCACCTCTCGCCCGCGCGCCGCACAGAAGTCCGCCCGGCTTCCCTCGCGCCCGGGGTCACCGATACGTGGGGTCCACCTGTCGGGCCCTTCTTCCTTCCCGTGCCCACGCCGTCGCCGATCCCGGCCGACCGAGCCGCCGTCTCCCACCCGTTCCCGTGTTGTCTCTGTGCCCGCATGCCTGGCCGTGCCGCACGCCTCTCGCACTGCCCTTCCTTGCTTGCGCCCAGCCGAGAATGGCGCGGGATTCAAATTTGAAGCCCGTCGGCCATTACTCCTCCACCCATCATGCCGGTGAGAAATCCGGCCGGATCTCGGCCACTGCCGCCCCTCTCACGCCCCTATAAAGGTCGGCCTCACCCTCCACTTCTTTTTCCCTCATTTCCCCCCTCAATCCCGTGCCCAAATCACTGTCGCCGTCACTCGCCGCTGTTGTGCCACCGCCGTCACCTGGCGGCGAGCAACTTTCGGGCCTACATTTCCTCTAAGGGAGAGTGGTTCATGGATGGTGAGTGCTTTGCAAACCTCACCTTTCTTAGAAAGATTTAAGGATTTGAAAGAAAGATCATGCCTTTTTTCTGATCTAGCTCTTGTAGATGTTGCAATCTTTGGCATCTTTTGATGATGTGCTTTATGTGTTGTTCACCTTTGTGCAGTGTTCCATGTCGTGGATCAGGATGGGAATAAACTTTATGATGGCCAAGTCATTGACATAATTGAGCTGGTAAAGTACAGAAGAATCAATTCTAAGAGCTGGTAAAGCTACATCAATGCACCATTTGTGTTAATTTTGCTGGGTTTGATTTAGTTTTCACTCGCTGGGAGCTGGGTCGCTGAGTTTCCGCTGACCGGAGAGGCCGGTCAGCATGGAGGCGGAGGCGGAGGCAGAGGCGGTGCAGACGACCATCGAGCTGATCGGCAAGGACCGGTCGGGGCTCCTATTGGAGGTGTTCGCCGTGCTCACCGACCTTAAGTGCAACATCGTGGCGTCGGAGGTGTGGACGCACGACGCGCGCATGGTGGCGCTGGTGCACATCACGGACACCGACATGCTCTGCGCCATCGATGACCAGGACCGTCTGGACATGGTCAAGTGCCTGCTTCGCCACCTCCTACGCGGCGGCAGCGGTGGTGCGCAGGACAAGAAGGCCATCGCCCGAGCCACCATCCCGCCGTGTGTCTTTGCTGCCGGCGTGGCGCACGCCCCGCGCCGCCTCCACCAGATGATGCACGATGACCGCCGTGCCGCACAGTCCTCATCCGACTACAACATTTTTTTTTTCAAATTGCGAGTTTGAACATTGTTGACTCATCACTACTGACTTAGCCCTCGGCGCTAGCGTGGCATGAGATTTCTGCAAAACCGGGTCGGATGACTGAAGATGCATGGTTTTGATAGTTGGGGGGTGTAGGATACCCGATTTTCTAGTTGGATGGTCAAATACAAACTTTCACGATAGTTCGATGACCAATTATGGACTTCTTCCTATCAACAATTGTCGTATGTGTACCCTGGCTGGTCCTAGACAAGGATTTTTAATACATATATAGCTTTGAAAATTCTAGGTTGGAATTTCTAGGCGTGACAGTAAATGAGGTTGCTGAGTACATAAATCGATGCCTATGAGCCAACCAAGACAAGGAGTACATAATGTATGCACACAATCAACACTAAGGACACAAAATACTTCGTTTACATTATTTTTAGGCAATTCTTATTACTTACGCTACATTACCACCATGCAGACACCACTGGATTTTGTTAGTCATAGTACCAAAATGGAATAGGGTTTACTACCTTAACTCCAAAATGAGTGAAGACTTCGGTGCTCTCTCTGCCGCATTAGATATGGCTTGGGAACCATATGTTGAAAAAGGAGGTAAGCATAGAGAGGGCAATGAGTCCCTCTATCATGACGCCGACTTCAAATGCGCACAATAGATCATAAACAAGTGTGGTTTCCACGTGTGCCACAACATGTCAATATTACTGAAACAAGTGAACGACTTGGACTCTGAGGTTTGTGCTCGTAATCATGTTTCTTGTATTAAAACCGACATTATTCCTCACATACTAACCCTGGTCTTATTCAACAGAAAACTAGCTGGAAAATTTAGCCCCATCAACCTGCCCGCTATTAGAGGAGAAATTGTTCCCTCCATTCTTAGTGAAATCATGAAGAAGAAAGGAGCATTTCATTTTGAAGTAGAGGACCAAATGACTATATGTGGTCTTGTAAATTAAACAAGTTTTGTTAGTTTCTGTGATGTAACACACAAGTATGATTCGATATGGAAGATAATGTTATTTATTTCACATGTGCAATCACCTATTTAGTAAGACTATTTGTAGTTAGTTCCTTGGTTATCAAAAAATTACAGAATATGAGGTGCTGAGGGTTCCAAGTTGGTTTGGTCGGATTAGTGAATACACTAACCAACTGAGACATCTTAGAACACCGAGCACCTTGTATTCTGTCTTTTTTTGATAATTTCAACAATGTATCATCAAAATTCATATATGCAATCACCTATTTAGTTAGTTATTTAGATAATTTTGTGGTTATTAAATAATCAAAGAATGGGGGTGTGTTGGGTCCCCAGGTGTCTGACCCACTTAAAAACCTTAGGGTCCCAAGCACCTCGTATTCTACAAATCACTTATTTAGTAAATTATTTGTAGCTAGGTCCTTAGTTATCAAACATCACAGAATATGAGGTGCTCAGGGGGTTTGAAGTTGGTTTGGTCATATTAGTGTATGCACTGTAGGAACTAAAACACCTTCGGTCCCCGAGCACCTCGTATTCTATCATTTTTTAATAATTTGAGGTAGTTTACTAAAACATCTATTTAGTAAGTTATTTATAGTTAGTTCATTGTTTATCAAATCATCATAGAATGGGAGGTGCTCATGGTCCCAAGTTGGTTTGGTTGGATTAGTGTATACACTAACGGACTAAGACACCTTGGCACCCTGAAAACCTCGTATTCTGTCTTTTTTTATAATTTGAGGTAGTTTACTAAATTATCATCAAAATTTTAACAATGTATAATCAAAAATGATAATTATTCCTTACATCTAATCATTAGTTACTACAATATATCATTCAATTGTTTTCTCTCCTTTTTTAAATGACAAAGCGTTGTTCTTCTAAAAAGGCATAGGCATAAAGTAACTTGAGTAAATTTGAAAAGAAAAGTGATGTAGGCATGTGCACTGGGAATATGTGATTGTGAACGTAATTTTGTTGAGATTTTGGAATGTATGTATGTATGTTGCTAATTTTGTCATATATCTATGATGTATTGGGAAAAACTATGTGGCTAGGATTTCTATGATGTATCTGTTTTTTCGGAGGGCATGACTAGCGATTCCTGAGGCTAGCCAAATTTTAAAATTATTTTTTTTGCAAATACCTCATCACTGATGGATGAAAAATAACCCCAGTCACAGATGACATCGCCTGTGATGGCGCTGGTATATCAGCCCGTCAGAAGTGACTCATCTGTGTCGGGTGCCGGGATAGATTCGTCAGAGATGGGATCACCTCTGACAGACCTTCAACTTTCTACCAGTCATAGGTGAGTCATCTCTGACGGGTTATAACTATACATAGTCTGGTGATCAGTCTTACCTCTAACGGGCCATTTTGTTGTGGCTCTTTGAGGTAACTAACGAGCCTCAACTTGTTACAGGTGATTGGAGTCATCACTGACCACTCATCTCTAACCAGGCCGCCAGGTGAGGGTTTGAGCCCGTCAGAGATTACCTGACCTGGCGTAGTGTCATAATTTTATAGTTCACAATCGTTCGATCCGTAATCTATGTAATAATTGGTTGTAGCAGAAATGCCAGAATGAATTTTATTATGTATAAAAAAACATTTTGACCTAGTTGGCAAGTTGAATGCGTACCGCTCTTCGATCATCTCTCTGTTCATCCCCTCTGCCATTTGCTGCATCGATCCGCACCTTCCTCAATTAGATGCCCTGAGGTGTACGAGAAATAACAAATAAAATGACCTCGAGGTCAACCGATCTCCATTGTCGACGCAGCCATGGATTTTCCCCTGTCAGAATCCCTCTATATAGTACCACTCGATACTCCAACACGAAGCAAACCCTCACTGCTCCCCAAGCTAGTTACCAAGCTCGAGATGGGAGCTTACCAGCCGCTGCAGCAGCAGCATCACCCCGGCGGCGCCGCCGGCTACTTCCTGCCAAGAACCGTCGTGACCTGGCTCGCCGCCGCCTGCTTGTCCCTTGCCCTCCTCCACCTCCTCTGCTGCTCCCCTCCCGGCGGCCACCAAGCCGTCTTCGCTCCTCTGCTCCAGTATTTCAATGGCACTTACTCCTACAATTCGTCAGGGTATGTACGAGCTAAGCTTCTTGCCGTTTGGATGAGCGAGGTGTCGCCGTCAATGGGGGTGATCGTTGTTGTTGCTGCAGGGTGGCCGGAGGCGGAGGAGGAAGAGGTGTGGAGGAGAGGTCGTCGTGCGACTACTCGGTGGGGCGGTGGGTGCGGGCGCCGGGGCACGCGCGGCGGTACAACGGCACGGCGTGCAACGTCAAGCCAGAGCAGGACTGCATCCGCAACGGGCGGCCGGAGACGGGGTACCTCGACTGGCGGTGGCAGCCGGCCGGGTGCGAGCTCCCGGCGTTCGACGCGGCGGCGTTCCTAGCTGCGGCGCGGGGCAAGCACGTGGCGTTCGTCGGCGACTCGATGGCGCGCAACCAGGCGGAGTCCCTCCTCTGCCTCCTCGGCGCCGCCTTCCCGTACGACCTGGTCGACCAGGACGCCGAGCACTACAAGCGGCAGTTCACGCGGTGGTCGTTCCCGTCGCACGGCGTGACGCTGTCCACCTACTGGGCGCCGTTCCTCGTCAGGTCCGGTGGCAAGCCGCTCAACTACAGCATGCCGTACAACCTCGTCTACCTCGACGAGCTCGGCAACCGGTGGGACGCCGACGCGGGGACGATGGACGTGGTGGTCCTCACCGCCGGCCACTGGTTCTGGAACTCGGCCGTGTACCACAGACGCGGCGAGGTGGTCGGCGTGCACGCCCACCCGGAGCTAAACACAACCGAGATCGGCTTCACCTCGCCGTACCGGGAGGCGTTCCGGAGGGCGCTGGAGCGGCTGGGCTCCGACGGGCGGCGGCGGACTGTGGTGCTGGGGACCTTCGCGCCGCCGCACTTCGAGGGGAAGCCGATCTTCGATCCCACGGCGTGCACAAGGACGGAGCCATATAGGGACGGGGAGAAGGAGGTGGGTAGCATCGAGAGGGAGATGAGGAGCATCGTGTTCGAGGAGGCCGCCGCGGCGGGCAGCGCGACGATGAGGGTGGAGGTGGAGGACGTGACGAGGCTGGCGTCGATGCGGCCGGACGGGCACCCCGGCGTGTACATGCACCGCGACCCGTTCGCGCGCGGCGTGCCGGAGCGGATGCAGACGGACTGCCTCCACTCCTGCCTTCCCGGCCCGGTAGACACCTTCAACGAGATACTGCTGCAGATTCTGAGCAGGGCGCGGTGATCCGAGCCAGTGCACGCGTCTAAGACGTTGCGCGTGCGGAAAACTATTCTAAACTTTGAACGTCTATCGTTGATTGCAATTTAATATGATAAATTAATAACGAGAAGGCGTTCTCTCAAGAATTTAAAATTCACTCGCGCGTATGTATGAGCGATGTTTAATTGTCTGTGGTGTGCGCGTGCAGTTCAATTTCTCGTTTATTTCGTCCTGCTAATTGTAACTTCTGTGTTCTGGTCAACTCTGAATTGACCGATTTCCTGAAAAAGAAAAACTCTTAAAACCGTTAAATTTATCGGTTTTGGTGTTGGTCTACGTGCTAAGTTTTGTTAATGTGGCATCCAAATGTTCTTTGCTTATAATTTTTTTAAATGTGGCGAGTAGGATGACGAGTGACGGACTACCTGTACAGATTTTGCCAATAATTTTTTAAAAAAATTTAATATATATAATTGTAGTATAATTATAATGTAATTATATTGTAACTCGCATAAATCTCTTTATAACATGCTCTGTTGTGATTTTTTTAATATAATTACACTACGATTATCCTATAATTATATTTGTCGATTTTTTTAAAAAATTTATCAACAAATATAAATATATATAGTAAAATTCAAATTTACAGTGATGTGGAGGCAAGGTATCTGCCATGAAACAGAACCACGGTGGTTTTCGTTCTAGGGTTAACATTATCCTAAACAAATACTGTGGGCTTAAGTGGTTTCCGCATAAATTAATTGTCAAATGTCCAAATTTGTAGTCCATAATATATAGAAAGTCCATGTGAAAATCGTATCCCATAATTTTATTCATTGGAAAAGAGTTATTTGCGTCACGTGTGGATATCCTTGTGTCTATTTTTCTTTCGTTATCTCTAGATCTCAAATTAATGACTACCCCTGTTTTTTTCTCTTTTTCTCGATGAGTTTTACTTTACACGTCTTTGAAAATAATTAAAATACGGCTTTGGTCATTACTTTTTATAACTTTCCATTACGATACAATAGCAAAATATAATATTATGAAAACATTATTATGAAAAAGCTAATAATATAATGTTACCGATTTCAGATATACTAGTGATCAAACTTCAGAAAACTTGATGGCAAGAATTTTAGACCGTCGAAATAATAATAGTACTTTCATTTTTTAATAAATAACGTCGTTGACTTGTGAATACATACGTTTTACCATTTATCTTATTTACAAAATTATGTAATTATCATTATTGTTGTGAGTTGTTTTATCACTAAAAATACTTCAATCATGATTTATATCTTATGTATTTGTACAAAAGTTTTGAATAAAATGAATTGTCAAAATTTATGTTAAAAATCAACGATATCAGAGTAATAAAAAGAGTGACAGCTAGCTTGTAAAGAAAAATAAACGTCGACTAATATTAAATGAGGTGACTACTTGTAATTTGTAAACCGTGTGAGCGACGATCTAGGCATCTAGCCATCCCGTGTACGGGGGCCTGTAAAAGTGCAAATTAATCAAAATCTTTCCGTTGAACTCGTGCGATTTCAATCCAAACACCATGGCTTGGAAATTGGAATACTCCACCACTTCATCATTCTCCATTTCTCTTTACTCGAACAAGAATAATCAGTGGCAGTATTGTCATCGCATCATCATACAACAATGGCAGCTGCAGCAATAGAACAGAGCAGCAGCTCCCTCCCCAAGAAGCTTGTCACTTTTGCTCTCTGCGCAATCTTCACCTTGTCCCTCATCTACTTCTCCTCCCCTCCTCTCATCATCTCCTCCACCAATCTGCTTTCTCAATTCCAAACATGGGGACGAGCAAGAACAAGCGATCATTCTACTCATCTCCCACCTCCGCGAGGTAATTATTATTAGGATTTTTCTGAGCTAAATTGGACAGCATTTCTTGCGATCTTGATTGGTTTCTTGATTTGTTTTGGTACAGTGATGGGAGGCGGGTGTGGGACGACGACCATGGCGGCGGCGGCGGCGGCCTGAGGTACGACAGCGAGAGCTGGGACATGAAGATGGCGTACAAGTGCGTCGTCAACGGCAAGCCGGACGGCGGGTACCTGCACTGGCGGTGGCTGCCGGCGAGGTGCAACCTCTCGGCGCTCGACCCGGCAGCGTTCCTGGGGCTCCTCCGGGGCAAGCGACTGGCGTTCGTCGGCGACTTGACGGCCCGCAACCAGGCGGAGGCCCTCGTGTGCCACCTCGCCACGGTGGCGCGGTCGGTGACGGTGCGGCGCGACGAGGAGCGGCTTGGGCGCAAGTTCTGGCGGTGGGCGTTCCCGGCGCCGCACGACGTGAACGTCTCGACGTACTGGTCGCCGTTCCTGGTGCGGTCGGAGGGGCACTCCGAGGACTACGGCATGGCGCACGAGGTCGTCATCCTCGACGCGCTCACCGAGCCGTGGACGGGATGGTGATCTCCGCGGGGCACTGGTTCCCGCACAGTGCCATCTACTACGACGACGGCGAGATCGTCGGCGTGCACGACCGGCCGGACATGAACCGCACCGAGATGAGCGCCCAGTCCGTGTACCGCAAGGTGCTGCGGAGGACGCTGGAGCTCGTGAACGCCACGTCGAGCACCGACAAGCTCGTCGTGGTGGAGACCATCGCGCCGGCGCACTTCGACGGCAGGTACAGCTGGAACCACCGCGACGCGTGCTCGCGCCAGAAGCCGTATGATGACGACGACGGGGAGGCGAAGGTGGAGGAAACCGAGGCCGAGCTGAGGAAGGCCGTCCTGGAGGAGGTGGCGGCCGCGGCGGCGAGGCGGCGGCGTCCGGGGATGCGGTTCGAGGTGCTCGACGTGACGAGGCTGGCCGCCATGCGGCCCGACGCGCACCCTGGCGTCTACATCTACAAGGACGCCTACGGCGGCGGCCCGGTGCAGGAGACGGCGGCGAACGACTGCCTGCACTGGTGCGCGCCGGGGCCGGTCGACACGTTCAACGACATCCTGATGCAGATGATCGCCGGCGGCGGCTGAAGCGATAGCCGCCGTCGAGCTCGATCCGGCACGCACGGCGCGGTGTACGTACGTGTGTCGCCGCACGCCGCGTTGCATGGTCTCTGCGTGCATGGTGTGGATCAGATCCAGCTTTGGATGAGAATCCGAAGCTGTCGGTTTTTGTTCTGACTGATTCTTGAATCATTTGACTTTGGCAGTTCGGTATGCGTTTTTTGAAGTACTCTTCTGCCAGTGGGATGCAGAATTGCAGTTTGCAGACTTCAATCTCGATGCCATTGATTGTCGACTTGCATGCCGGTTGGGTTACTGTGTGTCGCGCGTCGCACAGTCTTATCTCGTTTGGTATGGTCGAATCTCTAATTTGAAAACTCAAATTAAAAATCCGAACAGTTCAAATTATTCAATATATTAATATCGTCTTGTAGACCAAATTTTACATTTTTTGAAAATATTTTACTATTTTATCGGATAGGTCAAAAATACATTAATTCAACGATTTCTGGAGTATCTATTTTATTGCATCTTTGACCTATCCGATAAAATAGAAAAAAATTTTAAAAAATATAAAATTTAGTCTACAAGGAGATATTAATATGTAGAACAATTTGAACGGTTCGGATTTTCAATTTGAGTTTTCAAATTAGAGATTCGGTCATACCACACGAGATGGGGCTGTGCGGCGCATCCCGTGTGGTATATATACACACACTAGCAAAATGCCCGTGCATTGCAACGGGACGACGCCGCGGGGAGGAAAGCAGGTAGAGGGCGAAGGTCCAGGCGGCGGCACGAGAGCTCCGAGCGGCGACGGGAGGGAGGAGCGCAGGCGCGGCGCAGATGGGGACGGAAGAGAGGGACGCAGGTGGTCTTTTTTTTCATCCAAGACCTTCTTTTGTTTTTAGCATTGGGACTGCGGGTTAATTTTATAAACACTTAAGGGATTTTCTGCAAAATAACCAGACAGATGAAAATTTTGGATAGAAACACTACTTGTTTTATAGATAGTTATATATATACATATATATAACTTTGAAAGCAAGGGTGTCTTCAACTTTGTGTACCACTAGACCTTGGTTAAGAAATAGTATCAGATAGACATTTAGTCTAAGTTAATTTAATTTCACCAAATTAAGTGAAAAATATAATAAAAATAGATATTGACTTACTGATACTTTAAACCGATTAGAAATTTGGTAAAAGTTTAAAATATTTACGACTTGGATATTATTAATTAGAAAAGTATATTGATGAATAGGATAAGTTACATGTTATCATCAATAGGCATGCGAACCCTTGCATCTTCTTATAATTTACTTACCCCAGTTGGCTACAGTCAAACATCACAGCCAATGAGGCCTGATGTAGCCTCTAGGACCTGTTTGTGATTTACCACAAATATGAGACTAAAATATAAAATCGTCAAAAGCTACAGGATGTCGTCTTCGCGGAAGGTGACAGCGCTCGGCCATGCCTTCGGTCGCCGGTGTTTGGAGAAGGATTTGAGATAAATAAATTACTAAATGGATTCTAGCGAGAATTCGAAGTAATTTTTTTACTAATAATAAAGTATACTACTTTGAAAGGGTATAATTCTTTTACTCCCGATAAGGCTGTAGAAAAAACGAAAGGGATAGGCTTGGGGGAGGAATGGGAACCGGAGGTGGGGGCGAGGTGAAACAGAAAAAACGGGGAAAAAAGAGGAAAATGTGGTGAAGATGTTACATTAGGTACGTGTATTAGCGCCACCATGAAGATAAATCACACGGAATAACTAATTTTTGTTATTATTGAAGATAATCACGCGAAATCACTAATCACTTGGCGCTAGATTGTGATTTTAAAATCACAATAATTTCAATAGAGATCCATATGACCCCGCGTGTATGCACCAACAGTTTAACTGCCTCGTCTGCGTCAATTTGATTACCTTGCATCGGTGTGATCCGCGCATGGACCGTCAACTCCGATTCAGAGAAGGGCCGTCAACTCCAGACTTAGAGTCGAAGAAGAACGTCAGTGCATAAATAGACACGGAGACTGAACTCCATCACGATCGCCTCCTTCACCTCTCTATCTTCCTTCCGCTCTCGATCTCTCTTGCCAAACCCTAGTTGCTCCCTTCCATCTCCATCGCCCAAGAAGCACGAAGAGAGCTAGCAGAAGCTAGCGGCCGGCAGCCATGGCAGCGGTGGAGATGCGCATCAACATCTTGACTTCAGTTGCAAGATGGTGCCGGAGCACAAGGCCAGCGACTCGACGACCGCCTGCTCGTCCGTGGACATCCGCTGCAAGGTCACCGTCAAGTACGCCTCCTGTCGCCTCCGCGGCAACGGCAAGCCCGTCCGCAACCGGTAGCCCGACAAGCCCTGGACGACGGAGGAGACCCGCCCCGTCCACGACCACTCCATCTTCCTCCGCTATGAGGACACCCGCCGCGCTGCAGGAGATGCTGGCCTCGATGCCACGCCTGTGCGACCTTGACCTCTCGCCCGACAACTGGGAGGCGGAGCTCGCCGCCGAGCGCATCGCGGGGAGGCTGCACCGGTTCACGCGCAGGGAGTTTTTTTTTTAAAATAGCCAGCGAGGTGGACTGTGGGTTAATTTTGAAAAAACTCGAGGGGTTTTCTGTAAAATAGCCAGGCAGAACAAAATTTAGGTGGAAACACTACTTGCTTTATAGATAGTTATAGATTATATATATATATGTGGTGTGTTGGTGTTGATTTTTGGTTTTGCTCGACAGAAAATCGATGAGAAACGTACAATATGTGACCGTGAGATGCGTTTGAGATTCGTACTATGGAAGAGGGGGAAAGAATGTGCTTTGAGACTCGTGCTACGGCCGTAGGTACCATATGCGCCGCACGTTCTTTTGACTAGTAAGCACAAGTTATATATAAATATATTAAATATAAATATGTTCGTGCATTGCAACGGGCGTTATTTTATTTTATTATAATTATTTTAAAGTTGAAGGCTCATTTAATTTCAATTTATATTTTTTATGTCTTCACCTGAGGCCTATTGTCCGACACACTTGCAATACTAAACATGCTTGCGCGAGTAATTTAGATTTAATTTAATTTGGATATTAAATGTGAGTTTGTTTTTTCTATTGCAAAATACAAACTAAAGATAATATGTAAACTGAAGGGTTACGCGGAGGCTACGCTAGCCGAAAAACAAAACTTTTAACCGCGCAAACCAGGAACACTTGCAAGTAAGGGCCGATAGATCGTTACCGATTGGAGTGTGCGGAAACAGCCAATCAGGGCTATCCGATCCGGAACAGTGTAGCCGATTCCCTCAAGCCAACAGCCGATTCCCAAGGACAGCCGATTCATCAATCAGCCGATTCGCAGATGCCATAGCCGATCCGAGTCGTCCGACTGTGTTCTCGTGCCTCGCTCCGATGCGCTCGACCGCAGCCGATTCCTCCACAGCCGATGAACAGCGTGCAACGTAGCAGCGCCTCTACCGGTATCCACACGTCCAGGGACGAAACGCCGAACACCCGTGTGCTAGCACCCGATGCAAGGCTAGGGTTTGGCTCGAAAGTGGGGAGGGTTTTCGTGGAGATTGATCTCGGCGACTTCTGTTGCACGCGATGCAATTGACGTGTCACAGCTCTCCACCCCTCCCTCCTTTATATAGAGTTGGCCGACTGGGACTAGTGGCCGATCAGGACTCTATTTTGAATCGGATCCTATCCGAATCTCACAGAGTTGGCCGCCCATACGTCGTAAGCCCATAGGACTCTATCCGATCGGATCTCTATCCGATCGAGCCGTATCCAAGTCCAACTCGAATGTCTGTTCTTATCCCCTTAAACGTGCGACCTTGTAGGTTCAGGTATACTCGGTTTCGGCTGTAGTCTAACTTAGCCGACCGTCGGCTCGAGTCCAACTCAGCCGACCTGTCAACAGCGGCGCCTAGCAGCACATATTGACACCATAGTATACAAGAATATAATATCGGCTCTGAACCTGCAATGTGTACACAAATCCCTTTGCCTCATGATACCGTTAAGCTATAGGCAAGATGTGTGCCATCCCTTCAATAGCTTAACCATTCACTCGAACCGTATTGGATTATCTATCTATTGATTGACTCCTCAATCAACTTAGCATGGCCATGCATTTCCATAATCCATTACCTCGAGGGGGCCCAGAGATATCTCTCCAAAGGAGGGGCAAATTCCATCTTGATCACTCACATCCCACTCCATATTTCATAGCAAACCCGAAAACTACCTTTATAACTACCCAGTTACGGAATAGCGTTTGGTAGTCCCAAAGTAGGCTACTACACATGTTGGAATCCATGGTGAACTCAGGTCTAAGGACTTTGTACCAACACTACCTGAGACCAACTAATGGCACATTAATTCCTGTAGTGTCTCATGGTGGGTCTATCCAACAATGTGTTCTCCAACACATATGTCCATGTTTATTGATTTGGTATCTTCATACCCATGATCTATGAGACATGATCATCAATCAATAAACATGCCGATCTTAGAATCATATTTGTTCCAATAATATGACATATGATCAGGGATCGTTTAGAAATAGATTCATACATAAAGAGTCTCATAAATAAGTCATGTACTTATTGATCAATACAAGATGTCTATTTCATGGAACTGAATAACACTTTATTCATAAATACATAAACATTGACGTGATATCCAACATCTTCATGTTGCCTCTAGGGCATATCACTAACAATCTCCCACTTGCACTAGAGTCAATCATGTAAGTATCTAATACCCATTGCTCTTGTGTGCGCCTCATGCTTCGGCTGAGGGAGAGGTTTTGTCAACGGATCGGCTATGTTGAGATCCGTGTGCACTTTGCATATCTTGACATCACCTCTGTCCACTATCTCGTGGATGAGATGATATCGCCGAAGTATGTGTTTGGACTTATGATGTGACCTCGGCTCCTTGGCTTGCGCAATGGCTCCACTATTATCACAATAGAGAGACATTGGACCAGTCGTACTAGTCATCACACCAAGCTCAGAAACGAATTTCTTGATCCAAACAGCCTCCTTTGCAGCTTTCGAAGCAGCAATATACTCGGCCTCCGTTGTAGAATCAGCAACAGTATCCTGCTTGGAACTCTTCCAGCTGACTGCGCCTCCGTTCAGGCAGAACACAAACCCAGATTGCGATCTATAATCATCCTTGTCCGTTTGAAAGCTAGCATCGGTGTAACCACTTACAACGAGCTCTTCTTCACCTCCATAGACTAGGAACATATCCTTAGTTCTTCTCAAGTACTTAAGGATATTCTTTACGGCAGTCCAGTGACCTTCACCTGGATCTGACTGGTATATGCTGGTAGCACTCAAAGCATACGAGACACAGGCCTCTTCTTCGTTTTTGATGAAACCAAACCCTTTGATTACTTCATCAAAACGAATATTTCAACTCCGAGATGCTTGCTTCAATCCATAAATGGATTTCTGTAGCTTGCATATCTTTCCAGGCGATTGTGGATCGACAAAACCTTGAGGTTGTATCATGTATACATCCTCGCTTAGGTTTTCATTTAGGAAAGCCATTTTGACATCCATCTGCCATATCTCATAATCGAAATATGCAGCAATCGCTAGGATAATCCGAATAGATTTAAGCATTGCGACGGGCGAGAAGGTTTCATCATAATCAACTCCTTGAATCTGTTTAAAACCTTTCGCCACCAATCGCGCCTTATAGATGTGAACATTTCCATCCATATCGGCCTTTTTCTTAAAAACCCATTTGCACTCAATGGTTTTGACACCATCAGGTGGATCAACCAAGTTCCAAACTTGATTGTCGTACATGGATTCTATTTCGGATTTCATGGCTCCAAGCCACTTGTTGGAATCGGGTCCCACCATCGCTTCCTCATAGGTCTTAGGCTCATCGTTGTCTAACAACAATATATCACGTTGTTCCGCACCTGTGTACCTGTCAGGTGCACGACGTGATCTTTCAGACCTCCGTGGGGCTGGTGTATCTACAACTGGTGGCGCAACACTTTGCTCCTCCTGTTGTGGTTCTGTGGTCGCTGAAACATTTTCTGGTGTTTCTTGAACTTCTTCAAGATGCACCCTGCTCCCACTAACCCTTCTTGAAAGAAACTCTTTCTCCAAGAAGACACCGTGTCGGGCGACAAACACTTTGCCTTGTTCCCGATTATAAAAGTAATATCCCTTAGTTTCCTTAGGATATCCCACAAAGAAGCACTTGTCGATTTGGGTGTGAGCTTGTCGGATGTAAACGCTTTACATAAGCTTCGCATCCCCAAATTTTGAGAAAAGACAAACTAGGGGTTGCCCTGTCCATATCTCATATGGTGTCTTTTCAACGACTTAGATGGAACTCTATTTAGTGTGAGCGCAATGTTTCAAGAGCATATCCCTAGAAGGATAACGGAAGATCACTTTGGCTCATCATCGACCGCACCATGTCCAACAAGGTGCGATTTCTCCGTTCGGACACTCCGTTCCATTGTGGCGTTCCTGGCGGAGTCAACTGTAGAACAATTCCACAATCTTTCAGATGATTACCAAACTCTTGGCTCAAGTATTCTCCTCCACGATCTGATCGTAGAAACTTGATTATTTTCCCTAAATGATTTTGTACTTCATTCTGGAATTCTTTGAACTTTTCAAAGGATTCGGACTTATGCCTCATTAAGTAGATATAACCATATCTACTAAAGTCATCGGTAAAGGTAATGAAATACTGATAACCACCTCTGGCCGTTGAACTCATTGGTCCACATACATCAGTATGTACGAGTGCCAACAAGTCACTTGCTCTTTCACTGTGTCCCGTGAAAGGTGCCTTTGTCATCTTACCAAGTAAACAAGACTCACATGTCTCAAATGATTCAAAATCAAAAGAGTAAAGCAATCCATCCTTATGGAGCTTCTCCATGCGTTTCTGATTTATATGGCCTAAGCGACAATGCCAGATAAATGTGGGGTTTGTATCATTAGAGAGTTGTCTTTCTTTATTAATGTTATAGATGGGAGACGCTTCAAGATTCAAAATGTATAATCCATTCACCAATGGCGCATGAAAATAGAACATATCTCTGAGATATATTGAACAACCATTGTTCATTGATCTAAAATTATATCCTTCCGCTTGCAAACATGAAGCGGAAATAACGTTTTGACATAGTGTTGGAACACAATAACAATTATTTAATTCCAAAACTAATCCTGAAGGCAGATGAAGTGGTACTGTGCCGACAGCAACTGTAGCAACGCTTGCTCCATTGCCGACGCGCAGGTTCACCTCGCCCCTTCTTAAGCCTCTACTTCTTCTCATTCCCTGCAACGATTTGCAAATATGAGCTACTGATCCGATATCAAATACCCAAGAGTCAGTAGGTGAAGTAGCAAGATTAATATCTATAACATTAATACCTGAAGCAGAAGTCGCACTTTGCTTCTTTTTGAGATCCTCCATGTACTTCTTGCAGTTCCTTTTCCAGTGGCCTGTCTCCTTGCAATAGAAGCAAACGGCATCTGATGCTGCCGACCCCTTCTTGCCCTTCTTTGCATTGGAGGCACTCGCGATCTCATCGGGAGTTAACTTCCTCTTGGTGCAAAGTTTCTTGACAGGTGGTTTGCGCTTAGCCTTCTGCATCATCATCACATGATGACCGTTTTTCCGGATATTCTCCTCAGCTGTCTTTAGCATTCCATGCAATTCAGCCAAGGTTCTATCCATATTGTTCATGTGATAATTTAATATGAATGGCTCGAAGCTCGGAGGGAGCGACTGGAGAATCACGTCTGTAGCCAACTCTTGGCTAAGAGGGAAACCTAGTTTCTCAAGACTCTCGATATAGCCAATCATCTTTATCACATGCGGACTGACGGGATTCCCCTCAACAAGCCTGCACGCAAACAAAGACTTTGAGGTGTTGAACCTCTCGGCCCGAGCTTGGTTCTCAAACATGCCACGCAGTCCCTGAATAATAGTGTGAGCATCGCTGCTCTCATATTGCTTCTGAAGCTCAGGGGACATTGTAGCTAGCATGAGACAGCTTATATCTAGGGCATCATTAGTGTGCTTCTCGTAAGCTCTCCGTGCAGTTGCAGTGGCATTATTAGGCAAATCCTCAGGATAGGGTACTTCAAGAACGTACTCCTTACGCTCTTGCTTGAGAACAATTCTCAAGTTGCGATACCAATCCATAAAGTTTGTTCCATTTAATTTTTCCTTTTCGAGAATAGATCGCAAATTAAAGGTACTGGGTGTAGTATTAGCCGCCATTTATTCTACAACAGAAAAAGCAAAGTTTAGCACAATGTTTATGCTATGTCTTTTGTTAAACAATTTAACATAAGACTCCCATTACGTATTTTCCACCTTCCCTCTAGGTTACGTATTGGGTCAAGATCCACATGTTAATTAATTTCTAGTGAGCTTTGGCATCACTGCTAGAAGATTAATAACATCGGTAAGCAACTCCTTGCTAATCACATCTCTATGTGACTCTTGTTGTTGGTGTGGCATCTCCATGCCCCGGCACCAACCTATGCCCCAAGGCCCAAAACTGTTTTGATAGCCTTGTTAAGTAAACCAAATGCTCCTGCATGTATATGTCTGACATATACCCCCTCGTGTTATGATAGAGAATGGCACTCCTTTGGCACCCACCATTGACAAGCATAACGGTGACGGGTGCAACATTTGGAAGGGCATCATTACTACTTAATTTTGTGAGGGATGCTATCCTATCAAACAAACATATCACATATATGAAAGTAGATAGAATAGCATGAAATAGTATGGCCCCCTTCACATGGTGATCTCCCTCTCCATGCCGGTGTAGAGGATCTCCATCTTCAACACCGTTCTTCCGAGTGCCGAATGCTTGATTTCTTCAAACTAAGCTACTACTATAGAAGCTCTAATTGAAGATTACATCGACTCACGGTCGTGAAAGAATATTACAAGCATTGCACGTATGAAAGAATATTACGGGGATTGCACATATGAAAGAATATTACATGCATCACATGCATCTCATACATACAATAGGGCCATACCATCTCAAAGCATTCTCTCGCATAAACAAGTTAGGCGTAGAAACGTTTTCTACCTATCGCAGAGATACGGCATCGAGACGACCTATAAGGGGGTCAAGGGGGAAGCCGCCCCCTCGCGGGCTTTCGGGCAGCGCCCGAAACACCACACGAAATTCATAGATCCAATCTATGAAATCGCTTACGGAAACCATATCGGCGTAATCATATTATGCCGTCCCGATACACTATCAAGGGAGATGGTTTGCGTAGGCGCGAGGCAGCTAACAAGATTGGACTATGAGATAGCTTCGGCATAATCACATTATACCGTTCCGATACACTATCAAGGAACGCTATCTCGAAGCCGACTCAAACTGAGTTCTATGGATATTGCTTTGACGTAATCACATTACGCCGTTCCGATACACTATCAAGGAACGCAATTACCATCAACTCTCCTCAACAAATCCCGTAAAACCGATTGATCTAATCAACCCGTGCGCAAAACTTGTTCCAGATCCAATCTAAAACCCGAACTAAGCAAGATTAGCTCTGATACCACTGAAGGGTTATGCGGAGGCTACGCTAGCCGAAAAACAAAACTTTTAACCGCGCAAACCAAGAACACTTTCAAGTAAGGGCCGATAGATCGTTACCGATTGGAGTGTGCAGTGGAAACAGCCAATCAGGGCTATCCGATCCGGAACAGTGTAGCCGATTCCCGCAAGCCGACACCGATTCCGGGGACACCGATTCACCAATCAGCCGATTCGCAGATGCCGTAGCCGATCCAGTCGTCCGACCGTGTTCTCGCGCTCGCTCCGATGCGCTCGACCGCAGCCGATTCCTCCACAAACCCGATGAACAGCGTGCAACGTAGCAGCGCCTCTACCGGTATCCACACGTCCGGGGACGAAACGCCGAACACCCGTGTGCTAGCACGTGATGCAAGGCTAGGGTTTGGCTCAAAAGTGGGGAGGGTTTCCGTGGAGATTGATCTCGGCGACTTCGTTGCACGCGATGCAATTGACGTGTCACGGCTCTCCACCCTCCCTCCTTTATATAGAGTTGGCCGAGGCGAGACTAGTGGCCGATCGGGACTCTATTTTGAATCGGATCCTATCCAAATCTCACAGAGTTGGCCGCCCATACGTCGTAAGCCCACAAGACTCTATCCGATCGGATCCCTATCCGATCGAGCCGTATCCAAGTCCAACTTGAATGCATGTTCTTATCCCCTTAAGCGTGCGACCCTGTAGGTTCAGGTATACTCGGTTTCGGCTATAGTGTAACTTAGCCGACCGTCGGCTCGAGTCCAACTCGGCCGACATCAACAATGCACCTAGCAGCACATATTGACACCATAGTATACAAGAATATAATATCGGCTCTCGAACCTGTAATGTGTACACAAATCCCTTTGCCTCACGATACCGGTTAAGCTATAGGCAAGATGTGTGCCATCCCTTCAATAGCTTAACCATTCACTCAACCGTATTGGATTATCTATCTATTGATTGACTCCTCAATCAACTTAGCATGGCCATGCATTTCCATAATCCATTACCTCAGGGGGCCCAGAGATATCTCTCCAAAGGAGGGGCAAATTCCATCTTGATCACTCACATCCCACTCCATATTTCATAGCAAACCCGAAAACTACCTTTATAACTACCCGATTACGGAATAGCGTTTGGTAGTCCCAAAGTAGGCTACTACACATGTTGGAATCCATGGTGATCTCAGGTCTAAGGACTTTGTAACAACACTACCTGAGACCAACTAATGACACATTAATTTCTCGTAGTGTCATGGTGGGTCTATCCAACAATGTGTTCTCTAACACATATGTCCATGTTTATTGATTTGGTATCTCCATACCCATGATCTATGAGACATGATCATCAATCAATAAACATGCCGATCTTAGAATCATATTTTTTCCAACAATATGACATATGATCAGGGATCGTTTAGAAATAGATTCATACATATAGTGTCTCATAAATAAGTCACGTACTTATTGATCAATACAAGATGTCTATTTCATGGAACTGAATAACACTTTATTCATAAATACATAAACATTGACGTGATATCCAACATCTTCATGTTGCCTCTAGGGCATATCACTAACATAAACAGCATCATATAAGAAAACTAATGTGACTAACTCTAACTTTGCACATAACATTGCCACAAATCCAACAAGCTCGGCCAAATCTACGGTAACATCTAACTATTATTTTCTTTTCCCAGTTATTTTCATGAGGCAGGGAAAGGTGCAGGAGATCTTTTTTCATCCAAGCCCTCTCTTTTTTTCAGCATTGGGATTGTGGGTTAATTTTATAAATACTCAAGGGGTTTTCTGCAAAATAGCCAGACGGACAAAAATTGCATTGGGACTACGGGTTAATTTTATAAACACTCAAGAGGTTTTCTGCAAAATAGCTGTCGAAACTTGGTTTTGTCAATAGAAATTGGGGGTGCAGTCAAGTCGCCAAACACGATGGGTTAAGTGGAAAAAAGGGTTTAGACAGGTTCAGGCCCTCTCGTGAGGTAATACCCTACTCCTGTTTCGGGGATTCAATCCGCCGAGTGTTTTTATTGTTCTCTTGGTTTCGTATATCGCATATCACAAATCCCTCAAGGGACACCCCTTACCCCCCTTATATAGTCTTGGAGGGTGGGCTCACAAGTCGGAGACCCTATCCTATTCTATGTCGGACTTCTCAATCTTACCAAGTTATGACTATGAGCCGTTACCTTATCTCATTGGTAACGTAACACCCAAGTCACAGCCTGTTTACATAATCATTAGTTGTAACCTATCCCTATTACTAGTCGGACAAGCTAGCCATAAGGGTATCCGATTCCCAGATCTCCACAGTAGCCCCCGAGACCTTCGCAGTCGACGAAATAACTTTGCCTAACCAAAATAACGCACAGCCAAATGACTCCTTGGCCGAGTGCTTCTGTTGCCGAGTGGTTCCATCATCTCTGCCTGAGTCTCCCGAGTGCTTCATCATCTGATAAAAAGACTGTGAAGGGCTGGAAAACATCTCAAAAATTCTCAAAAATAAAAATAGATACCTAGGTCCATCTCCTGATGCACCTAATTAGGTGTAGCCCCCGACTATGTGGTTAGTTAAAAAATAAACTAAGCATATAGTCAAGAACTCACATAAACGCCTAGCTCAAGCTAAAAGCGTGTATAAAAAATCATATAACACATAACCTGATAATTAAGGCATAGTGTGTAACGAATCCAAGCACTCGGCAAGCTCATGCTTACCCGAGTCAATTTTCCCGAGATCTCGGAACAAGTAGCTTAATCAACCCTCATGGGTGAATAAATTGAGTTATTAAACTCAACATAAATTTTTCAGTTATCTGAAAAATATGATCAAAATATTAGATAGCTCCTGCCATAATATCGGTCTTAATCAAAAAGAGCTCACCAAGGTGGCAAAATAGCATTGACATAATTATTTAGTCAAATGCTTTAAAAAACCAAACAGTCCCTGTCATCAGGACAGCCATGAAAAGCTTAACTGTTAGTCACCTTCCAAGTTGCATCGTGCCAACTCCTCATGGAATTGTGCAAACCGCGGTATGAAAGGATTTTAAAGGTATTGGGCAATAAGACACGCGCATATTGCCAGGGCAAATCTGCTTAAGTCCATCCACTTAAGTCCCGAAGGACACGCGTCAAGCCACACCTTAGTTGGGCTGTAAGTCTCTCATGGGCTCGGCCCATTCATGAGAGAACTTGGCAAAACCCTAAGTTTTTATCGAAGTATTGAGGTCATCCCCGCCACTTTAACTTCCAAAATTTCCCCTTTCACGCTCCTGTTCACAGGTTCTTCACAGAAACCCAAAACTAGCGCTTACTCAAATCCATCCATCCAAGGATTCAAGCTTCCACCGCAGCTCATTACCCGCATCCAGCTCCCCACGTTTCCTAAAAAAAGCCCCATCTTCCGCACGAGATCCATTCTCTCTCTGATCGCATCCATGGCGAGAAAGACAGAGATCCCCTTTGAGCAGTGGGCAACCTCGGATGTAAAGGAATCAACCCTCGAGGAGATGGTGAAGAATGGAGTTCTTCTACCCAAGGAAATCATCGGCTGGCGTCCTGCAGCTGGTGAAGAATTCCCCACTCCAAACACCGGTGAGATTGTCGTCTTCACCTCTTTCTTCTATTGCGGTTTTGGTCTTCCCACTTCTGAGTTCTTTTGTGGTATTCTCGAATATTACAGCCTCCAAATCTATCACTTGAATCCCAACTCTATCCTTCACATCGCAATCTTCATCCATGTCTATGAAGCTTTCCTTGGCATCTTTCCTCATTTAAACCTTTTTCGTCGCAGGTTCTATGTCAAGCCCTACCCAAATAAAAATGACCCTTGCATCGTCGATGGGGCAGGCTTCCAGCTCCACGGCACTCTCCGTAGAGATTACTTCTTCCTTCCTCTGAAATCCTCCAACAAAGGCTGGCATGCACACTGGTTCTATATTTCGAACCCTCAACCCAGTCTGCCCAACTTCGTCGGCTGTCCACCAATCCAAAGGGCTAACTGGAGCGCAATGCCAAAAAAACCAGGACTGGGTAGAGGCAAATAAACTCCTGGCCAACATTCTCGAGATGAAAAAGAAGGGCCTCCAAGGAGAATTAATTACTCGGCATTTCATCAAGAACAGGCTGGCACCCATCAAAGAGAGATCCAAGCCAGCATTCGAGTACGAGGGCAAACAAGACCCCAATCGGGAGGACCGCGATTCCCTGAGCTATGAGACCTTATGCACTCGAATGTACAAGATCTTCTCTTCTGGAATCGTGGTTGAGCGCAGCCACAGGATGCCGGTTCTCCCTTATAGTCTGTACCGTCCTCCTCCTCCGGTAAACCAACTCAACTTCTTCAACTTCTTCAGTTTTTATATTTCTTGATGTATCTAAAAAAATCTCCCTTGCAGGAAAATGCCCTTATTATATCTCAGCCGTACAAGGTGAATCACGATGATGCGCCGGCTCAGCCTGCCAAAAAGCCATCCGGCGGCCCCAAGATCCAAACCGAGCCTGACAACCAAAGGGCTGCCAGCAGTGAAGACACCAGCAGGCGAGCAAGCAAGAGGAAATTGGTGATCGACGATTCGGATGACGTGATGCAGACTCCTCAAGCTGACAGAAGCCCTCCGAAGCCGTCCGCTAGATCTGCACCTAAAATTCGTCGATCAAACAGGTATGTCTTATAATCAAAGTTGTCTTCTTTAAAAATCTTTCCATTTTTATCCCAATCATCTTTATCTTCTTTCTTGCAGGAAACCCCGGGACATAGACCCTGGTAAAGAAGACGTGGCCTCGACACCAATTGCAGCAACCGAAGAGACAAAGCCTGCTGAACAAGGGTCTCAAGGCCCTTCCCCGAGTGAGAAGACTCCCGCAGGAGAGCCCCCGACCGCCCAGAAACCCCGCCGAAAACCGCCGGTCGAGGAAGAGCTCCCGATCGCCGGTCAGATGTCCTGACCGGAAACCGCGGACATGAACCGAGAGGGGACGAGCAGTCGGAGTGCACCAATTGAGGACTCGGCCACCAACACTAGTAAGCCTGAAAGCAGCCCTTTGTCTCTTGTCTTCAGTATATCTTTTTCTTCTATCTTCATTTATTTTCCTTAAATTCATTAGCCAAAGAAGAGGAGATCCCCAGATTACAAGCATCAGAGAATTGGATCCCTCCTATCAAAATTGGGTGGCGTGACTCCGAGGGCTTGAAGCAAGGCATTATCTTGAACAGGCAAAAGGAAAATGAAGAACGGGATATGCTTGTGGACAGCCTCAACGAAGCAACCCGGCTATTAAACGTGAGTATCACTCTTCTCTGTCATGACCTCGTGGTTTGTTTTAATTAAGTGATTCTGAACTCGTGTGCAGAGAATATATTGTCGGTCAATGGCCAAGACGGATGCCCTTGAGAAGTTGGTTCCTCATGTAAATTCCCTAGAAAACATTCAACAGGACCTCAAGGCCGCTAGGGAAGAAGCCATGGCTAAGGAAGCCGCCTTGCGAAAAGAAATTGCCATGCTCCGAGATGAAAACCTCGACCTCCAGGGTTCAATCGGAAGTAGGTTTAATCAACTTGATCTTCCTATGCTTCTGTATGTGATCTATCTTGATCTTTAGCAAATCTTTTTGTTGCAGAAAACTTGTCAGAAAATGATGCTCTCAAGACTCAGCTGAAGAAATCAAAAGCTGATAAAGCTAAGCTGGAAGCTGATAATGAGCGAATTCAAGAAGAGTTCAAAGGTGAGTCTTCTGAGATAACACTCTGCATCTTACTCAATCTTGGAAATTTATGCGATCATGTGACTCTTGCAGCTTGTAAAATCAAGTCCCAAGCACAGTTTGATGTTTTTGCTGAGTGGGTCCAAAGGGCCGAAAGTCTAAGGGATGACATTGCCAACGCAGCCATGCCGATCTTGTTATCGCTATACAAGCATGGGCTCGGGACAAGCTCACTGGATGCTGTTGAAGTCTTCGACAAGCTCAGGATGGCCCTAGAAAAATACCTTGCAAATATCTCTGACGCGGCCATCATGGGTGCGGGCTTCGCTCTTGCACAAGCTAAGTCACTCTATCCTCGGATAGATGTTGACTCTGTTGGAGAGGGCTTCGCGGACGGCACCACAGATGAGCGAACCCTAGAACTCGTAAGTGAAGCGCAGGAATCGGCGAAGAAAGTGGCTGCTGATGTCGTTGAAAACTTTCAATCTTGATTATTTTGCAGATTTTGTGTGTAACTTCTAATGTGAACTTGTAAATATTTAGCTTATTTATGTTAATGCCTTGATGCGAGTCTTTATATCAAATTTCTTAAGTAATTTTTGTCCGACTATCACCAAGCCTAAGCTTGATTAGGTCATCAAAAAATTCTCAGTCCTTATCTATTGAACTCGAATCAACACATTAGAAAATGATAAAGTAAATATGAACAAGTTATCGAAGAAAACAATGCTTTATTGATATATGTATAGCCCCTGACTGATAACCCAAGAAGCCATCTTGCTTGGAGTTGACAGTCGAGAGGAACATGAAGCTCAAAAAGATTTAAGTATAATATCGTCGAAGATGCTCAATATTCCAAGAATTCTCCACCACGGTCCCGTCTTCACGCTTTAGTCGGTATGCTCCTGGCAGAGTCACCTCAGCGATTATGTAGGGTCCTTCCCATAATGGAGATAATTTGTGACGGTCCTTGGTGGTCTAAACTTTGCGCAAAACCATATCACCGACGATGAAAGCTCGCGCCCGAACATTGCGATTATTGTAACGTTGAAGTCCTTGAAGATACCTTGCCGACTGGATCAGGGCTGCCTCACGGGCCTCCTCCAGTCGGGTCAAGTCATTAACTCTGTCTTGATCATAACACTCGTCGTTAAAGCTACGAACTCGAAGAGATTCATACTCCATCTCATTCGGCAGCATCGCTTCTGCTCCGTGAACCAAGAAGAAAGGAGATTGACTAGTGGCCCGACTGGGTGTGGTCCGTAGTGACCATAAAACTGAAGGCAACTCTTGAACCCATCGGCCGGCGTAAGGATTTATCCTGTCAAACACTCGAGCCTTGATGCCTTGAAGAACCATGCCACTGGCGCGCTCAACTTGCCCATTACTTTTAGGGTGCGCCACCGATGCGTAGCAGATTTTGATGCCAAAATCTTCACATAATTCCTTGAAGACGCCTCCAGTGAATTGAGTCCCATTGTCGGTTATAATTCTGTTTGGGACACCGAACCGGTGCACGATATTGAGGATAAAGTCTCGCGCTTTGTCAGCGGTGATCGTAGCAACCGGCTTAGCCTTGATCCACTTGGAAAACTTGTCGATCGTGACGAACAGATGTGTAAATCCTCCTGGAGCCTTCTTGAAGGGACCAACCATATCCAAGCCCCACACCGCGAACGGCCACGATAATGGAATCGTTTGTAACTCTTGGGCTGGAACATGGCTTTGTCGAGCAAAGAACTGGCAACCCTCACACATGCGAACCACCTTATCGGCGTCGGAGACCGCCGTGAGCCAGAAGAAGCCTTGTCTATAAGCTTTGCCCACCAAGGTTCGTGCCATAGCGTGACTGCGGCATACGCCCGAGTGGATGTCTTGCAATAGTTGTCGTCCTTCCTCAGGCGTGACGCATCTCATTAGGACTCCAGAAGGGCTTCTCTTGTATAGTGTAGAATCGACCATGACATAGCCCTGACAGCGACGTCGGATTCGTTCCGCCTCGTCCCGGTCTTCCGGCAGCTCTTGCTGAGTTAGAAACTTGATGAGTGGAGTCCTCCAGTCGGCGTCAAGCATGGCAACCTGGTTTGTAGCTTCCTCATTAGGAGTTGATTTGGCGATGACAGTCGGCTTGTAAAGGTGTTCTACGAAGACGTCCGTCGGGGCTACTTCTCGCTTGGACCCGAATTGCGCCAGCTCGTCTGCTGCCTCATTGTTTTGCCTCAAGACGTGGGATAGCTCCAATCCATCGAACTTGTCTTCAAGTTTGCGAACTTCTTGTCGATAGGCCTCCATAGTTTCATTTAAATAGGACCAGTCTTTCATTACTTGATTAACTATCAGCTGGGAATCTCCTCGCACAATCATCCGTCGTATCCCGAGTGACACGGCGAGTCGTAGACCATGAAGCAAAGCTTCGTACTCGGCGACATTGTGTGAGGCGGGGAAATGAATACGAAGGACATACCGCAACCTTCCCCAGTCGGGGAAATCAACATGACTCCTGCTCCCAAGCCAGTGATCCTCTTGGATCTGTCAAAGTGCATGGTCCAGTATTTTAGGTCTTCCCTTGGTACATCTTCTTGTCGCTCGGTCCACTCGACTAGGAAGTCTGCCAGGGCTTGGGATTTTGTAGACGTCCTCGCCTTGAAGGTTAAGTCCAGCGGCATTAGTTCCAGGGCCCACTTCGCGATGCGCCCAGTAGCCTCCTGGTTATGGATGACATTGCCGAGTGGAAAGGAGGTAACGACGGTGACCGAGTGCCCCTGAAAATAGTGTGCTAACTTCCTCGCGGTTATCAGAACACCATATAATAATTTTTGTACCTGGGGATAGCGAATTTTGGCTCCTGCCAGCACTTCGCTAACAAAGTCGATTGGCCTTTGGATCTTTTGGGCTCATCCTTCTTCCTCATGCTCAACGACGAGAACTGTGCTGATGACCTGGTGAGTTGCTGAGACATACAGCAATAGGGGTTCCTGAGGCTGAGGTGAGGCCAGGACGGGCGGCGTCGTGAGAAACTCTTTGAAGTCTTCAAAGGCTTTATGGGCTTCCGTGGTCCACTGGAAGTCGTCGGTCTTCTTCAGCAACCTGAAGAAAGGCATGCCTCGTTCGCCGAGCCTAGAAATGAACCGGCTTAGCGTCGCCATGCAACCAGTGAACTTCTGGACGTCTTTCTGGGTACTCGGGGGCTTCATGTTCAAGATAGCGTTGATTTTTCTGGGTTTGCTTCGATGCCGCGATGAGATACCATGAAGCCGAGTAGTTTGCCTGATGGCACACCGAAGGTGCATTTTCCGGGTTCAACTTCATTCCGAAGGCCCATATGTTTGCAAAAGTTTCTTCTAAGTCGGCGATCAGGTCTTCCTTCCGCTTGGTCTTGATGACGACATCGTCGACGTAAGCTTCCACGTTTCTCCCGATCTACATCTGAAAACATCTCTGGATCATGCGCTGATACGTGGCTCCGACATTCTTCAGGCCGAAGGGCATCGTGATGTAGCCGTAAGCTCCAAACGGTGTGATGAACGCTGTTTTGAGGCAGTCGAACTCCTTCAAGCTGATCTGATGGTAGCCCGAGTAACAGTCTAGAAAACTTAGGAGCTGGCAGCCGGCTGTTGAATCTACGACTTAGTCGATACGAGGCAGTCCGAAGGGATCCTTAGGGCAGGCTTTGTGGAGATTGGTGTAGTCGACACACATGCGCCATTGCCTTGTCTTCTTCCGAACCAAGACCGGGTTAGCTAGCCAGTCGGGATGGTAAACTTCTTTGATAAACCCGACGGCTAAGAGTTTTGTAAGTTCTTCCTTGATAGCATCTTTTCGATCCTGAGCAAAGCAACGTAGTCGTTGTTTAATAGGTTTCGCGTCATCTTTGACGTGTAAAGAGTGCTCAATCACCTCCCTAGGAATACCCGACATGTCAGATGGTTTTCAAGCAAAAACATCTTTATTATTTTGGAGGAAGGTGACGAGCGCGCTTTCCTATTTAGGATCTAGCTCGGCGCCGATTACAGCGGTTTTGGAAGGATCAGATGGATCAAGGGAGATTTTCTTTATTTTGGCGTCGCCTTGTCCCGACTTTGCTATCTTCTTCGTGGGGATTTTACCCTCTTCAGATGTTGATGCAGCCAATCGGATTTCTTCCTGGCCACGTGATCTCTCACGAGATTGGGCCATATCACAGCTTTCTTTATCGCAGGTGAAGGCTTGTTTGACGTCGCTGTGTAGGGTAATGACACCGTTGGGGCCGGGCATCTTCATGCAGAGGTAAGTGTAGTGTGGTATCGCCATGAACTTGGCGAGCGCAGGTCTTCCGATGATTGCGTGGTAGGCCGTTTCGAAGTCGGCCACCTCAAAGGTGATGTTCTCCGTCCGGAAGTTCTCCCGAACTCCGAAGGTGACTAGGAGGGTGATGTGCCCGAGTGGTGTGGATGACAGCCCTGGGATAACTCCGTGGAAGGAGACTGAACTCGGCTTCAACTTGGATCTTGGGATCTGTATCTCGTCCAGCGTCTTGGTGAATAGAATGTTGAGGGCGCTGCCCCCATCGACGAGGACGCGCTTGAGCTTTATGTTGCGGACCACTGGGTCTAATATCAGGGGATACCGCCCCGGGTAAACCACTCGGTCAGGGTGATCCGAGCGGTTAAACGTGATGGCCACCTCCGACCATCGTAGATATTGTGGGACTTCAGGCTGTGCCGCGTTGACCTCGCGGTCAGTCAGCTTTTGCTTCCTCTTGGACTCATAAGCCTGCGCCCCCCTCCGAAAATATGATTTAGCTCACCCACGGGGTCTTGAAAAGGCTCTGAGTTGCCAGTCGGGTTGTTCTTCTTGGTTCCCGATGGGCCGGCCTCGTCAGTCGGCTTTTGGTGTAGTTGTGCCGCGTATTTTTCGGCGAACTGCTTCTAGATGAAGCAATCCTTGGCCACGTGCTTGTGATGTGGATGATGCGTGCACTGAGTGTTCATGATCATGTCGTAGGCTGCAACCCGGGGACGGCGTTGGGAGTTTGACGTCGTGGCGACCAGATCCTTGGGCTTGCGCTTGTGATCTTTCTGGCCATGATTGTTGTTGCCGTTGTCCTTCTTAGGATGCCGGCTGCCTCCCGACTGCTTGTCGTCCCTTTTGTCGTGCCGATCTTGTCGTGAGGCCTTGATCGCGTCATTGGATTTCGCGTAGAAGTTTGCTGTCTCTAACATTTGTTTTACCGTCTTTGGTGGCTTACGCCCAAATTTTCCGATTAGCAACTCATCACGGACACCCTTCTAGAATGCGGCTATTATGATGTCATCAATGATGTTGGGGATCTTGTTTCGCTTCTCCGAGAAGCGTCGGATGTAGTCCTTCAGCGGCTCGTCTGGTTTCTGGATGACGTTGTAGAGATCGAAGTGGGTCCTAGGTCTTTCGAAAGTGCCCTGGAAATTGGCGATGAAGTGGTCCCGAAGCTCACTGCACGAGCTAATCGAGCATCTTGGCAAGCTCGTGAGCCAGTTCCTCGCTGAGTTGGCAAGGGCGACGGGCAAGTAGTTGGCCATGGCTTTGCTGTCTCCTTCTGCTGCACGGATGACGAGGGTGTACACGGTCAGCCATGACTCGGGGTCAGTCTTTCCGTCGTACTTCTCGATTCCTGTGGGCTTGAAGCCACTCGGCCAATCCACTCGACGCAGGTCCCGAGTGAACGCAGGCACTCCATCGTCATTGTAGTCGGGCGATCTCCTTCGGTCTTCATAGGAACGCTGCTCACGCTCCCGGTGGCGCCGGTCAAGGACTTCCCGCAGATCACTCAGCGGTGTTCCTTGCAAGCTGCTACGGTGGTTAGAGTTATAGCTGCGCTGGATCCGGTTGTGGACGAGTGGTCGACCGTGTCCTCTTTCGCGAGAGTCGGCAGATTGTTCTTGATGTCTCCGCATTGTCTCGTGGTGGGGGTCTCTTGACCTAGCGGCCATCTTAGTTTGTTCGGGCCTCCTGTAGTCCTTTGACCGTAGCGACGGGAGTCGACTTCCGTGAGGTGTTTCAGTGACAGACTCAGTCGGTCTTCATGCGTAGCGAGTGCCGCTTCGATAACAGTGTCGAGGAGGGTGAGGGCGGCAACGGCGTTCTGTTGAGGTGTCTGGAAGATGTTGGTGTTGTCGACTCGTGTCTGCAATATAGCCTTTCAGGTGGATCGCCCAGTCGCCCTCAGGTCTTATTTTCTCCTGTCGGCTTCTTCTCTGCGCCTATTCTCTTCCTCTGCAAGCTTGCGCTCTTGCTCAAGCCTGGCTTGTTCTTCTTCTGCAACCCTGCGGGCCATGGTCGAGTCCGTCTCGGCCACCTCAGCCATGAGAATGTTGAAGAACTTTGGCTCGTAGTCCTTGCCGAAATCGGAGTCGTTGGCCTCGTCCGTGGAGATGTCGTAGAGGTCATCGAAATCTGAAGAGCTGAGGTACTCATTGAGCTCCGTGGATGAGCATGACCCGAGCGGTTGGAGGATGACAGCGACTTCCCTTGAGCCCGGATTGCTAGAGTCTGGGTCATCCCAGTCCGGGTTGCAGCTTGATGACGACGGTTCTCCCGAGTGGGTCGATTTCAACTCGGAAGACAGAAGATTGTAATAGATCTCAGCGGCGTTTGGTAACCCAAACGACGCCGAGAGAGTTTCTCCTCCCAAGTGGATAGATTCCAACTCGGAAGTCAGAAGGTTGTAGTAGATTTCAGCATCGTTTGGTAACTCGAACGGCGCCGAGCGGATTCCTCCTCCCGACTGGTCTGAATCCGAGTCGAGGAGGGAGAGCTTGCCGAATCCATTGGCGGTGAGGTCGTCGATGCCTGATGAAGATCCCATCGCGCTTGTCGGCGAGATGAAGAAGAAGTCTTGACGCGCGGCCCCTACCTGGCGCGCCAACTGTCGAAACTTGGTTTCGTCAATAAAAATTGGGGGTGCAGTCAAGTCGCCAAACACGATGGGTTAAGTGGAAAAAAGGGTTTAGACAGGTTCAGACCCTCTCGTGAGGTAATACCCTACTCCTGTTTCGGAGATTCAATCCGCCGAGTGTTTTTATTGTTCTCTTGGTTTTGTATATCGCATATCACATATCCCTCAAGGGACACCCCTTACCCTCCTTATATAGTCTTGGAGGGTGGGCTCACAAGTCGGAGACCCTATCCTATTCTATGTCGGACTCCTCAATCTTATCAAGTTATGACTATGAGCCGTTACCTTATCTCATTGGTGACGTAACACTCAAGTCACAGCCTATTTACATAATCATTAGGCGTAACCTATCCCTATTACTAGTCGGACAAGCTAGCCATGAGGGTATCCGATTCCCAGAATCTCCACAATAACCAGGCGAATGAAAATTTTGGGTGAAAACATTACTTGCTTTATAGATAGTTATAGATAAACGAACAAGTTATTATTAGTTACCGATATAATTTAGATGTGTGAATGATTTTAATTTTAAGTGGGGGCAGGGAAACCGCTGGGATTAATTTTCTGCGGGAAGAAGAGGATGAGAACAAAATTTCCGGTTGCCAACTCACCATCTCTAGATAGCACTGTATGAACTGGAGACTGGAGTAAGTTAGTGTACAAATACGGGATTGAGTTTAGGTGCAGTTCCATTTCAGCCTTATTATTTTTTTGTTTTACCAAAATTTAATAAAATAACAAACTAAATATACTTTTATCACAGTCACCATAAAAAATTGGTATTTTAAACTGCTCATAAGAACACAATCAAAATTCAGATTTGTTGCGGATTTTGAATGTGGATAGATTACGGAGTTACTAGAACGCACTGTGATGTAGGCGTCAAGCGCAATGGGCTCTCGATCCTTTTAGGCCCAATTATTAAGGCCCAAGCTGTGAATTTCACCCAATCTTTTTAGGACTGCGGATTAATTTTGAAAAAACTTAAGGAATTTTCTGTAAAATAGCCAGACAGAACAAAATTTTGGGTGGAAACACTACTTGCTTTATAGATAGTTACTAGCAAAATGCCCGTGCATTGCAACGGAACGACGACGCAGGGAGGGAAGCAAGCGGAGGGCGAAGGTCCAGGCGGCGACGCGGGAGCTCCGAGCGACGATGGGGGGAGGGGCGCATACGCGACGCGGATGGGGACGGAAGGGAGGTACATAGGAGGTCTTTTTTTCATCCAAGCCATCCCTTTCTTTTCAGCATTGGGATTACGGGTTAATTTTATAAACACTCAAGGGGGTTTTTGCAAAATAACCAAACGAACGAAAATTTTGGATAGAAACACTATATAGTTATATATATGTATCTATATAACTTTGGAAGCAAAAGTATCTTCAACTTTATGTACCATTGTACCTTGATTAAGAAATAGTATCGATAGACATTTAGGCCCTGTTTACTTCATGTAAAATAGTGTCAAGATTTGGGATTTTGGACACTTTTGGGATTTTGGAAGTAAACGGTAGGTGTAAAGTTGGCTTGTAAAGTTTTTGGATTTGGGAGGTTTGAGAGCAAAAAAGGTGTAAATTTTTTTGGGAAACGTGCTTGCCCACCCTACCATGCGCACAGCACCCCTCCCCGACGCCCCGCCGCATCGCCCCGACCGGCCGTCGCCCGCCGTCGCGCCGCACCCGAGGCCACCGCCGTTGAGGCCGCCGCGCCGGAGCCGAGACCGGGTCGCCGCCGCCGTCCGCGCCGCACCCGAGGCCGCCACATCCAGCCCCGACGGTCGCGCCCGCCGTCCGCACCACAGCCGAGGCCGCCACCGCCGAGGCCGCCGCCGGATCTGGACGCCCGCGCCGCAGCTGAGGCCGCCACCGTCGAGGCCGCCGCCAGATCTGGATGCCACCGCCGCCGCTGAGGCCGCCATCGCTGAGGCCGCCGTCACCGCCGGAGCTGAGGGAGAGAGAGGAAGGAGGAAGAAGGCGCGGGGGGAGAGGGGGAGAGAAAGGGTAAATTTGTATTTTTATAGCATCCCAAAAATTTTACACAGATGGAAGTAAACACCTCTCTTGGATGTAAACTTTACACTCAAAATTTTTTGGGTGTAAAGTTTACACCTAAAATCTGGAAGTAGACGGGGCCTTAGTCTATGTTAATTTAATTTTACCAAATTAAGTCAAAAATATAATGAAAATAGATATTGACTTACTAATACTTTAAACTGATTAGAAATTTGATAAAAGTTTAAAATATTTATGACTCGCATATTATTAGTTAGAAAAGTATATTGATGAATAGGATAAGTTGCATGTATATCGACGGCGACGCGCTAGCTCACGCGTGCAGCGTGTGCTCGGCCGCCACTCAGGGCAATGCACGGCGACACAGGAGGTGCGTGAGTCAGGCTCACCTGTTGGAGGTGAGGAAAGTGAGGCAATGATGGAGCGAGACGTTATACGGATCGGAAATTTTATAGATTTGGACAAAAACGATTTGATGATCGAATAATTATAGATTTTTAAGTAGTTAAGATAAGCTATATCGTACGTATAACGGGGTTTTTTAAAAAAATAGTCAGGTAGATTGTGGGTTAATTTTGGAAAATTCAAGGGATTTTCTATAAAATAGCTAGACAAAACAAAATTTAGGTGAAAACACTACTTGCTTTATAACCGGTTTTTTAAAAATAGTCGGTGGATTGTGGGTTAATTTTGAAAACTCAAGAGGTTTTCTATAAAATAGTCAGGCAAAACAAAATTTGGGTGAAAACACTACTTGCTTTATATAGAGTTATATAGATTATAGATTATAGATAAAGTTAGACTATAATTGCAATAGTATAATTACACTATTAGGTTTTACTGTTTTCGGTTAAAAAGCTACAAAAATGTTATATAGCCAGCCCCGTTGATTTTACGAGGAAATGTTACAAATTTTAATACCATCAAAATCGTCAATGACTATGGCTTATATAGAATTGTGAAGTTCAGCTGTTGTAGGATCAGAATGTCAGACTTTAACGAACCTAGCAGGCCCTGTATTATTTTTCCAACAAGGGATGCAGTTTTTTTTGTGTCTTCTAAGTTCTAACCCATCTCAGGAAATTTTGCGGTGTAGTATTAAACAACATTAAGGCCGACAGATTGGAGCGATGGAGACGATAATCACGTCGAATTTTACTGTATCTAAGTTACTGTATTGCATTTTATTGCTCTGCCGATAGAATAAGGAGTAGGAGGGTGTTTGGTGAAGCTGGCTTTAGCTTTAATTGAAGTTGGAGTTTGGACTGATAGAAAGTAGCTTTAACTTATTTTATTTTTCTAAAATATTTTATATAGATCTATTTAGAGCTAAAATGTTTAATAAAACTTCTGTCATTTTGCATTGATCTAGATTCCTACTATTTTGTATTGATCCTACCAAACGTCCCTAAATAACCACGTCCGTTTTAGGCTTACAGGAGAACGTGCGTGGAGTGGCCAGGCCGTCGTTGCTTCGAGTCCCACCCCAATGAGCCACCTTCTAACCTTATTTACGTGAGCAAAGCAACACAGCAGCAGCTGACTTGTGGGGTCCAAGGCTGAATGCCCATGCAGCACAGAGGGCTACAACGCTGCTGCGGTCGTACGACTTACTACGAGAAAAGTGAATGAGCAGGCAAATTTATCCACCCTCATGTACGTTGTAAAACGAAAAACTATCATCACGTGATTAATTAAGTTTTAACTATTATAAACTTTAAAATAGATTATATGATATTTTAACGTAACTTTTATATAGAAAATTTTCATATAGAATATGTCATTTAGTAATTAAAAATCGTACTAACAAAAACCAAGCTAAAATATTAATCTTAATGAGAAAATTTTTTTGTGTGCTTCGACGTTAAAATTACTATGCTTAAATTACTGTTTACAATTTAATGTGTTTTTAGATAGAAGGTTCTTCTATATAAAATAATAGAATTTGCTGATTTATTTATTGCTGTATTCAATTTATGAAATTGATATCATTTAGCAAAACGAAACATAGTGTTGACATCTTTTTGGCAAGAAAACGAACACGACCGACACACCTAAACGTCTTGCAGTGATATGGAGCCGTTAACCACCTCAAATCTGGAAGAAGCTAAACCAAGATAGGTTTTATAGATTAAATCGGCTATCGAAACCAATTTAGACAGAACGAACGATAAACACCCGCCTCGTGGACGAAAAGAAGGTTTTTGGGACAAACCTACAAAGAGGTGTCACACTCTCGCAGCGGCGGCGGACGATTTACGGCGCAAATCGACAAAGATAGACGAAATAATTGGAAATAATATGGAAAAGTAGAAAAACGATACAATTGGTTAGATTAGATTGATTTTTTGGTGTTGTGTTGAACCTTTCCAATTGAACCAGCCTGGACCCTTAAATAGGGCTTGGTCTTGCCTTCTACAGGCCCTCTCCACATCCACTTCGGGATAAACACCTTTGGAAACCCGAAACGTATCGTATGGAGCAAGGAAACCCGAGTACCGATAAAATCGACTCGGTTTCGGACTCTGCCGGTCAGACCGGCCACATGCCTCCGGTCTGACCGGCCCTTTTGGCCCGGTCTGACCGGCCTATACACGACGGTCAGACCGGCCCTCTGAGGAAACCAGCAGAAACCTCCAAATCTTGGCAATTTTCCCTAATTCAATCCTAGGTGCCAAATTTGGGTGTAAACACATGCCCCTTGCCTTTTATAATGAACATTGTGAATCTAAAAGCATAAAACATGTTCATCTTAGGGCGATAACTAACATTATCGGTCGCAATACTTCCTAAGCATCTTGCCAAACACTCGGGAAGTATTTCTTCAAGTATTTACAGTTGATAGCTCGCTGAAACTGCTCTTCTTGAAGTGTCTCAAAAAAGTATGCATTCCCTCGAACGATTCCGTATATCCGATAAGGTCCTTCCCAATTTGGTGACCACTTACCGAAATCTTTAGATCCAGAATCCAAAGGCAAAATTGTCTTCTATACTAGATCTCCAACTTGAAACATCTTTGCCTTCATCCTTTTGTTGTATGCTTTAGCCACTCTCTTCTTCTCCTTTTCTATTTCTTCTAAATCCTTCAAATGCTTGTCGATTACTTCATCAAGATTATCTCCCATCAAGGATTTGCAGTCTTCAACCGACAAATCATCTTGCTTTATATATCGAAGAGAGCCAAGAGTCACTTCAACCGGTAAAATGGCTTCTTGTCCATAGACTAAATCAAAAGGGGTTATCTTGGTAGCACCATGCTTAGATATTCTATGCGCCCACAATGCTTCAGAAAGCACCTCATATCACCTCCTTGGATATTCTTCGATCTTCTTCTTGACTAACTTTAACAAAGTTTTATTACTAGACTCGGCTTATCTATTAGCCTGAGCATAGTAAGGAGGAGAACTCAACAACTTAATACCATAAGATTCGGCAAGATCTCTTACCTCTTTAGACATGAAAGAAGCTCCTTGATCTGTAGTCAATATTTGAGGAATGCCGAATCTATCTATAATATGCTTCAAAATAAAGTCAATTACCTCCGTATGAGTTATATTCTTGAACGGCACAGCTTCGGCCCACTTAGTGAAGTAATCCGTCGCAACTAGCACGAACCAATGCCCTTTCGATGACGAAGGATAAATTTGACCAATGAAATTCAAAGCCCAACCCCAGAACGGCCATGGTTTGATAATAGGATTCAACACCGCAGCCGGTGCCAATTGAACATTGCCGAACCGTTGACAGGCCTCACATCCTCTATAATATTTGAAGCAATCATCAATCATCTTCGGCCAATAGAACCCTGCTCTCCTAAGCAACCAATTCATTTTATGGGCCGATTGATGAGTTCCGCAAATTCCTTCATGTACTTCTCCCATAGCAACTTTAGATTGATCGTTATCTAGGCATTTCAATAGCACTCCATCTATATTTTCGGTGATACAAATCTCCATCAAGCAAAGTATATTTAAATGCTTGCCGCTGAATTTTTCGATCAACCTTAAAGCTAGGATCTTTCAAATATTAAATTAAAGGAATTCTCCAATCTTCTGCTGTCTCCAGGGCACAAACGTCCAAATTCAAAATTAATTCGGCCTCTGAATCAGGAGAATCGTGCCTCCCAGCATGTTCTATAGACCCAGTCTGACCGGCCAAGCAACATCGGTCAGACCGCCGACCACCCGCGGTCAGACTGGCGGTAACACGCCGGTCAGACTGGCTGCCATTCGCGGTCAAACCGGCAGCAGTGCGCCAATCAGACCGCCTGCGGTATGTACCCCTGCCAATTTCACTCAAAGAAACATAATCAAGCGCCGGTTCTTCTAGTATAAAAAATACTCCTCTCTTGACACTATAACCAGATGTTTGTTGAGCCAAATCATTCTTTCTAGAATTTTCACTCTTAGTAATATGTTTAATGGCAAAATCATCAAAACTGACAATAATATCCAAGCATTGATTGAGATACCTATTTAGCGACCCATCGAAGCACTTGTAAACCCTGGTAAGTTGTTGACCACCAATTCTGAGTCACCAAACGCTTCCACGTGTGTAGCTCCAACGATCTCCATCACTTGTAAACCGAATAGCAAGGCATTGTATTTGGCTTGATTATTTGTATAACAATATTCTAAACGAATCGATGCTTCAAAACATTGACCACTGCGCTAAATTAAAACTACACCTATACCTTGACCCTTCTTGCACGAAGAGCCATCAAAATAAATCTTCCAAGGTGTAACACTAAGCAAGCAAACCTCATTTTCATAAGCAATATCCACATGATGGTCTACTATAAAATCTACTACAATTTGATCTTTCACAGATTTCAAAGGTTTCATAAGCCAAATCATATTCGATCAATGTACATGCGCCCACTTGCCAATTCTCCCGCTTAGAATTGGCCTTTGTAACATATGCCTAACAATATCGGTCTGACAAGCAACTATGCAAGTACTAGATAACAAGAAATAACGCAATTTGGTACAAGCATAGTATAAGCAAAGATAAAGTCTCTCCACAAAAACATATCTCGTTTCGGCATCTAAAAGACGGCGGCTCAAATATGCAATTATATATTTCTTGCCATCTTCCTCTTGTGTCAAAACGGCTCCAATGACTTTGTCTTCAGCTACAATATATAACTGAAACGATATTCCGGCTTTAGGAGCTCGCACCACAGGTGGAATAGATAAATATTTCTTTAACCCCTCAAACGCCTCTTCTTGTGCTGCTTCCAAGTAAAACCGGCTTCTTTTCTCAAATGTAAGATAGGAACAAAAACATCAATTTTACCTGCTAGGTTGGATATAAATCTCTTCAAATCATTCACCTTACCTAGCAACTTCTGAACTTCTCTTTTGCATGTCGGCACTTTGAAATCTTGAATCTTCTCAACTTTCTTAGGATCAATCTCAATTCCTCTCTCATGCACCATAAATCCTAAGAACTTTCCCGCTGACACACCGAAAGCATACTTGAGTGAATTCATCTTCAACCATACCGGCACATCCTCTCAAAAGCTAACCTCAAATCGGCCTTGTCATCCGATTTGACAACAATATCATCAATGTAGATTTCTAGGATAAAACCTAACAAATCATGGAAGATTAAATTCATCACCCTCTGATATGTTGCACCGGCATTTTTCAATCCGAACGTCATGACGACCCACTCAAATAATCCAACAAATCTCATACACCAGAAAGCCATCTAATACATATCCACTTCTGCCATAAAGATCTGATTGTAGCCGGCATTGCCATCTAAAAAGCTAATCACTCTATGACCTGAAGCATCATTTATCAGCATGCCGGCTATAGGCATAGGATATTCATCTTTAGGAGTAGCTTTATTCAAATCTCTAAAATCTATGCATACTCTTGAAGCATCTAGGCCCCGCTATTTGTTTTTGTTTTGATAATTAATTACGAGTGCTAATTGTGGACTAACGATGCTTTTGAGATTCATATATTTGAGTCAGGTTCACATGATAAAAAAAGTGCATAGATAAGTACTGAGGACTATTTGAGATGGCACAATGCAAGAAGATTGAAGACGATAAAATTTACAGTTTATTCTTATTGATCGAGGAGTTTGGGCGATCAAATTTCATTGATTATTTTTATAGCTTTGCCGTACTATCAAGAGGAGTAATAGCCTAAGCAAAGAGATGATCAAAATATCATATTAGGTCATTTGCATTCCAACTTCAATTTCTTCACCTTCTGACCAAGGCCGGTATGGCCGTGGATGTTGATCCGATCTGACCGGGACTTGAGTAAGGTCTGACTGCAAGTCCTTCAGCGGTCTGACCGACCCTTTGTGGAGGTCTGACCGGACATACACATCCGATCTAACCGGCATCCTTGATCCCCTCCGGCCTGGCGATCCAAAGCCGCCAGAGCCGCAGTCGGTCACACCGAGCCGATGGCGGTCTGACCGAGCCAAGGGCGGTCTGACCGGCCATTTGGCCTCCGGTCTGACTGGACCCCCTGTTGTCAGAGCAATGATTGCACTGGAACGGCTAGTTTTCTAGCCGTTACAACTAAGCCGGTCTGACCGGCCACCCTTCGTCGGTCTGACCGGCAGGCAGCAGGGTTGGAGGATTTTGAACCCAACGGCTATTTCACTTGGTATGGGGTATAAATAACCCCCTTGTGGCTTCAAGGGACTTCTTCTTGGCACTCTCTTCAATTGCATACACCCTTGCACTTCTCTCACACTCATTTGAGCTTTGTGTTCATCCACTTAGTGTATTTGAGAATTGATTTAGCCAAGAGCCAAGTGCATTGCTTCATTGTAGAGCTAGTGTGGCACTTGATCATCTCCAAGCCGCGGGATTACTTGTTACTCTTGGAGGTTTCGCCTCCTAGACAGCTTGTGAAGGAGTTGCCCGGTGACCTCTCCGAGAAGATTGTGGAGGAGGCCCGGTGCCGGATTGTGAGTGGTTTGGAGTTCACCACCTTCGAAGTGAAGGAAGAACTACCCCTAGTGATCGAGGCTTGGGTAGTCCTCTCCGTGGGCTGGCTCCCACCTTGCCCACCCCTTGACGAAGGGGGCGTGCGGTGGCTTCGTGGTTGAGCGGTGGAGTTGGGCTCGCCTCAACGGGGACTAGGAAACCGGCGAGTTTCCGAATCTCGGTGAAAAACTCCTTGTCTATTGTCTCATTTACTTATTGCATTTACTTTTATGCAATTACTTTTGTAGAGACATAATTGAGCCACTATCACCCTAGGATTGCAAAACTTAACTTAGTTGCTTAGTTAGACTCTTCTCCCACAAAGCCTAGCAACTTAGGTTAGTTTTGAATTAGTATCACTTAGTTTTAAATTGCCTATTCACCCCCTCTAGTCGACATCTCGATCCTACAAGTGGTATCAGAGCTTGGTCTCTCTTGATTGGGCTTCATCGCCTAGAGAGAAGATGTCGAATGAGGTGAACCATGTAGGAAAGGCTCCCATGTTTAATGGCACAAATTACTCCACTTGGAAAATTAAAATGTCTACTCACCTTAAAGCTATGATCTTCCATATTTGGAGTATTGTGAATGTAGGTTTTGCTATCACCGGCTCACCCTTGACGGAGGTTGATCACGGCAACCTTTAAGTCAATGCTCAAGCCATGAATGCGTTGTTCAACTCCTTGAGCCAAGAAGAGTTTGATAGAGTGAGCAATCTTGAGACCGCCTATAAGATTTGGAATAAGTTGGCAGAGATTCATGAGGGCACAAGTGAATATAAGGATGCCAAGCTTCATTTTCTCAAAATCAAATATGAGACATTCTCCATGTTGCCTCATGAGAGAGTGAATGACATGTATGGAAGACTTAATGTTATTGTCAATGATATCAAGGGGCTTGGGGCAACTTACACTGATCTTGAGGTTGCCCAAAAGATGCTTAGGGCTCTACCGGAGAAGTACGAGACTCTTGTCACCATGCTTATCAACTCCGACATATCAAGGATGACACCCGCAAGCCTCTTGGGGAAGATCAACACAAACGACATATACAAGTTGAAGAAGAAGGAGATGGAGGAAACCTCTTCATCCAAGAAGTGCATAGCTCTTCAAGCCGAAGTGGAAGACAAGGGCAAGATCAAAGTTTATGAAGCAAATGATGACTTGGAGGAAGCAATTGCTCTTCTTGCTAGAAGATTCAATGATGTTTTGGAAAGAAGAAAGGAAAGAGGAAGGGGCTCTAACTCAAATAGGAGAAGAAATAGGAGACCCAACCAGACTCTCTCCAACTTGAGATGCTTTAAGTGTGGTGAGAAGGGACACTTCGCTTCCAAGTGTCCTTCAAATGATGATGATGAAGACAAGTCATCCAAGAAGAAGAGTGGAGGTTACAAGCTCATGAAGAAGCTCAAAAAGGAAGGAAAGAAAATTGAGGCTTTCATTGGGTAATGGGACTCAAATGAAAAGAGCTCCACTTCTTCCGAGTCCGAAGGAGAAGAAGGTGATGATGATGCAAGCTCCAAAAAGAAGATGGTCGTAGTTGCTATTAAGGAGGCTCCACCACTCTTCGCTCCACTTTGTCTCATGGCAAAGGGTCTTTCTAAGGTAACATTATTTAGTGATAGTGAAAGTGATGATGATTATGATGATGTTTCCTATGATGAGCTTATGAGTATGTTTGAGGAGCTCCATGCATATAGTGAGAAGGAGATTGCCAAGTTTAAGGCCCTAAAGAAGGATCATGCTTCTTTAAAGGTCTTGTATGAGGAGCTAAAGACTTTCCATGAGAAACTCACCATTTCTCATGAGAAGCTTAAGGAAGCTCATGACTCTCTCTCCTTTCCACTACTCAACATGGAGCTCTCATTGATGTTGGCATATCGTGTGATTTGCTTGATGATAGTGCTATTTGTCATACTACTCATGTTGCATCATCTAGCATCTCTACTTCTTGTGATGATCTCATGGATATACCTTGCTCTAGCTCTAACTCTTGTGTCTCTATTTATAATGCTTCACTTGTTGTTGAGAACAATGAGCTTAAGGAGCAAGTGGCCAATCTCAATAAGAATTTGGAAAGATGTTTCAAGGGTAAGAGCACTCTTGACAAAATATTGAGTGAGCAACGGTGCATCCTTAACAAGGAAGGACTTGGATTCACTCCAAAGAAGGGTAGAAAACCTTCTTACCGTGCCACTCGGTTTGTCAAGAGAAATGGTAAGTATTGCTCCAAGTGCGGTGAGGTTGGGCATTTGGCAAGTGATTGCCTTGGTAGTAAGCCATCTAAGACATGCATGTTTGATTCACATTATATGCTTAGGAAGGCTCATGATGGTCATATTGTTGCTAGATATATAGGTTGCCCATACTTGCTGGTAAAAAGAATGTCATTTGGGTGCCCTAAGCCTTGATCTCTAACCTCCAAGGACCCAAACGAGTTTGGGTACCTAAAAGAGCTTGATCTTCTTTTGTAGGTGAACTACCACACTGGTGGGAGCCATTGGGTGCTAGATAGTGGGTGCACTCAACATATGACCGGTGATAGAGGAATGTTCATCACATTTGAAGTAGGAGGTAATCAACAAGAGAAAGTCACTTTTGGAGATAATAGCAAAGGAAAGGTAATTGGGTTAGGTAAAGTTGCTATCTCCAACGATTTATCAATCCAAAATGTTTCTCTTGTTGAATCACTAAATTTCAATTTGCTTTCGGTTACACAAATTTATGATCTTGGCTTGTCATGTGCATTTTTCCCGTAAGAAGTTATTGTTTCTAGTCTACATGATAAGTCTTGTGTTTTCAAAGGTTTTAGATATGAAAATCTTTATTTGGTTGATTTCAACTCTAGTAAAGCAAATTTGAAAACTTGTTTAGTTGCAAAAACTTCATTGAGTTGGCTTTGGCATAGGAGGCTAGCTCATGTTGATATGCATCAATTAAGCAAACTTTCAAAATGTGATCTAGTTGTGGGCTTGAAAGATGTGAAGTTTGAGAAGGATAAACTTTGTAGTACTTGTCAAGCCGGCAAGCAAGTTGCATGCTCTCATCCTTCTAAGAGTATCATGTCCACATCTAAGCCATTAGAGCTCTTGCATATGGATTTGTTTGGCCCAACAACCTATAAGAGTATTGGAGGAAATAGTCATTGTCTTGTTATTGTTGATGACTATTCTCGCTACACTTGGGTGTTCTTTTTGCATGATAAATCTATTGTCGCTGAGCTTTTTAAAAAGTTTGCAAAAAGGGTCCAAAATTAGTTTAATTGTACTCTTGTGAAAATTAGAAGTGACAATGGTTCCGAGTTCAAAAATACCAATATCGAGGACTTTTGTGATGATCTTGGTATTAAGCATGAACTTTCCGCTACCTACTCACCACAACAAAATGGTGTAGTAGAGAGGAAAAATCGTACATTGATTGAGATGGCAAGGACTATGCTCGATGAATATGGTGTTTCCGATTCTTTTTGGGCGGAAGCCATAAACACCGCTTGCCATGCAACCAATAGGCTTTATTTGCATCGTCTCTTGAAAAAGACTTCCTATGAGCTAATTGTTGGGAGGAAGCCAAATGTTGTATATTTTCGAGTTTTTGGTTGCAAGTGCTATCTTTACCGAAAGGGTGTTAGACTAACCAAATTTGAAAGTCGGTGTGATGAAGGATTTCTTCTAGGGTATGCCTAAAATAGCAAGGCGTACCGGGTCTACAACAAAAGCAAAGGTATTGTGGAAGAAACGGCCGATGTTCAATTTGATGAAACTAATGGCTCCCAAGAGGAGCACGAGAATTTGGATGATGTAGGTGATGAAAGCTTGATGAGAGCTATGAAGAACATGTTTATTGGAGACATCAAGCCTATTGAAGTGGAAGACAAGCCATCCATCTTCACTCAAGATGAGCCATCTACTTTCGCTATGCCAAGTCAAGCTCAAGTTGAAGTAGAGAAAGACAAGGCACAAGATTCACCCCTTCCACCAAGAATACAAACCGCTCTTTCCAAGTATCACCCAATTGACCAAGTTTTGGGTGACATTAGTAAGGGTGTCCAAACTCGATCTCGTGTCGCTTCAATTTGTGAACATTATTCGTTTGTTTCTTGTCTTGAGCCAAAACATGTAGATGAAGCTCTTGGTGATCCGGATTGGATTAATGCTATGCAAGAAGAGCTCAACAACTTTACAAGAAACAAAGTGTGGACTTTGGTTGAAAGACCTAGAGACCACAATGTCATAGGGACAAAGTGGGTTTTTAGGAATAAACAAGATGAGAACGGGTTGGTCGTGAGAAACAAGATAAGATTGGTTGCTGAAGGCTTCACCCAAGTTGAAGGTTTGGACTTCGGTGAAACTTTTGCTCCCGTGGCAAGACTTGAGGCAATTTGCATCCTTCTTGCATTTGCATCATGTTTTGATATAAAGTTATTTCAAATGGATGTGAAAAGTGCCTTTCTAAATGGTGAAATTGCCGAACTTGGCTTTGTTGAACAACCACCCGGCTTTGAAGATCCTAAAAATCCTAACCATGTCTACAAGCTCTCAAAAGCTCTTTATGGGTTAAAACAAGCTCCTAGAGCTTGGTATGAAAGATTGAGAGATTTTCTTTTGTCAAAGGATTTCAAAATTGGAAAAGTTGACACCACCCTTCTCACAAAAATCATTGGTGATGATTTTTGTTTGCTAAATTTATGTTGATGATATTATATTCGGTTTTACTAATGAAGTGTTTTGCAAGAAATTTGGTGATATGATGTCTAGGGAATTTGAGATGTCCATGATTGGAGAATTGAGCTTTTTTCTTGGACTTCAAATCAAGCAACTCAAGGATGGGACGTTTGTGAGCCAAACCAAGTACATCAAGGATCTACTCAAAAGGTTTGGCTTGGAGGATGCAAAGCCATCAAGACACCTATGGCAACCAACAGGCCCTTGTATCATGGTCATCCAAGAAACAAAACTCCGTAGCCCTCTCTACTGCCGAGGCGGAATATGTTTCGGCGGGTAGTTGTTGTGCACAATTGCTTTGGATAAAACAAACCTTGTTGGATTACGATATATCTTTTACCAAAACACCACTCCTATGTGATAATGATAGTGCCATAAAGATAGCCAACAATCCGGTTCAACATTCTAGAACCAAGCATATTGACATTCGCCATCACTTCCTAAGAGACCATGTTACCAAGGGTGACATAGTCATTAGCCACATAAGAACCGAAGATCAACTACCCGACATCTTTACCAAACCTCTTGATGAAACCCACTTTTGCAAATTGAGAAATGAATTAAATATCATAGATTTCTCAAATGTCGCTTGAGATCATGCTCCATGGTTGCTATTTGTGCTTATTTGCTTCTTTTTTGTTCTTTTCTTTGGGTTTTATTATTATTTGGTTGTTCTTTGCGAAAACGGAGCTTATCACATTAAGGGGGAGTCTTGCATTTCTTCATGTGCTCTACTACTTCTTATATATGAACAAATCAAACACAAGTGCTAGTAGAGCTTTCAAAATGATCAAGTCAACATAAGTCAAAATTTTGTAAAATCAAAGTAATTTGAAAACTATCTCTTGAAAAAGGCTTAAAAAGGTTCCCGATATATTTTCCAAGCCTTTCATTGCAAGAAAAATGAAGTTTGATTAAAAAGTGTCATTTTGGCCTCTTTTTGAAGAAACTAGAATTTAGTTTTAGCGCAAATGAGCTTTATCTCCAAAATGAATTTGAGAAGGTTTTGAGAAAAGTGTCAAAACAAAGTTGGTAGAGAAGACATCTTTAAATGTTTTTGATATTCAAATCAATTTCAAAAACTAAATCTTTCAAAAGATATTTGGAAATCAATTTGCCCCAAAAACCCCTATAGACCATAAAATGTCACCTCCTAGAACTTAAGTGAGTTAAGTTGCAAATCATCATAATTTTTAATAATTATGGTTGGTTAGCAATATTTCAACTCATACATTTCAAAATTGCTTCAAAAATTGAAATTTTATTGGAATTTCTTGTGTGGGGGTTGTCGGCTTGTGCAAGGGCTGTGCACAGCCAGCAGGGGCCTGGCGGTCTCACCGGCGCTATATTAGTGGTCCGACTGTCCGTGGCGGTCGACCGGTGAATAACACCGGTCAGACCGGCAGATCAGGTGGGCTTGAAACTTTTTTCCTTCTTCTTCTTCTACCCGGCCTTTTCTTTCTCCTTCTCATCTCCTCGCTCCTCAACCCGAAAATCCTCTCCTCTCTCTCTCTCCCTCAATCCCTAACTCAAATCCCTCTCGATTCCCCCCGGTTTGACCACGGATTTCTCTCCGGTTACACCGTAAGTGAATCTCCTCCTCTTCCTCTCTCTATTCCATGGATTAGATTGGGTTTTTATTGATTTTGTGATCCATGGATTGGAACCCTAGGTGAAGGAAGAGGTATTCTTGATTGTGCACAATATAGGGGTTTAATCTTCGTGCAAATCAACTCCTACAACCGGTAATCTCCTTCCCCTCTCTTGTGCTCATAATTTTGTCTATTTCAATCTCTAGAGTTAAGGGTAGTTTCTCCCTCTATATCAAACTTTTGATGAAATAGACACCTCCTTGTGCTCCTTGTACAAACCTTAGTCTTAGCCCATTTTAGACTCACTTTGTGGATGTGAAAAATTTTGGAAGATATGTGTTGACTGCCACCGGCAGTCTGACCGGTGCCGGTAGGCGGTCTGACCACTGAAACTCCTGCGGTCTGACCGGCCTTATGCCGTCGGTCTGACCGAAAGAGGCCATCGGTCTGACCGGCCTTGGCCACGGTCTGACCGCCCCTGGCAGGCAGCGAATATCCATTTCGACACTTCCCAGTGATTTCTAAATTAGTTGCTAATATTCACTCTTTGATCTTTTGCCTTCAGAAATGCCTTCTCGTACTCGCCATGGTCGTCAAGATCAAGACTCAGAAAGTGAGCATGAGTCCAGTGAAAATCAATATGCTCCAAGTGGTGGTGCCAAAAGTAAGAAAGAGCAAGAAATGACAGATTCTAAAAATGCAAGTGAGGACAGTGGTGATGAAATGGAGGTTGACCTAGCCATCCAATTTGTGCTCAACATGATAAATCCAACTCAGCATACCATTCTCAGACATCATGATCAGTTTAGAAGGCCAAGAGATTGTACTGACCCAAGGTTCCATACCGCTTTCCAAAAGTCAGTGTTTGAGCAAGTTTATAGAGGAAAGGCCTTTGCTAAGCATAAATGGATTTCCTGAAGAAACATAAATGACACACAGGAGTTTGAGTGTTTGCAGGATATGTTTAAGACAGTGGGCATTGACCGGATTGTGACCCTCAAGCAAGATTATGATGAAGAGCTTGCTCGTCAATTCTATGCCACAGTGTGGGTTGCAGGGGATTTCTCTCAGATGAAGTGGATGTCAGACACTCTTCAATGCTCTATCTCAAGGAGAGAATTCCGAAGGCTGCTCAACATCCGTTTTGACTTTGGGGATGATTTGCATGAGGAGCACGCTCACAATCCTTTCTCCATAGATGATCTTGAGCAATTCTATGAGGCTGGAGGGCGACACACATATGGAAGGGTTGCAGGTCTAAGAACTATTCCCAGTGTGGTCAACAGGATAGTACGATCCATCATTCTCCCTAGATGTGGTAACAACGATGAGATTAGGGATGTAGCTTGGCATGTCATTGATGCAATCCTCCAGGGTCGTCAGTTCGATGTGATCAACCTCATGATGCAGGAGATCGCTATCTTCAAGGGCACCTTTGGTCAAGGAGTCTATTATGCACCATACATCATGAGAATAATTCAGGAGAAACTTGGACGTGCTGGAAACAACCTAAAGGAACACAAGCAATACAAGCCTCGTCTTCAGCTCAGCACTCCTCGTGTTCCTAGAGTGCGCCAACCACAGTTTGATCATGGCGCGAGTTCAAGTGCGGCACCTCCACCACCACCTCCTCCTCAAGGTTTTGATTCCTATTTCACTCCTTAGTTTGCTTACTTTGGCATGTCCTCTCAGGATTATTTTAACCCAGTGCTAGATGCCATTCACTCCCTTAATGACAATATGGCAAGGTTGAGCACTGGACAAGAGGCCATGTATGAGGATGTTAGGGGGCTAAGGACTGATGTGAGCAGCTTAAATGCCAATATGGGGAGATTATCAAATCGAGTGGATTCCTTGGATCGGCGCATGACTTCTTTGGAGAGCTCTCACGCCTATGTCTATTCTCGTCATCAGCACTCCGGTTCTTCTCACTATCCTATCCCTCGTCCGCCTTCTCCTCCTCAAGAATGATGCTTTTTGGTCCTTGATGCCAAAGGGGGAGAAGTGTACCTAAGGGGAGAAGACTAGAACTTCTTTCTTGCATTCTAGGTGGGTTGGGACTAGATTTAGTGAGGTTAGTCCTCCTATTTTAATAGGCCAAGGTGGAAGGGCTATTTATCTATGTATTGGGCTATTACTATTATCTATCTTGTATGTTCTTTTTTGTTTGTTGAACTCTTGTGAAGTTTCTAGGCCCTTCGAGGTCTTCTAATAGCCTAGAGAACTTTTATGGATTAATGATCTTTATGGATATCTTGTGATGGATGTTTATTGTGTCATATGTTATTCATTGGCATTATTGATATTTGTATTCTTTTTGCATATGTTTGGGGGAGCTTATATTCATGTTTCATGCCTATTATATTTGTGAGGTGTTTGTCATCAATTACCCAAAAGGGGGAGATTAAAGCATCTAGGCCCCGCTATTTGTTTTTGTTTTGGTAATTAATGACGAGTGCTAATTGTGGACTAACGATGCTTTTGAGATACATATATTTGAGTCAGTTCACATGATAAAAAAAAGTGCATAGATAATTACTGAGGATTATTTGAGATGGCACAATGTAAGAAGATTGAAGATGGTAAAATTTACAGTTTATTCTTATTGATCGAGGAGTTTGGGCGATCAAATTTCATAGATTATTTTTATAGCTTTGCCATACTATCAAGAGGAGTAATGGCCTAAGCAAAGAGATGATCAAAATGTCGTATTAAGTCATTTGCATTCCAACTTCAATTTCATCACCTTCTGACCAAGGCCGGTATGACCGTGGATGTTGATCCGGTCTGACCGGGACTTGAGTGAGGTCTGACCGCAAGTCCTTCAACGGTCTGACCGGTCCTTTGTGGAGGTCTGACTGGACATACACCTCCGGTCTGACCGGCATCCTTGATCCCCTTCGGCCTGGCGATCCAAAGCCGCCAGAGCCGCAGTCGGTCAGACCGAGCCGATGGCGGTCTGACCGAGCCGAGGGCGGTCTGACCGATCATTTGGCCTCCGGTCTGACTGGACCCCCTGTTGTCAAAGCAATGATTGCACTGGAACGGCTAGTTTTCTAGCCGTTACAACTAAGGCCGGTCTGACCGGCCACCCTTCGCCGGTCTGACCGGCAGGCAGCAGGGTTGGAGGATTTCGACCCCAACGGCTATTTCACTTGGTATGGGGTATAAATAACCCCCTTGTGGCTGCAAGGGACTTCTTCTTGGCACTCTCTTCAATTGCATACAACCTTGGACTTCTCTCATACTCATTTGAGCTTTGTGTTCATCCACTTAGTGTATCTCGAGAATTGATTTAGCCAAGAGCCAAGTGCATTGCTTCATTGTAGAGCTAGTGTGGCACTTGATCATCTCCAAGCTGCGGGATTACTTGTTACTCTTGGAGGTTTCGCCTCCTAGACGGCTTGTGGAGGAGTTGCCCGGTACCTCTCTGAGAAGATTGTGGAGGAGGCCCGGTGCCGGATTGTGAGTGGTTTGGAGTTCACCACCTTCGGAGTGAAGGAAGAACTACCCCTAGTGATCGAGGCTTGGGTAGTACTCTCCGTGGGCCGGCTCCCACCTTGCCCACCCCTTGACGAAGGGGGCGTGCGGTGGCTTCGTGGTTGAGCGGTGGAGTTGGGCTCGCCTCAACGGGGACTAGGAAACCGGCGAGTTTCCGAACCTCGATGAAAAATCTCTGGTCTCTTGTCTCATTTACTTATTGCATTTACTTTTATGTAATTACTTTTGTAGAGACATAATTGAGCCACTATCACCCTAGGATTGCAAAACTTAACTTAGTTGCTTAGTTAGACTCTTCTCCCACCAAGCCTAGCAACTTAGGTTAGTTTTGAATTAGTATCACTTAGTTTTAAATCGCCTATTCACCCTCCTCTAGTCGACATCCCGATCCTACAACTCTAATCTTGCCACTCCCTTTTTTCTCCACCGAAACAATGTTGGATACCCACTCTGCATAGCTACATGACCTAATAAACCATGCCTTCAATAATCGGTCTATCTCTTCTTTGACACGATCATAAATAAGAGGATTAAATCGACGAGGAGGTTGTTTATGAGGCCTAAACCCAGACTTTATAGAAAGCCGATGCTCAACAAGCTCACGGCTAAGTCCTGGCATCTCATGGTACTCCCATGCAAAGCAATCAACATATTCTCTAAGCAGCTCGATTATTTTAACCTTATAATCGGCTTTCATGTTTTTGTTTACAAAAGTCAACGTTGGAACACTTCCATCTCCTATGTCTACTTCTTCTAATGGATCGGCCGATGTAAACCCTTGACAAAACTTCTCTACTTTGTCAAAATCCTAGAGATCAGCTTTTCATCAATATGGCCTTTAAGATAAAGAGGCTTCATATGACGGTTAGACTCATCGGGCTTCTCAAAAACTGCATCTCTTGGACCTAGAGATAGCTGAGCAACCTCAGTCTCCTGTTTGACACGATCATAAATGAGAGGATTAAATCGACGAGGAGGTTGTTTATGAGGCCTAAACCCAGACTTTATAGAAAGCCGATGCTCAACAAGCTCACGGCTAAGTCCTGGCATCTCATGGTACTCCCATGCAAAGCAATCAACATATTCTCTAAGCAGCTCGATTATTTTAACCTTATAAACGGCTTTCATGTTTTTATTTACAAAAGTCGGCGTTGGAACACTTTTATCTCCTATGTCTATTTCTTCTAATGGATCGGCCGATGTAAACCCTTGACCAAGCTTCTCTACTTCGTCAAAATCCTAGAGATCAGCTTTTCATCAATATGGCCTTTAAGATAAAAAGGCTTCATATGATGGTTAGACTCATCGGGCTTCTCAAAAACCGCATCTCTTGGACCTAGAGATAGCTGAGCAACCTTAGTCTCCTCCATGGCGCAAAACTCCATGGGCAACATGCACACCATGTTGACATCCATGCTCTCACCTGACGATGCCTCAATAGCCGGTTGCTCATCCTCCTGAACAACCACCGGCTTCTCAACACTCAATGGCTTAAGCTTCCACTCCTTCATAGGCCACGGTCACAACTCATTGAACTCCCTATCTCTCCGCTCTTCGGCCTCTTTTTCTTTTAACTCACAGGCCCGAAGACACTACAACCTCCTCCTCTGAGTAGCCATCAAATCCTTAGGCATCCACCTTGGATTCGGCTCTGTTCCGGAAAGTAAATAATGCCCCCAGTTGTTTTTCCGCGAAGAAGAAGCAGAACCCGAATCACCTCCAGCAGACTAGCGATTAGACCGGCTCTGGTACCTGCGGTCAGACCAGTCAGAGGACCCGGTCAGACCGGCCGTAGAGCTCTGGTCGGACCGGCCAACAGGACCGGTCAGACTGGCCACTGGTCTTCGGTCAGACCGACCAGAGGGCCCGGTCTGACTGCTCTCCTGTGCAGCTCTCTTCCCGGCTTCGGTTCAATTGCCAAACACCGTTCTAGTCTTCTCTCGAGATGGTATTGGCACATCATGATACCCTATCTTTATAGTGATCACCTCCGAAGCTCTCTCCTCCACCTTAGCCCGCTTATGCGCCCTCTTTTCTCCCTCAAATCGATTTTTTGGTGAAAACCGGCTTCTATTTGATGAAGACGCATACTCATATGACGGCCTCCTCTCCCTTCCCCATCCTTGATGAAATTGCATTGGAGGCATATGATTGAACATTGGTGGCACTGCCCCCCATGACATGAAGTAAGGAAAATGATAACCTGGCGGCGGCATCGGGCAAGGTCCCCATGGCATGACTTGAGGACAATGCGGGAACGGTGGCTCCAAAGCTCTTGGAGAATGACCAAATCTCTCCTTAGGAGGCAATCTTGGTCTCTTACCCTTGTTACGCTTCTTCTCGAGGCTTCTCTTCTCATATTTGTTCAAGATCATATCAAAGGTTACCTTTGGCTTCCGGGGGTTTTGTGAAGCTGAAATTTTATCCTCAATCTTCTTCCAAACACCAACCTCCAGATCCTTGGACACAAGCATCTTGGGTCTAGATTCCCTAATGACAATCTCCTTCCCTTTAGTAGATTCGGCTTGCTCTGGCCGAATCAACACCTTCTTGCCATTGAGATCAATGACATTAACAGAAAAAGGATCGCTGTCGAGTTTCATCTTGGAGCCCTCAGTGAATTTCAACCGTCCTTCATCTATGGTCGATTGAACCTGTCGACGAAAAACATTACACTCATTAGTAGAATGAGAATAAGAATCATGCCACTTATAATAAGATCGGCACTTCAATTCTTCTAATGAGGGTATGACATGGCCTTTAGGTAATCTAATATGTTTCTCTTGCAAGAGACAATAAAAATTTTTATCACACTTGGCCACATCAAAACTATATTTAATCTCACTTTGCAGATCCTTGCGAGGAGTTGGCATCAAGCTAGAACAAACAAAAGGTTTATTTTTGTTAGTCCAAGACCACTCAGCAATATACATGTCATGATCACCCTCATCAATATCAGAATCACTATCAAAGCAATCAATCATGCTAACATGAGGTTTCTTGTCACTATACCTAACAAACCTTTTAGCATCTCTGACCCGGCTTTCTTGAGTCAGAGCCTTTTGCATAACCTGGATAACATCAAGAAATTGTTGGTCATCTAATCTTTCCTTAATAGAAGCAAGTAAACCACTAAAAGCAAGATCAGCCAAATCTCTTTCAGTTATATTTAAACTAAAACATCGGTTTCTAGCATCTTTAAATCTTTTTATATAATCAATAACAGATTCATTATATTTTTGCCTAACTGATGTTAAATCACATAGTCAAAGCTTAGTCTCACCAGTATAGAAATAATCATGAAATTTTTGTTCTAACTGAGCCCAAGTATGAATAGAATTTGCCGGTAAAGAAGTAAACCATGTAAAAGCAGTACCGGACAAAGATAAGGAAAATAAGCGTAATTTAAAAGCATCTGAATTGCTAGCCTCTCCATATTATGCTAAGAATTGGCCTATGTACTCCCATATAGTCCTATTATCCTCGCCACTAAATTTAGTAAATTCTAGAACTCTATAACCATGAGGATATGGGATGTTATCAAAATAATCAGGATATGGCTTTTGGTAAACCTTAGCGTGATTCCTGAGCTCAATTCCAAATGACTCTCTAATCATACTCCTAACTTGCTTATCCATGTTTTCAGGCCTTGGTGGGTTAGGTAGGTTTGGAGGCCTAAAAAGCGGTTGTTACGGCGTAATATTGCCATATTGGTCATACCTAGTGTCGTGCGGATACCCTCTATTTGGATCATTATATTGATTAGGAATATGTGGAGGGATTGGTGCATGAACAGTGGCTACAGGAGCATCGCACACTGGGATGTGATACAAAATCGAATTTCCGATGATCGGATCTATCTCATGGACCGGCACCAGAGCATCGGTCTAACCGGCCCTAAGCCCGGTCTGACCGAATGTATAGGGTGCGGTCTGACTGGCCATATAGCCTCAGGTCAGACCAGAGTACAGAGCGGACGGACCGGCCTGTAGGCCGGTCTGACCAATTGTTAACGACCAAATTTGGTAACCAAATCCCTGGGTTCAAGGCCAAGATTGAAGCGGAGTCGGATCGAAAGTGTGATCTGTGGAGAAACAGAGGCCGCATCGGCTAGGACCAAATCGGCTGGGAAACTAGTCGGCTAAGGCCGAATCGGATAAGGATAGCCGATAGCCGATTCCGATTCAAGGAAGAAGATGGAACTGATCCCGATAAGGAAGCTTGAAGATAAATGTTAGGTTCGGTTCCCAAATGTTCGTTAAAGATATTGCTATCTATGGATAGAGTCCTGTAACGGCAATTGTATCTGGTAAATAGGAATTTGTATAGATATTCCTTTTGTAATGCGACATTGGGGTTGTATCCCGAGATATTGTCGTACTTTAAATAGTAGATAAGGTAGAAACCGTGTCTTACACGGATATTGTTATGTCTGGGTCTAAATAAGACCCGAGGGCTCTTTGTAAAAACAACACACACATCAATACAAACTCAGCGCATTGTCAAACCTTTTTATTTTAGACGAGTTCTTGATCTCGCTTCGGGCTGCATCGATCTCGATCTCCAAGCAAGGTAATTACTTATCATTAGTGGTTTGTATCGTCAAAATTAGTGTTTACATCGTCATGATACTCTAGTTTCGATGTTATGAACTGCGCAAATTATCATATACGGCATATAATCTAGAGCAATATCTAGATCTATCTCATCATCGGCTGGTTTCTCTCGGGAGACAGTAGCCGATAGAGCTAGATCTAGATGTTGAACCAGGTTATATGTTGTATCCACCGTCTTGAGGGGTTTACATCGGTTTTTATGAATCTGATACTTCTTTTTGTACTTAATGTTGCATTACATTGATCTATTAAGTCGCTTTTAGAATTATTAAGATCTATTCGGCTAGATGTTTATATTTAGAGACAGTGTCGGGGTTTCAGCCAGTCTTATCTGTTTTAATTATCTTTATATTTATATTTACTATTAGATAAAAGTCGCCTCTTATATTAAGATCTCAATCTGGTTAAATGCTCTAAGCCAGTATCAATCTGTCAGTCTTCAATGACAGCCGATTGATCTAGGTTTAGAGTATTTAGGTTAGATTAATATATTTTTATAAGATGTATCGGGGTACTAGCCGATTCACGATTAGATCTATAGCATCGGCTAGGCTATAAATGCATATATTTATTATCTTAATGTATATTTGGTCTAAGTGGTTTATACTGTTTCGGCATAGCCGATCTATCCTAATCACTTATTATAAATGTGCTTTGGGATAGCAATTATATGTAAATTGGTTCTCTGAGCCGATCCAGTAGGATCTAATTTTAACCTTAATGCATATCTTGTTGTTTCTTGTTGGTTAGCAGATCAAACCAACTGGCACACCTTAATCACCAAAGGTAGCCAAGAACGGATCTGCACTAGAGTTAAGCAGATATCCCAGGCTAGCGCGTGGGAAAGATTTCTCGTCAACACCAATGTAGGGAGAGGTCAAACCGGCCTAGTGGCCGGTCTGACCGATGAAGGGTGCGCCGGTCAGACCGGCCGCAGGGCCGGTCAGACCGACGTAGGGTGGGCCGGTCAGACCGACGTAGGGTCGGTCAGACCGTCGTACGGCGAGCCGGTCAGACCGGTAGAAGCGGCATAATTCTCCTCGGGTCGTTGCACGATCACCCCGTCGGTTTTGCTAAATATTTGACGAACAGGGGCTTGGCTAGTAGTAGCAACAGAGGTAAACGGCAAATCGGCCATGGGAGAGCCGGATTTAGCACCCATATAAGCATTAAACATCCTATTGAAGCAAGACTCCATAGCGGATTCGATTTTATTATTAACGGCGGCGGTGATAGATTCATCCACCCGAACTTGCTACGAGCTTTTGAATAGGAAGAGTTAGATTATCAGTGCTTACCTCGTCATGGATTACCTTGGGCGGACCCCCCGGGCTTGAGGACGACGCCTTGACGGGTTTTGGTGCACGATTTGTCCAAAACCTCCTGCGTGATCGCCTTGATCCGCTCCACCATAATCCTGCGTGCCTCTCCATCCAAATCATCCAATGATATGTGAACGATGTTAGACAGACTTACCTCTTGCGCCACTTGCTTCGATATGGCGGCATCAAAATTGAGATGGCGTTGAGTAGACGCCCCTAGCAGAGTCGTCAAAAATCGTGTTGGCATCTTTTTTGGCAAGAAGAATATGATCGACACACCTAAACGCCTTGCGGTGACATGGAGTCGTCAACCACCTCAAATCTAGCAAGAAGCTAAACCAAGATGGCTTTATAGATTAAATCGGCTATCGAAACCGATTTAGATAGAACGAACGATAAACACCCGTCTCGTGGGCGAACGGAAGGTTTTCGGGACAAACCTACACAGAAGTGTCGCACTCTCGTAGCGGCAACGGATAATTTATGACGCAAATCGATAAAGATAGATAAAATAATTGGAAATAATATGGAAAAGTAGAAAAATGATACAATTGGCTAGATTAGATTGGTTTTTTTTGTGTTGTGTTGAACCTTTTCAATTGAACCGGCCTTGACCCTTAAATAGAGGTTGGTCTTGCCTTCTACAGGCCCTCTCCACGTCCACTTCGAGATAAATACCTTTAAAAACCCGAAACATACTATATGGAGCAAGGAAACCCGACTACCGATAAAATCGACTCGGTTTCGGACTCTGCCGGTCAGACCGTCCACATGCCTCCAGTCTGACTGACCCTTTGGCCCGGTCTGACCGGCCTATACACGGCGGTCAGACCGGCCCTATGAGGAAACCGGCAGAAACCTTTGAATCTTAATAATTTTTCCTAATTCAATCCTAGATGCTAAATTTGGGTGTAAACACATAGTATCTGCATCAATCCATCTTTCGACTCGAGAATTTCATGAGATAGGGATATGTTATAAGAAATATGCTAATTAAGTAACTCTAAATTAATCGTGAATACATCTGTATCATTTACATAATTAAACAATTCGTATCAAACCAATAATGATTTATATAAGTTAAAACTTGGGACATTTAACTATTTGTCATATTTGTCACTTTTAAGATGTGATGTTTAACTATTTGTTATTTATAATGTATGATATATGATTTCATTGATAAATTTTTAATTGTCACATTTAAGAGTAATAAATAGTTAAATACCATATCTTAAATCTTCTAATCAATGGTGGAATGATAATGAATTTTTTTAATATGTATTAAGACGCGACATTGGTGTTGTTTCGGTCGTCGTGATGCGTTGGTTAGTTGGACAGCTGAGGCCTTGTTTAGTTGCATCTAAAATATAATTTTTTTTGGATTTTGGTTGTTTTTTGGTTTTTAAACTAAAGTATAAAGTTAGGATAAAAAATTTTTGGTTTTAGGAGGGTTTTGAACTTAAAAAAACGAAAATTTTGATTGGAAGAAGAGCCGACGTCCTTTGCCCACGCGCCTCAGCCTTCCCAGCGCGATTTTTTCGCCTGCGACCCCGCGGACTCCGTCGCTCTCGCTCTCCGTCGATTCTTTCGCGGCGATTCTTTCGCGGCACAGATCAGCGCGCAAGCCATAAAGATCGAGCCTTTGAGCTGAAATTTCTTGGGGGATTGGCTGGCATTTTCAGTGTGTGCGCTCAAGAACCGGGAGATGAGCTGCTTCCCTTGCTCAGGGTCGTCCGGGAAGGGCGGGGTTGACGCGAAGAGCGTGGCGGCTCTCTCACCGGGTCCGCGGCCCGCGGCCAACGCGGCACCAGGTGAATCCGCATCTTAGCCTGTCCAATTTCTCCGCAGGGTGGAAAGATTCGATCTTCTGGTGAATCCGCTTGTTGCGTTGCCCGGTCAGCTGTATGATTCTGTATCAGTTTCGCTAATTGCAAATTTGCAGTGAGTGGCTCGGTGCGGTAGCTGCGCATTGGGTATATCCATATTGGCTCGAATTCTCTCTTCATTTGGGATTAAAGGGTAACAGTGAGAAGGGTCTGTTTTTTCCCCGGCGAAAAAAAGTCAATTTTGCATAGCGTTGATTGTTTATTATGCTTTCCTTGCAAATTGACATTTTGGTCATTTGATTGTGGTAAATAATACAAGGCTTTAAGTTTGTAAATGTTAGTCTGATTGCTTGTTGAGATAGAGGGGTTGAAGGGGACGCAAAGCTACTTTCTTGGAAAGAAATTGTAATTGATTGTTGTCGTGAGAAGTGGAGCGAAAGGAAGAGAAAAATAAAATCTGAACTGAAGCTTGCAGCTACAGTAAGTCCTCATTCAGCGGTCTAATTGTGATTTTGTCTTTGTTTTTTTAATTTTGTGATTTTGCTCTCGTGAATTTAAATGAAGTTGCCGTCTACCTCTGGTTTAAATGGATGTAAGATGGTATTAAATAAATAAATTAAAAAATTAACAAATATATAAAAGTAAAGGTGAAAAGACCAAGTTACCTCCTATCCTTTTTCGACTCATCTCTTCCACTCACGCATCGGCGCGGCACGACAACGGTGGCTTGAGGCGATAGGGGCGGCGCGGCGGCGGCGGCGCGGCGGGGGGGGGGCGCGCGGACGGAGGCTCGGGCCGGTGGCGGGGGGCGGTCTCCATGCCGCGCTGGCACGCAGCGGCGACTTGAGGCGATAGGCCGGCAAGGCGGCGGCTCGGGGCTTGGGCGACGCGGCGGCGGTGGCTCGGCGGCGGCGGGGGCACGGAGGCGGCGGGCTCGGGACAGCGGCGGGCAGGGGGCGGTCTCCGTCGCGGCCAGCTGGCCACCGCCGTGTGACGGCGGTGGTGGCGGCGCCGCCTCGCGGCCGACGCCGCACTGGGCTTACTTCGACGGGCCGTACACCATCGCGCTCGGCCACGGCGGCACGAAGCCAAATATCTCCACCATCGGCGCCGACCAGTTCGACGAATTCCACTCGCCGGAGAAGCTGCACAAGCTCTCCTTCAACTGGTGGTCTTCTGCCACATATGAACCCTTGTTTTCTCTAGCCAACTAGTAATTATGCCACATATGCAGTGGCGGGCCTATGAGGTGGTCCGGATATGCCGCGGCCCATCCAAAAGCAGGCCCACCCGAATCCCCCTCCCTTGCAATTTTCACATGGGCCTGAGTTACACGATCTCGGCGACGGTTCATCTCCCCGACTCTAACGTTGCGACCGCGATTCCTGCCTTGCCTGTGTGCGCGACTTCGTCCCTGCCTGTCATGCCGAGTGTCGACGATCCCGCGTGCATCGGCCGGTCCGGTCCTTGCCGACGATCTCGTCGGCGTCGTCGTGTCGGCCGTCCCGTGACGCGCGACGCGATCTCCCTGCTCCTGCTGCCTGCCTGCCACTAGTGACTGGTGTGCTGTCGTTGGTTGTTGCCTACTAGCCTGCTGTTTGTGTTGCTTGCTATCTGCTGCCCCGTGTAATGTGTTGCTTACTGCTCCTGTCTACTACATGATGCACTCCCCGCGTGCGTCCGTGGCTACATGTAGGCCAGCAAGACTCACCGGCTCTTGCTTTGCATTTGCAAATTGCATGCTCCTGTGATCTACTGCGACGCCGAGACGTTGCCGTCAGTGTAAACTGGGTGTTGACAAGGTAATGAGTTATTTAAACAGAAGTTTTGATGATTTCCATTAATAAATAATTCCATACGCGGAAATGCCTATTTAGACAGAACCACCCCCACTGACCTTCGGCTTGTCATCGTCGTCCTCGGCCCATCCACACCTAAAATCCTAGATCCGTCAATGCACATATGACCTCTTGTTTTGTCTAGCTAGCTAGCTAGTAATCCTCGATGATTTACTAGTCAATCAGCAAATCAAATCCTTTATGTCTATTAAGCAAATCCTCGATGATTTAGCTAGTAGTCCTTGTTTCTGATGCTATTCTAAGTTCATGAGTCTCTCTCTATATATAATGTTATATAATGTGCTATTACATATGAACAGAAATAATTACAATTGTTTCAAATATATTGGACCAAATATAATTATTTTTATTAAAATACAATATCAATGTGAAATTCCAAACCAGAGGTAAAATCACAATGTCCATCCAAAAGCAGAGGCAAAAACACATGGGTATTTTGGTATTTTTAAAAAAGTTAATATCGTTACAACAACATAATAAAATAAGAGCAATGTGCTGTTTCGTTTTAAAAAAATAAGACTAAATTAAAAAAAAAAGACAAAACTAACAATTTTAATATAAAATAAGAATAAATATACGAGAGCCCCATAATATTATTATAACTTTTAGTCTCAGGCTTTGATGTGTTGTTTACTCTTGCTGTCTCTAACTGGTTCCTTGGCATGGGTAATTGCTTGCTTCGAGCTTGCTTGAATTACAGTTCACCCTTTGCATGGTGGTTGTAGTCTGGAGCGAGTACCGTAATTCTCGAATATCTTGTTAATTTGCTGCAAATGCTATACTCTCTAAAGCGTCCTTGCATTGTATTTCCTAATCTCTTCCATATCGTTGTAGATATGAGGAATTTTTGGACATAGAGACTAGAAAAGATGTGATTTTTGTGAAAGGTGGGGGAAATTTTAGGAGATTAGACTGTGACGTTCATGATCTTGCGGTGAAGGAAATTTCCAGTGAATACATTGTTTAGGGGTTCTGTGGATGAATTTTGTTGGCTATCTGTAACGAACCTTCAGAAAATATGATTATTGTCTCTTTACATTTCAGCAAAAGTCTGTACATAGCATGATGATGGCTTGATGATTATGTTTTCATACATGTTATTAACTGCATTTATTAAAAATAAATTTGTCTTTAAAAAATTTTCTAATGTAATTAAATATTTTTTTATAAAAAATTTTCCGAAAAGTTTGTTACTCAAATTTTAAAAATAAACAGCCCTGAATCGTCGACGTTGTTAACTGAGCCAAATAGATCATGGAAAGGGGCTGCTCTCTTGCTTGGGGAATCGTGTGCATTGCTGTGCGTGAGTAACTTAGAGCAAGCTGAACACGCAAACCCTTCCCTCACGATTTCCCAGTGTCTTCTCCCCGACGTCTCCTCTCCCCGTGTGGGTGTGGCAGTGCCTGCGCATATTCTGGAAGCGCTCTTCTATGGAGATGGCCGACGGCGATGAAGGCAGCGCTTCTTGATTCTAGAGAGACGGCGACGGTGATGAAGATGGCCATGGGAGCAGCGATGCTTCTCGATCCGATAGCGACGACCGTGGGGAGCGGCGGCGCTTCTTGGTCCGCGGCGACAACTATGGGGGCGCGCCTGCTCCTCCCCTCCATGAACAGGACCAGTAGGTCGTTGCTGCCTCGAGTGCTCCGGGTGTTTTTTTTTATTTCCTTAGTTCGAGCCAAAAAGTTTGATGCGAATCGAAGAAACTTGCATTTTGGTTTGGTTGCTGTTGTGTACAAAAGTCAACCAAAGGCTACGTTTTGTTTCTCATGGTTAAATTTCTAGACACACTGGAAATGGCCTCAGCTCGCGCTTTCGCTCGTATATGCCTCGGCCCCAGCGATTTGTTTGGCTGCATCAAAAAGGAGAGTGACATTGCTGCGTGCAGCTCAGTGATGGCGTTGATAATGGCAGCTGTGCCGCTGCGGCGCTGCTGCATTTGGATGTGGCTCGGTGACGGCGAGAGAGAAGCGGCTGTGACGCTGCCACCCGCTTCCATGGTCTACATAGAGCTGCACCTCTCCTGTGCTTGCAGATCCCCTTCGAAGCCTCGCTCTGTTCATCTCTACATTCACACTAATTTTGTTTGCTTTTTCATTGACAGGACATGATGCTAGCTAGCGGAGCAAGCTTTCTGCAAATTCAACAACTCATCAAGATACTACATGTAGTTATATTCAGGTGTTCTGTTTCTCGTTTTGCCATTTCCATTAATTTGTTATGAAACATTCCCTCTAGCTTCTTGAGTTTACCAAAATGTTGGAGCAGCGAAATTATTGAGTTTGTTTATTTCGAGCTTCTTTTTAAAGAGATCATGCCTATAATTATAGGTCTCCAGAATAGTGATTTCATTTTGTGTTCCTAAATTACATCAATTGAAAATGAGAAAACACCCAAGTTCAAATCCAAAAAGAGCTTATGTGGAAACATTGTAATTTTGTAGCTGAGTTAACACACATAGTGTCGAAACTTGGTTTCGGCAATATGATTTCTGGGGTCGCAGTCAAGATCGCCAAGCACAATGGGTTGGAAGAAGAAGAAGGTTTAGACAGGTTCAGGCCTTCTCGAGAGGTAATATCCTACTCCTGTTTCGGTGGATTCGATCCGTCGAGTGTCTTTATTGATCTCACGATCTAAAGCAGAAGGCTAAAAGTTGATCTAGAATCTGATCAAGTCTAAGATATCCCTCAAGGAACGCCCCCTACCCCCCTTATATAGTCTTGGGAGAAGGGTTTACAGATCGGAAACCCTATCTTATTCTAAGTTGGTTTCCTCAATCTTATCAAACCGTGACTACAGGCCGATTGCCTTATCTCTATCGACAATCGTAACACCCAAGTCAAGTTCGGCTTACATATATGGCATGCGCAATCTATCCCTACCTCCAGTCGGATAAGCTTGCCATGTAGATACCCGATTGTCATAATCTTCACAGTAGCCCCCGAGTCCTTTTCAGTCGACGAGACAACTCAGCTTCAAACCAAAGCAGCACTCAACCAAAAAACCTCTTTGGCCGAGTGCTTTTGGCGCCGAGTGATTCCATCATCTCTGCCTGAATCTTTCCGAGTGGCTCCAAAGACTGTGAAGGGCTGAAAAATATCTCAAAAATTCTCAAAAATAAATATCTAGGTGCATCTCCTGATGCACCTAATTAGGTGTAGCCCCCGACTATGTGGTTAGTCAAAAACAGACTAAGCATATAGTCAAGAACTATAAAAAATCATACATATGTAATGCTTAGCTCATACTAAAGCAATTATAAAAAATCTCATCACTTCGGTAAGCTCATACTTATCCGAGTGAATTTGCCCGAGTCATCTCAGAACAAATAACTCAATCAACCCACATGGGTGAAAAGCACTCGGTAAGCTCATGCTTATCCGAATGGATTTGCCCGAGTCATCCCGGAACAAATATTTCAATCGTCCCTCATGGGAAACAAGTTCTTTCAATCATATGAAAAATATGACCAAATTATTAAATAGCTTACGCCATAATACTGGTCTCAATCTATAAAGATTTTCACCAAGGTGGAAAAATAGATAGCATTGATAAGATTACCTGATCAAATGCCAAAAAACCAAACAGCCCTTGTCATCAAGGCAGCTATAAAAACTTAGCTGTTGGTCACCTCCCAAGTTGCATCGTGCCAACTTCTCATGAAGTCAAGCAAACCGCGGTATGGAAGGATTTTCAAAGGTACAGGGCACTCGGACACGCGCATATTGCCAGGGCAAATCTACTTAAGCTCATCCGCTTAAGTCCCTAAGGACACGCGTCGGGCCACACCTTAGCTGGGCCGTAGATTTTCTTATGGGCTCGGCCCAATCACCAGAAAACCTAGCGCAACCCTCAAATCTTTCTATAAAGGCGTGAGGTCTTCCCCGCCTCTTCATCTTCCAAAAATTCCCCTTTTCGCAATACTGTTCATCAGTTCATTGCGGAGAACCCTAGACTCGTGCGCTCCTAAATCCATCCATCTAGGAACTCGCTTTCGCAACAACCAGCTTCCGTAGCCAAATCTCCCACGTTCCCTTGTCAAAACCCGACCTTTTCGGCGGATCCACTTCCCATCAACACCACTCTCATGACGGAGGAAAAGAGGATTCCGTTCGACCAATGGGCCGCTTCAGATGTGAGGGAATCCACCCTCAAGGAAATGGTGAAGCACGGCGTGCTTCCGCCAAAGGAACTTGTGGGATGGCGCCCGGCAGCGGGGGAGGACTTCCCGACCCCGAACACCGGTGAGCTCGTCGTTTTCACTTCTTTTTTCTATTGCGGGTTCAGCCTTCCCACCTCCGAGTTCTTCCGGGGGCTTCTGGATTACTATGGGCTTCATCTCTACCATCTGAACCCCAACTCAATGCTTCACATCGCCCTCTTCATTCATGTATGTGAAGCCTTCCTTGGCATCCTTCCTCACTTCCAACTCTTCCGGCGCATGTTCTATCTCAAACCACATCCGAACAAGGACCACCCTTGCGTCGTTGGCGGGGCAGGTTTCCAACTCCGCGGATCTCTCCGTAAGGAGTATTTTTCTCTTCCTTTGAAGTCTTCCATCAAGGGATGGCATGCAGACTGGTTCTACATTAGCAACCTAGAACCCAGCCTGCCATCTTTCGTCGGCCTTCCTCCCGTCCCCAGTCCATCATGGAGCACTGTTCCAGTAGCCCAGGATTGGGACGAGGCCAACGAGCTGCTCGCGAAAATCCTGGCGATGAAACAGAGAGGTCTTCGCGGGGAACAGATCACTCGGCACTTCATCAGGTGCCGACTGGCGCCGATCAAGGAACGGTCGAAGCCAGCCTTCGAGTATGAAGGCGGAACAGACCCCAATCGAAAAGATCTAGATCCACTCAAGTACGAAATCCTGAAGATCCGGATGTACAAACTCTTCTCATCTGGAATTACAGTTGAGCGGGCCCTCATTCTGCCGGTTCTTCCCTTCAGCATCCACCGACCTCCTCCTCCGGTAAACCGATTGGTTGCTTCATAGTATCTTTCAACCTTGACATCTTGTCTCTAAACATTGCACACTTTTTCTTCTGCAGGAAAACGCCTCTATCACCTCCAAGCCATACAAAGTGTCTCACGATGACGCGCCGCGTCGCCCCGCCAAGAAGCCGGCTGGCGGGATCAAGATCCAAGGCGACCCGGTCGGGAAGCGAACGGCGCCGAGTGAAGACTCGAACAAACGTGCGAGCAAGAGGAGGCTGATTATAGAGGACTCGGATGACGACGTCCCGGCTCCTCCCACCGAGACCCCACCTTTAAGGCGATCGCCGCGGACGGCGCCGAAGATTCGCCGGTCATCCAGGTATGCTCTGAAACCGAAGTCTGAACTCTTTCGTTGAAAACTTTCCTTTATCTTTACCCCTGCTGTGTCTACTTTCGCAGGAGGCCCCAGGACATAGATCCTGCCGGGGGAAGTGAAGGACCGACCCCAGCCACTGCTCCCGAGGCGCCAAGGCCAGCAGAGCCAAAACCTCGGAGCCCACAACCAAGTGCGAACGCTCCGGGGAAACAACCTTCGCCTCCGAAGAAGGATGCCCCGAGGAAGGAGCCCCCGGCCGCCAGTCGGGCTATCCCGACTGGAAACCCGGCAGCGGCCGGGAAACCTGAGGCCGCGGCTCAAGCGCCCCCGACTGGGGGCCACTCGGCGCGGAGCCAGAAGAAGGAGGCCAGCCGGGCCGCTCCACCTAAGCAAGCGGCCGCCGAAACCGGTGAGATTTGTTTCGAAGTACTCTTTCGCTCTTTTAATCTGAATCTTTCAAGTCCTCATTTGTCCTCCTCGTTTGCCAGCCACGGTAGAAGAGATCCCAGGTTGCGTCCTTCAAACCCGGGTTCCCCAATTAGAATCGAATGGCGGGACTCGGAGGGCGAGAGCGGGCATCGTCCGGACCGACAAGCCGAAAAAGATGAAAGGGATGCCCTTGTCAAGAGCCCGAACGAGGCGACCGGCGCTCAACGTAAGCCTTCGTCTTTCTCTTAAATTGTATCATCACTGTCTTTCAATCGGTCACTCTTCGCTTTCGCGCGCAGGCGTATTGCCGTTCAATGGCAAAATCGAGGTGCTTGGAGAAGTTGGTTCCCACCGAACTCTTTAGAGGACGTTCGGCGACAGTGAAGGCCACTCGAGAGGAGGCCGCGTCAAGGGAGGCGGCTCTAAGGAGGGAGATCACAGAGCTTCGGGAGGCGAATCTCGACCTCCGAGGATCAATCGGGAGTGAGCCCGTCTCTCCATTTTCTTCATGATTCTTATGTTAATTTCGGTTGTTGATGATCTTCCTTTGTAGAAAATTCTTCGGAGGTCCATTCGCTTCAAGTTCAGCTGGAGGCGGTCAGCCTCGACAAGGCCGAGATGGAGGCCGAGTTTGAAGGTAATCCTCTTTGGAGTAAAACTTCTTGTGCTGCTTTATTTCCGAGTGTTTTGAATGATCCGGGACTTTTGACAGCTTACAAGGTAAAGACCCGAGCCCAATACGACGTCTTGCTTGGGCGGATCAAACGAAGCGACGAGATGCGGGAAGAGGTCGCCAATGCCGCCATGCCGATCTTGCTGTCATTATTTGATCAAGGAGTTGGGACCAGTTCACTGGAGCCGATCGAAATTTTCGACAAGCTGCGACTGGCTCCCGACCGATATCTGGCCAATCTCACCGAAGCGGCCAGCATGGGGCTGGTCGGCTCTTGCACGAGACCAAGTCCTTTACCCCAGTGAATATCCACTCGGTCGGGAAGGCTTTGCGACGGAACAACGGACGAGCGGGCCTTGGACATGCCGAGTGAGGCGCAGGAGGCGGCGAAGAAAATATCCCTTGATGTAGTAAACAATTTCAAGATTTGATTTGTCTTTCTGACTTTGTCTTGTAAATATCGCATAACCATAACGCTCTGAAGTAGAATTTGTGGTATGTTTAGTTTATTTATGTTAATGCCTTGATCCGAGTTTTTGTGTGAAATTTCTTAAGTAATTTTCGTCTGACTGTCACCAAGCCTAGGCTCGATTAGGTCATCGGAAAACTCTCAGTCCTTAGACACTGAACTCGAATCGAAGACCATTAAACAATGATAAACCAAATCACGTACGGAAGTTGATGAGGAAAACTTAAACTTTATTGACATATTACCCGATTGCTAACTCAAGAAGTCATCTTGCTTGAGGTTGGCATCAAGGAAAACATGAAGCCTTAGCCGAATTAGACATAAAATCGTCGAAGATGCTCGATGTTCCAGGAGTTCTCCACCATAGACCCGTCTTCGCGCTTTAGCCGGTTTGCACCGAGCCGAGTCACTTCAGCGATTATGTATGGTCCTTCCCATAAGGGAGATAACTTGTGTCGATGTGGTCCGGATCTTGCGTAGGACCGGTCGCCAACAATGAAAGCTCGTGCTCGCACGTTGCGACCGTGGTATCTTCCGAGCCCTTGAAGGTATTTGGCCGATCGGATGAGGGCTGCCTCACGGGCCTCTTCCAATCGGGTGAGGTCATCCACTCGGTCGTGGTCGTAGCGTTCATCGTTGAAGCTGCGGACCGGAGGGACTCATATTCCATCTCGTTTGGCAACATGGCTTCGCGCCATAAACCAAAATAAAGGAGTTTGGCCGGTAGCCCGACGGGTGTGGTTCGCAGCGACCATAAAACCGAGGGCGTTCTTGGACCCACTTGCCGACATAAGGGTTTAGGCGGTCGAAAACGCGAGCCTTGATGCCTTGGAGGACCATGCCGTTGGCTCGCTCGACTTGTCCGTTGCTTTTGGGGTGAGCCACCGATGCGTAGCAGATCTTGATTCCGAAGTCTTCGCAGAATTCCTTGAAGATGCCTCCCGTGAATTGGGTCCCGTTGTCGGTTATGATTCGTTTGGGACGCCGAAGCGGTGCACGATGTTGAGGAAAAAGTCTCGTGCCTTGTCGCAGTAATTGTGGCGACCGGCTTGGCTTCAATCCACTTGGAGAACTTGTCGATTGCGACGAAGAGGTGTGTGAATCCTCCCGGAGCTTTTTGAAAGGGCCAACCATGTCTAGCCCCCATACCGCGAACGGCCGGAAAGTGGGATTGTTTGAAGCTCTGGGCGGGACATGGCTTTGTAGGGCGAAAACGCAGCCTTCGCAGGTTCGTACAACTTTATCCGCGTCGGAGACCACGGTAAGCCAGAAGAAGCCTTGCCTGTAAGCTTTGCCGACTAGAGTGCGTCGCCGCGTGGCTTCCGCATATGCCCGAGTGGATGTCTTGGAGTAGCGGTTTCCTTCTTCGGGTGTGATGCACCTCATTAGAATTCGGAGGGGCTTCTCTTGTATAGATCGAGTCAACCATGACATATGCTTGGCAACGACGCCGGACGCGTTCGCTTCATCCGGTCATCCGGCAGCTCTTCCGGGTTAAGATTTTGATGAGCGGCGTCCTCCGGTCGGCATCGGTCATGGCGACTTCGTTCGTGGTTTGCTCGGTGGGAGTTGTCTTTGCCGTGATGGTTGGTTCGTAGAGATGTTCGACAAAGACGTCTGTTGGGGCGGCTTCGCGCTTAGATCCGAACTGTGCTAGCTCATCGGCGGCTTCGTTGTTATGTCTCAGGACATGTGAGAGTTCAAGCCTGTCAAACTTGTCCTCAAGCTTGCGGACCTCTTGCCGGTAGGCCTCCATGGTGTCGTTTAGGCAGGACCAGTCTTTCATCACTTGATTGACGACCAGCTGGGAGTCGCCTTTCACAATAAGCCGACGTATCCCGAGTGAAACTGCGAGGCGCAGTCCATGTAGAAGAGCTTCGTACTCGGCAACGTTGTGTGAGGCAGAGAAGTGGAGGTGAAGGACATATCTTAGCCTTTCCCCAGTCGGAGAGATCAGCACGACTCCCGCTCCCAAGCCGGTGATCCTCTTGGATCCGTCGAAGTGCATGGTCCAGTGTTGGAGATCTTCCCGGGGCACGTTCTCTTGTTGTTCAGTCCACTCGGCCAGGAAATCCGCCAAGGCTTGTGACTTTATGGACGTCCTTGCCTTAAAAGTCAAGTCTAGCGGCATCAGCTCTAGGGCCCACTTAGCGATGCGTCCGGTTGCCTCGCGGTTGTGGATGACATCGCCGAGTGGGAAAGAGGTGACGACGGTGACCGAATGACCCTGAAAATAGTGTGCCAATTTCCTCGCGGTTATTAGAACACCATAGAGCAATTTTTGTACCTGAGGGTAGCGAATTTTGGCTCCTGCCAATACTTCGCTAACAAAGTAGATTGGCCTTTGAATCTTCTGAGCCCGTCCTTCTTCTTCGCGTTCGACCACAAGGACTGTACTAACCACTTGGTGAGTGGCTGAAACATACAGCAGCAGAGGTTCCTGGGGTTGAGGCGAGGCCAGGACGGGCGGCGTTGTAAGGAACTCTTTGAAATCTTCAAAGGCCTTGTTGGCTTCTGTGGTCCACTGGAAGTCGTCTGTTTTCTTTAGCAGTCTGAAGAATGGCATGCCTCGTTCGCCGAGTCGGGATATGAAACGGCTTAGTGTCGCCATGCAGCCAGTGAGCTTTTGGACGTCCTTTTGGTTACTCGGGGGCTTCATGCTTAAGATGGCGTTGATCTTTTCTGGATTTGCTTCAATGCCGCGATGTGATACCATGAAGCCGAGCAGTTTGCCTGATGGAACGCCGAAAGTGCACTTCTCTGGGTTTAACTTCATTCTGAAGGCCCGGATGTTTGCAAAGGTTTCTTCTAGGTCGGCGATCAGGTCTTCTTTCTGCTTGGTCTTGATGACAACGTCGTCGACATAAGCTTCAACGTTCTTGCCGATCTGCGTCTGGAAGCATCTTTGGATCATGCGTTGGTATGTGGCGCCGGCGTTCTTCGGCCGAAAGGCATGGTGATGTAGCAGTAGGCCCCAAACGGCGTGATGAACGATGTCTTCAGGCAGTCGGATTCTTTTAGGCTAATTTGGTGATAGCCCGAATAACATCCAGAAACTCGGGAGTTGGCGCGGTGTTGAGTCGACGACTTGGTCGATGCGAGGCAGCCGAGCGGATCTTTGGGCGAGCTTTGTTGAGGTCGGTATAGTCAACGCACATGCGCCATTGCCCCGTCTTCTTGCGGACCGGACTGGGTTGGCTAACCGTCGGGATGGAGGACTTCTTTAATGAAGCCGGCAGCCAAGAGTTTTGCGAGTTCTTCTTTGATAGCGTCTTTTCGATCCTGTGCGAATCTGCGTAATCGTTGTTTTATCGGTTTGGCGTCATCTTTGACGTTCAAAGAGTGCTCGATCACCTCCCTAGGAATTGCGGGCATATCGGATGGTTTCCAAGCAAAAACATCTTTATTATTTTGGAGGAAGGTGACGAGCGCGCTTTCCTATTTGGGATCTAGGTCGGCGCCGATTACGAGTTTTCAAGGGATCCGACGGATCAAGGGAGATCTTCTTGGTCTTGGCGTCGCCGGATCCCGATTTGGCTATCTTCTTCGCGGGGACTTCGCCCTCACCGAAGTTGATGCAGCCAATCGGACTTCTTGTTGGCCATGTAATCTCTCGCGAGATTGGACCATGTCGCAGCTCTCCTTATCGCAGTGAAGGCTTGCTTCACGTCGCCGCGAAGAGTGATGACGCCGTTGGGACCCGGCATCTTCATGCGAGGTAGGTGTAGTGAGGGATCGCCATGAACTTGGCAAGCGCAGCCTTCCGATGATGGCGTGATATGTGTTTTGAAGTCGGCCACCTCAAAGGTGACGTTTCTCGTTCGGAAGTTCTCTCGGGCTCCGAAGGTGACTGGGAGGGAGATATGCCCGAGTGGTGTAGAAGATAGCCCTGGGATGACTCCATGGAAGGGGCTGAGCTTGCCTTTAGTTCGGCCCTTGGGATTTGCATCTCATCCATGGTCTTGGCGAACAGGATGTTGAGGGCGCGCCCCCATCGATGAGGACGCGCTTAAGCTCGATGTTGCGGACCACGGGGTCCGGGACGAGTGGATAGCGCCCGGGTGAACCACTCGGTCGGGATGATCCGAGCGGTCAAAGGTGATGGCCACTTCCGACCATCGCAGATACTGAGGGACTTCGGGTTGAGCCGCATTGACCTCCCGGTCAGTTAGCTTCTGTTTCCTCTTGGACTCATAGGCTAGCGGCCCTCCGAAGATGTGGTTGAGCTCCCCCACTGGGTCTTGGAAAGGTTCGGCATTTTCAGCCGCGTTGTTCTTTTTGGCGCCTGATGGGCCAGCCTCGTCAGCCGGCTTCTTGTTGAGCTGCGCCGCGTATTGTTCGGCGAACCGCTTGTAGATGAAGCGAGTCCTTCGCGGCGTGCTTATGATTCGGATGATGGGTGCACTGGGCGTTCATGATGGCGTCGTAGGCGGCGACTCGGGGACGGCGTTGAGTGTTGGAGGTTGCGGCCACTAGGTCCTCAGATCGGCGCTTCCGATCTTTCTGGCCTTAGTTGCCGTTGTTGCCACCATCCTTCTTAGGATTACGGCTTCCTCCCACTTGCTTGTCCTCCCTTCTATCGGGCCGGTCTTGACGGGCGGCCTTGATGGCGTCATTGGATTTGGCGTATGAGTTCGCCGTCTCGAACATTTGCTTCACCGTCTTCGGTGGTTTGCGCCCGAACTTCCCGATGAGCAGCTCATCACGGACTCCCTTCTGGAAGGCGGCGATGATGATGTCATCGGTGATATTCGGGATCTTGTTGCGTTTCTCGGAGAAACGACGGACGTAATCCTTCAGGGGCTCGTCCGGCTTCTGGATGACGTTTTAAAGGTCGAAGTGTGTGCCGGGCCTCTCGAAGGTACCTTGGAAGTTGGCGATGAAGTGGTCCCTCAGCTCGCTCCACGAGCCGATTGAGCCTCTTGGCAGGCTCGTGAGCCAATTTTTGGCTGAGTTTGCGAGGGCCACGGGCAGGTAATTGGCCATAGCCTTGTTGTCGCCACCTGCAGCACGGATGGCGAGGGTGTACACAGTTAGCCAAGATTCAGGGTTGGTCTTGCCATCGTACCTTTCAATCCCTATAGGCTTAAAGCCACTCGGCCAGTGCACTCGGCGGAGATCCCGAGTGAAGGCTGGTACTCCGTCGTCGCCGCTATCGGGTGATCCCCTCCGATCTTCCCGAGCGCGTCGGTCGCGCTCCTGGTAGCGGCGATCGAGGACCTCCCGCAGATCACTCGGCGGGGTCTTCGGTTGGCTGGTTGGGTAGCTGGAACTGTTGCGGCGGACTCGGTGATGGACGGGTGGACGTCCATGTCGCTTGTCACGGAGTCGGCCGTCGCTCCGATACTTCAGTGTGGACTCGCGGGGTGGGCCTCTTGGCCTGGTCGTCGACCGATCCGGCTCGGGCCTCTTATAGTCTCCTGACCTTAGAGGCGGAGCCGGCTCTCGTCTGGCGTTTCCGCCACAGATTCAGCCGGCCTTCGTGCCGAGGTGGTGGGATGGCCGTTAGCCGTGGCAGCAACGATGGTCTTGATCTTATCGAGTATCGGAGTCACGTTGGCGGGCGCCGTCTCCATGACGGTGTCTAGGAGGGTAAGTGCGGCGACAGCGTTCTGCTGTGGCGTTTGGAAGATGTTGGTGTTGCGAACCCGCGTTTGGAGTATGGCCTCCTGGGCAGATCGTCCGGCTGTTCGTAGATCCTGCTTCCTCTTGTCAGCCTCGTCCTTGCGTTGTTTCTCCTCCTCGGCTGTCTTGCGCTCGAGCTCCACCCTGGCTCGCTCTTCTTCGGCAAGCCTTCTGGCCATGGCTGAGTCGGACTCGTCCGGCTCGGCCATGAGGACGTCAAAGCACTTTGGCTCACAGTCCATGCGGCAGTCGGAGTTGTCGACTTCGTCTGAAGGGATGCCGTAGAGGTATCCATTGAGCTCCGAAGATGAGCAGGAGCCAAATGATGGGAGGATGACAGCGACCTCCCTTGATCCTGGGTAACCCGGATCTGGATCGTTCCAGTCCGAGTTAAAGCTTGGGGGTGTGGGTTCCTCCGAGTGGGTCGCCGCCGACTCGGGGGAGAGAAGTTTGCTGAAAATCTCGGCGACATTTGGTAACCCAAACGGCACTGAGAGGTCTTCATCTGAGTAGATCGCTTCCGTCGGGGAGGCGAGAAGATTGGCGCAGATTTCGGCGGTATTCGGTAATCCGAATGGTGCCGAGTGAAGTCCGTTGTCGGAGAGAGTAGATCGCATCTTGGTCTTCAAGATGTCGTTGTAGATCGTGGCGCTGTTCGAAAGTCCGAACGGCGTCGAGTGGATTTCTCCTACCGACTGGTCCGAATCCGAGTCGAAGGAGGAATCGTCGACGAAGTTGGCGGCGAAGTCGCCGAATCTTGAAGGAGATCCCATCACGCTTGTCAGCGAGATTTGTTGAAGAAGTCTCGACGCGCGGTCCCCTACCTGGCGCGCCAACTGTCGAAACTTGGTTTCGGCAATATGATTTCTGGGGTCGCAGTCAAGATCGCCAAGCACAATGGGTTGGAAGAAGAAGAAGGTTTAGACAGGTTCAGGCCCTCTCGAGAGGTAATACCCTACTCCTGTTTCGGTGGATTCGATCCGCCGAGTGTCTTTATTGATCTCACGATCTAAAGCAGAAGGCTAAAAGTTGATCTAGAATCTGATCAAGTCTAAGATATCCCTCAAGGGACGCCCCCTACCCCCCTTATATAGTCTTGGGAGGAGGGCTTACAGATCGGAAACCCTATCTTATTCTAAGTTGGTTTCTCAATCTTACCAAACCGTGACTACAGGCCGATTGCCTTATCTCTATCGGCAATCGTAACACCTAAGTCAAGTTCGGCTTACAGATATGGCAGGCGCAATCTATCCCTACCTCCAGTCGGATAAACTTGCCATGTAGATACCTGATTGCCATAATTTTGTAGCTGAGTTAACACACATAGTTTTTTTTTCATTAAGTGTCTTCATTTGAGCAATATCCTATTGAAAAGATTATTCTAAGAGATTACTTCATTTCCTAGCAGTTACTTATCAAAGATATTACTTCTAACAAGCCAAATACATTTGCAAATCAAAGTGATGAGCCAATTGTAGATTAACCTTCCTAAATTATTGTAATATTTTAGCTATACCCACGTTACTAAATTTGAATTTGTTGAAACTATAATTTGGATCTCACAAATCCATTGGATTATAATTGATTACTTGTGATTCTTCATTGGATTATTTTGCTTAGGCTATGGCACTATGTAATCAAACCATTGGATAATAGCATCTACTTCATCAGATATGCCCTTAGGCATGGCCATACATCACATTGAAATAGCACATGGAAGAAGTGGTCAATTAGCTAGAGCAAAAGGTGCTTAAGCTATACTAATTGCAAAAGAAGATAAATATTCCATTTTAATGTTAAAAGGGACAATAATGTTAAATTGCTGAGGTTTCTATCAGTTTCCATTCTATTTGGTTATCACATGCTTTTCACTTCATGAGTATGGCTTATTTTCTCTCAGCAAAGAACTTTGTACAAGAGCCAAAGATACAGTGGGAAGCGCTATTGGCAGTAGTTGGTTAATGTTCATTGTTCATCTCAGCTCAGTGTTATGAGTTTGTACAGGTGCTTGTTCAAGTTCTGCAGATGTTGTAGGGTAAGAGCTTTCTCTAAAAGCTTTCCCCTCGACAAATATTCTATTAGCTGATTTCTTAATTATCTTTTTGTATATCTCTGTTGTCGAGGGGCTTTCAGTTCTAACTTGTACACGCTATCTTTTGTTCTAGGTTCCAGCTGCAAGTCAAATTTTGGTGTTGTGCTCATTTCAATGTTCTCTACTGCTCTCAGGTATTTTCTAGGGCTATATCCTTTAGTCATATGTATTAACTAAACTTGTAGACCAGCTACCCTAATATTCCAGTTCGTCATCAATTAGTAGAAAAAGTCCTAATTTCTACAAGCTATCTTCTGTCCTAGGTTTCAGCTGTGAGAGAAGTGTTGTCGTAGTGCTGATTTCCATGCTCTCTAATAATCTTATGCAAACATGTATTTTCTAGGGCGTTTCCCTTTAGGCTATGCATTGACAATACTTAATGATTGTATTTGTAGGCAACTACATTAATATTTCAGTTCATTGTCAATTAGTACGAAAAAAGGTATCAGTTATGTTGCTGGTACTACTTATGTAAACAAAAGAGTTTATGATAATAAGAATCTCCCATCAACTGCTGTGCCTCCACTGTGAGAGGGATATGCGTTGTAACATACTCTTGATGAAATGATTATCCTCCATCGTTTTCATTGTTTATTAATTATTATACTGGCATAATTGTAGTGCCCATCTTAGATATGTAATGCCATCACTTTGGATGTAAAACAAGAAATTTATGTTCAGATTTTCTTTATGTGTGCAAGGGTGCAAAGTACAATTGTGATATGTTGAATAATTAATAATGATGGATTTGGTGTATTTGGCATATCTAATTTTTTGGTTTAAGCAAATTTAGCAACCAAAGGTAGTATATGGATTGCAAGCTTATAATTAGGACAACGTGATTAATTGGTGTTCTTATGGTAAATGCCTACTTCACATAGCCAATCTAGAACTTATGTTTCTCTTTTTATCCTCACAATAGCACTAGAATTCTTATGTTTTAAATTTTTATCGACCAAGTGTATTGAAGATATTCTTTACTGACTTTTTCTATTTGAACACATGCAACCATGTAATTCCAAGCCTAAGCATGCATGCTTAGTGCTTAGAATTATTTTTTAATCAACATGCATGCTTGTGTGAGCATGTAATATAAATTCGGTTGATCAGATCCCCAATGAAATAAATGAGCTATCAATTGTAATGTAAATTCGGTTGATCAGGTCCCCAATAAAATAAATGAGCTATCAATTTACCCAACTTTTTATAATTCAAAGGTTGCATGTGGTTAGATGGGAACATATCATATGCACACAAGCCTTAACTGGTACACATTATGCACACCAACTAACAAATATCACTAAAAATCTATAAAAAATATACATGTATTTTGAATAAGTATTATATGTACGTGCAAAGTCCCATCTTCAAATTAATCCTACATAGAGAGCAACAAAAAGACAATTTTGACAGACTTACAGTATTAGAGCTGTCAGAATTTTTGTTTTTTTGTTACGGCTAAAGTATAATGAATTTAAGATTAAGATTTTACATGTTGGTATAATACTATTGGAAGTATATGCACAAATTCTTTTAGATTTTTTGGTGACATTTGTTAGTTGGGGTGCACGAGTGTGCATGTGAAGCTTATGTGCACATGATATGTTTCCTGGTTAGATAAAAAAATTCGCTCTATTTATATTACTAAATATATCTGAGAGATTAATCGGGTTTGTAGCAACATGCAACGTGCACAGAGAGAAGCCCAGTAACGTTAACTCTCTTTTTTTAAGCCAATAGTAGTTGTTTGGGTAATATTAGCGTTCTATACTATTCTATACTCCAAAGTTCTATACTCTAATGTGGTAGTGTTAAGAGTGGCCATTTTGCGAATTTCATGAATCTTGAGCACGTGAGACTATTCAAACAAGCAAGCATAAAGCAACTGTATTGTACTGCATTGCTACAAACAAGGTATAGCAAATTAAAGCCAATTTATTTCATTGGGGACCTGGTCAACCGAATTGATCTGCTCACACAAGCATGCATGTTGGTTAGAAAAATAATTCTGAACATTGTGTGCTTATATTTGGAATTACATGGTTGCATGTGTTTAAATGAAAAAAAATCGGTATTCTTTACCTATTCACTGTAAGCAATAAGGCCTACTCTTCATTGAAAAGATCATGTTTAGATCCCATAATCACCTACATGCATCTTATTGCTTGACAATGTCTGCTCTATTAAGAAATTCCGTAGAGGATTGTTTACCTTTATTTGATTCACATTTTTTCCTTTACGGGTAACATAACTTTGTTTACGAGATTGTCACAATATCCTTTTTCCTGCTGAAAAATCACAAGAAGCATTCAAATATGTGATTTTTAGGCAATTTAATTGGTTTATTTGAAATAAAAACTTCCAGTCATTCATTGTTTGCTGTCAACAAAATGTATACCGATATTTCTTCCATGTATGGCATGCATGTGATCTTTATTCAGGTACCTTCTGTCAAGTGTTCATTTTCTCTGTCTGATGTGAGGGCATGTGTATCTTCAGTTTACAAACATTTTCTTTTCTGTCCATGAGTCATTAGTCTAATCGTTTTTTAACTGTTTTGTGTTCCAAATTTTCAAAACTATGTCCTAAACCTTAGCAATGCAATAATTCTTGTCGGGTAGGAGTTACTAGGCAAACTAATAGGTATGGAATTGTTCGACCTTATCACATGTTGTTTAGGATTAATGGAGCTCAATGCAGTTAAAATAAAGATTAATAATGCATTAGCACTCAGGCATGATGTGAGTTTGTTTTAATTTACTATATTGATCTTTTCATGAATAGGAAGTGTTATTTAGTAGATAATGACAAGATGCTCTGCTATTTGAATAACAAGAGTTTCTGGTGACAAAAATTACCCAAGGTTGTCACTATTCATCGGGTCATTTCTTTCAGCCATTTCCTATGAACTTGCTTTAGCAATCTCTTCCATTAATGCTAGCATCTATTGTAGCCTCAAATCTCAGTTTAATCTCATTGTAACAGTAAATTGTTAAGGTTGGAATTTGGCAGTTTTATATGCACCAGCCTATTGTTATCCGAGTAGATTTTGCTTATCCGAGTAGATTTATAGTTGCTAGCTAAAAATATATCCATGGGATCTTTATGTTGCACTGGCACGGATTGACCTAGAAACAAGGTTATATCTTTATTTTATTTTTTGCAATTTTTCAGTAAGGTGTTACTAGCCAGGGTATAGTATGTATTCGCATGTGCGGTTAAATTTGATCTCATTAACTAATGTTTGTTTTTATCTTACTTATATTTACATTTCAACTTGATCAGATTCTTCAGGATGTGTTGACTATTGCTGCGAAGTGATCAACTGAAGTTGTTGGGTCTTTTGTTCTTTAAGAATTGTTTAGTCTGCTAAATATACGACCTTTCAACATATGGCATTCACTCCATATGATGCCAAAGCAGTCTCACGGTATATACATAGAAGCAATTAATTAATTTTCTGTTAATTTTGTGCTATTATGTAATGAATAAAAGAATTCATCTCAAAGGGTAAGAAGTGAAGTTTCAATAGGGATGTTATCGGTTGATAATAAAGTGGCCATTGCCTTGTAGTTGCAAATACAGTGTTAATCTTGAAACTATATATAAGCATATGCCATTAATTTATTCTTAACTCATCGTTTTAATGCCTTGAGGCGGTCCGCAAGGGCGCGGCCCAACATCTAGTTTGACACTGTTTGAGCATTAAAGCAGGTTTCCAAAGCAGGCCTAATGTTTGACTAGAGAATCCTGAAGAGTTGAAGAGTAAGGAATAGATTCACTTTAGGTCTCTCATCTTGACATCGAGTTTATAATTCGTTTGTGAACCGCAATAACAGGTATAATCCACCCCCGAACTCGTAAAATCGTGTCAACTTTCATTCCAAGGAAGTATGGCTCTCGGTTTCATCCAACGTGGCGCTTTGGTTCTAGTCTGCTGTGCTGAGTCAGTGCGGGCCTCACATGTCAGCAACCAACTATTTTCTCCTCTCTCCCCTTCTCCCCTCTTTCCCATCCTCACCAGGCCATGGGTGGCATGGATAGGGACGGCGGTCGGCATCCGATGGGCGGCGATGGAGGGGGGAAGGGCCGAGAGAATGGCGGGCGACAGGGAGAAAGGCCGACTCCGTGCCGGGTGACGGCGCCCAAGCGGAGAGGTCGGCCAGAGGCAGCCCGACTACTCGCGAGGCTGTGATAGCTTCTCTTCTCTTCTCTCCTCGCGGCAGCAACGGCGGGATCTGATCAGGCGGCCCGTGATGTGGCATCAGCGAGTGTCGTCTAGGACAGGACTCTAGGCCACGCTTCTCGTCGTGGCGGCCATGCTGGTAGGATTCCCATCCCTCCTCCCGTGCCTACACGTCCATCCCGCTCGGTTGCACCTCCCACTAGGCCCGTCTCATCCCCGGCCATCGATGCCTAAGCGAAGAGGTCGACCAAGGGTGGCCCAACTGCTCACAAGGCTGCGACGGTGAGTCACGATCTCTGGCTGCAACGACCTCGGTAGGATCCCCATCCCTCCTCCACCGATGTCGACCCCCTCCTTTATGCCGCCATCGGTCGCCACTGCCTGCACCCTATGGCCCCACGCATCGCACGCAACACCTGCTCCCATGCCGCCAACACTCTCCTCCTCGCCTAGACAACCATCCTCATCCCCGCCCACTGATGCCGCTGAGAAAAAGGGCAGAAAGAAACAGAGAGAGGGAGAAGGAGAGGATGGGTCACTGACATATGGGGTCCATCAATTTTTATTTTTTAATTAGACTGAATGCCCTAACACGTGGGTCCCACGCTGACTCAGCTTTCACGTCAGCCAAAACCAGGCACTATTCTGCCCTGGGATCTCAGGTACATTGGTTTTGCAAATTGAAGACCGCGTTATACCTGGTATTGTGGTTTAGAAACGAATTTCAAACTCGGTGTCACGATGAGGGACCTAAAATAAACTTAACCTGACGAGTGATGCTGAATGGGCCAAGGGGAGGTTCGCGATAAGGCCTTTCCAAAGCCAACCAGTGATACCTCATGTAACATAGAATAGAAGGGTTCTCTTCGAACCGAGTATCAGGCGTACCTTAGATCTCTTCTACCCAGGAATCGGGGATGTCTCCAATCATTTATACCCAACACATTAATATTTTATTTACACCTGTCGATTCTAATGATCGGCAATATAATTTATAGGGTGTACTAGATCAAGGAGAAATGGTGACACAGATGTTTATACTAGTTCAGGCTCTCAGTAAGAGGTAATATCTTACTCGAGTTGTATGTAGATGAGATCTATGTCAATTGTGCACCACATGGCATAGGAATAGCCCGTGGCGTGTATCGAAGAATGATTAACGTATCCGGGTCGTGGAGAGTTGCCCCTCTCAGAACCCCTGCCGAGGATTATAAGAAAAGTATCTAGTCAGTTACAACTAAATCTTTCTATTCTATCTATAAAAGATATGCATGATCCTTGGGATTTATATCTTATCTCAGGACCTCTCTTTCTTGGATTACAAGTAAGCCGCATGGGCTCAGGGTACTCGGCCCACCCCATGCTATGTGGCACAAAGGCCCAACATGAGGTACCTAGGTTTCGTGTACCCCATAGTAGCCCCGACTCTATACTTTGTTGAGCATAAAACCAAGTGGAGAGTCAAGAACAAAAGCTCCCAATGGCATGTGGTTGAATAAGACAACCTCCAGGAGATTTGCCTCATCCCACAGAGCCAGCCAAATGGTGAAGGTGAGGAAGCTAGTCAACGATGACGAAGTCGACCAACACGAGGATGTGGCCGCTCGGCAGTGGCAGATGTATCCGACGTGGAGGCGCAGCTCCCAGTTAGTGGTGATGAAGCTAGCCAGTGTGGGGACGTGGTGATTTGGTGGTGGCGTAGGCAGCCGATATGGAGATGTAGCTCCTAGTCAGCAGCGGAGGAGCTGGCCAGCACAGGGACGAGGTCGCCCGACAGCGGCGTAGGCAGCCGACCTAGAGACGTAGCCCCTAGTCAGTGGCGGAAGAGTCGTCCAGCACGGGGATGAGGTCGCCCGATGGTGGCATAGGCAACTAGCCTACAGACGCAGCCACCAGTCAGCTGCAAAAGAGCCGGCCAGCACGGGGACGAGGTTGCTTGGCGGCGGCGGCGTAGGCAGCCAGCCTGGAGGCGTTGTTAGTGATATGCCCTAGAGGCAACATGGAGATGTTGGATATCATGGTCAATGTTTATGTATAAATGAAATAAAGTGTTATTCAGTTCCATGAAATAGATATCTTGTATTGATCAATAAGTACGTGACTTATTTATGAGACTCTTTATGTATGAATATATTTCTAAACGATCCTCGATCATATGTCATATTGTTGGAACAAATATGATTCTAAGATCGGCATGTTTATTGATTGATGATCATGTCTCACAGATCATGGGTATGGAGATACCAAATCAATAAACATGGACATATGTGTTAGAGAACACATTGTTGGATAGACCCACCATGAGACACTATAGCAATTAATGTGCCATTAGTTGGTCTCGGGTAGTGTTGGTACAAAGTCCTTAGACCCGAGATCACCATGGATTCCAACATGTGTATTAGCCTACTTTGGGACTACCAAACGCTATTCCGTAATCGGGTAGTTATAAAAGTAGTCTTCGGGTTTGCTATGAAACATGGAGTGGGATGTGAGTGATCAAGATGGAATTTGCCCCTCCTTTGGAGAGATATCTCTGGGCCTCTCGAGGTAATGGATTGTGGAAATGCATGGCCATGCTAAGTTGATTGAGGAGTCAATCAACGAGAGATAATCCAATACGGTTCGAGTGAATGGTTAAGCTATTGAAGGGATGACACACATCTTGCCTATAGCTTAATTGGTATCGTGAGGCAAAGGGATTTGTGTACACATTACAGGTTTAGAGCCGATATTATATTCTTGTATGCTATGGTGTCAATATATGGAGGCACATATTATATTCTTGTGTACACATTACGTGGAGGCGCCACTATTGACGTGTCGCTGAGTTGGACTCGAGCGACGATTGGCTAAGTTAGACTATAGCCGAAACCGAGTATACCGAACCTACGAGTCGCACGCTTATGGGGATAAGAATAGACATTCGAGTTGGACTCGGATACGGCTCGATCGGATAGAGATCGATCGGATAGAGTCCTATGGGCTTACGAAGTCCGCGGCCAATTCTATGAGATTCGGATAGGATCCGATTCAAAATAGAGTCCCGATGGGCCTCTAGGCCCAACCGCAACTCTATATAAAGGGGGAGGGTGGAGAGTTACGTCAATCGAATTAACCGAATCAATCGATTTGGCGCAACGAAGTCGGCGAGATCAATCTCCACGGAAATCCTCCCCACTTTCGAGCCAAACCCTAGCCTTGCATCACGTGCTAGCACACGGGTGTTCGGCATTCGTCCCCGGACGTGTGGATACTGGTAGAGCCTTGCTACATTGCGCGCTGTTGATCGGCTACGAATCGGCTGCAATCGGAGCGAGGTGATCGGGCGATCGGCGACGAGAACGCGGTCGAACGACTCGGATCGATCTGCGACATCGGCGAATCGGCTCTCCCGGGAATCGGCGTCATCGGCCGACACGTTCCGATCGGATAGTCCCGATTGGCTATTTTCGCTGCATACTCCAATCGGTAACGATCTATCGACCCTTACTTGCAAGTGTTCATTGTTTGCGCGGTAGAAAAGTTTTTGTTTTCGGCTAGCGTAGCCTCCGCGTAACCCTTCGGTGGTATCGAGCTAATCTTGCTTAGTTCGGGTTTTAGATTGGATACGAAACAAGTTTAGCACACGGGTTGATTAGATCAATCGGTTTTACGGGATCTGTTCAGAGAGAGTAGATGGTAATTGCGTTCTTTGATAGTGTATCGAACGACGTAATGTGATTACGTCGAAGCAATATCAATAGAACTCGGGTTGAGTCGGTTTCGGGATAGTGTTCCTTGATAGTGTATCGGAACGGTATAGTGTGATTATGCCGAAGCTATCTCATAGTCTAACTTTGTTTGCTGCCTCGCGCCTACGCAAACCATCTCCCTTGATAATGTATCGGGACGGCCTAATGTGATTATGCCGATATGGTTTCCATAAGTGATTTCATAGATTAGATCTATGAATTTCGTGTGGTGTTCGGGCGCGCCCGTAAGCCGCGAGGGGGCGGCTTCCTCGAGCGGGACCGCCGTGTGCGTACCCCCTTATAGGTCGTCTCGATGCCGTATCTCTCGCGATAGGTAGAAAACGTTCTATGCCTAACTTGTTTTTGCAGAGAATGTTTTGAGATGATATGACCCTATTGTATGTATGAGATACATGTGATGCGTGTAATATTCTTTCACACGTGCAATGCTTGTAATATTCTTTCACGACCTACGAGTCGATGTAATCTTCAATTAGAGCTTCTATAGTAGTAGCTTAGTTTGAAGAAAAACAAGCATCATGCACATTGGAAGATGGTGCCGAAGATGGAGATTCTCGCGCCGGCATGGAGATGGAGATCACCATGTGAAGGGGGCCATACTATTTCATTATATGCTGTTCTACTTGCTTTCATATATGTGATATGTTTGTTTGATAGGATAGCATCCTCGCAAAATTAAGTAGTAATGATGCCCTTCCAAATGTTGTACCCGTCATCGTTATGCTCGTCAATGGTGGGTCTGCCAAAACAAAGTGCCATTCTCTATCATAACACGAGGAGGTATATGTCGGACATATACAACAGAATATTTGGTTTACTTAACAAGGCTATCAAAACAGTTTTGGGCCTTGGGGCATAGGTTGGCGCCGGGGCATGGAGATGCCACACCAATAACAAGAGTCACATAGAGATGTGATTAGCAAGGTGTTGCTTACCGATGTTGTTAATTTTCTAGCAGTGATGCCAAAGCTCACTAGAAATTAACTAACATGGATCTTGACCCAATACGTAACCTAGAGGGAAGGTGTAAAATACGTAATGGGAGTCTAATGTTAAATTGTTTAACAATGGACATAGCATAAACATTGTACTAAACTTTGTTTTTCCGTTGTAGAATAATGACGGCTAATACTACACCCAAGTGCTTTCAATTTGCGATCTATTCTCGAGAAAGAAAAATTAAACGGAACAAACTTTATGGATTGGTATCGCAACTTGAGAATTGTTCTCAAGCAAGAGCGTAAGGAGTACGTTCTTGAAGTACCTTATCCGAGGATTTGCTTAATAATGCCACTGCAATCGCACGGAGGGCTTACGAGAAGCACACTAATGAGCCCTAAATATAAGTTTGTCTCATGCTTGCTACAATGTCCCCCGAGCTTCGAAGCAATATGAGAAGCGATGTTCACACTATTATTCGGGACTGCGTGGCATGTTTGAGAACCAAGCTCGGGCCGAGAGGTTCAACACCTTGAAGTCCTTGTTTGCGTGCGAGCTTGTTAAGGGAATCCCGTCATCCGCATGTGATAAAGATGATTGGCTATATCGAGAGTCTTGAGAAACTAGGTTTCCCTCTTAGCCAATAGTTGGCTACGATGTGATTCTCCGGTCGCTCCCTCCGAGCTTCGAGCCATTCATATTAAATTATCACATGAACAATATAGATAGAACCTTGGCCGAATTACATGGGATGCTAAAGACAGTGAGGAGAGTATCCAGAAAAACGGTCATCATGTGATGATGATGCGAAGGCTAAGCGCAAACCACTGTCAAGAAACTTTGCACCAAGAGGAAGTTAACTCCCGATGAGATCGCGAGTGCCTCTAATGCAAAGAAGGGCAAAAAGGGTCGGCGGCATCGACGATGTCGTTTGCTTCTATTGCAAGGAGAGAGCCACTGGAAAAGGAACTGCAAGAAGTACATGGAGGATCTCAAAAAGAAGCAAAGTACGACTCTCTTCAGGTATTAATGTTATAGACATTAATCTTACTACTTCACCTACGACTCTTGGGTATTTGATACCGGATCGGTAGCTCATATTTGCAAATGTTGCGGGAATGAGAAGAAGTAGAGGCTTAAGAAGGGGTGAGGTGAACTCGCGCATCGGTAATGCAACAAGCATTGCTACGGTTGTTGTCGGCACAGTACCACTTCATCTACCTTCAGGATTAGTTTTGGAATTAAATAATTGTTATTGTGTTCCAACACTATGTCAAAACGTTATTGCCGCTTCGTGTTTGCAAGCGGTAGGATATGATTTTAGATCAATGGACAATGGTTGTTCAATATATCTCGAGATATGTTCTATTTTCATGCTCCATTGGTGAATGGATTATACGTTTTGAATCTTGAAGCATCTCCCATCTATAACATTAATACGAAAGACAACTCTCTAATGATACAAACCCCACGTTTATCCGGCATTGTCGCTTAGGCCATATAAATAAGAAACGCATGGAGAAGCTCCATAAGGATGGATTGCTTCACTCTTTTGATTTTGAATCATTTGAGACATGTGAGTCTTGTTTACTTGGTAGGATGACAAAGGCACCTTTCACGGGACACAGTGAGAGAGCAAGTGACTTTTTGGCACTCGTACATACCGATGTATGTGGACCAATGAGCTCAACGGCCGAGGTGATTATCAATACTTCATTACCTTTACGATGACTTTAGTAGATATGGTTATATCTACTTAATGAGGCATAAGTCCGAATCCTTTGAAAAGTTAAAAGAATTTCAGAATGAAGTACGAATCATTTAGGAAAAACAATCAAGTTTCTACGATCGATCGTGGAGGGAATACTTGAGCTAAGAGTTTGGTAATCATCGAAAGATTGTGAAATTGTTCCATAGTTGACTCCGCCAGGAACTCCACAATGGAACGGAGTGTCCGAATGGAGAAATCGCACCTTCTTGGACATGGTGCGGTCGATGATGAGCCAAAGTGATCTTTCGTTATCCTTCTAGAGATATGCTCTTGAAACATTGCGCTCACACTAAATAGAGTTCCATCTAAATCGTTGAAAAGACACCATATGAGATATGGACGGGCAACCCCTAGTTTGTCTTTTCTCAAAATTTGGGGATGCGAAGCTTATGTAAAACGTTTACCCGACAAGCTCACACCCATATCGACAAGTGCTTCTTTGTGGGATATCCTAAGGAAACTAAGGGATATTACTTTTATAATCGGGAACAAGGCAAAGTGTTTCTTGGAGAAAGAGTTTCTTTCAAGAAGGGTTAGTGGGAGCAGGGTGCATCTTGAAGAAGTTCAAGAAACACCGAAAATGTTTCAGCGACCACGTAACCACAATAGGAGGAGCAAAGTGTTGCGCCACCGGTTGTAGATACACCAGCCCCACTGAGGACGAAAGATCACGTCGTGCGCCCGACAGTACACAGTGCGGAACAACGTGATATATTGTTGTTGGACAACGATGAGCCTAAGACCTATAAGGAAGCGATGGTGGGACCCGATTCCAACAAGTGGCTTGGAGCCATGAAATTCGAAATAGAATCCATGTACGACAATCAAGTTTGAAACTTGGTTGATCCACTGATGGTGTCAAAACCATTGAGTGTAAATGGATTTTGAAGAAAAGACAGATATGGATGGAAATGTTCACATCTATAAGGCGCGATTGGTGGCGAAAGGTTTTAAACAAATTCAAGGAGTTGATTATGATGAAACTTCTTGCCCGTTACAATGCTTAAATATATTCGGATTATTCTAGCGATTGCTGCATATTTCGATTATGAGATATGGCAGATGGATGTCAAAACGGCTTTCCTAAATGGAAACCTAAGCGAGGATGTATACATGATACAACCTCGGGGTTTTGTTGATCCACAATCGCCGAAAAGATATGCAAGCTACGAGATCCATTTATGGATTGAAGCAAGCATCTCGGAGTTGGAATATTCGTTTTGATAATGTAATTAAAGGGTTTGGTTTCATCAAAAACGAAGAAGAGTCCTATGTTTACAAAAAGGTAAGTGGGTGCGCAATTGTATTTCTAATCTTATATGTGGATGACATATTGTTAATTGGAAATGATATCCCTATGCTAGATTCCGTCAAGTCTTCATTGAAAAATAGTTTTTCCATGAAATTCTTAGGGAGGAAGCATACATATTGAGCATTCGGATCTATAGAGATAGATCCAAGAGGCTAATTGGATTAAGCCAAAGTACATAAATTGACAAGGTATTGAAAATGTTCAACATGCATGATTCCAAGAAAGGTTTATTGCCCATGTCACATGGCATTAATCTTAGCAAGAATCGGTGTCCTCGACACATGATGAGTGGAATAAGATGGGTATGGTTTCATATGCTTGGGTAATTGGATCCATCATGTATGCCATGCTTTGTACACGTCCCGATATCTCGTACGCTTTGAGTGTTACGAGCGAGATACGCCGAGATCCAGTGAAGGTCACTGGATCGCCATAAAGAATATCCTTGAGAAGAACTAAGGATATGTTCCTAGTCTATGGAGGTGAAGAAGAGCTCGTTGTAAGTGGTTACACCGATGCTAGCTTCCAAACGGACAAGGATGATTATAGATCGTAATCTGGGTTCGTGTTCTGCCTGAACGGAGGCGCAGTCAGCTGGAAGAGTTCCAAGCAGGATACTGTTGCTGATTCTACAACGGAGGCCGAGTACATTGCTGCTTCAGAAGCTGCAAAGGAGGCTGTTTGGATCAAGAAATTTGTTTCTGAGCTTGGTGTGATGACTAGTGCGACTGGTCCAATGTCTCTCTATTGTGATAATAGTGGAGCCATTGCGCAAGCCAAGGAGCCGAGGTCACATCAGAAGTCCAAACACATACTTCGGCGATATCATCTCATCCGCGAGATAGTGGACAGAGGTGATGTCAAGATATGCAAAGTGCACACGGATCTCAACATAGCCAATCCGCTGACAAAACCTCTCCCTCATTCAAAACATAAGGCACACACAAGAGCAATGGGTATAAGATACTTACATGATTGACTCTAGTGCAAGTGGGAGATTGTTAGTGATATGCCCTAGAGGCAACATGGAGATGTTGGATATCATGTCAATGTTTATGTATTTATGAATAAAGTGTTATTCAGTTCCATGAAATAGACATCTTGTATTGATCAATAAGTATTTGACTTATTTATGAGACTCTTTATGTATGAATCTATTTCTAAACGATCCCCGATCATATGTCATATTGTTAGAACAAATATGATTCTAAGATCGGCATGTTTATTGATTGATGATCATGTCTCATAGATCATGGGTATAGAGATACCAAATCAATAAACATGGACATATGTGTTGGAGAACACATTATTGGATAGACCCACCATGAGACACTATAGAAATTAATGTGCCATTAGTTGGTCTCAGGTAGTGTTGGTACAAAGTCCTTAGACCTAAGATCACCATGGATTCCAACATGTGTAATAGCCTACTTTGGGACTACCAAACGCTATTTCGTAATTGAGTAGTTATAAAAGTAGTCTTTGGGTTTGCTATGAAACATGGAGTGGGATGTGAATGATCAAGATGGAATTTGCCCCTCCTTTGGAGAGATATCTCTGGGCCCCTCGAGGTAATGGATTATGGACATGCATGGCCATCCTAAGTTGATTGAGGAGTCAATCAACAGACAGATAATCCAATACGGTTCGAAACCGACGATCGGCTAAGTTAGACTATAGCCGAAACCGAGTATACCTGAACCTACAGGGTCGCACGCTTAAGGGGATAAGAACAGGCATTTGAGTTGGACTCGGATACGGCTCGATCGGATAGGGATCCGATCAGATAGAGTCCGATGGGCTTACGAAGTTCGGCCGGCCAACTCTATGAGATTCGAATAGGATCCGATTCAAAATACAGTCCCGATGGGCCTCTAGGCCCAACCGGCAACTCTATATAAAGGGGCGAGGGGTGGACAGTTACGTCAATCGAATTAAACTGAATCAATCTGATTTGGCGCGATAGAAGTCGGCGAGATCAATCTCCACGGAAACCCTCCCCTCTTATGAGCCAAACCCTAGCCTTGCATCACGTGCTAGCACACGGGTGTTCGGCGTTCTGTCCCCGAACGTGTGGATACCGGTAGAGGCACTGCTACGTTGCACGCTGTTGATCGGATACGAATCGGCTGCAATCAGAGCGAGGCGACCGCGACAGATCGGCGACGAGAACGCGGTCGGACGACTCGGATCGGCTGCGACATCGACGAATCGGCTGATTGGTGAATCGGCTGTCCCCAGGAATCGGCTAGCATCGGCCGGCACAGTTCCAGATCGGATAGTCCTGATTGGCTATTTCCACTGCATACTCCAATCGGTAACGATCTATCGGCCCTTACTTGCAAGTGTTTCTGGTTTGCGCGGTAGAAAAGTTTTTGTTTTCGGCTAGCGTAGCCTCCGCGTAACCCTTCAGGCGTAGCCTCCAGTCGGCGGTGGAAGAGCCGGCCAGCACTAGGACAAGGTCGCCCCACGACAACGTAGGCAGCTGGCCTAGAGACGTAGCCCGCAGCGGTGGCGACAGAGCCAAGTAAGGCATCACTCGGGAGTATGCCTCACACTGTGATGTGACGCCCGAGTAAGATAGCTCGAGAGCGTGCCTCACCTAGTAGAGCGGTGGCCAAGTAAGATAGCCATCAGGGGCATATCTCACTCAACGGTCTGGTCCAATCCTCAAGCATAGAAAAGGGGCGCATGCTCCCAAGCTCCTATTACGCACATCCAGATCTGAGCCCTGCGTTATGAACACGTAAAAAGTAGTAGTATATTGTATAGAAAATATCCACTTCAGAAGAATACAAGTATGTTTAAATACATGTAAATATTCGTTTCTTCTCTTATTAGAATTAATTTCCCCGAGTAGTTGACTCCTTACATTTAAGCACTCTGTCTTAGGCGTATAGTGTGGGGCGTAAGCATACCGTGTAAGTGCGCCACGAGTGGCGTAGCCCCCGGGCATACGGTGTTAGGCGTGACCTTGACCATGTAAGTGTGCAGCGAGTGGCGTAGCCCCCAGGCGAACAGTGTTAGGTGTGGCCTTGATCGTGTGAGCCATGCGAGGAAACAGAGCTTCATGGATCAGAGTTTGTGCTACTCAGGTTCTTTTGCAACCGTTAAGAGAAAAAACATAATGTGTAGTATGAGCACCTAGTAGGAGTAGCCCCCGACTTTCTATTTAATTGGGTGACCAACTGAACAGTAAGTCAGAAACAAAATAAATTACTCGAATAGAAATACCATACAAAAAGTGACTTATCTTATTTGATACTCCACGAATTAAGAGCAGTTGTAGAGGCGATAAGGCCCCTCGGCTGCGGCAGAGGTGGCTGGCATGGAGACGCAATCCCTAGCCATCGGCGAGGTGCCGGTGAGCCGTCGAGGCGGTGAGGCCTCTCAGCGGTGTTGGAGCTGGCCAATGTGGGACGTGGTTGCCTGGTGCTGGTGAAAGCAGTCAGCGAGGAGGCAGTCGACCGCGAAGGCGCCGAGGCCCAATCGGCAGTGTTGGCGGATGTAGCCGATGTGGAGAGATGGTCGCCACTCGGTGCCAGCCGACTGCAAAGGCACTAAGGCCTAATCGGCGGTTGCGTGGATGTGGCCGTCGTGGGGACGCAGTCACCACTCGGCAACACGGAGATGGCTGACTGCGGAGGCGGTGAAGCCCCACGGCAGAGGTGCGGAAGCAGTCGGAGTGGGGACAGCCGACTGTGCAGGCAGTGAAACCTAATAGTGGCAGCGTGGAGGTGGCCGGATCAGGGACATCGTCACCACTCAGAAACTCGGGAGTTGCCGACCGCCGAGGCGATGAAGCCCGATGGCAGCGGCATGGATGCAGCCGATGCAGGGACGTGGTAGCCACTCGGCTGCACGGTGGCAGCCTGACCACCAGTGTCTCGGGTAGCACATGCAACCAAACAAGAAATTAATTTTGATTTGTAGCAGCAAGGTATGTATAGAAATATGCATTTCTTATAATGATCTATGCATGCAACGAGCATGCATGTTTGCCTGTAGATGCAAAGGCTTCTGATTCATTGACCGCTCCTGTGCATTCCCCAACTATTAGTCAGATTGTGTCTTCTAGTACTACGTGTACCTCCCAACACCTAACCTGGCATTCCCCAACTATTGGCATAGAAGGTATCTTTTACCAGCTAATTCTTAGCCAGGGTGTCCCATATCACACTTGTGGTCACATTATGAGATGCGAGGATGGAATTCACCAGGAATCAGTACTTATATGGGAATACGGAGCATCACCACCAAGGAAACTACTTTGCATCGCGGGCTTTCACAGACAACTTTTATTTCGCAAACTCGCGAACACCACATATTGAGTTTTCAAAGGTTTATAAACCCGTTTTCCCGTTTTGACAAACAATTATGATTGGGTGGGACCAATGGCACCTATGCAAGGGGGCACGGTTGCCAATGTACCATGGAGGGAGCGGCAAGTGATATGGGTATTAACATCCTACAGGTATAATGCATCTACTAGGTAGGCCTGTCTTTTTTTTACGTAAACCGAGACGAGTTAAATTCATCAGGGCACTCCTAATGCAGAAACCATCATGGTTTCTATCTGTATTTATTAGTCCCTATTTAATAAGATTTGCTGATGTGGCAGGAGAGAGAAGACTAAAAACTAAGAAATCGTTTCTAAAGAGGAAACAGAGTTTACTCGCGAACCGAAGTGGAAAAAACCGGTGTTGGGGAGGAGGCGACGATTTCTTCAGATCCCGTGTGTCGCCCGGCCCCTTCCCGCCGTTCGCCGCCGCCCACCGCTCTCCCTCGCGCGGACCCCTGCAGTGCCGCCTCCCCTCGCGTGGGCCCCTGCGCGCTCGCCCGGCCTCGGCACCATCGACTGCTGCCCTTCCTCACGCGGACCCCTGCAGCGTCGCCTCCCCTCACGCGGGCCCCTGCGCCGTCGGCCGCCGCCCTCCCTCTCACGGACCCTTGCAGCGCCGCCTCCCCTCGCGCGGGCCCTTGGGCCGTCGGCCGCCGCCCTTCCTCGCCCAGCTCTATCACTTTCTTCTCTCCAGTCACCACACATTCTTTGCTACCTCCAAGACAAGATGAGCACTGCTCAGCTTGGCAGATTGCCACCCTTGAGGAAGAAGATATTCTAGAGATATCCTAGAGAGATCAGTTGTGTTTTGTGAGCCTGCGTGAGAGACATCATCATCCACCAATCCACCATGGAGAACCTGGACATCAAGGGGGTAAGAAACCAAGAACAGCTTCCATCTCAATTCCCTGAAATGAATCCTTCTTCCTTCTTGTTTCTGCTGTTTGTGTTCTTGTTTGCGATCCGTTCTACAAAAAAGGTTGAATGTTTCGTTGTATGGTAGGGCGCGGCGACAGGCGGGAATGGGTGGTTGATTGTGCCGGCGTTCGGGGATTGGGACATGAAGAACGGCGCGTTGCCGGACTACTCCATGGATTTCTCCAAGATCCGCAAGATGCGGAAGCAGAACAAGAAGGAGCTCTCCCGCACCAGCCTCGGCGGCGACGACGACCTCATCGCCCAGCAGAAGCAGCAGCAGCAGAAGAAGAAGCCGGCCGACGACCACCACCACTGAGTTCGTTTTGCCATCACTGAGTTCATCGCGTGGGGAATTCTGTGCTGTTGGGTCACACAAATGTATGCCACAAGTGATCAGCTTTCTTTGTGATGTATATTTAATTTGTTAAGCTATAGAAATCACATTTAATGACCATGCATTGGGGAGAATGGTTTTTAGTTGTGAGATCTCCAAGGCATAGAAACTATGGATAGTTTCTGGGTTGGGAGTGCCCTCATGCACACTAGCAATGCAATTTTGCAAACAAAATATTTTCTAAACTCGGGGCAATATGATCAAAGAGTGTCTTCCTCTGTTTTTGTCTTCGAAATATCAAAATTCTGCATCTGAAATAATTTCTATCTGGTCAGCTACATGCAAAAGGGAGAAAACCATACAAAACCCTAAAAATAGAATACTATTCTTAATAATTAATAGTGCTATTGGATAGATCTCACTTTTTAGAAAAATTTGGAGACTTGAACGGGATTGGTTGGAGCTACGGATAGTGAGATATGATTTTTGGAAGATTAAAGGATTTTCTAGAATTTGGAATTGATTATTCGAAATTGGAAAAGGAATATTCTCAAGAATATACCCTTCCAATAGTGGGATGTTAGGCCACTGGAGAGGCAGGGATGTAAAATGGACTTGGGATGAGGGAATGAGGAAAAAGGCTGGCAACCTTGGGCCGGTCTATGGGCTTTTGCCCAAAGAAGAAGGAGACCGGATGGGATGGATATACAGGACTTTATTAGGAGGGCTAGAGGTCGGTAGGCTCGGTTGTTGGACCACTCCATAGCCCTTGGCCCAAGAAATATGGAAGGATGCCCAGGTGGAGAGGGTTGGCACGGAGACAGTTGGTCGTGGACCAAGACCAAAGGCAAGGAATGGCCTGCCCGCCTGACATGATAGCCACATGGTGCTGCCACGTAGGCTTGGATCGGGGGTTGAACCTGGAGAGGGATCAACAGTGGACGACACATGACAGTGAACCGACAAACGATGGCGTCTTGTCATCGGCGACAACCGCCAGTAGAACGAGCGAGGGGAGAGGAATGAAATGAGCAGCTTGGTTGGGCTGGACGACGCATGACGGTGGCCTCATGAGGACATCACTTCTTTGGATATGCACATTACTCAAGTTGTCATGTAAGGTCCAATCACTAGAGCTCACGCTCGACAATTGCATTTAGAGGTGAGCTCGTTCCTAAGAACTTCTTCATGTGATTCTGAGTATAGATTGCTAATTATGATTTGGAACTATGGAGAAGACCAAGGGGAGAGGCTAGGAGATGGACAAGGTCATCACGGGCGTTGAAGTCAAGATGGAGGCTCAACTCATATCAAGTTTGATTTTACCTCGGTGTCCAGGAGCAGTCCGTGCTTAAAACATCACCTAGGTTGCATTTAGACCCCCATTTTTATATATACCTATGTACGGAAAGCTAACAAGACCACCTTTCCAATGGGTTTGGTCTCACGTCAAAATTCCATCACAATCAACATAAATAATCAAAACAAGTAGCGTCCAGAATCTGTCCGGGTGCTGCGTCACCGTCTTTTGGGCCATTGGGTCGTGTATTGTGTTAGAGTCCAATAGGGACGTGTCCAAGGGTCCTTGGTCGATCCTAGAACCTATATATTCAGTAGCCGCCATCAAGTTATGGTTGAGTTTTGCTTAGATTTTTTTCCATTGCAGTTTCATCATTCGTCGGTTTGTGGAACTCCAACTTTGAGTTCTTAATCAATCATCTGCATTTAAGTTGCAATCTTTCTTGTTTTGGCTTGAGTCCTCAATTCGCACGCAGGGATTAGCCTTCTCAGTGAGGTCAATCGGGTTTTGGCATGGTTGATAACCAGAGTAGACGTGGTGCCATGATTGCAGGGTTCGGATCGTGTGTGTCAAGTTTTCGCCAAATCGATAGTTATCTCTACTTGACGGAAGATCGGGCACCCTGTTGTCACCAAGTGGTATTAGAGCGCCAGATTACCCGTTAGGTATACCTTGTATCTTTTAGATTAATTTTTTTATAACCTATAACCAGAAAATTGTCACAGAAAAAAATCATCCACAACCTATCCTCTTGTTTCAATCTGTTCTATCGTGAGTCTCGTTAATTTGTGATCCATTAGAACTTTGTTTTAGTGCTGGTCTGTAATCCTTTGCGTAGGGCTGTTTCCATTTTGAATCTGTTCAAAATTAATTCAAGGTTTTTGTTTTCGATCGGAAAACTGAAATATATACCATCTGTTGACAAAAAATTCATCGTGATCACACGAAGGCATGGGAGATTTGCTTAGCTCCAGTGCAGATCCTATTAATCGGGTTCAGGGCATGCCAGTTAGTTTGATCCTATAACTAACAAGATAGACAAATCATCTAATATTAAGGAGCCGATCGGCCAATGAGCCGATGTGATATAGCAAGATCAACCAATGTTGATGGAATTTTAGAGCTACGGCTATAACCTATGGAATTAAAATGTAAGATAAGCATACATCGGCTGAAAATCCGATATAGATATGTTGTAATTAATATCTGTCAAAGCACTTATACATCGGCTAGAAAACCGATGCTAGTATGATACATGCAATCAAAGATAAGTAATGATATCGGCTCTATCCAGCTTTCTGAAGGGATGAAACCTACTAACTATCAACTTTCATTCTGTTAAAACCAATCTTGATAGATCGGACCGAACTAAGACAGTATAAGGTTGAAGTTAAAAGAACTAGACCGACAAAAAATAGGTTAATCGCATCATAGTTGTAGATCGGCTGGATGTAATGTAGAGATAATTTATCGACTAGCACTTCGATAAAACATTGCATAAAACCTATTGGCTTAGCAAGACTTACATTATCAGCAACAATCTAGAAGATCGAACCTAACCGAGATAGTATGATATTGCATTTGATAAAATAAACTAGATAAACCAATAGATTTATACAAACATGATGGATATATGTTGATCGGACTAAGGGGTCGAACCTAACTAATGCAGCCCTAGACAGAAAAAATATATTAGGTAAGCCAACAGCTGATCGAGTAAAATATCAAACTGAACCGAGAAAGTCCTAGCCGATACGACTGTCGGGCTGACGAGACTTGCCCTCCCGCTGGAGTCCGAACTTAACTGATGCAGCCGCTCGTGAGAAGTAAGACCTTGTCGAATTAAGGATGGTGATGCGTTGAAAGTAATTGTATCGATCTGTGGAGATAGGTTACAAAGACCCCCTAGGTGTACATATTTATACCCTCGGGTTGATACAAGTCCTATTCGGACACAAGATAAAACTTTCTAAAGATAAAAAAAAATACTAAATCCTTAACCAAATTCGAGAACTGTACCAAATTTATTTTGGTGTTAACACCATCGCATCGAATGTTTGATTCCCGTTGTTGCTAAGTGCATGTTCGGACTCCTGATCTGATGTTATACCCAAGATTCAGTACTAGTGCAGCTGCTTTGACATTGTTGTTAGTAATTTATTTATTTATTTTTTGCTTGGCTGTCACGCCAGTATCAATTTTGCTAGCTACACACGTCTGCTACAGTGAGTGAATTTTGTTTTCCTACTTAAAAAATCGAGAGTTATCAATACTTATTAGAAGATCGGAACCCCGGTTCCTCATCAAGTGGTATCAGAGCTTGCTATTATTGATTCAGTATTATTATTGCTAGTAATACTGTCAACCGTTTGTTCAAGCTTGCTATGCTTGCAGAGAAGGAATTGCAGGGACGCCAACAAAAGGAACACGCACAATTTTGGCAACTCCATCACGCCAAGAGTGCGCAACTCCATCACGCCAAGAGCAATGAACTACATTGCACCAGCTAACAGTCAACGAGCTTTCGCCCTACTCCACGACCAGCGAGCACGCGGCCTTCTTTCGTCGCTGCAGCAATGCCATCACCATCACTGGCGGCTGTACAAACTTGAGGTTCAGGTAAAACTCCCTTGCAGGTACCCGCCAAGAGTTCCTCATCCGTCGCTTCCATGGGCCACACTTCTGCCATTCAGTGCCACTGTTGCCACGAGATTGGGCATGTGCAGAGGAATTGCCCTAGTCAATGGGCATACATAGCCATAGAAGATGGAGGTTACATTACCGCCTCTGATGTGGAAGAGGACGACCTTGATGATAGTGCTCAAGACGAAGATGAAGGACAAGTTTTTGGTGGTGATGATACATCCGCCTATAGAGCTGTCATTGTTCAACGAGTTTTTAGTGCACAGGTGGAGCAAGAAAAGAAACTACAACGCCATAACTTGTTTTGGATTTTCTTTGTCATCAAGAATCGATGATCACGTGTTATCATCGATGGAGGAAGCTGCAAAAACTTGGTGAGTTCTGATTTGGTCAAGAAGCTTGGCTTGATTACACGACCACATCCGCATCCATACAATATTCAGTGGTTAAATGACTCTGGTAAGGCTAAGGTAACACAAACTTTTAGAGTTTCTTTTTTCATTCACACTTATGTTGATTCTGTTAGTATGTGGTACCTATGGAAGCTTGTTCTCTTTTGTTGGGTCGCCTATGGGAACATGATTATGATGCTATTCAGTATGGTAGAAGTAATAAATACACTTTTATGCATAAGGGAAAGAAAATTACTTTGCTACCTTTCACCTCTGCTGAAATTGTACAAGCTGATAAGGAAAAAGTTATTAATGAGAAAAAGAATTAGATGCTAAAACTGAAAAATCAGCAAGTACTTAAATTGAAAGGATCTGTTATGCTTGCAACGAAAAATGATCTTACTAAAATTTGTGATGAAGAAGACATGTCTACGCTTTGGTTTGCAAAGATGCTTTATTTTCTGTCGATGATATGTCTAGATTTTTGCATGCACCTATCACTAATCTTTTGCAGGAGTTTCGAGATGTATTTCCATCTGAGATACCTCTAGGACTATCACCCATTTGAGGGATTGAGTATCAAATTGATTTGATACTTGGAGCAAGTTTGCCAAACTGAGTTGCCTATAGAACCAACCCCGAGGAGACTAAGGAGATTGAGCGCCAAGTCCAGGACCTTTTGGATCGCAGGTATGTATGTGCGAGCCCAAGTCTTTGCGCTGTTCTAGTTCTTTTGGTTCCGAAAAAAGATGGCAGTTGGCATATGTGCGTAAATTGTAGAGCAACTAACAATATAATTGTACGGTATCATCATCCTATTCCTAGGTTAGACCGACATGCTTGATGAGTTAAGTGGTCTATAATTTTTTCTAAGGTTGACTTGCATAGTAGATATCACCAATAAAAATGAAATTAGGAGATGAATGGAAGATTGCTTTAAAAACTAAGTTCGGTTTGTATGAGTGGTTAGTAATGCCTTTTGGCTTGACTAATGCTTCTAGTACGTTTATGCGTTTGATGAACGAGGTTTTACGTCCATTCATTGGCAAACTTGTGGTGGTTTACTTTGATGATATCTTAATTTATAGCAAGTCATTATCTGAACATCTCGATCATCTACGTGCTATTTTTGAGGCTTTGCTTGCTACACGTTTATTTGGTAACCTTGAGAAGTGCACCTTTTGCACCGAGCAAGTATCATTTCTTGGCTATGTTGTGACTCCACAGGGCATTGAGGTTGATGAAGCAAAGATGCACGTGATTCAGAGTTGGCCAACACCGACGACTGTTTCACAAGTGTGGAGTTTTCATGGACTTGCTGGATTTTATCGCCGCTTTGTGAGAGATTTTAGTACCATGGCTGCCTCATTGGATGAGTTGACAAAGAAGGGTGTTGTGTTTCATTGTGGGCAACCACAAGAGGAGTCCTTTAATCTTTTGAAGGACAAGCTTACACACGTGCCATTGCTACAACTTCCTGATTTTGGTAGGACTTTTAAGGTTGAATGTGATGTTAGTGGAGTGTCGATGCAAAAACTCGGCGGCCTAGGAGTTCTGCTTAGCTCCAGTGCAGGTACAAAACTTTGGTGGAATGCGGTTGTACCAGTTGGTTTGATTCTGCAACCAACAAGATATGGTAAACGTTAGAAGACGAAAGTCGGTCGGCCAATAGGCCGATATCGTATCGTGACGACCTAGCTGATGCGAACAAGTCAAATTGGCTGTATGGTGGAAGATGCTGCTCATGAACTAGATTTAGATTATATATATAACCATAAACAACTTCTCTTTAACAAAACCAATCCTATAGGTCAAACCCAATTGATGCAGCATAAGACTGAGATTATTAAAGTCAATTGTTATATGACTATATGATCTAAATAACTAACTAATGGACAGATATTGAAACTCATACCTAAAACAATCATGATCGATCGTAGATATAAATAACATGTAATTACTAATTTAATATTTTTCTTAGCAACAAGCAATTACGATAGATCGGACCTAACCGAGACAGTATTAATTGCTTATAACCAAGATTAGACAAATTAATAATTTTATGGGCTTATATCATAGCCGATGAAATAGCTTAGGTGTTTTTAGATAACATACCGGCTAAAACTCTGATATAGCCTTATATAGGACTATCAACCTTAATTAAATATACTAAACAAATTATAACCTCAACAGATCAGACCTAACCGAGACAGTGTGAGGCTAATAACAGGCTTAATAGATTTAAAGGATTGATAAACTTACATAAGATGATACATATAACCAGTTAAGCAAAAGAAAGCATGTAACTTGAAGCGAAATAGTTATATCAGGTAAAATCGGCTGAAACCCTGATACTACCCTTATTGACAATATAAGAGCATGTTAGTTCTTATAATTTCAATCACGACTTAGTAGGTCAAACCCAATTGATGCAACAATAAGTATGAAAAAAAGGATAAGGGAGACAAGCCTTTGATTGTTTTTTATGGTGGTAGATACACCAAACAATCTAAATTGTCGAGAACAGTTTAGCCAATATCAGCAAACCCTAAGTGAGTCAGCCGATACAAGTAAACATCACTAACAACTTGGATTAGATAATGTACATGATAACTTAGCGCTTGTATCGACCGGAATAGAGTGTCGATCTCAACCGATGGAAGCCCTAGCCCCGCTGATAAAAGCAACTATAGATAATTCACCTTTTGCTGGAGATCGAACCTAACCGATGCAGCCCAACTCAAAACAAGAACTCGTCGAGATGAAAAACGTAGAAAACTAGGGTGGCAATGCATCGAAAGTGTTTATTGAACTGTTGTTGTTTTTACAAGGCCCTGGGTGTACATATTTATACCCATGAGCACAAACGAGTCCATATCGGATACGGCATAGATTTTTCTAAAGATAAGACACAAGTTACAAGCCCAAACCAGACTCTACTTAGTTTTTCCTAAAATTACAAAAGACTGAGATTGCAATTAAACTTGCCTAATTAATAGATAAATCTTTACTCGCTTCCTTCCCGAATTCGATCTCGTTTTGGTAACATCCTTGGTTCCATCAATTGAATCTGACAAGAACTCAAACTCCCAGTACTTATCGGCAACCGCCGGCCGACATCACTTTGCTGATGCCTCCTGCCGATATGCCCTTAGCCGATGCAATTCCCTATTTGTGGGAATTGAAACTACGCCGTCAATCTCGCTTCACAACTGCTCATTCTTTAACGAAATATGTCAAATTTTGCCGTTAACATGGAGTTGGCATTGGTGGTGTTTTGATGCAAGAAGGTAAACATGTTTCTTACTTTAGTGAAAAATTAAATGGTCTTGTTCTGAATTATCCCACATATGATAAGGAATTGTATGCTCTTATTCGATCTTTAGAGACATGGCAACATTATTTATGGCCTAAAGAATTTGTTGTTCCATTCTAATCATGAATCGCTTAAGCATACTCGTAGTCAAAGTAAATTGAATCGTAGACATGCTAAGTGGGTTGAATGTATTGATTTTTTTTCCTAATGTCATTAAGCACTAGAAAGGGAAGGATAATGTGATTGCTGATGCTTTGTCTAGACGATATACTATGTTGTCTCAACTTGATTGTCATATCTTTGGACTAGAATATATTAAGGAACAATATGCTTCTGATGATGATTTTAAAGATGTGTTGTTGCATTGTAAAGAGAGACACGTATGAAACAAATTTGTGCTTAATGATGGGTTTTTGTTTAGAGCTTATCGCCTATGAATACTATTTTGATCCGTTCGTCTTTTGTTGTTGGAGGAGGTACATGGCAGAGGATTGATGGGTCATTTTGGTGCCAAGAAGATGGAGGATGTTTTGGCCACACACTTCTTTTGCCCAAGAATGAGGCACAACGTAGAGCGGTTTGTGGGTCGCTACACTACATGTCAAAAGGCTAAGTCTCTATTGAATCCACCCGGTTTGTATATGTCTCTTCCCGTTCCTTCTATTCCTTGGGCAAATATTTCTATGGATTTTGTTTTAAGATTGCCTAGGACAAAGAGGGGGAGGGATAATATTTTTGTTGTTGTGGATCGCTTTTCTAAGATGACACATTTTATTCCATGCCATAAAACTAATGATGCCATTCATATTGCTGATTTATTCTTCAAAGATATTGTTCGTTTGCATGGTATGCCTTTTACTATTGTTTCAGATCATGATGCTAAATTTTTGAGTCACTTCTGGCATACTTTATGGAATAAGTTGGGTACAAAGCTGTTGTTTTCTACAACATATCACCCACAAATTGATGGACATACCGAGGTAGTGAAGCACACATTATCCATGATGTTGCGAGCTATTTTGAAGAAAAAAAATTGAAAATGTGGGAAGAGTGTTTGCCTCATGTCGAGTTTGCATATAATTGGGTGGAATACTCCACCACCAAGGTAAGCCCTTTCAAGGCAGTGTATGGATTCAATCCCCATGCTCCTATTGATATTTTGCCTTTATCTACTAGTGAATAAATGCATAATGATGCTAAGGGACGTGCTGATTTTATTTTAAAACTACATGTAATTACTGTAATTACTAAGGCACATATTGAAAAGATGAATAACAAGTATAGAATTGCTGGTAGTAAAGATAGAAAGGAAGTTGAACTTGAACCAGGTAATTTAGTGTGGTTGCACTTGAGAAAAGATAGGTTTCAAGAATTGAGAAGGTCTAAGTTGATGCCTAGAGCCGATGGACCTTTTAAAATACTTGAGATGATTAATGATAATGCATATAAACTTGAATTGCCTCTCAAGTTTGGGGTTAGTTTCACATTTAACATTTTAGATTTGAAGCCATATTTGGGAAAAGAAGATGAGCTTGAGTCGAATATCACTCCACTTCAAGAGGGGGAGGATGATGAGAACATTACTCCTTTGGATATACACAATACTCCTCAAGTTATCATGCAAGGTCCAATCACTGAAGCTTGCGCCCGACAATTGCATTTACTGGTAAGCTCGTTCCTAAGTATTTCTTCATGTGATTTTGAGGATTGATTGTTACCTAATGATTTAATTATGATTAAGAACTATGGAAAAGACTAGGGAGAGAGGCTAGGAGATCGACAAGGTCGTCACGGGTGTTCAAGTCAAGATGGAGGCCTAACTCAAGTTCGAGTCTACCTCGGGCTCCAACAATTTGTGCAAAAAACATCACCCAGGTCGCATTCGGACTCTGTTTTTGATGTTCTACCTATCTACAGAAAGCTAACAAGGCCACCTTTCCAATTGGCCTGGTATCATGTCAAAATTCCATCTTGGTCAACGGGAATCGTCGAAACAAATAGCGTCCAGAATCTGTCTGGGTGCTATGTCACCATCTTTTGGGCCGTTGGGCCGTGTATCGTGTTGGAGTCCAATAGGGACACGTCCAGGGGTCCTTGGTCGACCCTGGAACCTATTATTCAGTAGGCTCTGTCAAGTTAGGGTTGAGTTCAGCTTAGAAATTTCTACCATTGTAGTTTCGCCGTTCATCGGTTTGTGAAATCCCAACTTTGAATTCTTAATCAATCATCTGCATTTGAGTTGCAACCTTTCTTGTTCTTGCTCGTGTCTTTGATTCACACGTAGGGATTAGGCTTCTCATTGTGGTCAATCGAGTTTCAACACAATTGATAACCAGAGGAGATGCGATGCTGCGATTGCAGGGTTTGGATTGTGTTGATCGGAGGCCGGATTGTGTGTGTCATATTTCCGCCAAATCGGTAGTTATCTTTACTTGACGGAAGATCGAGCACCCCATTGTCATTATGGCCGGCAACAGAGAAGTAACTACAGTGGGGAGGAATGTAGCTCTCGCGGTGATGGTGGAGCTCAAACTCACCTCAAACTAGCATGGCAAGGATATGATTAAGAACAGAGGGGAAGGCAACTATTTATAGCCAATCGGCGGCGCTACGTGACATCGGAGAGAGGAGGTGGTGAAAGAACTTTGATGTTGCCTAGAGGGGGGTGAATAGGCGTTCCTCAAGAACACTTCGCAACAGAATCAAATTCACCAGAGGTTCCGGTCTTAACCACTGGAACGTCTGGTCGACTTCTATTGTTCGGGATAGAAGTAGTTGACCTAAAGTTCTGGTCCAAAAGACCTAAACTTTTGGTCTCCTTAGTTTGTTTCCCCGTGGGAGCAAAGCTAAAGGCAAACCTCACAACACACAGTTGCAATAGATAGAGTTAATAAACAGGAACATGTAGGAAAGCAAATGTAACAAGCAAGACAACGAGGAGACTAGGATTTTTCATCGAAGTTCGGATCTCAATGATCCTACTCTCTGTTGAGGGACTCCAAGGAGCTGGATCACTTTTGATCCCAAGCCTCACAAAGCTATCAACCACGTGGAAGCTTTGATTCACTTAAAACACCAACTTTGTGACTAGTACTTGCTTATTGACTAAACAAGCATTTCGTCACAACATTTTGCAAACAAGGATAATTAGCAAAGAATGAAGCTTTGCCTAGATGCACAAAGACAAGGTAAGTGATCCAATCATATCAATTGAAATAACAAGCTATGGATTATCGGGTTACCTTCCTTGTTGATTTTCAAGATGCTCATTCATTGAAATTATATCTTGATATCAATTTGAATCTAGCAGCTTGATGGGCTTCATGAAGTCTCTTTCTTGATTTGCTTGATTTTAATCCCGAGGGAGAACTTGAGCTTGCCCATCACGAACATCTCGAGCATGATCCACGTCTTGGAGGTGCTTGAGCTCAAAGAGAGCCTAGTGAAGCTTGTAGACATGGCCGAGGTACTTAGGGTCTTCAAAGCTGGGTGGTTGCTCCATGTAGTCCATCTTCAAGCTTTCTCGCTTGAAGCCTTGAACCACCGAACGGACTTTGAGCCTTGCCACCAAACCATCTTGCTTGATGTTGTTGAGCACTTCTTGCAAGGCCATCACCTGATTCAGATTTGCAAATGCATCCTCTACCATTGAATATTACAAAGACAACAAGAAAGAGCAACATTCGTAAAATTTGCAAATTGAGATTGAATAGTTACTCCTTTTTGTATGTCATCGAGGATGTTGTAGGGATGATTTCATTGAGTGCTTGATGAATCCTTGGGTAAGACTCTCGAGCTTCATGTTGAGGTTGTGCCCTTCAATCTACTCACCGTGGATCAAGGCATCAGTTTGATCTTGGATTTGAGCTTGATAGATGATTGAGCGTGGAGATGCAACTTGAGTTGAAGATCATTATTCTTGTCTGTTGTGTCCAACTTGAACCTCTGGTGGCTTATCTCCCTCATTGCCATCTTCTCAATAGCTATGAATAGTTTTCCATTATCTAGAACAATTGAAAAAACTTGCTTCACTTGGAATCCATTAGTAACATCAAACACCATGCCTCCCATGATTCCAACAATACTGGAGATATTAGTTGAAAACTTGGTAGATGTGAGTGTTTGTCTAATAACCAAGTATAGAAGACCTCCTTCTAAAGGATATAAAATTAAATACCAATTGAAGAAGATACTAATTGAATGCACTTGGTCATTGGAGATACCTCGAGCATCTAAGATAAGATATTCATTTGCTTCCTTTGAGAACATGCGGTGGTGGTGCCGGTTGATTCTTTGATTCCTCACCTTTGTCACTTCACAAGCACAATCTCATTTTGATCACACCGTGTGGTGCCCCAAACTATGCCGGACAAAGGATACCAACCGCCACAGGCTGGAGGTCACAACATTTCCTGTGATCATAGTACCAGTCCCAGGATACATAAGCTGGTACTCACAGAATAATAGTGGAGATCAGAAATAACAAAGTTTTATTACAACACTGATGGAGGTCTCATATATACTACCGTCAAGGACAGACACCGGACTAGTAGAAACATTGAAAAGACAAAATAAATTAAGGCGGAAGCACAACAACAGCGGCGAGAAATATGGAATGCAAAACACTAGGTAAAGAACAGTGAACATGGACCACAGGCTTGGTTTGGGAACTAGGCCTGAAATCCTGTGAAATCGTACTCAACCTCCTCTTGGAAGTCTGCCTCGACAGAAGGGTCGAGATATTCTTCCTCTAATTCTATAAATATAAATATAAGCAAGGGTGAGTACTCAATGTACTCAGCAAGCCGGGTTAAAAGATATGTCATGCAAGGCCATAAACAAGGGAAGACAAAGTTTATTTGGAAAGACACAAGGTTTGAAATAGTTTAGTTGCAAAACACTAGTGAGTCAAGTTTTAGTTCCGGAACGAGGCTCGCACCTCGCTCCATTCCACAGGTTTCTTTGCAACAACCTATCTCACAATAGTCATGAGTAAATATTCCAATTTAACAACGTGCCATCTCAGCACAACCAGGCCATCTCAGCCTGAACCAACCCGGCCATCTAAGCCAGAACCACACCCTGGTGCCAAACGACACCCTGAGTCACAGACTCGGTCCCAACCACGAAGGCTGGCCGTTCGTCACAGAGGCAAACTCTGGTAACGGTTCCCACCCCAAGAAACGATTTATTTAAATAAGTTTAAAACAAAGCTATGTTATGAGAAACACCTCACATCCGTCCTTGACTGTGGGCACGACTATTTAAACAGTTTGACTAGACTCTGCAAAGATTGCACGCTTTACCCACACGCCATGAACGTCTCGCATTGCTGAACTGTTGACTATAGAATGTCACGTACTGGCCTGAGAGATTTACTTTACTCTAGTGCTGGTCCAAAATCTTGCTTTTGAGATTCATAGGCGTGCCAGTTGATTTGATCCTGTAATCAACAAGAAACAAAGAAAGAAAACAAGATTAATCCATAAACGATAGTCGGTCGGCTGGTGGCCAATGACGTATCGTTTAATGTAGAGCCGATGCGATATGCACGGAATCGGCAATAAGGAAGTTAGATCTACTCGATCAGCTGTAGATATTAAATTATATAATCTAAGCCTTAAAATATATTTAAACCAAGTGACTTGGATAGATCGTAGTGTACCGAGACAGTATAAATCACTTAAGTCTAAAAACACTTTAAGATAGAGATTAGATGTATTCATAGTATAGCCGATATAATAGATCTAATATGTATCGGCTAGTACTGCGATACCACTTTATACTAAGATATCAGTATAGATTAAATACATTAAATAAGAATTAATCAAGTATTAGGATATCCTAACAGATTAATAACAAGCTTAATATATTTTACCACACTGAGATCTTAATGTAAAGGACAGATTTAGCATATCAAGTAAGCATGAAAGAAACAAGATAACTAAATCAGATAAGATCGGCTAAAACCCCGATACTATCTCTAATAGCAATCATTAGACAAAATAGATATTATGATTCTAGATAATACTTAATAGGTCGGACCTAACCAATGCAGCATTAAGCTAAAAAAAAGCATAAGATCTAAATAAGTCAATGAAAGCCTTTCAAGATGGTGGATACACTATATAATCAGAATCAACATTGAGATCTAATCCCATTGGCTGTTGGCTTGTAACAGATGCTAGCCGATTAAGATTAGATGACAATATCGATCTAGATTATATAGCATATATGATAACTCGACGGTTTACATAAACAAGATTAGAGTGTCATAAAGATGAAGCACTAATCCCGAGAACACAAGCCGCCATAACAAGATTTTCCTCTCGTCGGAGATTGAATCCGATGTAGCCCAACTCGAAAGTAAGAACTTGTCGAAAGTAGAACGAAAGTAAAAGGTGGTGAGGCACCGAAGGTTGTATTGAACTGATTGTTGTATATTATATACAAGGTCTTGGGTCATATTTATACCCGAATATATGATATGTTCTTGCCGGACACGACTCTTATCTCTATTACAATTCAAACTACAAATAAATCTCCTAAACAGACTCTTACAAGCATTATCTATAAGGAAACTATTTAAAATATCCTAATTAATAGATACAATTGCCTTTTTAGGACTCTATCCTTGTATGGCAATCCTCATGAAGCACTTCAACTGAATCCAATAATGATTCCAACGTCCTTTTATCGGAATCGGCTACATCGGCTTGCCTTATCTGATTCGGTATCGATCGATGAACACCTTAGCCGATTCGGCATCAGCCGATGAATTCCTTAGCCGATTCAGCTTCAGTCGATATGTGCTCTGTCTCCGAGAGCCACGATCTGTTAGTGATATGCCCTAGAGGCAACATGGAGATGTTGGATATCATGGTCAATGTTTATATATAAATGAATAAAGTGTTATTCAATTTTATGAAATAGACATCTTGTATTGATCAATAAGTATGTGACTTATTTATGAGACTCTTTATGTATGAATCTATTTCTAAACGATCCCTGATCACATGTCATATTATTAGAACAAATATGATTCTAAGATCGGCATGTTTATTGATTGATGATCATGTCTCATAGATCATGGTATGGAGATATCAAATCAATATACGTAGACACATGTTAGAGAATATGTTGTTGGATAGACCCACCAAGAGACACTACAGGAATTAATGTGCCATTAGTTGGTCTTAGGTAGTGTTGGTACAAAGTTATTAGACCTGAGATCATCAAGGATTCTAACATGTGTAGTAGCCTACTTTGGGATTACCAAACGCTATTTCGTAACTGGGTAGTTATAAAAGTAGTCTTCGGGTTTGCTATGAAACATGGAGTGGGATGTGAGTGATCAAGATGGAATTTGCCCCTCCTTTGGAGAGATATCTCTGGGCCCCTCGAGATAATGGATTATGGAAGTGCATGGCCATGCCGAGTTGATTGAGAAGTCAATCAACAGACAGATAATCCAATACGGTTCGAGTGAATGGTTAAGCTATTGAAGGGATGGCACACATCTTGCCTACAACTTAATTGGTATCGTGAGGCATAGGGATTTGTGTACACATTAGAGGTTCAGAGCCGATATTATATTCTTGTATACTATGGTGTCAATATGTGTTGCTACGCGCCGCTGTTGACGGTCGGCTGAGTTGGACTCGAGCCGACGATCGGCTGAGTTGGACTCTAGCTGAAACCGAGTATACCTGAACCTACAGGGTCGCACGCTTAAGGGAATAAGAACAGGCATTCGAGTTGGACTCGGATACGGCTCGATCGGATAGGGATCCGATCGGATAGAGTCCTATGGGCTTACGAAGTCCGGCCGGCCAACTCTATGAGATTCGGATAGGATCCGATTCAAAATAGAGTCCCGATGGGCCTCTAGACACAACCGGCAACTCTATATAAAGGGGTGAGGGGTGGAGAGCTGCGGCAGAAAATGAGAACCGAATCAATCTGATCACGTGCGGCTTCAGAAGTCGGCGAGATCAATCTCCGCGGAACCCTCCCCACTCCTGAGCCAAACCCTAGCCTTGCATCTTGTGCTAGCACACGGGTGTTAGGCGTTCTATCCCCGGACGTGTGGATACCGGTAGAGGCATTGCTACGTTGCAGTGCTACTCGACGGCTGCGAATCGGCTGCAGTTGGACAGATCGGCTGCGGTGGTCGGGCGAGGCGCGCGAGCACGGTCGGGCGGTTCGGCGAATCGGCGATTCGGCTGAGGTTGGATCGGCTCCGGCATTGGGAATCGACTACGTCGGATCGGCTACGTCAGATCGGCTGTTTGGGGAATCGACTGTCAGCGAATCGGCTGTGATCGGCCAATACAGTTCCGGATCGGATAGCTCCTGATTGGCTATTTTCGTTGCACTTTACTCCAATCAGTAACGATCTATCGACCCTTACTTGCAAGTGTTCCTGGTTTACGCGGTAGAAAAGTTTTGTTTTTAGCTATCGTAGCTTCCGCGTAACCCTTCACGATCTTCTTCGAATCCGCCTTGGCTTAACCTCCAAATTCGATACATGAATTACCAAATTTGATCGTTAACATGAACACATGTGGATCAGACATGGCTGACAAAAGAGAGCTCACTACAAGGCTTTTCCATAACCAACCCATAAATACCCCGTGTCACACAGTTAGGTGGAATCTCTCCACCAAACATCATGCTAGATCCATGCCCTCATCTACTCAGGCCCCACCGTATGGCTCCCGACACATCCCCACTGTAGGAGAGTGCCTTTCACTCCACCATCCCAGTGCTCCTCAACTGTCAACATGCTAGATACCTATGTCTTAGCTACTTACTCGGCCAAGGGCATCCCACTTTACCCGTGTGGTCGTACTGTTTTATGCTTGGATGAATTTCCCAAAGAAATCGGTCCTTATGGATGATGCGTAGCCAAACTACCAAGGTACTGACTCCCACACCATCAAGGTTTATAAACCATTTTATTTTATAGCCAAACCGACATCTCATCGGGTTTTAAATGAGTAATATAAAACATCCAAAATTTTTCCTACATGATAGTACAACTGTAAGCTATAGGTACTCTACTTCAGCATTGGTGAATATCGATGAATATATGGTGGAGTTACAAAGGAAGGGGGTTTCCAAATCCTATATAATAAAAGTGCAACTACTAGGGGGGTCCGATGACTTGTACTCGAACCGTGGCCAACCGTGCATTCTAAAGCATGCAATTTGGAAACAAAATAATTAATTAAAATATGGGTACAAGAAGTGGTCATGGAGGCTTGCCTCGATCCGCGACCGTTATCGGAACATCGAACTCCTACGTGAACCCTCCGTCGATCTCGGGCTCTACACGCAAGAAAACAAACAATCCATAAAACCACTGCTACAAAGTAAATAAACAAATAAAATAAAAAGCCATTGCGTAGAGGAGAATGTTAGAAAGATTTTGGGACTTGAATGGGGTCAAACGGAGTTACGAATAAAAAGATATGTATTTAGAAGTTTTAGGGTTTTTCACAAGACGGAATAATTGAGAAACAATATTCTAGGGAATATTTCAGGAGTCCAGATGCCAGGGTCAAAGGAGGTAAAAAAAAGTGAGGAGAGAGGATGTGGGGTCCACATAGGTCCCATTTTCTTTTTTCTCTCTTTCTTATCCGTTCTCTCTTCTCTTCCTGTTCTCTCTCTCCTTCTTATCCTTCTGCTCTTCTCTATCTGTCCTCTATCCCATGCAAAGCGCCGGCGAGGCGACTGGTGGCGGCTCAGCGTGGCGCGCGATGGGGCGTGGCGCGAGGGGAGGGCGCCGGGGTGGCGGCTCGGCACGCGTGAGGGAAGGGCGCTGGGGCGGCGGCACGCGGCAGCGCACAGGGGAGGCGTCGGCGCCGGGAAGGGAGAGGAGGAAGGGGAGAGGAGGGAAGCCGACCACCTACTCCTCGATGGACTCCGCGGCTTCGATGGCTTTCTTTCGTAGTGGCAAAAATGGAGTGGGGGCTCAGCGAGGGATTAAGGGTAATCTTTCGAAACCTTTTTATACTCTCTTGTGCTTCGCAGAAAAGAGCTTCACGACAAGTAATACTTTGATGCATGCCTCTCCTCCCTCGCAGCTCCTCTGCCTCTGCCTGCTTTGCTCAATTGGAGATACGCAGGGGTGCCTACTTTGCCCGGCGGGAAAGACGGAGAAGAGGATGGCCTCGTGGCCGGGCCTGGTAGTGAGCATGCAGAGGGCAGGCACTAAATGAAGGCAGGGGCTGGTAAAAGGAGGCAGAGGGGACTGTGCAAGAATTAATCCTCTGGGCCCTGGTAAAGATGCATGCAGAAAAAGCCGCGAATAAAACAAAACACCGGGGCCTGGCAGGAAAAAATAACAAAAGGAGTGCATGCATGCTAGTTGCTATTTTACTTGAGGCCGCAAGATGGACATGGGGAAAAACGACAGTCGGCATGCGTGCGGGTGAGAGAAAAAAAAAGGATTCTGGGTCCGGGAAAGATATTAAAAATAGGAAGGAAAGATATTCCCCGGACGGTCAAAGCCTGAGGAGGATACAATTAAACTTCAAACGAAAGAAGAAATGATCTGGTGCACATAGGAATTTTTGAAGTCCAAATTAAAACTAATTTTTAAATTTTATTATTTAATTTTTTGAAAAGAACAGGAAGGAAGGACGATGCTTAAATTAAATTTTAAACTAAAATTTTTAATAAAACATAGGCATTACAAACCTACCCCTTAAAAGAATTTCGTCCCGAGATTCCACGGTTAGGTGAACAGATCCAGGTATTCGGCTTGGAGGTGGTCCTCTTGTTCCCAGGTAGCCTCATCCTCGTATGGTTGCTTCACTGAACTTTGAAAAACTTAATGACCTTCCGTCATGTACGGCGTTCTATCTCATCAAGAATTTTGACGGGTTGCTCCCTATAGGTTAGGTCTTTCTGTACATCAATCATTTGGAGGGGGATTTGCTCCTCAAGGACACGAAGACACTTTCTTAATTGTGAGATGTGGAAGATGTTGTGTACTCCGGCTAACTCGGTGGGTAATTCGAGTTGATAGGCGACTTCCCCGCGCCTATCAGTAATGGGGTAGGGACCAATGTAGCGTGGTGCCAATTTTTCGGCCATTCCAAAACGCTTCGCCCCTCGTAAAGGCGACACCCTTAGATACACATGGTCTCCGATTTCAAATTCAACCATCCGTCGCCGATGATTGTCATAATCCTTCTGTCAGGATTGGGCTTCCTGAAGCCTCTCTCGAATTACTTTCACTTGCTCTTCGGCTGCTTGTAGGATATCAGGCCCAAATACTTTGTTTTCTCCCACGTCTGCCCAACAGAGTGGTGTGCGGCATTTCCGTCCATACAAGGCTTCATTGGGTGCCATTTGGATACTGGCTTGGTAACTATTGTTGTAGGAGAACTCGACATAAGTTAAACACTGGTCCCATGTACCTTCAAAGTCTAGGACACATGCTCTCAGCATATCCTCTAGAATCTGGTTAATCCGTTCGGTCTGTCCATCAGTCTGGGGGTGATAGGCGGTGCTGAAATTCAAGTTCGTGCCCATCGCCTCATGAAGCTTTTTGCCAGAAATGTGAAGTAAAATGGGTGCCCCGATCTGATACGATCTTCTTAGGGACCCCATGCCAGCATATAATCTGGGTCATGTATAACTCAGCTAGCTTCTTACTGGAATAGGTTGTCTTGACTGGGAAAAAGTGAGCGACCTTGGTAAGACGGTTCACTATTACCCAAATGGAGTCATATCCAGAAGGAGTCTTGGCAAACCCAGTGATGAAGTCCATTCCTATTTCCTCCCATCTTCACTCGGATATCTATTAACGACCAAATTTGGTAAGCAAATCTTCGAGTTTGAAGCAAGGATTGAAGCGGAATCGGAGAAAACACGTGATCTTCGGAAACAGAGGCTACATCGGCTAAGTCCGAATCGGCTATGGAGTCAGTCGCCTAAGACCGAGTCGAATCAGGATAGCTGATAGCTGATTCCGATTGGAAATAGAAGGTGGAGCCAATCCCGGAAGGAAAGCTTGGAGATAATCATTGGATTCGGTTTCCAAAGCGCTTCGAAGAGATTGCCATCTACAGATAAGGTCCTATAATGGCAATTGTATCTGTAAAATAGGATATTTTGTATAACTTCCTTTTGTAACACGGCATGGGACTCCGTCCCGGGATATTGTCATACTATAAATAGTAGATAAGATAGAAACCGTGATCTACACAGATGTTATTGTAATTGGGCATAAATAAGACCCGAGGGTTTGTTGTAATATATACACACATCAACTCAATACAATTTCGGCGCATCGCCACCCTTTTCGTTTTTACATTTTTGACAAGTTCTTGCCTAGTTCTTGGGTTGCATCGGGTTCCGATCTTCAAACAAGGTAATCTCTTGTTACAAGCGGTTTGTGTTATCGGGGTTAGTGCTTCTATCATCATGACACTCTGATCTTGATGTTGCAAATTGCTTAATCTATCATATGCGACATATAATCTAGATCAATGTCTAGATCTATCTCTCGATCGGCTAACATCTCACTGGAGATAGCAACCGATAGAGCTAGATCTGGGGGTTGATTTAGGTTATATGGCGTATCTACCATCTCGAGGAGTTCTCATTAACCTAAATAGATCTCTTGCTTCTTTTTGTACTTAATGTTGCATCAATCTGATCTATTAAGTCGCCTTTAGAATTATATAGATCTCTTCAGCTGAATGATTATTATTAGAGATAGAACCGGGGTTTCAGTCGGTCTTACCTGTTTTAGCCATCTTTTATGTATTATTGTTGTTAGATGTGTTAGAACTGTCTTTTATATTAAGATTTCAATCTACTTAAATGTGCTAAGCTTGGTATCAATCTGCTAAGTCATATTAACAGCCGATTGATCTTAGTTTAGTGCATTTAGTTCAGATTAATATATTTTTATAAAATATATCGGAGTACTGGCCGATTTATATTAGATCTACGATATCGGCTAGGCTATAAATATACATAATTATTATCCTAGTGTGCTTTTAGATATAAGTAATTTATACTGTCTTGGTATACTACCGATCTATCCCAATCACTTGGTCTAAACGTGCTTTGGGATAGCAATTATATATTATGAATATCTGTAGCCGTTCGAGTAGGTTTTAATCTTAACCAAACGCCTCGCAAATCACCAAAGGCGACTAACTTAGACATGCACTAGAGCTAAGCAAATCTCTTAGGCCAGCGCGTGGAAAACTTTTCTCATCAACAGTATCTTCAAAGGTTGTAACAATCCAGCGAGCTTCTGGTGTTCTTCTTTTACCCGTTGGCAAATATCACATAGGGCCACGTATTCCGTGATGTCACGCTTCATCCCAGGCCACAATTAGTCACTCTTGATGTTTTGATACATTTTGGTGCTACCCGGATATATGGAATATGCCGATTCGTGGGCTTCCCGAAGTACCATGTCTTTTAGTTCCTTGCGGTCAGGGACACAGATGCGTTTCCACAACCATACTACTCCTTTCTCACCTATGGTGTACTCAGGGGCCTTGCCTTTCTTGATGGGCCCCCTGAGTTCTGTGATCCCTTGGTCATCTAGTTGGGCTTCGCTGATCTGCTGCTCTAGGGTGGATTGCACTACCGGAGTGGCAAGGGTTCCAGGTTTAACCACACTTATCCGTAGTCTTTCCAGGCTTCTACATAGTTCTAGCCGGTGTGGTAGGACGGTCAAGGCATTGCAGTGCACCTTCCGACTTAATGCATTGTCCACCACATTTGCTTTGCCTGGTGTTGACGAGAAAAATCAACACGTCGGCCTGAGAGATCTGCTTAGCTCTAGTGCAGGTCCTAGAATCGATGAAGTGCGGGCGTGCCAGTCAATTTGATCCTGCCACTGACAAGATATACAAAGCAGCCAGAAGTAAAGCATATCAGCCAATAGGTCAATAATCAAGATAGCCGATCGGCCAATCAGCCGATGACGCGATCCCACCCGATGCTGACGCCAACCGATGCAGCTAGGGTTTCAATCCATCGGCTGTACGCTGAGCAAACATCTATGTAAAGGTGATTGGTCGACGATAACATGATGATGTAGCAATGTAATATAGCATAAACCAATCACATGATAAAATAGGCATTGAAAGCAACACATCGGTTGGAGGTCCGATGGCATAAATCCAAATGATCAAATATTCAATGAAGCCTCTGCTGCAATCGGCTAGATCTAACTTGTATACAATCCTTGCAAGCCGATGCAGTATCCAAATAACTCATCGGCTGAAACCCCGATGATACCCTTAATGGTAGTCAACAGGCAGGCTAGAGATTACGGTTCTGATCACGACTTAGTAGATCAAACTGAACTGATGCAACACTAAGTATGAAAAGAAACACAATATCTAGATAATCAAGCCCTTGACCAATTTTCAGGGTGGTAGATGCCTAAGCTAATCTAATTTAGTAAACAATTTAGCCGGTATCGGCAGAGACCCTAAAGCGAGAAATAACCGATAGAGCTAAATTGAGATACTAAGACTAGATTAACAGAGACATATGATAAGCAAGCCGGCTAACCCTCCGATGAGACATTAGCATAAACCTATCGGCTTAACAAGACTTGGATTATCAATAACAATCTAATAGGTCGGACCTAACCGATGTAGCACGAGATTGTATATGATAATCTAATACTCAATAAGCCGATAGATCTGTCTAATGTGATGGATATAACAAATCTATGTAAAGCAACATTATGTTTAAAGAAACATCAACTTGATCAGAATATCGGACCTAACCGAAAAAGTCCTAACAAAGTCGATGCGACTATAAACAATAATGGAACTAAAGATAGATACGATATAACAGATAAGCAACACTTGGACTTACCCCTCCGCCGGAGATCAAACCTAACCAATGCAGCCCTGCGTCGGGTGCCAAGTCTCGCCGGATGACGAACAAGGTGTAAAGGTAAAAGGTGGTGATGCGCCGAGTTGTATTGATCAAGAGAGATTATTTTATATGAACCTCGGGCTTACATATTTATACCCACGGGCAAACAAAGATCCTAACAGATTACGATTCAAACTTTCCTAAAGATAAAAGGAAACAGATAAAGTCCTTATCGGACACTAAACACACTTTCCTAAAGATAAAATAGGAAACTAACAAAGTCCTCCTAATTAATAGATACAATTGCCTCTTCTGGACTCTATCCATATATGGAAATCCTCATGAAGCATTCCAACCGTATCCGACGATGATTCCAACGTTATCTTCCCGGAATCGGCTACATCAGAATCGGCTCCATCAGCTTTTCTTGTCCGACTCGGCATCAGCCGATGAACACCTTAGCCGATTCGGACTGTAACTTGGCATGTACCCTATTTCTAATAATCACGGTTTCCTCCAAATCTGGCTCGGCCTTAACTCCAAATCCGACATATGAATTACCAAATTTGGTCGTCAACACCCGGGTGATAGTGTATCCTGAGGTCATAATCCTTAATCAGTTCTAGCTATCTCCTTTGCCTGAGGTTGAGTTCAGTTTGAGTAAAAATGTACTTCAAGCTCTTATGGTCGGTGTAGACTTCACATCTATTGCCCATCAGGTAGTGCCGCCATATTTTGAGAGCATGTACTGCCACTGCTAACTCTAGGTCATGGGTAGCATAATTCACTTCATGAGGCTTTAGTTGCCTAGAGGCATAGGCAACCACTTTCCTCCTTGCATGAGCACGCATCCTAGTCCTTGTCTGGACGCGTCGTAGTAGATGTCAAAATATTTCTGTATCTCCAGGAGGATCAAGACAGGAGAAGTGGTCAGTCTCTTCTTCAGTTCTTGGAAACTCCTTTCACATGCTATTGTCCATTCAAACTTCCTTTCTTTCTTGAGTAGTTCTGTCATGGGTTTGGCAATTCTGGAGAATCCTTCAATGAACCGTCGATAATAACCTGCTAGACCAAGAAAGCTTCTAATCTCGGTGGCTGTGGTCTGGGTTTTTCGTGATAGCACCTCCCTAACCTTGCCAGGGTCTACCTCTACTCCGTGAGCAAAGATGACATGACCAAGGAAGGCAACCCTATCAAGCCAAAATTCACACTTGGATAATTTGGCATAGAGTTGATGTTCCCTTAATTTTTTCAAAACCAATCTTAGTTGCTCAACATGTTCCTGTTCACTCTTAGAGTAGATGAGGATATCATCTATGAATACCACGACGTATTTATCGAGGCATGCCATGAACACTTTGTTCATGAGGTTCATGAAGAAGGCTAGGGCATTGGTAAGTCCAAAGGACATGACGGTATACTGGTAAAGTCTGTAACAAGTAGAGAAGACAGTTTTAGGTATGTCTTCCGGTTGAATTTTCAACTGGTGATATCTGGACCTTAGGTCTACTTTGGAAAAGAGCTTCGCTCCTTGCAATTGATCGAACAGGTCATCAATTCTAGGGAGAGGGTACTTATTCTTGATGGTTACTTCATTCAGCGCTCAGTAATCCACACATATCCTCTTGGTCTTGTCTTTTTTTTTGACCAAAAGAACTAGGGCTCCCCACAGAGACATGCTTGGCCTCACAAATCCTTTCTCTTCTAATTCCTCGATCTGCTTCTTGACTTCTGCCAACTTGTTGGGGGCTATTCCGTACGGTCTCTTAGATATAGGGGCGATACCAGGGGCAAGAGTGATGGATAACTCAATTTCTCTGTCTGGGGGCATCCCGAATAGTCCTTCTGGGAAGACGTTCGGATACTATTGACCACCGGTACTTCCTTCAGAGCAGTGGCTTTAGTGTTATTCAGGACGGGTTGCTCTATCAGTTGCCGGGAAGGGGCAAACCTTACTTCATTCCCGTTTGGTTCTTGCAGAGTTATGGTCCGGGTGGCATAGTCCATTTGGCCCTTGTACCTAGATAACTATTCCATCCCTATGATTAAGTCTAGACCCTGAGATTCTAGAAGGATGGGGTTAGCGGTGAAGGTGACTCCCTCTATAACTAGGCTCACCTTTGTGCAGGTTCGATAGGCTTTAATTTCTGTTCCAGGGGATTGGATGAGTATTGGTATTTCTAATCCCTTGGTCCTTATCCCATTTCTTTCTACAAACAAACAAGAGATGAAAGAATGCGAGGCTCCCGAATCAAATAAGACAATTGCTGGTACAGAATTAACAGGAAACATACCTAGCACCACGTCGGGGGACTCTTGGGCTGATTCTGCTTGCACATGATTGACTCGGCCTTGTCCAAACATCGGGGTAGGGCGGGAGGCCTGACCACTGGTCTAAGTAGCGGCTTTGGGTGGAGCCATAGCAGGTGCCCTGGCTGTGCAGATGTGGGAGGCCCTAGAGGTAGCAGGTGTAGGATGTTGGGTACAATCCCTAGCATAGTGTCCTGCAGTTCCACAATGGTAACAAGTGAATCTAGTTGCGCTTGGTGGGTTCCTTGGTGGAGCATTGGAGGCGGTGATGTTGCTTCCTCCGGTGTTACCACTGTAAGTCCTTGGTGGGGCTAACACCAGAGGACGGGGTGGAAGAGGGCATGTCGGGTACCCATGGCTTGGCGGAGGCATTGGCTGACGGTATTGGACGGGGTAGTTGATCCGGGGCACGGACTCCCATGGTGCATGAGTCCAAGTTGAGTATCCTTGCACTTCCGAAGAGCCTCCTCTTCCCTTCGAGTGCCTTCCACCACCATCAGTGCCAAGTTAACCATCTGCTGGAAGGTGGGGAAATTATGTGCTACCAATTGAATGCATATGCTCACATTCATGCCTTTAAGAAATTTTCTGATCTTCTTCTTCTCAGTGTCCACCTTGTCAGCAGCATAGCGGGCCAGGTGGTTGAACTTAGTCAAGTATTCATTGATGGAGGTATTTTCTTGTCTTTGGTTGTTGAATTTCTCCCGCTTGATGTCAATGGTGCTTTCTGGGACGTATGCTGCTCGAAAGGCTTCTACAAATTCATACCAATCGATGGTGGTGGCGTCCTGGTGGGCGGTGCGATAGTTTTCCCACCAGTCGGCTGCAGGTCCTCTGAGCTGGTGGGCTGCATACAGTGCCCTTTCTCTGGGGGTGCACTGCACCAATTCTAGCTTCCTTGCAACGTCCTTCAACCAATCGTCTGCTTTGACAGGCTCTGAAGTATGGGAGAATTCTAGAGGGCGGGTCCTCAGAAAGTCATTCAATTTAGACCATCCATCGGGAGCATGGTGAGGCTGGTGGTTGAGGGCGGCCAAATTCTGGGCGATGCCTTGCAGAATCTGAGTCTTCAAGGTTAGCAGATTTTTTTGGTTTAGATCTGGTGGGCGAGGTAGGTCTCCCGATCTCGATGTGAAGGTCCGAGCTTCTCGTGAGTTGGTTTGCTCATGTTCGGGTGCCTGATCCTGTTGCACCTCAGGTTCTTCTTGGGTAGCATTGCGGGGCAAAGGGCGTTCTTCTTCATCACCGAGACGTACAGGGACGCGAATGGTACGGCGGGGGCGTTTAGCCATCTGTCCCTAAGAAGAGAGAGAAAGGAAGGTCTTAACTACGAGGGCACTCTTAAGAGAAAGTTTTCATGACCAAAGCACAATCATTCAGTACAAGACATAACACAATACATGAGGGGAGGGCACAACACTTAGATACCGATACCATAGACTACATTACACGGGGTACTACGGATTGGAGTGCTGCCATAACTCCTAAGGAGTTGGCAGTCAGACGCGATCTTGACTAAACATCACACTAGCCACCATCCTACGAGACCACTTTATTCAAAACACTAACTTGAGGTAGTTGACTGACTCTGCCGAGTACCAGCTATCCTCTACTGAGAGCGGTCGATGCAAGGCTCCTCGTCCGTGGAGACAATATCATAAGTATGCGGAAACTGAGTGGGTAACCCTGGAACAACAGTGGGGCGATGTCAGTCGACGGGGCAACTGGAGAAGCAGGATCTACGGTGAACCATAACAAGGAACGACACTGACATGCTATCATGCGGTGAACCGGACGGGAAGGCAGTGGCGGGGAAGGTGAGGAACTCAGCGAGCTGCCTACCTCCGTACGGAGTGCCATGCTGGGGCACAAGGTGGAGCTGGCTGGCGAGGTATGGACCAGAGGCATCCCCTCAAAGGTGGCGACGTGCCTCCCAACTGGTGGTAGGCCTACATGAGAGAGTGGTATTGCGCATCTAGGTACATGGTGAACTCCATCAGGTAGAAAAGTAGGGGAGACTGATCCTGGGAAGTGCAGTAGTACACACTCTTAGAAGTACCACGGGGAAGGTGGGGGATGTAGTGGAAGGGGGTGTGGACGAGGCGATGGTGGTAGTAGTCACGAAGGCGCCGGATGGTAGTGAAAGAAACACTCTGATGGCTAGGCGGGGGTTAGGACGGATTTTGGCGAAGCGGTGGCGGTGGAGTCTAGGGGCACTCGAAACAAGATGAACGAGAAGGCGGTAGCGGGGCGGAGTGATTTGTATGATTTCTCTTGCGAAGGTCGGAGGGGCCAAACCAAGGTAGTGAGCAAGGTCCCTGAGCTGAAGGACAAAACCGTCGTGCTCTCCCCCGGTAGCCTCACATGCCAAACAAGCCATCTATGGGAATTTCGCAAAAAGGAGAAGGGTCAGTAACTTGACATCTTTAAAATCCTAAGGAATAGGAAAGCATAAGCCTAAGTTTTCACAAAAGCGTAACCTCGTATATACTAAGTGTATAAACCGGCATACGGATTTCTTTTTTGAAGAGGTTACTCCCTAAGGACCTTCTAGGCAAGGAGGGGTTTCGTCCTATGGCCAAACTTTGCTCTGATACCACCCTGTGGCGCCCCAAACTATGCCGGTCAAACAATACCAACCGCCATAGGCTGGAGGTCACAACATTTCCTGTGATCACATTACCAGTCCCAGGATACAAAAGCTGGTACTCAAAGAATAATAGTGGAGATCAGAAATAACAAAGTTTTATTACAACATTGATGGAGGTCTCATACATACTACCGTCATGGACAAACCCCAGACTGGTAGAAACACTGAAAAGACAAAATAAATTAAGGCAGAAGCACAACAACAGCGGCGGGAAACATAGAATGCAAAACACTAGGTAAAGAACAGTGAACATGGACCACAGGCTTGGTTTGGGAACTAGGCCTGAAAACCCCGAGAAATCGTACTCGACCTGCTCTTTGAAGTCTGCCTCGACAGAAGGGTCGAGATATCCTTTCTCTAACTCTATAAATATAAATATAAGCAAGGGTGAGTACTCAATGTACTCAGCAAGATGGGGAAAAAAGATATCTCATGGAAGGCCATAAACAAGGGAAGACAAAGTTTATTTGGAAAGACACAAGGTTTGAAATAGTTTAGTTGCAAAACACTAGTGAGTCAAGTTTTAGTTCCGAAACGAGGCTCACACCTCACTCCATTCCACAGGTTGCTTTGCAAAAACTGTCGACGGGTGGGTCAGCAGTCCTCCAAGGGGGGTCCCTAAGGAGGTGAAAGAGAAAGTGGTGGAGTGCTGTCCTTCGAGGGATCTTGATGGTCGGCTCGAATCCTAGGATAAACCTGCAAATAGAACACGGGAAAACACAAGCAAAAACAAGGAAGATCAAGCAAACACAGGGGACACCAGGGGTTATACTGGTTCGGCCCTCTCGGGGGATAATAGGCCTACGTCCAGTTGATTTTCGTTGAGAAGTGGGATGAACCAAGCTACAAGAGTAGAGTGTGGGATCTCTGGGTTCTCTCCTCCTGCTCTCGAGCGCCAACGGGTGCTAATGGTCGAATCTAGAGGGTCCTTCCCCAGCTCCCTTTCCTGCCCTCCCTTTTATACCTCAAGGGGGATAGTTACAGATAAACGTGGGAGCCAAGGAAGCTAAGACTATGTGAGACAAAAGATGGGATACAAAAGATATCTGCTAAAGTACTGGATGGTCTGCATGGTCCTGTACGCCGCGGGGATCTTGCGCTCCTATGCTGCCAGTGGGTGTCAGACGCTGCCGGGTTATCTCCTTGCCTACCAAGTCCCCTCCTGAGGTCGCTCGAGGTCGAGCGTCGAGTCGGGGTCAAGAGGGCGGACCGAGGTCGGACTCGGGAAGGCCGGAATGCCCGATCCCCTGGGGTTGGGGCCCTCGGTCACATCCCGAGGACTCTTGGTTTGACTTGTTGTCGGAGTTCAATCGCGCTTTTGAGTCATCCTGGGTGACACCTCCCACAACAACCTATCTTACAATAGTCATGAGTAAATATTCCAATTTAACAACGTGCCATCTCAGCACAACCAGGCCATCTCAGCCTAAACCAACCCGACCATCTCAGCCAGAACAATACCCTGGTGCCAAACGACACCCCGAGTCACACAGACTCATTCCCAACCACAAAGGTTGGCCGTTCACCACAAAGGCAAACTCTGGTAACGGTTCCCACCCCAAAAAACAATTTATTTAAATAAGTTTAAAACAAAGCTACGCTATGAGAAACACCTCACATCCGCCTTTGACCGTGGGCATAGCTGTTTAAACAGTTTGACTAGACTCTGCAGAGGTTGCACGCTTTACCCACATGCCATGAACGTCTCGCATTGCCGAACACATGTGGATCAGACATGGCCGACAAAAGAGAGCTCACTACAAGGCTTTTCCATAACCAACCCATAAATACCCCGTGTCACATAGTTAGGTGGAACCTCTCCACCAAGCATCAGGCCAGATCCATGCCCTCATCTACTCAGGCCCCACCGTATGGCTCCCGACACATCCCCACTGTAGGAGAGTGCCTTTCACTCCACCATCCCAGTGCTCCTCAACTGCCAACATGATGGATACCTATGTTTTAGCTACTTACTCGGCCAAGGGCATCCCACTTTACTCGTGTGGTCATACTGTTTTATGCTTGGATGAATTTCCCAAAGGAATCAGTCCTTATGGATGATGCACAGCCAAACTACCAAGGTACTGGCTCCTGCACCATAAGGTTTTATGAACCATTTTATTTTATAGCCAAACCGACATCTCGCTGGGTTTTAAACGAGTAATATAAAACATCCAAAATTTTTCCCACATGACAGTACAATCGTAAGCTATAGGTAGTCTACTTCGGCATTGGTGAATACCGATGAATATATGGTGGAGTTACAAAGGAAGGGGGTTTCCAAATCCTATATAATAAAAGTGCAACTAATAGGGAGGTCAACGAGTCGTACTTGAACCGTGGCCAACCATGCATCCTAAAGCATGCAATTTGGCAAACAAAATAATTAATTAAAATATGGGTGCAAGAAGTGGTCAAGGAGGCTTGCCTCGATCCACAACCGTTATCGGAACGTCGAACTCCTGCATGAACCCTCCGTCGATCTCGGGCTCTACACGCAAGAAAACAAACAATCCATAAAACCACGGCTAAAAAGTAGATAAACACATAAAATAAAGAGCCATTGCATAGAGGAGAATGTTAGAAGATTTTGAGACTTGAATGGGTCAAACAGAGTTACGAATAAAAAGATATGGATTTACGAAGTTTAGAGGATTTTTCGTGAGACGAAATAATTGATAAGGAATATTCCACGGAATATTCCAATGGGGTCCAGATGCCAGGATCAAAGGAGGTCAAAACAAACTGACGAGAGAGGATGTGGGGTCCACGTGGGTCTCACTTTCTTTTTCTTCTCTCTCTTTCTTATCCCTTCTCTCTTCTCTTCCTATTCTCTCTCTCTTTGAAATCCTTCTGCTCTTCTCTTCCTGTGATCTCTCCCGTGCAAAGCACCGGCGAGGCGACTGGCGGCGGCTCGATGCAGCGGGCAACGGGGTGCGGCACAAGGGGAGGACGTCAGGGCGGCGGCTCGGCGCGCGGCAGTGCGCAGGAGGCGTGGGCGCCGGGCAGGGAGAGGAGGAAGCCAGCCACCTACTCCTCGATGGACTCCGCGGCTTCGATGGCTTGCTTTCGTAGTGGCGAAAATGGAGTGGGGGCTCAGCGAGGGATTAAGGGTAAGCTTCCGAAACCTTTTATACTCTCTTTGTGCTTCGTAGAAAAGAGCTTGATGATGAGTAACACTCCGATGCATGCCTCTCCTCCCTCACAGCTCCTCTGCCTCTACCTGCTTTGCTTGGTCGGAGATACGCAACGGTGCCTACTTTGCCCGACGGGAAAGACGGAGAAGAGGATGGCCCCGTGGCCGGGCCTGGTAGTGAGCGTGCAGAGGATAGACACTGAACGAAAGCAGGGGCTGGTAAAAGGAGGCAAAGGGGACAGTGCAAGAATTAATCCCCAGGGGCCTGGTAAAGGACGCATGCAGAGAAAGCCGTGAATAAAACAAAACGCCGGGGACGGGCCAGAAAAAAAACAAAAGGGTTGCATGCCTACCAGTTGCTATTTGGCACGCGTGCGAGTGAGAGCAAAAAAAGAAAAGGGATTCCGGGTCGGGCGGTCGAAGCCTAAGAAGGATACAATTAAACTTCGAACAGAAGAAGAAATGATCTAGTGCATTGGGAATTTTTAAGTCAAAATTAAAACTAATTTTTAAATTTTATTTGTTTTTATTTTTTTGAAAAGAATAGGAAGGAAGGACGACGCTTAAATTAAATTTTAAACTGAAATTTTTAATAAAAACATGGGCGTTACACGCACTGCACGTCACTCAAAGGTATCTTGGATTTTCAAGTCAAGCACAAAGACAAGAACCAAGTGAAGCGGGAAAATTCATTCATAAGGACGAGACACTATTTGTTACCTCCCATACTTAGATAAGCAATGAGTCCGAGATGGTTTATACACCATAGCTTCAAGGTCTTGTCTCAAGTAAGGCTTTGTCAATTTAACCCATAATTTTCTTCACTTTGTGTTGTGGTGATCTTGGGCTGAAAAATCGACAATAAAACTAGGAGATATATAATAGAATAATGCACAAATTTTATTTTGGAAGCCATGAGATAAAAGGATTTGGTTAAAGATAGGCTTTTAGGTTAAATCAAGACTTTAAAGCTCAGTTACAGACAAGTCGGACTGGAACTTCTGGTATTTGGGACCGAAACTTCTAGTCTGACAAAACAGCACGCGGCAACTTTCAAGACTTTACTCCAAATCACCGAAACGAACTCGAAATGACACCAAATTTGAACAGCAAGCTCACAACAACACAGGGAATCAGATACAAAAAGAAAATACCCCAAGAATTGAAGATTTCATCATCAAGATGAAAGAGCTTGGAAAACTTTAGGTGAAAACCGAGTTTTGTGAAAACTTCAAAATCCAAGGTGCTCGTATGAGGGATTTGTTTGGGGATTACCCTAGGCTTACTCACACATGTCATAGCACCTATTAAACAATAAAATCACTTTTGATAGCACCCCGACCTCCTCTAGATCCGACATCACGTCCTCACGACGCTCGTCAGCTCCTCCCTTGGCCATCAACTCCTCGATGTTGATCTCGGGATGCGTGAGCTTGTGGCACGCGAGAACATAGCAAGCACCAGTCTTGAGCCCGGTCCGCATCGACTCCGTCACCTGATCCATCTTGGAACTCGCCACGTCTCCGGCTTGGTTATCAGGGTCCCCAAAGATCCCGGGACGGTTGTCTCGTCCGGGAACTTTGGGGTAGGAGCATGTTTCCCTAAGCTCTTAGCGACCACGTCGAGATGGCTGTAGTTCTTGTGCAAGCCTTGTCGGAGGGAGGCTAGGTTGTCCTTTGAGTCAGACAGAACCTGCTCGAGCCCCTTGCATCGGTTCTCCTCCTCCATGATCACCTCCCGCAGCTTTTTGTTGTCCACGTGCTCCGTCTTCAGCTAAGCCTCTAGAGCAGCGGCATGGTTGTTGGCGAAAGACGCAACCTTCGTGAGACATCTGATCTCCATGACGATGCCTTGGGAACACGTCTCAACTGAACGACAAGCTTGCAGAAGCTTGTCGGCTGCCAAGACGACCCTGGGGTGATAGCGAGACCGGTTATTGGAGGTGACAGTGGGGGAAGGACGTGTGTGGCCGTAGGAGGCGACTTTGAGCCCTCACCTCCTCGTGCGCCCTAGTGCTCTGCTCGGATGCAGAGGGAGATGGACTGCAATCGAAAATCATCCAAATGGTTGTAAGATAACCAAGCATTCAGGAAAGCGACAACGACAAAGGCTAGGCAGAGAGCTCACCTAATCTTACTCCGGTTCAAGAGCTTACCCCTCCCATAGGAGGCGGGTTTTGCACTGGAGGTGGTCTACAGAGAAGGCAAAGTGAGGTTGATGTCGATATCACAAATGTCAGATTAATGTGAATCGAGATCCTACCTCGGAGCCGCTGGTCTTTGTTAGTGTTCCAGTTCCGATTTTCTTTGCCAACATCGGCCAGTGCTTCCTCTTGGAGCAGCTATCTTCAGGCACAAAGGCCATCACTCCCTGCTCACCCACGACCTGCTCCTTAAGAGAAGCAGAAGCTTGGTGGTCGACCAGAGGATCGATGACATCCATGAGAGGCCACGCCTATAAGAATTTGAATTAGTATTCCTACGGGCAAAGATACGATTGACAAGGAAAGTGATCCAAGTACTTACATTCACAATGGCGTCCCGCTCTGTTTGCGGGAGGTCACATATCGGTGTGGGGATGTTGGCCGCAGCGGACAACGGATCGATCACCACTTGCGTCACGCGCTCCATCATGGTCGTTGCATTGAGGACTGTGACAAAGACAAGTTCACAAGATTGTTAGCAGGGAACAATTTAGGTCTTTGAGTTTATCTCAGAAGACTACAAGTTGTATACCCCAATGTGATAGCCACGTCACATCCTATTCTCCCGTGTACTCGTACACAGGGTGAGCACGGGCTTGAAGAGGTTGGATCCGATGACAAATAAAGTCTTGAATGACTTCGTATCCAGTGAGACCACGTTCTCGGAGATCATGGATTTTCTCTATGAAGCTTTCTAGGGCGGGAGTCAGAGAAGGTTTGGAGGTCCACGACTTCAAGTGTATTGGTTTTTCTTCGGGGATAACAAGATAAGCAGCAGTGTCGTTGACATGTAGATAGAACCATTTTTTCCACTCCCTTCTCAAGGAGGGGCAATTGAAAGGGATCTATTCCTCTTTCCTCTCATCCCGGAGGCGGAGACTGTAGCATGTAGAGATTCTAGACGCCTCCATCCATCTAAGCTCATAAAAATATCTAAACAAATCTAGAAAGGGTTGTACCCCAAGGTACACCTCATATAGATGAATGAAGATGCTCATGAAAACAATGAAGTTGGGGTTCAGATGAAGATGATGGATATCGTAGAAATCAAGAAGAAGAGAAAGGAACTCGGAAGAAAGAGGCTAAAAACCACATTGGATGAATGATACGATAGTGATTATCTGTCCTAGGTTGGTCAAAGGATTTGTACCTCCTTCCGGTCGGTCCAGCATCCGCACGCTTGGCAAGGCACTCTCCTTCTGCAACTTTGTCATTGCCTCCTTGTCAATGACAGACTTAGGGAGATCCATGAGATTGATGGTGGAGATTGATGGAGCTTGCGGTTTAGGATTTTGCGAAAGCTAAGGTGAGAGGTTGGGTGCACAAGAGGAAAGTGAAAGTATTGTTTGGGCAAACGAAACCCAAATGGATCTCATAAGTGGGATTTATAAGTCACGTCCGATGCTTCGAATATCGAGGAAGAAAGAGAAATCATCGGCGTAATTTTTGCAGATTTGTTTGTGGTAGTTTAAGTTTTTGCCTTCAATCCAAATTCAACTCATGGAAGTGTTCTTGGTCGAGACTGGGTGAAGAACTTAGTCGCATACTCTATACCTACTCGGTCCTCCGAGAACGGTTAGGTGAGTTCGACAATTATAGTTCTAAGGTCTTTGGTCGAGAATATTGTCTTATTTATTTGTATTGAAGTCGAGGGGCTTCTGTCAGTGTCAAGGATAAGACATACCTTCTATACTTGGTTTCGTGTAATACAACAATACCATATACCTAAAGATATACGGGAAGGTGTCCTTTAATTGAGGAAATACGAAAAATCTAGAAGGAAATTATCTTCTAGATAGAAGGTGTCAGAGTCATATTCGAGAAAGACAAGGTCTTCTTAGCCCATATCCAGCTCTAGTTCTATGAGTTTTACTTGGAAAAGAAGGTAATCGACGATATAAATATAAGGCTTCCGGTTGAGGGAGGGGTATCGAGTTACAAATCATAGACAAAGCCACATCGAGAGACAATCCAGAGGAAACCAGAGCCATATTCGTCAAGTAGATCTTGTCGGGCTGTTCTTGACAGGTCCTAGTCGACGAGTTAGTTTCACTATCTTACTCCCTTGTTATAATCCGTGTAGCATTCTCCCATATATTCATATAAACTGGATTAGGGTTGTTACTCTTTTTAGAAGGCATGAACCAGTATAAATCTTTGTCCTGTGTCTTCTTGTTGCGATCTCACGTATTCCCTGATTCCAACATCCCATGTACCCTCCAGATACCGTCTTCAGGTATAACCCGTCGATAGTAGTGCGTCAGACATAGTATCTACAGGGTTGTCAGTCAATATCCTGTTCGATAGTCCATATCGGTAAAATATCCGCTTAAGATGATATGTACGCTCGTCGGCGGGTAACCTAATAATCTTCTTGTTTGTAAACTTGTCTTGTCACAGTCAAGTTCTTCAACATCGAATTTAATGTTGTCATGTTTAAACTTATGTCTGGTTTGCTATGGTCGAATGCACTTAGGAAAGTGATTTTCTCCCTGCATGGACAACTTTGGAATCTTGCCTATTGGAGCTTGTACATAGTAAGATGGCTGTTATGCATTGGTTCTACGGAAATACATATAGCCCATCCTCCCTTTAGGATGTTAACACATACTACCTCTATTATCATATTATAAATTGCTATATGTTTCTATAAATTTAATTAAACTTATAAAAGTTTAATTAAAAAAATCAAAACGACAAATGAAATGTAACGAAGAGAGTGGTACAAGTATTACTAATGCTTTCTAAAGTGTTATCAGAATATTTAAATTATATAATTTAGCCGATTCTGATTGTAATTTGGTGATAATCATTTGAAAGCCATGCACCTGTTCCCCTATGTCACTGCCTATTAATTCCAATTTAGCTTCTCACTTTACCGTGAGATGCGCATGTTAAAGGTAACCTTTAAAAGGTTGATCTAATCTAAAGGCATTCCGCTGAACTATCTAAACAACCCAACTAAAGTACTGGTGAATCACTATATCTATGAGTAAGGTGGCAGGGCGTTCTTGGACTCTTGGTACATACAAAATACTACCTCCATCTTAAAATTTTTTAAGTTCATTATCTCCGTCTTAAAAATAAGTTCACTTTTATATGTGACTCTAACCCAACATATAAAAGTGAGAACTTGTACATGCAAAATACTATCTTCATCCTAAAAATAAGTTTACTTTTATACGTAGATCTGAACATAATTTATAAAAGTGAACTTGTTTTAGGATGGAGGTAATACAGAGCAGGGGTATTTATGTGGTATTACAGAGTTGCAAGCCATTTCAGCGACAGAAGCAGCTCAAGAAAGCGCCATCTCGATCGGTAAATCATTTGGGTCTGTGAAATACTCCACTCTAGACACAGACAACACCTGGCAAATGCTAACTGAGTAGAAATTTATTGTCACTTGAATAGAAAGCTGTAGGTTCTAATAATTTGCACAAGCAAACATAACACTGAAATTGCTCGTACTATGTACTGTTGAATTGCAGAGTATTGACTCCTTCTCAGACACATTTTATTTGCCAGTTGCGGCTGAAAAAGACACCATAGAAGAAAGACATTCATCGTCCATTCGTTCTTGCCTCTTGTGGATTAGTATAACCAAAAGTTCTGTATTAGCATTACATCGGATGATAATCCATCCCTTTGAAAGAGACATATATGTACCTGTATATCCATTTTATAACTTTCGAGTTTAAATTTTATTCCAAAACATAACTAATTTTTTGATAATAGAATAAAGATTCCGGCCTTTACTTCAAAGAAACTACAGCCACTTCACACTTCACTTGTTACAAAATTCTCTCAAAACATAGCTATTTATATACCCATTTTCTCATTTCAACCCATCCTAATCATCTTTCATTTAATTTCAATAAACCACAAACATCTCTCATCTAATTTATCTAAGAGACTGTTTGGTATTTTAGTCCCATTTTATTTAGTTGCAATGACTAAAAGGGACTAAAGCTTATTAATTATACTGTACAAAGACCATATTATCCCTATTCATTCGCACCTCATTCATCCTGCGGGAGAGAGAAAAGGGCATCCACTGGAAAATAAAGTTTTAGTCCCAATTAGTATCTCCAGGAGGGACTAATGGACTAATGATATTGTAGTCTATTTTAGTCCCTCATGTTTGGGACTTTAGGGATTAAAAGGGACTAAAATGGAGGGACTTTTAGTCCCTCAACCAAACACCTCCTAAATACACAATTGATTCCAGATATTAACATAAGTTGTCACCTATATAGAAAATTTACACATAAGTTACTACCACTCCATCCGTTTTCACTTTGATTTTTTTCAAAGTTAAATATTTTTAAGTTTGACCAAGTTTATAGGTAAATATAGCAACATTTATATCAAAATTAGTTTAATTAAATTGATTTTTGAAAATGAGAAAGACATTATACTCGGTTTTGGATTGAGGGATGCGATTCAACCAGCAGCCAGAGATGAGGATGACAAATACACTTATTCCATAAAATTAATCTGTAGGCTACAGATGGGCCTGGCTGTGACTGCAGCCTTGCATTCACGTTACCCCTGTACAAAAGTAATAAGTTCACTGTATTTCCCTTATCTTGACATGAGTTTGAATCACATCCCTTGACATCAAGATTAGTAATATAAAGTGAACTTATCTATCTTTCTATCTATTTATCTATCTACCTACCTATCTATCCATTATTATATTATTAAAACAGCCTTAAAAAACACCATAAGAAATTCTCACATTAATCAAAGAGAAAAAAATATTTACACCATTTAATCGTGGCAAGTATAAGTTTTAACGGTTGAGATTGATTGAATGAATATATATTATATTTGGACTCTATATGGACAAATACCAGATAAGTAAATAATAGTACTAATTTAACATGGATCCGAACTCTTGATTGGACCAAGCGAGCACTTGGTTGTAATTGCTCGTGGACTACACGCTTACTGCCTGATTAGGAAGATATACGTCTGAGTCCTCAATCGATACACGCATGTAGCAGGCTGTATGTACAAATAATAAACAGGTAAATAATAAACCATAACGTTTGTCGTTATGTATATGTGCCTGCAGAGGACGTGAGGGAGGAGATCATGTTCCTCTGACATGTACACAAATATATATTTGCTCACTTATTTAGTTTTAGAGATATTTAAACATATTATGTTGTCAATATTACAACAAAAACTTCTAAATCTCACCCAGTAAAAGGATATACATGTATGCTATTTTGGCTAGCAATGAAGGCAATAAAAACCTACTATTATCTATGTAAAAAAAATATACATAGTTAGCTGCTAATTGATAACAACTAACTCAATAGCCATAAAACCAGTTAATTGTCCAGTTAGTGATTAACAGAATGATCTACCAAATCACAAGTGCGTACTCACTCTGGTTTATAATAGATAATACCGTTGATTTTTAGCATATATCTTATCATTTGTATTATTAAACAACTTTGTATAAATATTTTAAAATATAAGTCATGAGTAAAGTATCTTTAATGTAAATCAAGTTCGCTGTAAAAGCTAAAAATTACACATTAATTAGAGAAAAGGAATAATTAGAGTTCAAGTAGAAATATAATTTAGAAACAATTAAAATTCAGAATAAAAATAAGGAATGTTGAATGAATTTACGTAGAACATAATACAAGATTAATTAAAATTCAGAATATAAAATAAAATATGAAATCAGAAAAATAAAAGTGAAAGTTTAAGTAGGAATATAGTTTGAAAATAATTAAAATTCAGGATAAAAAATAAATAATATTAAAAGTAGAGACCATAAAAAACAACACAAACAACAAGATATTAATTAAAGTTCGGACTAAAAGATAAAATAGATTCTATTATATTATTAAAAGAACAAGCGGAGCGGTGTTAAAAAAGTAGGGCAATGGCTGCTAGCAAGACTCCCTAAAACTATAGATGAAAACCTATGTTTTCCAATGATAATAAAAAGGAGAGGCAACAGGTTGATCATAAAGGAGTAAGGTTATGATGATTGGCGAGACATCTACAAACTATAAAACAAAATCCTAATAACAATTAGATTTAATTCTTAAAATCTCAATAACAATAAAAAGAAGGGGCGGCAGGTACACCGTAAAGGAATAGAGTGTAGTTCACGTGATTTCTATAAACTTAAAAAAACCAACAATTATCAGGTTCAATGTTTAAAATCCCAATAACAGTAGAAAGAGAAAAGGCACTGAGCAGGCCATATAGAATGTTTGACGGGACTTCTAAAAACTAAAAATAATTAACCTAAAGATCAGGTTTGATGTTTAAAATTCCAATGACAATAAAGAGAAGGGGTAACGGGCGAATTTTAAAGGAGTAGGATGGCGACGTTTGACGGAACCTTTAAAAACTATAAAAAGAAACCTGGCGAAACAATGAAGTCTAAACTAAAACTGTTTGAATTTTCAGTGTCCCAAAAAGGATGAATAAAAGTCGGTATGCAAGTAAGTAAAAGAAAGACAAAGGAGTAAGGAGTGACGGTTGGTATGACGGTTAAAAACTATAAAATTAAAAACCAACAATAATAAGGGTTCAATTTTTTAAAAATCCTAATACAACGAGATGACTATTTAATAAATTTTAAAGAAAATCACATATATAAAAATTTAGATAAATTTATATGGGTGTTAGCCGTGTAATTGTGCGGACCACCCTACTAATTCCAAGTAAAAACACAAGCGTTCAAAAGCCCATTTTCGATAGCCCAAAATGAAAATAAATTGGATCACCGGTAGGCCAGAAAAGAAAAAAAAAAGATCGAGCGCACGAGGGCGCACGACCATTCGCCAACTAGCAATTTTGAGATGCACCATGGCTTGGTTGTGTCTGTGGATGTTTGAAAAGATACTACTTATTCCTAAATGCACGGCTCAAATGGAAGTGTTGGGATGTTTAAATCAACCATATGACCAATTAAAAGCTACTGCTTATTCCTAAATGCACGGCTCAAGTGAACGTGTTTAGAGATGTTTAAACCAACCATGTAACCAATTAAAAGTTACTATTTAGGTAGAAGCTACAGTGAGATTTTTATTTATAATCCTAATTGCTAATGGAGTTATTCCAATCTCGAAGCTATGGTGAGACTGTGACTACGGAGAAAAAGATGTAAGAATCGGATCGCATCGCACTGTTTGAGCAAAGGACGAAAGAATCGAATCGCATCGCACTTTCTCTTGGAACCAAGAGAGTGAGAAAAAAGAGTAGAAAAAACAAGCTTCAAGATAGCGTTAGCAGCTTTTTTTTCTAGTTTTGGTTTTTACTCCGATGGCTTACGATACTGAGACCATCGTAGCTAAATCAATCATGTTAATCATTATTTTTCTCACCATCTTGCTCCTTTTCCTTACTTATGCATGTGCTTTTGTTCTCGTACTGTTTAAATTGTGTTAGCAGGTGAGCATATTAGTGATGAGAAATTTGCGTGGGCGGCCACCATTACACACGTCACCCGGTTCATGATCAGCCACTTCCCTCGCTTCGCATTTAACACAAGCTGCATCATTCACATTGCCGACCAATGTGGATGGAATCTGGCCCCTGCATGTCTTAAAGAAGAGATGACCAGTTGCCACTGAAGGCAACTGCTTCCACCCCTCTAAGGCTGAGCTGACAGGCTCTCAGCCAAAATAAATCATAATAATAACATATGTGTGAATAAAATATTTTTTGTGGAGTGAAACACGAACTAATATGATTTTGATTGCACACGAGTTATTCATAAGCCAAGCAAGTGCAATATGACAAGTACTTGTACTGCATAACTAACTAAATAAGCACTACTCATGTCATTTATTCTAATAGAATGGCAATAATATAAAGCTGTGGCAAAACATAAGTAATCTGGATGATAAAATTATGTTGATTTTTTTAATCACTCTCAGAAAGTCAGGCTGGCAACAGATGGGCTCCAAGGCAAGCACTGAAACAGTCAGAACCCCGCGAATTCGGGCCAACCAACTACTTACCGATTTGGGGTCTTCGCCGCCGTCAGGCCGCGCATGGGCATCAGCTCCTCCGCCGTTGAGCCATGCGTGGCATCGGCCTGCTGCACAGAACCGTCGTCTTCTCCGCTTCCGGCAGTACGCTGGCTCGGCGCATGCGGGCGTATCGCCGTCCCTGTCTTCAGGCGCCCTGCCGCCCCTCACTTGAGCTACGTCTGTGCCGCCTCTGTACTCTCCCGGCGAGGTCGCCGCCGCGTTCCTCAGCCTCACAGGAGTCGGGGAAATGGGGATTAGGGTACCCTAACGTGCGTGCAAGCCTTGAAGCAGGCTGACGATGGGCCGCGCGCGCGCGCACGCACCAACGGGCTTCACATGATATTTTGGACGGAGAAAGCGAGAAACCTATAAGTCTATTCCTTCCTCCCTCGTCTCTTTCCTCGCCGTCCCGTCACCTGCACCACCGCCATTTTTAATTATTTTAAAGATTTTTTCGAAAATTGCAAAACTAGTCTCCTCCCGCCTTCTGAGAGAGCGAGATTTAAAAAACATTTTTCCAGAGAACTTTTTTTTTACGTGGCAGACGATCGTTGGGCGCCGCTGCCGCGCGGCGCCAAATTTGCAGGCGGCCCCCTTCCCGCCCTTGGTAAGGACGTTTTTTCCCTGTGCAAAAAGGGCGGCCGCCTTGGCTTTTTTGCAGGCGGCCCCTTTCCCACCCTTACCAAGGGTTTTTTTGCCTGTTTGCAGGCGGCCCCCTTCCCGCCCTTCCAGAGGGTATTTTTTGCCCTTTCCGTCCGTTGGAAGGGCGTTTTTAGCCTGGGCAGTATATAAGCAGAGTCAACCAATTTCTCCTCATTTGCAGCCTTCCAAATTCAGAAAAAAGAAGAGAGAGGGGTGAGGAAGAGAAAGGAGCGCGGCGAAGCCCTGCCGGATTGCATACTCCATTCGAGGTAAATGCAATATCTCGTCGTACTTTTTTGCTAGTTAGTTTGTAAATGCAATATTAGGAAAAATAATTTTTTAATATTTGAATAGTTAGTGAATATTTAGTTTTAGATTTGTAAAATAGATGGTTTAATTTAGATCAACTTAGATGATTTAATTGAGATCAACTTAGGTAGAATATTTAGATCAAATTAGGTAGAATATATTCGGATCTATGTGTATATTATGTGAATAGATGTTAAGCACTATGATATAGATGTTAAAATGAGGACATGATTTATTTTAGCCAATGTGATCTAGGATAAACCGATTTGTATAATCGTGCATATAATTATGTTGATAATCTAAATATGTTTAGATATAAAGTATGATTTAATTTAATTTAGTCTATAAAATTTGTCAGATTTAGATGAACATATGTAGAAAAGAGGTACGATTGACGGTAGATCAAATGAACAAACCGATTCGAGATATTTTAAGATGTAGACCAGAGAATATATTGCTAAAGAAATTAACTTAGGCACAGAATCATCTAGGCAACATATTCGTAGTATGGAATAAACTCAGTTTGAATTTGTTTGTCAGGCACTATGGCAAGTAAGGTCATATTTCAGATAGTTCACGGTGAAGGCAACATTAGATACGGTCCAAAAGGTGTAGATCTGTCAGAATTTAGGATAAAATCGAAGGGCATCGATAGGCCAGCCGATAAAACATTTGAGTCAGTCTATAGTTGGTTGCTACGTGGATTTAAAGTGGATACAAGAGTGAACACAATGTCTCTATCTGTTGTAGTAAGTCGTGCAACAGAAGGATATTATTGGAAACTTATGCCTATAGATAACACTGAGTCGTGGAGACGTTATGTGGACATGGAACTTGAAAAGTACTGGCCCCTTGTTATTTTTGTGGCATTGCACAAAATCGATAGCAGTAATACAATGCAAACAAAGTATGGTAAAGGTCCGAGCAATGAAGCAAGCTTGGAGGAGGCGATTGGCGTGACAGACGAGGGGGAGAGAATCGAAGCAATTGTTGAAGAAATGGAGAGGGAGGATTCTGAAAATGAGCAGGCGGAGGGCGATGAATCATCAGACGAGGAAGAAGATATCATGCCCGTGGATTGGAAACAAGCTGATTTCTCTCAGCTTGTTATCTCAGAGGGGCAGCAGGTTTCATTTGAATATAAGGATAACGAGGTAATTCAGGGTGCTAGGTATGCTCATAAGAAAGACATGAAAGAGGTTGTGAAGCATTGGGCGGTCTCTTTGCATAGAGAGTTTAGGGTGGTGAAGTCTACGAATGTGAAGTGCATGAAGGATGATTGTCCGTAGCACGTTCATGCATACAAGGGGAAATGAAGTGACTATTGAAAAGTGAGCATTGTTAGTGAGCACACATGTCTGTTGCCGGGGGTAGATAAGTACCACCGCAACATCACCTCGGCGTTTGCTGCCGGTGAGATGTACAGCGATGTTGTTAAAAACACGGACTTTGAACCAGGCTCCATTATTAGGCACATTGAAAACAAATTCAAGTATACTATCAGCTATTCCAAGGCTTAGAGGGCGAAACAAAAAATATTGGAGATGAGGAATGGCACATTTGAAGCATCGTTTGACAATTTACCTCATCTTTTAGCCATCATTGCTCAGAGAAACCCTAATACCTACTACGACATTCAGACATTTCTATCATCTACTAAATCGAGCAAGAGCGTCCTGCAAAAAGCCTTTTTCTCGCTTGGTGCTTGCACCAACGCATTTGTGCACTGTCGCCCTGTGCTGTGCATAGATGGAACCTTTCTGACAGGCAAATATAGAGGTCAGATACTGACGGCGATTGGAGCAGATGGAAACAACCAGGTGTTACCTATGGCGTTTGCATTTGTCGAGAGTGAGAATACCAAAAGCTAGTATTGGTTCTTGGAGATAGTTCGATGCCAAGTCATTCGTATGAGGCCCAATATTTGTCTCATTCATGATCGTCATGCGGGCATGCTGAGGGCAATCGACTATCTTCAGAATGGTTGGCCAGAGAGGGGACTTCCAGCTAGGTGGCATGATGTTCGGAGTAGGTGGTGCATGCAGCATATGGGAGCCAATTTCTACAAACAATTCAAGAACAAGCACCTGATGGATCTATTCTAGAGGCTATGTGGTCAGAATCAAGAGAAAAAATTCAATGAGATGTGGAGAAGGTTGGACGAGCTAACAACGAAGCAAACCGACGAGCAATCTCGTTGGCCATAGGATGGCGAGCATGCAGTACCTCTTGGTCTATTGCATAATGACCCGCCAACAATGAGAAGGAGATCCGCACCATCAATACGTAATTTCTCCCACTGGATAGAGAATGAACCGAAAGAAAAGTGGTATCTATTGTATGACACTGACGAAGCTCGATATAGTATAATGACAACCAACCTGGCCGAGGTGTACAACTGGGTGATGCGAGGAGTTCGGGGGCTCCCATTGGTGGGTATTGTTGAATTTATCCTTCATGGCACTCAGGCATACTTTAGGGACAGATTAAGAAAATATCCCCTTTGATGGCCGATAACAACATTGTATTTGGCAATGTGATGACGAAATATATGCAAGACAAAATTCTAAAGGCTATGAAGCACAGAGTAATCCCCAAGGAACGTAAGTTCATAGGAACGAGATCATGTGTGTCGACAGGAGAAGGCGCGGCATCAACCGTGTTCAAGCTGTGCAGGAATGTGTGCTTCATGCGGAGGGTGGTTGTAGTTGCAGCTGTATGAAGCCGAAGCTTAGATATCTACCTTGCTCACACGTCCTTGCCGCAACTGGAGATTGCGGCATAGTTCCCGATATCTATGTGTCACCGTACTACAGGAAAGAATCAATTTTTCATACGTGGAAGGAGGAGATATATGGTTTTGGGATATCTGGATCGTACACAACACTGAGGCCACAAGTGTTCTACATTTCAGATCCGTTGAAATTAAGGCTGAAAAAGGGACGACGTCAGTCGAGACGCATCAGAAACGACATGGACGAGTCGGAGGTCGGGGGAAGGACCCTACGTTGCAGCAAATGCGATGAGCACGGACGTACATACAAAAAATGCCCGAAGTATTCAGAAACTTCAACCGTCGCAGGTGCAGGGCTATCTGGACAGGCCACCGATGGCAACCGTCCATCGGGAGAAGGAACAACAACGAGGCGACCACGTCCTAGACGTGCTTGTGCGACGACTACGTCGTCCGCTGGCGATGCAATGGCTTGATTATTTTCTTTGCTCCTTTCAATCTAGTGGTGATCCGATATTTGTAATATTTGTTATGTTGTTGCCATCTGTCGTGCGTGTAATATTTATCATTGTGAGACATGAACTATTTTAATGTTATTGTGATATTTTTATGTTGTGTTTGGTAGTTTGAATTAAGACGTGTAATTTTTGTAATGTTGAGATATAATGGACCATTTATGTCATGTATTCATATTGTTTTGTTTTTTTCTTCTAAATTGCTTATTATTGTATTCATGTATTCATGCAGGTATGGCGGATGATACACCAGCTCTTTTCAGCAGGTTGGTCGACAGGGTGCATAGGTCGTACTTGTCAGCAGTGCAGGGTACTCAGCTTACCACCTTTCATCCACACCCGTCGCACGAGTTGTTGCGTGTCGATCCGCGACACGTCCAGTGGTACGATCTACCCTCTTTTAATTTACGACACTAATATTATACTTGACACTAATATTACACTTGATGGTATGCAGGTTGCGTGAGTCTGGCCTGATCGTGATTTGCAGGCTTGTTGAAGCGCGTGCCGACGAGCACGACCAGGCGAGACGGTGGGATGTGAACCGGTCCCTGATAGCTGCTTTGGTGGATCGGTGGCGTCCTGAGACACACACCTTCCATCTTCCTTGTGGGGAGATGGCACCGATGCTGCAGGACGTCTCGTACCTGCTAGGGCTACCACTAGCCGGAGAGGTTGTTGGGCCTGTGGATGCTATTGGTGGATGGAGGGAGGACATCATTGCGCGATTCACTCACGTGATGAGGCTACCGGGGCTCCCCACTGTTCCAGGCGATCTACCCATACGCGACCACCGGGCCTACGAAGACTTGGATCAAGCAGTTCACAGTAAGTTAACTTGAAGACTTCATTATTTTTCATTACAATTATGATTGTTAACATGGTTTTCTCCTTTTGTAGACCGACAAGCTTCACCCCGACGCTGACGAGTACTCCTTGCGACGCTCGTTAGAGGCGTACCTGCTCTGGATTTTTGGGTGGGTGATGTTCACCAACACGTCTGGGAACACAATAGAGAGGGGGCTTATCCACTATGCCTGGTCGATAGCGGATGCGGAGATAGGCTTCGTGCCTCAGTGGAGCTGAGGTTCAGCAGTACTCGCAACCACTTATCGTGGGCTGTGCGATGCGTGCACAAAGACGGATCCTGGAGCGATCTTCACAGGCTGCCCCCTGCTTTTACAGCTTTGGGCTGCGGAGCGGTTCGCAATCGGTCGACCGATCGTCGACACCGCTATTTACGACGCAGCACCCGCGTTCGAGAACCCGGCCGACGGGCCTACGATGGGCACGTACTGGTTTCTCCGCAACGTAAGTACAAATTGTTATTTGTTACAAATATTCAAATTGTGTTCAACGAAACTTGTAACCACTTGATTATTTTATTTTCACAGCGTCGTTACGCCCATGCTTAGGTGAGACGAAGCTACCCAGACTTCGTGTTCGAGTTGGACCGTCTCCAGCCTTCGGACGTTTTCTGGGAGCCGTACACGCAGGAGGCGGTCGCAACTCGAGCGCCTCTAGGACTCTCGTCGTTGTGCACACGTGACTCAGCTTACTGGATGACGTTGATCCCGATGGTGTACGACATATGTGTCGAGCCTCACTGCCCAGGCCGAGTGATGAGGCAGTTTGGACTGCGGCAGGGATTCCCGGTAGACGTACCGACTGCCGTTCCCCACCAGGACCACCAGTGAGTACTTCTCTTTTAACTTTACTACTGTTGTGTCGATTGAAATGGAACGATAGTTATCTTTTACTGTGTACAGTAAAATGACTCGACTGTGTACAGCAATACGTGGCGGACTGGCTGATAGCCATAGAGGAGGTGATTGGCGAGATCTACGGCCACTCAGAGGAGAACTACACTGCCTACCTTCGGTGGTACCTACCGCGGACCCGTCCGCGCGTGACCTTCACACTGGCCGCACAGCAGCAGTATCAGGCAGCGGTCACGGACACCTACCCCAGGCACCGAGACCAGGACTACTTCATTGGGGTACGTCATGATTTCTCGGCCTTATCTTTGTAACGTAACATGATTTTCCTATATATTTCAGCGACGAACCTAATTTGTTTCGATTTTTGTAGGCCGACGCTGCACGGGCATTGAATGCTGAAATCGACTCGGTGATGCTGAGGTTGGACGCAGGCATTCACCTGAATGATGTGGATCAGAAGATGATGTTCCAGCGGATGCAGACGATGGCACTTTTGATCTTGCGCATCTTCTCGTGTCGTTCAACCGTCGACGCGGTACCTCCGCAGGCTGCTGCAGGTCCACGTCCACATGGTCCGTTACCAGGATGGTCACCACACAGTGCTGGTGCCTCCACAGGTTAGTTCCGTTCATTTTCATTCTGGCAACCCTACAACATGATATAACAAACTGAATGTCACCTAGATCCGATGCTTCCGACTAGGGATATGGCTGGCGCGAGTGGATCGTCGATCCCTCGGCCTTTCGCGACTCGGCCGACCACTGCGAGCTTTGCTGGAGCGAGTGGATCCTCCATTTCTCGTCCCCTCACTCAGCCGGGAGGTGAGCAAGCGTCGTCCGACGAGTACTAAAGACTTCTTAGTTTAAATGACTGATGCTTCACATTGCTTATATATAGGATGATTCTACTCGGCGGGGATTTTTCACTCGGGGCATCATCATCGTAGGTGGGCGGGTCCGGGGCAGGCGACGAGGGGGGTCAGGTACAGGCGACGACTTTGACGACCTGGAGGACCCAGATCAGGACGTTCTCACCGCCTCTCAGCTTGGTGGAGCACCTCTACCACAGAGCCAAGAGCAGCCACAGGAGACACCCACGCCGGATGTCTGTGCAGGTCGTGTCGTGCCCCCAGACAGGCTGACGTACTCTCAGGGGCACGTTAGAGGACAGGCTAGGAGGGCTAGGGGTAAGAGGGCTCGCCAATAGGTTCTGTGTGCTATAGTTTGTAAAAATGATAATTATTTATTTTGTGTTGGATGTTTGTATATATCTCTGTCTGTTCGTCTCACTCACATGTCACGAGATCCTTCCAAATCGTTTGCTGCACGATACTCTTACTAACGACAAAAAAACTTTCGGCGGTGTCAAACCTGCACGAGACGTCGCTATCAGCTTTTGCCCCGTGACAATCCTACACGATACTGTTAACGACCAAATTTGCTAACCAAATCCCTAAGTTCAAGGTCAAATTTGAAGCGGAATTGGATTGGTGGAATAATCTGCGGAGAAGCAGAGGCTGCATCGGCTATGCTTAAATCGGCTGAGTAATGATCGGCTATGAGGTCAATCGGCTGAGGCTGGATTGGACAAGGATAGCCGATAGCCGATGCTGAGTCAGAGGAGAGGATTAAACCGTTTTCGATGAAAGTGGTTGAGGATAAATAGAAGATTCAGTTCCCAAATTACGCGTCGAAAGATATTGCCATCTATGGATAGAGTCCTGTAACGGCAATTGTATCTAAATTAAGAATTTGTTAAGACTGTTTATTGTAATGCGGCATGGGTCCTTCCCGGGATATTGTCATATTTTAAATAGTAGTTTAGATAGAGTCCAGGGTATGTACAGATAATGTTATTCTTGGGTATAAATAGGACCCGAGATCCCTGTAATTAAAGAGACACACAATCAATACAACCTTCGGCGCATCGCCTCCTTTTTCTTCAGACGAACAACTGATCCGGCTTCGGGCTGCATCGTTTCGATCCCCAAGTTAAGGTAAATGTTTGTCATTAGCGGTGTATCTCATCGAATTTAGTGCTTTCATCGTTATGACACTCTAAATTCGATAATTTATGCTGCACTAGTTGTCATATATCGCATGTAATCTAGAACAATGTTTAGATCTATCCCGACATCAACTCGTTTCTGTCAAGAATCGACGACTGATAGAGCTAGATCTAAAGGTTGGCTCAGATTATATGCGATATCCATCGTCTCGAGGTATTTACATCAGCTGTAGTAGATCAGATTGTTCTTTTTATAGTTAATGTTGCATCAACATTGATCTATTAAGTCGTTTTTAGAGCTTTTATGATCTATTCGGCTAGGTGTATAAGTTTAGAGATAGTGTCGGGTTTCAGCCGGTCTTATCTGTTTTAATATTCTTTTGGTATATTTTGCTATCAGATTCATTAAAATCGCCTCTTATATTAAGATCTTGCTCTAGTTAAATGCCCTAAGCCAGAATCAGTTTGTCAGCTACAGCCGACAGCTGACTGATCTAGGTTTAGTTCATTTAGCTCAGATCAATATCTTTTCATAAGATGAATCGGAGTATTAGCCGATTTACAGTTGGACTTATGACATCGGCTAGATTGTTAAAGCATATATTTATTATTCCGTTGTATATTTGGATTAAGTGGCTAATACTGTCTCACAGCCGATCTATTCCAGTCACTTGGTTTAAATACACTTCGGGATAGCATATATATGTACATTGACTCTTGCAGCCGATCCAGTAGGATCTAACTTAACACTTAATGTATATATCTGTATTTTTCTTGTTGGTTAACAGATCAAACCAACTGGCACGCCTTGTACAGCATAGGTAGCCGAGAAGGACCTGCACTGGAGTTAAGGAGATCTCCCAGGCCAGCGCGTGAGAGAAATTTCTCATCAACACACTTCTTGGCACGCCCGGTGGAACTATCTCTGTCAACTTGGCTCGGACGCGTCGACGCAGCTAACAAGATGGTTGACCTCAAGAGCCCCAGCGTTTCTCAAGACAACATCGTGCTTGTAAAGATGGAGCAATTGTCGGCTGAACAACAAGCCGACTACAAAAAGATGGTGGAAGAGCTTCAGGCTAACTACCTACAGTCGTTCACCCAGACAAGGTTCGGGGCCGTGCACCAAAAGTACAAGTTCAGCATGGACGAACTCAAGGCGTCCTCCTCCAGTGGGTCAAAGGGCAAACAGAAGACGGAGGAGCCGATTCAAGAATAAGATGATTCGGCCCTGCATACTTTGCAAAACCGAATTGATTCGGCCGTCCACCACGCGCTGGTCAACCAGAGTAGCATTCTTGTCAACACCCTTAACAATATGATTGCCACTGTGGTCGACGCCAAGATAGCCGACTAACCGGCATGGGGCCGACTTACTTCACGACGGCCGGTTTCGGTTACGGACGTTGGCCACCTGTAATCGGCCGATTCCACCACCAAGACAACCGTGGCCGCCGGAGGGGTCCTCAACCAGTCGAATCCATTAGGATCGGCTGCGAGACCGGTGATCACCATGCTAAACCGACAACAACCGCTGCCCCAGGATCAGATCGCCAAAATGTTCGACGACAATCGGCAGTTAGAGCCGGTTGCCCAGATCGGCCTGGATAGACAGTACAACGCCGGTGGTTGACAGCTGTTCCCAGGCCCACCAACGCCACCACCGGCAAATCGGCCGCCTCCCGCTGATCATCCGCTCCAGTACCAGTATCCAGGAGGCCATCAAGATCATCACTACAGGCCTCAGATGCCACCACCACTGTATCGACAAGCACCCGCGCCATATGATCAATACGAGCCGATACAGCAGGACAACCGGACTTGGGCCGATTTGATTGCGAACGTCATGCGCGATCAGTTCGGCCTCAAGCCAAAGGACTCAGGGAACATGTATTGGTATCCTTATCCGGAGCATTTTGAGCGGATTCCATTGCCCAACCGATACAAAGTCCTAGACTTCTCGAAGTTCTTAGGGCAAGACAATGTGTCAACCTACGAGCATGTCAGCCGATTCTTGGCGCAGTGCGGCGAAGCATTGGCTGCAGACGCTTTGAGAGTCCGGTGGTTCCCCTTGTCTCTTTCGGGATTGGCTTTCACCTAGTTCTCTTCATTGCCTTACAACTCAATTCAGAGCTGGGCCGATCTCGAAAAACAATTTCACAACTACTTTTACACCGGCAACCAAAAAATGAAGCTGTCGGACCTCATTAGTGTCAGGTAGAAGCACAACGAGTCGGTTCAAGAATACATTCAACGGTTCAGAGAGATGAGGAACCGAAGCTACAGCCTGGTGCTGTCGGACGCCCAGCTAGCCAATTTGGCCTTTCATGGCATGATCACGCTGATCCGTGAACGCTTCTCCACTCAGGACTTCGACAGCCTAGCGCATCTGGCACAGAAAGTGACGGCCCATGAACAAAGATTTTAGGACACCAGGAAGGTCGTCAAAAACATAACTCAAGTCATCGTTGAGTCAGACTCCGATTCCAACGATGATGACACAGAGGTGGCGGCAGCCGAGTGGACTAAGAACAGAAAGGCCATCGTCTGCCAGTGGCTGCTGAGGATGGCCAAAGAGGAAAAATATGACTTTGACATCACCAAGGCCGATAGGAGTTTTGACTTATTGCTCAAGAAGAAATAGATCCAGCTTCCTGAGAACCACGTGATCCCATCGGTCGAAGAACTAAAGAAGAAGAAATACTGCAAGTGGCACAACTCTACATCCCATGCCACTAACGACTGTAAAGTCTTCAGACAGCAGATCCAGTCGGCAATAGAGGCCGGGAAACTCAAGTTTGCCGATTCCACTCGGCCGATGAAGGTAGATGGCAACCCTTTCCCAATCAATATGGTTCAAACCGGCAGTAGGCAAGCTGATCGGCAGCGCAGAATAACGTACAGCTTAGCCGAAACGTTGAAAGGGGTCAATACAGAAGATGAGCTGACTGGAAGCCAAGCTGCGCCAATCAGCATGGTGCGCCTCGTTGCCCGATCGGCTGATCAACGGCCGATCAACACGAACAGCCGGCGCCGACCCCAACAGCAATCTTGGCAGGAAGAGGCTTAGTTTGAAAGTTTTATCGGCAAGAGCCAGAAACGCGAGGCTGCCGATACGATAGGAATCACAGCGGTGTCAATCCCCATTGGCACTGTGAATTTTTTAGGCACTGCTGGAAAACCAGGATGAGGCTGCCGATGCTAGAAAATTGCCCGGCCTGCAGTGAGTACCGCGAGGACAAACACAGAAGCCGGCCGATCACCAGTCCAACTTAGTTCGTCCCAAGGCCTATACAGCTCAACCGGCACCGGAAGTCCGTTCATGATCGGCTAGGGCCGATCCATCAAGACTTCTTCAACGAAGACAAAAACGATGGTTACTACGACGAAGAAGAGGCTGATGAAGAAGAATCAGCCAACCCCCAATGGTGCCCCTCTGACCTCTTCACCAAAACACAGAAACGCAGAATTCAAAGGCTAAAACGTGAAGGAAGGGAAGAGGAAGTTCGGCAGATGATCGAAGATCAACGCCGTCGGCTGGGTAAAATCAAAAGGTGATGGATCTCCAAAGAGAAAACCGTCGCAGCCGACGAGGAGCAAGCCAAGGAGAGTTTAGCTGATCAAGCCAGGAGCGCAGCCAAAGGGAAAGGCAAAGTTTCTGCATCGGTCAATATGGTATTCATATTGCCAGCCAAATTCGGTGCTCCTGAAGCCGATGCAGACAATATTGAAGACGCCTTGGTCAAGTTCGCACTGTCCCCGGATCAAGCGATTTTCGACAAGCCAGAGAGGACCGAGAATCGGCACCTAGAGCCACTATATGTAAAAGGCTTTGTAAATGGCAAGCCGCAGTAAATCTGATGCCCTATGCAACATTCAGGAAATTGGGAAAGGGAGCCGAAGACCTGATCAAAACTAACATGGTACTGAAGGACTTCGCGGCAACCCATCGAGACCAAGGGCGTATTGGACGTCGAGCTGACCGTCAGCAACAAGACCGTGCCCACAACCTTTTTTGTCATCGACGGGAAGGGGTCTTACAACTTGCTGCTCGGGAGGGATTGGATACATGCCAACTGCTGCGTCCCTTCCACTATGCATCAGTGTCTACTTCAATGGGACGGCGACAAGATAGAGATTGTGTAGGATCGAATACCCAATGAAAAGCCAACTAGAGGGGGGTGAATGGTTGAGTACCCCAAAAACAATGTTTTAGCGGAAATAAAACTTTACCTCTGTTTTCTGAAGCCGGTCTGACCGAAGGTGATGCAACGGTCTGACCGCCTAGTAGAGTCGGTCTGACCGCCTGAGCAACGCCGACTGACCTGAAGGGTTACGCGGAGGCTACGCTAGCCGAAAACAAAACTTTTTACCGCGCAAACCAGGAACACTTGCAAGTAAGGGTCGATAGATTGTTACCGATTGGAGTAGAGTGCAGCGGAATAGCCAATCAGGGCAATCCGATCCGGAACAGTGTAGCCGATTCCCGGAGACAGCCGATTCGCCAATCAGCCGATTCGAGTCGTCCGGCCGCGTTCTCACGCCTCGCTCCGATGCGCCCGACCGCAGCCGATCCCACCATAGCCGATCGCTCCGATTGCAGCCGATCCGAAGCCGATCAACGGCAAGACGCAACGTAGCGCGCTCTACCGGTATCCACACGTCCGGGGACGAACGCCGAATACCCGTGTGCTAGCACGCGATGCAAGGCTAGGGTTTGGCTCGAAAGTGGGGAGGGTTTCCGTGGAGATTGATCTCGGCGACTTCGTTGCACGCGATGCAATTGACGTGTGGCAGCTCTCCACCCCTCCCTCCTTTATATAGAGTTGGCCGACTGGGATTAGTAGCCGATTAGGACTCTATTTTGAATCGGATCTCATCCGTATCTCATAGAGTTGGCCGCCCACACGTCGTAAGCCCATAGGACTCTATCCGATCGGATCCCTATCCGATCGAGCCGTATCCGAGTCCAACTCGAATATCTATTCTATCCCCTTAAGCGTGCGACCCGTAGGTTCAGGTATACTCGGTTTCGGCTATAGTCTAACTTAGCCGATCGTCGGCTCGAGTCCAACTCAGCCGACCGCCACACGGCGCCTAGCAGCACATATTGACACCATAGTATACAAGAATAATATCGGCTCGAACCTGTAATGTGTACACAAATCCCTTTGCCTCACGATACCAATTAAGCTATAGGCAAGATGTGTGCCATCCCTTCAATAGCTTAACCATTCACTCGAACCGTATTGGATTATGTCCGTTGATTGACTCCTCAATCAACTTAGCATGGCCATGCATTTCCATAATCCATTACCTCGAGGGCCCGAGATATCTCTCCAAAGGAGGGGCAAATTCCATCTTGATCACTCACATCCCACTCCATGTTTCATAGCAAACCCGAAAACTACCTTTATAACTACCAAGTTACGGAATAGCGTTTGGTAGTCCCAAAGTAGGCTACTACACATGTTGGAATCCATGGTGATCTCAGGTCTAAGGACTTTGTACCAACACTACCCGAGACCAACTAATGGCAAATTAATTCTGTAGTGTCTCATGGTGGGTCTATCCAACAATGTGTTCTCTAACACATATGTCCATGTTTATTGATTTGGTATCTCCATACCCATGATCTATAAGACATGATCATCAATCAATAAACATGCCGATCTTAGAATCATATTTGTTCCAACAATATGACATATGATCGAGGATCGTTTAGAAATAGATTCATACATATCGAGTCTCATAAATAAGTCACGTACTTATTGATCAATACAAGATGTCTATTTCATGGAACCGAATAACACTTTATTCATTTATACATAAACATTGACGTGATATCCAACATCTCCATGTTGCCTCTAGGGCATATCACTAACAATCTCCCACTTGCACTAGAGTCAATCATGTAAGTATCTAATACCCATTGCTCTTGTGTGCGCCTCATGCTTCGCCGAGGGAGAGGTTTTGTCGCGGATCGGCTATGTTGAGATCCGTGTGCACTTTGCATATCTTGACATCTCCTCTATCCACTATCTCGCGGATGAGATGATATCGCCGAAGTATGTGTTTGGACTTCGATGTGACCTCGGCTCCTTGGCTTGCGCAATGGCTCCACTATTATCACAATAGAGAGACATTGGACCGTCGTACTAGTCATCACACCAAGCTCGAAACGAATTTCTTGATCCAAACAGCCTCCTTTGCGCTTCCGAAGCAACAATGTACTCGGCCTCCGTTGTAGAATCAGCAACAGTATCCCGCTTGGAACTCTTCCTGATCGCGCCTCCGTTCAGCGAACACGAACCCAGCATTGCGATCTATAATCATCCTTGTCCTGTTTGGAAGCTAGCATCGGTGTAACCACTTACAACGAGCTCTTCTTCACCTCCATAGACTAGGAACATATCCTTAGTTCTTCTCAAGTACTTAAGGATATTCTTTACGATCCAGTGACCTTCACTGGATCGACGAGTATCTGCTCGTAACACTCAAAGCGTACGAGACATCCGGGCGTGTACAAAGCATGGCATACAAGATGGATCCAATTGCCGAAGCATATGGAACCATACCCATCTTATTCCGCTCATCATGTGTCCGAGGACACCGATTCTTGCTAAGATTAATGCCATGTGACATGGGCAAGAAACCTTTCTTGGAATCATGCATGTTGAACCTTTTCAACACCTTGTCAATGTATGTACTTTGGCTTAATCCAATTAGCCTCTTGGATCTATCTCTATAGATCCGAATGCTCAATATGTATTTGCCTCCCTAAGTCTTTCATGGAAAAACTATTTTTCAATGAAGACTTGACGGATTCTAGCATAGGGATATCATTTCCAATCAACAATATGTCATCCACATATAAGATTAGAAATACAATTGCGCTCCCACCGACCTTTTGTAAACACAGGCCTCTTCTTCGTTTTTGATGAAACCAAACCCTTTGATTACTTCATCAAAACGAATATTCCAACTCCGAGATGCTTGCTTCAATCCATAAATGGATTTTTGTAGCTTGCATATCTTTTCAGCGATTCGGATCGACAAAACCCCGAGGTTGTATCATGTATACATCCTCGCTTAGGTTTCCATTTAGGAAAGCCGTTTTGACATCCATATGCCATATCTCATAATCGAAATATGCAGCAATCGCTAGGATAATCCGAATAGATTTAAGCATTGCGACGGGCGAGAAGGTTTCATCATAATCAACTCCTTGAATCTGTTTAAAACCTTTCGCCACCAATCGCGCCTTATAGATGTGAACATTTCCATCCATATCGACCTTTTCTTAAAAATCCATTTGCACTCAATGGTTTTGACACTATCGTGGATCAACCAAGTTCCAAACTTGATTGTCGTACATGGATTCTATTTTGGATTTCATGGCTCCAAGCCACTTGTTGGAATCGGGTCCCACCATCGCTTCCTCATAGGTCTTAGGTTCATCGTTGTCCAACAACAATATATCACGTTGTTTCGCACTGTACCTGTCAGTGCACGACGTGATCTTTCGACCTCCGTGGGGCTGGTGTATCTACAACCGGTGGCGCAACACTTTGTTCCTCCTGTTGTGGTTCCGTGGTCTGAAACATTTTCGGTGTTTCTTTAACTTCTTCAAGATGCACCCTGCTCCCACTAACCCTTCTTGAAAGAAACTCTTTCTCCAAGAAGACACCATGTCGGCGACAAACACTTTGCCTTGTTCCCGATTATAAAAGTAATATCCCTTAGTTTTCTTAGGATATCCCACAAAGAAGCACTTGTCGATTTGGGTGTGAGCTTGTCGATTGTAAACGTTTTACATAAGCCTCACATCCCCAAATTTTAAGAAAAGACAAACTAGGGGGTTGCCCTGTCCATATCTCATATGGTGTCTTTTCAACCGACTTAGATGAAACTCTATTTAGTGTGAGCGCAATGTTTCAAGAGCATATCCCCGGAAGGATAACGGAAGAACACTTTGGCTCATCATCGACCGCACCATGTCCAACAAGGTGCGATTTCTCGTTCGGACACTCCGTTCCATTGTGGAGTTCCTGGCGGAGTCAACGTGGAACAATTCCACAATCTTTCAGATGATTACCAAACTCTTGGCTCAAGTATTCCCCTCCACGATCTGATCGTAGAAACTTGATTGTTTTCCCTAAATGATTTTGTACTTCATTCTGGAATTCTTTGAACTTTTCAAAGGATTCGGACTTATGCCTCATTAAGTAGATATAACCATATCTACTAAAGTCATCGGTAAAGGTAATGAAGTACTGATAACCACCTCTGGCCGTTGAGCTCATTGGTCCACATACATCAGTATGTACGAGTGCCAACAAGTCACTTGTTCTCTCACTGTGCCCCGTGAAAGGTGCCTTTGTCATCTTACCAAGTAAACAAGACTCACATGTCTCAAATGATTCAAAATCAAAAGAGTGAAGCAATCCATCCTTATGGAGCTTCTCCATGCGTTTCTTATTTATATGGCCTAAGCGACAATGCCGATAAACGTGGGGTTTATATCATTAGAGAGTTGCCTTTCGTATTAATGTTAAAGATGGGAGACGCTTCAAGATTCAAAACGTATAATCCATTCACCAATGGAGCATGAAAATAGAACATATCTCGAGATATATTGAACAACCATTGTCCATTGATCTAAAATCATATCCTTCCGCTTGCAAACATGAAGCGGAAATAACGTTTTGACATAGTGTTGGAACACAATAACAATTATTCAATTCCAAAACTAATCCCGAAGGTAGATGAAGTGGTATCGTGCCGACAAGAACGTAGCAACGCTTGCTCCATTGCCGACGCGCAGTTCACCTCGCCCCTTCTCAATCCTCTACTTCTTCTCATTCCCGCAACGATTTGCAAATATGAGCTACCGATCCGGTATCAAATACCCAAGAGTCAGTAGGTAAAGTAGTAAGATTAATGTCTATAACATTAATACCAGCGTAAGTCGTACTTTGCTTCTTTTTGAGATCCTCCATGTACTTCTTGCAGTTCCTCTTCCAATGGCCTGTCTCCTTGCAATAGAAGCAAACGGCATCCGATGCCGCCGACCCCTTCTTGCCCTTCTTTGCATTAGAGGCACTCGCGATCTCATCGGGAGTTAACTTCCTCTTGGTGCAAAGCTTCTTGACAGTGGTTTGCGTTTAGCCTTCGTATCATCATCACATGATGACCATTCTTCTAGATACTCTCCTCACTGTCTTTAGCATCCCATGCAATTCAGCCAAGGCTCTATCCATATTGTTCATGTGATAGTTTAATATGAATGGCTCGAAGCTCTGAGGGAGCGACCGGAGAATCACATCGCAGCCAACTCTTGGCTAAGGGGAAAACCTAGTTTTTCCGGACTCTCGATATAGCCAATCATTTTTATCACATGCGGACGACGGGATTCCCTCAACAAGCTCGCACGCAAACAAGGACTTTGAGGTGTTGAACCTCTCGGCCCGAGCTTGGTTCTCAAACATGCCACGCAGCCCCGAATAATAGTGTGAGCATCGCTGCTCTCATATTGCTTCAAGTTCGGGGACATTGTAGCTAGCATGAGACAGCTTATATCTAGGGCATCATTAGTGTGCTTCTCGTAAGCTCTCCGTCGTGCGTTGAGTGGCATTATTAGGCAAATCCTCCGGATAAGGTACTTCAAGAACGTACTCCTTACGCTCTTGCTTGAGAACAATTCTCAAGTTGCGATACCAATCCATAAAGTTTGTTCCATTTAATTTTTCCTTTTCGAGAATAGATCGCAAGTTAAAGGTACGGGTGTAGTATTAGCCGCCATTTATTCTACAAAGAAAAAGCAAAGTTTAGCACAATGTTTATGCTATGTCTATTGTTAAACAATTTAACATTAGACTCCCATTACGTATTTTCCACCTTCCCTCTAGGTTACGTATTGGGTCAAGATCCACATGTTAATTAATTTTCTAGTGAGCTTTGGCATCATTGCTAGAAAATTAGTAACATCGGTAAGCAACACCTTGCTAATCACATCTCTATGTGACTCTTGTTGTTGGTGTGGCATCTCCATGCCCGGCCCCAACCTATGCCCCAAGGCCCAAAACTGTTTTGATAGCCTTGTTAAGTAAACCAAATATTCCTGCATGTATATATCCGACATATACCCCTCGTGTTATGATAGAGAATGGCACTCGCTTTGGAGACCCACCATTGACGAGCATAACGGTGACGGTGCAACATTTGGAAGGGCATCATTACTACTTAATTTTGCGAGGGATGCTATCCTATCAAACAAACATATCACATATGAAAGCAAGAAGAATAGCATATAGTGAAATAGTATGGCCCCCTTCACATGATGATCTTCATCTCCATGCCGTGTACGGATCTCCATCTTCATCACCGTTCTTTCGAGTGCCGAATGCTTGATTTCTTCAAACTAAGCTACTACTATAGAAGCTCTAATTGAAGATTACATCGACTCGCAGTCGTGAAAGAATATTATAAGCATTGCACGTATGAAAGAATATTACAAGCATTGCACATATGAAAGAATATTAAATGCATCACATGCATCTCATATATCTCATACATACAATAGGGCCATACCATCTCAAAGCATTCTCTGCAAAAACAAGTTAGGCGTAGAAACGTTTTCTACTTATCGCGAGCTACGGCACCGAGACGACCTATAAGGGGGTACGCACACGGCGGTCCCGCTAGCCGGTTAGCGGGCGGGGTCGAGGGGAAGCCGCCTCGCGGGCTTCCGGGCAGCGCTCGGAACACCACACGAAATTCATAGATCCAATTTATGAATTCGCTTACGGAAACCATGTCGGCATAATCATATTATGTCGTCCCGATACACTATCAAGGGAGATGGTTTGCGTAGGCACGAGGCAGCAAACAAGATCGGACTACGAGATAGCTTCGGCATAATCACATTATACCGTTCCGATACACTATCAAGGAACGCTATCTCGAACCCAACTCAAACCGAGTTACATGGAAATTGCTTCGACGTAATCACATTACGCCGTTCGATACACTATCAAGGAACGCAATTACCATTAACTCTCCTCAAACAGATCCCGTAAAACCGATTGATCTAATCAACCCGTGCACAAAACTTGTTCCAGATCCAATCTAAAACCCGAACTAAGCAAGATTAGCTCGATACCACCGAAGGGTTACGCGGAGGCTACGCTAGCCGAAAACAAAACTTTTACCGCGCAAACCGGAACACTTGCAAGTAAGGGTCGATAGATTGTTACCGATTGGAGTAGAGTGCAGCGGAATAGCCAATCAGGGCAATCCGATCCGGAACAGTGTAGCCGATTCCCGGAGACAGCCGATTCGCCAATCAGCCGATTCGAGTCGTCCGGCCGCGTTCTCACGCCTCGCTCCGATGCGCCCGACCGCAGCCGATTCCACCACAGCCGATCGCTCCGATTGCAGCCGATCCGAAGCCGATCAACAGCACGCAACGTAGCAGCGCCTCTACCGGTATCCACACGTCCGGGGACAGAACGCCGAACACCCGTGTGCTAGCACGCGATGCAAGGCTAGGGTTTGGCTCGAAAGTGGGGAGGGTTTCCGTGGAGATTGATCTCGGCGACTTCTGTTGCACGCGATGCAATTGACGTGTGGCAGCTCTCCACCCCTCCCTCCTTTATATAGAGTTGGCCGACTGGGACTAGTGGCCGATTAGGACTCTATTTTGAATCGGATCTCATCCGTATCTCATAGAGTTGGCCGCCCACACGTCGTAAGCCCATAGGACTCTATCCGATCGGATCCCTATCCGATCGAGCCGTATCCGAGTCCAACTCGAATATCTATTCTATCCCCTTAAGCGTGCGACCCGTAGGTTCAGGTATACTCGGTTTCGGCTATAGTCTAACTTAGCCGATCGTCGGCTCGAGTCCAACTCAGCCGACCCGTCAACACGGCGCCTAGCAAGCACATATTGACACCATAGTATACAAGAATAATATCGGCTCGAACCTGTAATGTGTACACAAATCCCTTTGCCTCACGATACCAATTAAGCTATAGGCAAGATGTGTGCCATCCCTTCAATAGCTTAACCATTCACTCGAACCGTATTGGATTATATGTCTGTTGATTGACTCCTCAATCAACTTAGCATGGCCATGCATTTCCATAATCCATTACCTCGAGGGGCCCAGAGATATCTCTCCAAAGGAGGGGCAAATTCCATCTTGATCACTCACATCCCACTCCATGTTTCATAGCAAACCCGAAAACTACCTTTATAACTACCAAGTTACGGAATAGCGTTTGGTAGTCCCAAAGTAGGCTACTACACATGTTGGAATCCATGGTGATCTCAGGTCTAAGGACTTTGTACCAACACTACCCGAGACCAACTAATGGCACATTAATTCTGTAGTGTCTCATGGTGGGTCTATCCAACAATGTGTTCTCTAACACATATGTCCATGTTTATTGATTTGGTATGTCCATACCCATGATCTATGAGACATGATCATCAATCAATAAACATGCCAATCTTAGAATCATATTTGTTCCAACAATATGACATATGATCAGGGATCGTTTAGAAATAGATTCATACATATCGAGTCTCATAAATAAGTCACGTACTTATTGATCAATACAAGATGTCTATTTCATGGAACTCAATAACACTTTATTCATTTATACATAAACATTGACGTGACATCCAACAAACCAAAACCGAACGAAATCGGCAACCAATGGCCGGATCGTTCGCCCTGCCTCGACCGCAGTAATCGCCCGGTCGACCGCCGAAACACCTCCGCCGACGGCAAGACACGCCCGGCCGTATCGGGCCGTGGTGCCGATCGAACACCGTTCATCGTCGAAAATTCAACTCTTCCAAAATCAAAACACTCAAACCAATAAATCCCAAATACCAATTGTTCATTATTAAATAAAGAATCAAACACACTTTGATTTTACAGTCTCTCCCTTGATGAACACATTGGCAAACAAAATAAAAGAGTTGTTTTGGTGTTTGAAAAGTTAAAAATAAAAATGGTAAAAAGCATTTGAGAGCTCAAAAATCAAAGAAAATTTCTCCCCCTTTTGAAAGGAAAGAAAATCCTTTGACCCAAAAAAACTTTTTCTTTTTTTTAAAAAAAACTTGCAAATGTTCTCCCATGCAATGTTTTCTCCCAAACAACATTAGTTTCTCCCCCTTTTGACAATGAATTCATCAAGCATAGGAAGTATGTTTATGAAGATTCAAGAGCTTAGCACTATACATAAAGCAAGTCATGTCATGTGTTGCAATAATAAAAAGATAAACTTATCAATTAGATAGCAAATATGCATTAAAGTATAATCATGAATCAAATATTTTATAAGTAAGAGCAACAGTGCAATAAAAATTCAGGAATTCAAACGATTTATAATGCAACATCTTTACAAGCACATAAGTTGAAAAATAAACCCAAATATATATACCTATTGCAATCTTTATTCTTTCTCAAATTTACCTTTTTGCACATATAATTCAAGAGAAAAATTTTCATATTGATTTGAGCCATATTTTTTGCTCATATTTTTTTCTCTCAATTATTCCGAGTACGTCCTTGTCGTCAAGATTGTTTCCAAGGATTCGGTACTCATTATTTTGCTCACATCGAATACGTCCTTGTCGTCAAGACTGTTTCCAAGGATTCGGTATTCATTTTTTCTCTCATAGATAACATTTTATTCTCTTTTCACAATGAGCAATTTTAAAGTAATTTGAGGAATATTAAAGCAACATAATATATATAAGTATTTAAAATCCAACACAAGTACTAGTATCAACATTGCATATTTCTTTAATTCAAGTGTAATATTAAAGTGTCATGCATTATTTCTCTTAATTATAAAATCTAGATCTCATAAAAATACTAGAATACACATAAGCTATGCTAGTGACAAATAAATCTTCATAATATTGCTAGCATGCACATGATCAACAATATGTATGGATAAAGCTCTCTTTTTTAATTTATTTTAATCATGTAGCTTGATAAAACAAAGAGCACAAAAACTCTCCCTCAAAACATGCCAAAGGGATGAATGATTCCCAATTCCCTCGAAGAAAAGCAAAGCGTGAAGAATCCAATGGTTTTGTAAAAATATCAGCAAGTTGTAATTTTGTGTCCAAAAATTTCAATTCAACATCTTTCTTCTTAACATGATCTCGCAAGAAGTGAAAACGAATATCAACGTGTTTAGTGCGTGAGTGTTGAACAGGATTCTTAGCAATGTTAATGGCACTTGTATTGTCACAATAAAGAGGCACATTTTCAAAAACAAGTCCATAATCTTTTAAAGTAGAAATTAGCCAAAGAATCTGTGAACAACAACTTGCAGTAGCAAAATATTTAGATTCAGCAGTGGATTGAGCTACACTAGATTGTTTCCTAGAAGACCATGCAATCAATGAAGTTCCAAGAAAATGACATGTTCCACTAGTACTTTTCTATCTATTCTACAACCCGCAAAATCAGCATCTGAATAACCACTTAAGCAAAGAGAAGATGAAGTTGAATACCAAATACCAAACTCAAGTGTATGACTCAAATACCTCATGATGCGCTTGACCGCTTGACGATGTGAAGCACGTGGAGAAGCTTGAAAGCGCGCACACAAACACACAGCAAACTGTATGTCTGGTCTAGAAGCAGTTAGATACAACAAAGATCCAATCATGCTTCTATACTCCTTTTGATCCATAGCTTCACCATCTTCATCGAGATCAAGAACAGCAGTAGATCCAATGGGTGTAGAGATTGGCTTGCAACTCTCCATCTTGAACCTACGCAAAAGATCTTTGGTGTACTTTGTTTGATGGATAAACGTACCTTGAGGTGTTTGCTTGATTTGTAATCCCAAGAAGTACGACACTCACCCATCATACTCATCTCAAACTCCCTACGCATAGTCTCAAGCAAATTCTACAACCAAAGAGTGAGTTGAACAACCAAAGATGATATCATCAACATATATCTGAACAAAAAGTTGATTTTCACCATGCTTAAGAACAAAAAGCGTTTTGTCAATTTTTCCCATTTGAAAACCTTTTTCAAGCAAAATGTTCTTAAGTCTGTCATACCATGCTCTAGGTGCTTGTTTCAAACCATATAAAGCTTTTGAAAGTTTAAAAACATGGTTGGGAAAATCAGGATTTTCAAAACCCGGTGGTTGTTTAACATAAACTTTCTCCTGTATAAAACCATTAAGAAAAGCACTTTTAACATCCATTTGAAACAATTTAAAACCTTTGGAAGCAGCAAAAGCTAGCAAAAGCCTAATTGCCTCAATCCTAGCAACAGGAGCAAAAGTTTCATCAAAATCCAAACCCTTCACCTGAGTATAACCCTGAGCAACTAGTCTAGCTTTATTGCGAACAATCAAACCATCCTCATTTTGTTTATTTTTGAAAACCCACTTGGTTCCAATAATATTATGTCCATAAGGAGGTTCAACTAAAGACCAAACTTTGTTTCTTTCAAAATTTTCAAGTTCTTCATGCATGGCGTTAATCCACGATTCATCGGTTAATGCATGAGTAACATCTTTAGGTTCAAAAGAAGCAACAAAAGCAAAATTCGTAGAATCATGCGCAGTTACCTTTGATCTTGTCGTCCGCTCATTTAAATTACTTATTATTTGTACCGGCGGATGTCGTCACTGAATGTGCAAGGGTGCAGTGATCTCAGAAGTTGATTCACGTTCTGGTTCAGCACTGGTCGTGGTCCCCGAAGAATCTTCTTGATTGGAATCGATGGAGTCCAGAAAGCGGTCGGCCCTGTCGGTCGTCGGGTCTGCGGTCGGAGTGACGGGCAGAGGGCTCTGCCGGTCGACCGACGGCACTGGCCGGTCGACCGGGCGGAGTCGACCTCGTCGTCGTCGTCGTCGCTTTCGTCTTCAAAGATTCGACCAACTCCCCCTGATCCTGTGGCAGTGTACCTGAGAAATCTGGTCTAGTACCGGGACTAGCCTCATCAAAAGTGACTTCGCAAGTCTCGACAATTTTGTTAGTCTCTAAAACAAGTACACGATAGCCACAAGTGTGTGCGGGGCAACCAAGAAATAAACCATCAGTTGAACGTGATTCAAACTTGTCCAAATTTCCAAATTTTAACACAAAGCACTTGCAACCAAAAACACGCTAATGTGAAACTTTGGGCTGACGACCAAAACGAAGCTCATAAGGAGTTTTGCCAATTTTAGAACGCAAGAAAATGCGATTAAAAACATAGCAAGCAATGTTAATAGCTTCGGCCCAAAATTTTCTAGGTGTGTGATATTCATCTAGCATTGTCTTAGCCATTTCAACCAAAGAACGATTTTTTCTTTCGACAACACTATTTTGTTGAGGAACACGTGGAGAAGAAAATTGATGTTCAATTCCTTTTTCAACACAAAAATGTTCAAAAGAGGCATTTTTAAATTCACCACCATTATCACTTCTAATTGTTTTCAAAGAGTTGGGAATTTCATAATTTAAGCGAAGAAAAAGACTTCGAAAGTGTCCAAAGGCCTCGTATAGTTGCCATGAAGAAAACCCAAGAGTATAGAGAAAAATCGTCAACTATAATTAACACATACCATTTTCCTCCAACAGATTGCACTCTAGCTGGACCAACAGTGTCCATGTGTAAAAGTTGTCCCGGTGCATCCGTTATCACACAAAGAATTGGTGTGTGTAAAGAAACAACCATTTTATCACGACATGGTGCACAAACCAAATCAAGATCCTTTTTGAGTTTTGGCAAACCACGACCAAGATCCAAACCACTTAAACGAGTCAAATGATCACATCCAACATGACCAAGTCTACGATGCCAGAACATCAAATCTTTGTTGAATTTTGGAACTAAACATGTAACAATAATTTGTGAAACTGAAAGTAAATTGTATTTTAAATCCTCTACCAAAGCTACCTCTTTCAATTCGAACTTGTCACTTACCTTGACGGATCCGGTAGCGAGAACGGCACTTGTTGAAGCATCCCCAAAGATTATCAATTCCGTCTTGGATGCCATCTTGAGGGAGGAGAACCACTTCTTATTTTCGGTCATGTGCCGCGAACAACTGGAGTCCATGATCCACACGTTCTCCTTCCTCGCCACGAAAGCCTACAAAACAAGAGATGTCGAGGCCTTAGTACTGGGGTTAGTTAAAAGAAATTTAGGAATCCAGTACTGAGACACACGACCAGAAGATCCAAAAGGCACAAAACCATGAGAAAAAACAGTTTTGAAATTTTCAGAAAAATTCTTTCGGGGCCGGTCTGACCGCTGGGGTACTGTCGGTCTGACCGGGTGCCATCGTCGGTCTGACCAAGGCAGTGCATATAGTCTGACCGGGTGCCACGGCCGGTCTGACCGGTGGACCAACTGTGGTCTAACCGGCCTTCCGGAGGGAAAACCAGATTTTTGCCACTTTGATTTTGCAAAATTATTTTCTCTTTCTTTTTTTTGTTCTCGTGCTAATCTGAAACAAAAACCAACAAGATGACCATCTTTACTACAAAAGGAGCAGGAAAACTTTTCTTTAGTAAGAGATGTTTTTGAAGAATTAGGTTTAGTTTCTTTTAGATAAACAGAAAGGGATGGCAAATTTCCAGCAGACTTAAAAACCGTTTTCATGGTATTAGGTTTTGTCAAGATTTCACCACTTTCAGTCATTCCTAAAACATTTGGAGGATTTTTGGTGAAATAGTCATGAGCATCAAAACCTATTCCTTTGTTGTCGCTACACACTTTTGATTTGTCCAAAATCATGTTAAGTTGTTTCTTACCATCAGAAAATTTTTGCAAAGAACTTTTCAAGTAAGAAACTTCTTTTCCAAGATTAACACAATTTTCACAATCAATTATGACATCTTTACCTTTGCGACATCTAGAGCAAGAAGCTACCTCATCTTGTTTAACTAGTTCTTCCATATGCTTAACACGAGCTAAAGCATCTTTTAATTTCAATTCATTAGCATCATAAGTTAAACAAGATTTAGCAGCCAAAACTTGAGAATTATTGACATTTCTAATCTTTGAAATTTCAAGCATTAAGACCTCACAATTTTTGCAATTATCATCATTGGGAATAAGAGATTTCAATCTAGCAATTTCAGCATTTAAAGATTCAATCACAAATTCTTGTTTTTTAAACATTTTCTCACATTTTTTATTCTTATCACTTAAAACAAGAATTGCATCCTCAAGTGAGCTTACCTCATTTTCTTCATCTGAAGAATCTTCATCTCCACGCGTCATGAGACAAACGCCGGAGATGTTCTTGCCCTTCTCCTCCTCACTGTCAGAGTCTATGTCGCTGGAGTGGCTCAAAAGCGGCATAGACTTGACTCAACACTTTCTTGATCATCTCCTTGGAGCGCCTACCCTTGGGCTTGTCATCTTTTGTCTTTTCGACGCTCTTGTCCTCCTTCTTGCTCGTCCCAAGCTTGGGGCAGTTGGAGCGGATGTGATCCAAGGCGCCGCACTCGAAGCAACGCGTTGGTCCTCCTTTCTTCCTGAACCTAACTCGTTCATAGCTCGAAAGTTTGTTAGTAGCAAGAGCCAAGTCCTCCTCCTCGAATTGCTCGAGTTGTTCATCGGACATGGCGTTAATTAAAGCAAGAGCATTTGGAGATGATGAAGAAGCAACATCTAAAGAAGTCGAAGGATAAATCAATGCACTTGACTTATAATCCCTTTTTCGAGAAAGAATATTCATCTCATGAGTTTTGAGTTTTATATAAAGCGAATCCAAAGTCAAATTTGCCATGTTAATAGATTCTTAAATAGAAGTTACTTTCATCCCCCAAACAGACATGTCAAGACCATTTAAAAAGTGGCGAGAAATCTCAGACTGTGGATAATTAGTGTCATAAGAAGAATCAACAGATCTAAGATTGCTCAAGATTTTATTAAACCTACCAAGATAGTCATCCAAAGCTTCAGCAGGTTTCATCTCAAATTTTATATATTCCTTTTTAAAAAGATCTCGATGAAGTTCTTTTATGTTTGTAGTTCCTTGATGAAAGTTTTTCAAAGCGTTCCAAAATTCATTTGCGGTTTGAAGATGAGAAACACGATCAAAATCAGAACGTGAAATTCCATTCAACAAAATGTTTCGAGCTTTGCAATTGTTATTAAACTCAGTTTTCAAAGCACCAGTATTAATGGCATCGGGTATGGTGTAGGGAAGCGCAACCTTTTGCTACACATCATAGTCTTGAGCCATGATGTAAGATTGCATCTTACTACACCGATAGTTATGCCGCTGCACCGAGAAAGAAGAAGACACAAAGAATTCTCAAGAAGATTTATCTTTATTAAAACTCTCTATGTTTACAAAGTGCATGCAAAGCACTCCTCACAAAATCTCAATCTAAACTTGAAACTCTAACTTGAGAAACTCTAAAACTTGAACTCAAAAGCGATACCGAAAGGCCACGCCTCCCCTCACTATTTATACCCAAGATCTGCAGCCAAGAGCCACGAATCCTACTCATACAAGAAGCCCTAATCCACTAGGAAACCTTTCCGTACAAGAAACGAACTATGCATAGACCAACCATAACAAACTTGGTTTTTCTAAAACCAAAATTCCACGTTCCATACGCAACAATATCTCCACTGTATGCCATATGGAAACTTTCCAATCATGTGCACTAATCTCTACCCTTCAGCATCCCGCATGATCCCCATCTCGGATGTCACCTTATCTCCAAGTTGACTCCGACTCGATCACCGGCAACACTTTTTCGAGGCGTAAAAAATACCTGCACACAATTAAATAAAGAATACCATATCCAAGCACAAGCTATCCAAACTTAACTCATTGTTAGCATAAACAACCAGACACGTGCATAAGAACACGAAACTTCCATGTATGTATAAGGAAACAAACCGAAACCAAAACCGAAACGAAATCGGCAACCAGTCGGATGCCTCACGGCCGGTCGACCGCAGTAACCGCCCGGTCGACCGCCAAAACACCTCCGGTCGACCGGCAGTACACGCCCTGGCCGATCGGGCCGTGGCAGCCGATCAACACTGTTCATCGTCCAAAAATTCAACTCTTCCAAAATCAAAACACTCAAACCAATAAATCCCAAATACCAATTGTTCATCATTAAATAAAGAATCAAACACACTTTGATTTTATAGATTGTACCAGCCGATAGGTCAAGAAGCGTCGTCAATGCCGATTTGCCACTGGAAAATCGATGGCATTGATTATTTGTCCTGGGAAAATCGGCAAGCCGATTTTCTAAAAGTGTCCGATTCTGCCATACAGCCGATTGGAGATGACGGGCCGCAGCTGCTGCTTTGAGCAAGATGTCATGGAGGGCTCAAACGTCTACGGCATGGACACCGCGGACGAGGACAATGGCAAGCTAGGGCAAGGTTTCACGTCGGCCGACGAGCTAGAAGAAATAGACATAGGCTCCGAAGATAGGCCTAGGCCGACGTATATTAGCAGAAATTTATCTTCTCATTATAGATCCCAGCTTATTGATTTGTTAAAAGAATATAAAGATTGTTTTACTTGGGAGTACTTCGAGATGCCTGGTCTTAGCCGATCTATAGTCGTTCATCAACTGCCAATTAAGGCAGGCTATCGGCCATTCAAACAACCTCCCAGGAGGTTCAAAGCCGATATGTATGATGCGATCAAAGCAGAAATAACTCGGCTGTACGATGCTGGATTCATTCGGCCATGTCGATACGCCGAGTGGGTCTCAAACATTGTCCCAGTATTAAAAAAGAATGGCAAACTCAGGGTGTGCATTTATTTCAGAGAATTGAATATGGCTACCCCCAAAGATGAATACCCAATGCCCATAGCCGATTTGCTCGTCGACGCTGCGTCAGACCACAAGATCATCAGTTTTATGGATGGCAATGCAGGCTACAATCAAATCTTCATGGCCGAAGAGGACATTCACAAAACTGCCTTTCGATGCCCTGGGGCGATCGGCTTGTATGAATGGGTCGTTATGATGTTTGGGCTGAAAAATGTTGGGGCAACATATCAACGAGCCATGAATTATATCTTCCACGACATGATCGGCTCTCTGGTGGTAATTTACATCGACGATGTTGTTGTCAAGTCCAGAGAGATAGAGGACCACATAGCCGATCTAAAGCAAGTGTTGGAGCGGACAAAAAAGTATGGTCTGAAGATGAATCCATTGAAGTGTGCGTTCGGCGTATCGGCCGGGCAATTTCTAGGGTTTCTTGTTCATGAAAGAGAAATTAAGGTTACACCAAGAAGCATCATTGCTATCAAGACGATCCAACCTCCAAAGGACAAGAAGCAGCTTCAATCATTGATAGGCAAAATTAACTTCATCAGGCGGTTCATAGCCAATCTATCAGAAAAGATGGAGCCGTTCACACCGCTGCTTTGGCTCAAAGCCGATCAAGCATTCACATGGGGGAAGAGTAGCAGAAGGCCTTAGACAATATCAAAGATTATTTAAGCTCGCCTCCAGTACCAGTTCAAGGTTTACTTATCAGTCGATGATAAGTCAATCGGCTCAGTCCTAATCCAAGAGGTTGAGGGTAAGGAACAAGCTATTTTCTATCTCAGCCGACGGTTATTGGACGCAGAAACAAGATATTTACCGGTGGAGAAGTTATGCCTGTGCCTATATTTTTCATGCACAAAGTTAAGGCATTATCTGCTATCCAACGAGTGCACAATAATATGCAAAGCCGATGTCGTTAAGTACATGCTATCGGCTCCAGTTTTAAAAGGGCGGATTGGAAAGTGGATTTTTGCCCTGACAGAATTTGACCTGAGGTATCAAGCACCCAGGGCAGTTAAGGGCCAAGCTATAGCCGATTTTATCGTGGAGCATAGAGATAGCTCAATCGGCTCAATCGAAATTATGCCTTGGACACTGACATTTGATGGTTCGGTGTGCACTAACGGCTGCAGTATCGGCTTGATCATTATTTCGCCTAGGGGGACAAGCTTTCAATTCGCCTTTTCTATCGACCCCCATGCTACAAACAATCAAGCTAAATACGAAGCAGTACTCAAGGGATTGCATCTTCTCAAAGAAGTTGAAGCCGACGCCATAGAGATAATGGGGGGATTCACTATTGGTCATCAGCCAGTTGTCAGGGGAATATGAATGTAGAAATGATGCGCTGATGGTCTACTATCAACAATGCCGAGAATTAATGGATAGCTTCGGCTAGTTACACTGAAACACATCCCCAGAGAATAGAATACAGAAGCCAATGATTTAGCTCAAGGGGCATCGGGCCACAGGCCGATGATAAAACAAGTTGGGGTAGCAGTCGCTGCCATGACATCCGAGGACAGGAGGTTTGAAGTTTGCAGCTATTTACAGAACCCTTCTCAATTGGCTTCAAGGAAATTATGATACAAAGCCTTAAGATATGTTTTGCTCGACGAAGATCTCTACTATCGGACGATTGATGGTGTGCTACTCAAGTGTCTTAGTGCCGATCAAGCCAAAGTGGCTATCGGAGAGGTGCATGAAGGGATATGCGACACGCATCAATTGGCTCACAAGATAAAGTGATTGCTTCGAAGAGCAAGATATTTTTGGCCGACGATGCTGGAAGACTGTTTCAAATATTATAAAGGCTGCCAGATTGTCAGAAGTTTGGCACTGTGCAAAGAGCACTAGCATCAGCTATGAACCCAATCATAAACACTTGGCCGTTCAGAGGATGGGGCATCGACATGATCGGCCAGATCAATCCACCCTCAAGCAAAGGGCATAAGTTCATTCTGGTGGCAACAAATTATTTCACAAAATGGGTGGAGGCAATTCCTTTGAAAAAGGTCGACTCTAGGGACGCAATCAAGTTTGTTAAAGAGCACATTATCTACCGATTTGGCATCCCACAAACAATAATAACAGACCAGGGATCTATCTTCATATCGGATGAGTTTGTTCGGTTTACCGACGGTATGGGGATCAAATTACTTAATTCTTCACCATACTATGCACAGGCTAACAGGCAAGCAGAGGCTTCAAACAAAAGTTTGATCAAACTGATAAAGAGGAAGATTTCTGAGTACCCTAAGCAATGACATAGCCGATTAGCCGAATCACTTTGGGCATATTGGATGGCATGCCACGGATCTATCCAAGTCCCTCCATACAAGTTGGTCTATGGGCACAAAGCAGTATTGCCATGGGAAAATATCATCGGCTCAACACGGATTCAGCTACAAGATCAACTTACAGCCGATGATTATTATCGCTTGATGGTGGATGAATCAGAGGACCAAGTTTTATCACGAATGAGGGCCTTGGAAAAAGTAACAAAGGATAAAGAACGAGTAGCCTGTCATTATAATAAGAAAGTTGTACCTAAGTCTTTTGAAGAGGGCGAACTCGTTTGGAAATTGATATTGCCGATTGGATCAAGAGATAATAAATTCGGCAAATGGTCACCAAATTGGGAAGGGCCTTTCAAGATCCACAAATGCGTCTCTAAAGGGGCTTATATGTTAGAGGGTTTGGATGGAGAGGTATTCGGAAGGGCTCTGAACGGCAAATATTTAAAGAAATATTATCCAAGTGTGTGGATCAATTCATGATTCGGCTCCGTTTGCTCAGCCGAATTATGCTAGCCGATGCGTTGTGATGCACGCATCGCCTTTAGGTCATTTTTAAACCAAGTTTTTTGCCCTGGTTTTTCTACAGATCGGCTAGCTTTGGCCGACGGTTACGACGACAGGACGCAAGCGTATTAAGTTCATAATTTCGTTGACATCAAAGACATCAACAAAATTAGGGGGGCATATGCATACAAAACAATATGATATCAAGGAGACAGAGCGAATTTTCAAAATTTTTCACGTCTTCAAGAGTTTAATGTGATCGACAAACATGCACTAAGTAGAAATCAAGTAAAGCAAGGAGTAATGTTAGCCAATTACAGAAGATGGACAATGTAAGCCGATTACAAGTGATAGATTACAAGGTTTATAGGTTCTGCCCTAACAATTACAATCAATTCAGCACTTAAGGAAGTCCGTAATAGCCGATATTGCCCTGCGGCGGATCATGTCTATTTCTTCTATGGCCCTTGCGTCGGCCGCGTCGCTCCCCGGGATCGGCTTCATCACCTTGGCCATGTTCGATAGGTTCGACACGGCTGCCTTGATCTTTGCTCGCTGGTCCTCGATCTCTTTCTGCAGGCCGGCTAGCGTTGTTCTTTGACCGCGATATCAGCATCGATGTTGGCAAGCTCGGCTATCAGCAATTCCCGGCGTTTGCGAAGCCGATCAAGTTCCGCAATCGGCTCGGTCTTCAGAGCATCAAATTTGGCTTTTTTCAACTTTGATAAGTCGAAGTCCAGGAGATCGGCTACAGACTGCAGATTGGAAATTGGTTAGAGAGCCGACATGGTTAACAAGCCGATTTGTAAAAGTTGAGCAGGACTTACTCGGACAGCTGGAACTGAGGTAGCCACATCCTCAGCGTCATCGGTGCGTGCGGCCATCGGCGTCGGCTCTCTCGATGCACGGGGGGCAGATGCCGGAGTGCGGGGAGGCTGTAAAAGGAAAATATGAGTTAAAAATTTGGCTGTGCTAGTGAGAAAGAAATGAGGATTGAGTTTACCGAAGGAGGGGGAGCCGTTTTCTTCTTTGAAGCTAACTTCTTGGCCTATGGGCGCCAAAAGCCGATAAATTGAAATGTGGAGAAGGTGAAAGATGGTTGAGTTGAGCAGTGAAAACACTTAGCGGCTGAGGATGAGGGATGCGTCTCGGAGGGCTTGGAGTTCGCTCAAGCGTCTACCCTAGAGTTTGGGCATACTTGTCGGAAGAACTTGTTTCAACTGCGGCAGCGTTGACGGCCTCCTCTATTTCCTCGTCCCTGACCTCTTCTTTGAGGGCCGCATCCACGTCCAGATCAATTGGGGGCAAGTCATTAGCTGGAGTTGTCCTCGACTTCTTTAAAGCACGTTTCTTCTTCTCTGCAGCTGGAGTAGCCGTAGCCGATGGTGTCGCCCTTTTCTGCCGATGCATGGTGCACGGGTCTGGCCGTGGAGCAAAGTGCCCACCTTCGGCGCTTGGCAGCCGATGATGGACGGGGCCAACCCGCAACCGCCAGATAACAGCCCAGGGGCGTACTGGATGGCCACCATGTATTGCTTATGTGCGGAGGAGAGGAGTCGATCGTCTGCGAGGGAATGAAGCATGATTAGCCGATAACATAGAGAGGGGTTGAAAGAAAAACATGGATTAAGATAAGGAAAAAGATACTTACCGATGGGGTCATTTCTGGATCGATGATGGCTAGATACATAGAAGCCGACTGGTGGAACAAATGCTGCTTCCATTCATTCCACCATCGGCTGAAGATCGACGTCCTCTGCACTGCCAGATCAATGTTGTCAATGCTGCCTAGAGGGGGGCCAGGTATATTGAGCAGCCAATTCATCATGATGTTACCCTCGATCTTGCCTCTGGTCTGGATCTTGTCTATGTAATACAGGCCGATCGGCAGTTGACCCATACCAAGTTGCCTTGCGGCTACCATCGGATGATAAAATTCATAGGACTTTTGAACGTTGCGTCCTTGATGGATGCCGACTGGAAGTATGCAGGGTGTGATGGCCGATGTATAGATTTCCCTCGGTTTGTCATAGCTTTCAGAATTTAGTTCATCCAGGCGAAAGTCATCTGGGAGTTTGAAACTTTTAAAGTCCGTGTAGGCAAACCATATCCTTGAAGTGCTTGGGAAGCCGCTGTGCAGGTTGCCAAACCAATCCTTGAAGTGTTCGGCTGCCAGTTTGGATCCGAAACAGGTTGCTACTGCCTCCCCATATGACAAGCATCGGTGGGTCTTTACTTCTTCATCATCTTCGAATCTAGGCTCGATCAAAGGGAAATCGGCCTTCAGTGGGGATGGTTTTTCTGCAACCTAGTGAAGGTGGAGATTTAGCCATAGTTGCAACAGCCACCAAGGCCCTCCTGTGTTGACGGTTTGTTGAGAGGCTAGCCGAGCCGATGCACTGCTTAACATTTGGTATAAGTAGCCGAGCAGATATTTTCCCAAATGAACTTGCTTCTTGCTTACTAGGGCTTCGGCTACATGCTGCCAGTTGCTTGTTGGCCCACAGCTCAACCTGCAAAAGAAATACTTCTCTAGCCACATCAACAAGAAGGCAGTGTGTTCTCTCTCAGTGATTGGGCCGTCCTTCATATTCATGGAGATAAATCCACTCCAACCCCCTATGCTTTTGGTTTTGAAATTGTGAGAGCACTTGATATTGAGGCCGATTGGATTAACTGTTGATGTTGTATCTAACCCTGTAATCATCACTATGTTCATGAGGGTTGGTGTCATTGGCCCTTGCCTAAAGAGGAATGCATTCAGCGTGTCTGACCAGAAATAGGTGGCAGCCGATAGGAGAGGTTCATCCTTTGAGACATCGGCTATGGTCAGGGTTAGGCATTGGTATATCCCTATCTCAGTCCAGTGGGTCTGTAGCCTAGCTGACATCCGAGAGAATCAAGCTGGCCAAGTTTTGTTCGTTGAGGGCCAGGATTTGAAGACACTAGACCAGTGAGCTAGGTTGGGAGTAGAGAATCTGAAGGGGACTCTGTTCGTTTCGGCATTGATGAGCTCGCTGGGGTCTATGTTGCCAATCGGCCCAAATAAAAACTGATTGGGGCTGGTGAGGTCTGGGATTGCAATTTGGTGACCAAGATGCTGTGGTTTAAAGGATGGAAAGATGAGGTTACGAAGGTTGAAGGCCAAATTACGCGGAATAAAGGATGATAGCCGATGGGACTTACCTCTGGGTATTCCATCTGAGGTGCCTCGGAGTGGGTGCTCGAAGAAGCCATTGCCGGTGATTGCCGCCTTTCAAGGTTCGCCGGGGAGAACGAGGGCTCCAAGGTCGCCGAGGTTGCTGAGGAGGTCGCCGAAAAACTTGAGGGTTGTTGAGGTGGCTGTTCATTTGTGGCAATGTGACATGTGCGGTGGCCACGGGGGCGGTATTTAAAGAGTTTTTTTGGGGGGCAGCCGAAATGGTTTTCAGTCGAAAAAAGCAGGAATTTGGAAAAGCAGCAAATCCGCGATATTATCTTATCACGGATTTGGGGGGCATGTGTTAACGACCAAATTTGGTAACCAAATCCCTAAGTTCAAGGTCAAATTTGAAGCAGAATTGGATAGGTGGAATAATCTACGGAGAAGCAGAGGCTGCATCGGCTATGCTTAAATCGGCTGAGTAATGATCGGCTATGAGGTCAATCGGCTGAGGCTGGATTGGACAAGGATAGCCAATAGCGCATCAAAAAATATTTCCATCTATGGATAGAGTCCTGTAACGGCAATTGTATCTAAATTAGGAATTTGTTTAGACTGTTTATTGTCATGCGGCATGGGTCCTTCCGGGATATTGTCATATTTTAAATAGTAGTTTAGATAGAGTCCAAGGTATGTACAGATAATGTTGTTATTCTTGGGTATAAATAGGACCCGAGATCCCTCTAATTAAAGAGACACATAATCAATACAACCTTCGACGCATCGTCTCCTTTTTCTTCAGACAAACAACTAATCCGGCTTCGGGCTGCATCGTTTCGATCCCAAGTTAAGGTAAATGTTTGTCATTAGCGGTGTATCTCATCGAATTTAGTGCTTCCATCGTTATGAAACTCTAAATTCGATGATTTATGTTGCACTAGTTATCATATATCGCATGTAATCTAGAACAATGTTTAGATCTGTCCCGACATCGGCTTGTTTCTGTCAAGAATCGACGACTGATAGAGCTAGATCTAAAGGTTGGCTCAGATTATATGCGATATCCATCGTCTCGAGGTATTTACATCAGCTGCAGTAGATCAGATTGTTCTTTTTATACTTAATGTTGCATCAACATTGATCTATTAAGTCGTTTTTAGAGCTTTTATAATCTATTCGGCTAGGTGTATATGTTTAGAGACAGTGCCAGGGTTTCAGCCGGTCTTATCTGTTTTAATATTCTTTTGATATATTTTGCTATCAAATTCATTAAAACCGCATCTTATATTAAGATCTTGCTCTAGTTAAATGCCCTAAGCCAGAATCAGTTTGTCAGCTACAGCCGACAGCCGACTGATCTAAGTTTAGTGCATTTAGCTCAGATCAATATCTTTTCATAAGATGAATCGGAGTATTAGCCGATTTACAGTTGGACTTACGACATCGGCTAGATTGTTAAAGCATATATTTATAATTCCGTTGTATATTTGGATTAAGTGGCTAATACTGTCTCGGCACAGCCGATCTATTCCAGTCACTTGGTTTAAATACACTTCGGGATAGCATATATTTATACTTGACTCTTGCAGCCGATCCAGTAGGATCTAACTTAACACTTAACGCATATATCTGTATTTTTCTTGTTGGTTAACAGATCAAACCAACTGGCACGCCTTGTACAGCATAGGTAGCCGAGAAGGACCTGCACTGGAGTTAAGCAGATCTTCCAGGCCAGCGCGTGAGAGAAATTTCTCATCAACAGATACGTCGCGTTCAGCTTTTACCCCGTGACAAACATAAATGATACGTCACTGTCAACTTTGACCTCCCTGCACTATATATTGCTTTGATCCGAATACGAGCTCTTCAAATCTGTATTCTGTTTTCTACATTTCCCCATACAATGAGATCTTCATATCATCCATTCGTTGAGCGTCTCCACTGGCGACTTCATCCTTTGAGCGGTTTGATTCCACCATGGTGTGACCGTTCGTTATGCCATTGTGGAGATGGCTGCATACTTACGTCGTCCCTCCTCACGGAAACCCGAGGGAGACGATTTTTCCAATGCGCCAACATTGATCAGATATGGCTTATCTGCAATGCTTTCAGTTACAAAATCTTCACACATAAAACGTTAACTTGATCGTACATCGTGTTAACACCTCATGCAGGCATATCGTCGGGTGTGCAACTTCGTTGAGTGGATAGATACGGAGAACCCACGAACCAACGGAACATGTTACTACCCGCTAAGCAAAACAAGGTCAGACTACCTTCGGTGGAAGGCTGAGTACCAACGTCGAGTTGGTGCTGAAGCTTTGGATTGGCCTATGGATCAGCTAGCACTACCCACATGGCGGGAACGTCCAGAATGCTACTGTGGTCTTCGTTGCCAGGTGGTAAGATCTAGAAGACAAGCAACTAGAGGACAAAGATGCTTCATGTGTCCCGAGATTGCAGATGACGATTTTGTCGTGAGTATCATTTTTCCTTGTTTAAGCTATTCGCTTGTTCCATTTTCTAACCCCGAACATCACAAATGTGCAACGAGGAGAATGTACGTCAGTGTCCATACGAAGAGTGGATCGATACGGTTAAACCTGCTTCGATCGGTCAGACGGTCATACGGTTAAATGGTCGGAGCGTCCCATGTGCGGTTGTAGGGATCGTTGCAAGATGGCTACCTCCTTTGAACCACGAACATATGGCCAGAGATATTTCATTTGCCCCAACTTAGACAACGACTTCGTTGTACATCTTTCGTTTTATCAATCCCGCAAACGTCTTCACTCTAGTGGCTCTCTAACTGATTACATGTGTTTCTTTACCAGGGCATTCAAAGGAGGTGTGGATTCACTAGGTGGATCGACAATGTCATTCCCAATATAACGGCCTAAAAGTTACTAAATGTGAAACACAAAAGGAGTACAACGCCGAGAAGGAAGGAGAAAATTGATAACAAACTTAACGCCCTAGAACGGTTCCGTAGGATAGCCGAGCCTTGACTTGTCAGGGATGAGTAAGTTGTATTATGTATGCATAAGACATATGTCATGTATTCTATCATCCATACCTAATGGGTTATGCAACAATGTGGCACACAGCTGCTTAATCATTGCTATTAAGTTAACTTGGTTAAAATAGTATGTTATGATCACAGGACATACGATACCTCGAATATTATGGTTTATTACACAATATATTTACATTTGCATTTACATACGTACGATACATTTACATTTGTAACAATACATATGGACGATAACATTTATATTTGTAACAATATGTATAGACAAATGGGTTGGCCAATTAGGGTTAGGGTATATGTAAGATAAAAACGCCCTCCCAGAGGGCGAGAAGGGCAAAAAAACGTTATCTCAAAGGGCGGGAAGAGGGCCGCCTGCAAAAAGGGCAAAAAATACCCTTGGTAAGGGCGGGAAGGGGGCCGCCTAAAAAAACAGGACGGCTGCCCTTTTGCAGGCGGCCCCTTATTTGAATTGGGAAAAAACGCTCCTACTAAGGACGGGAAGGGGGCCGCCTGCAAATTTGGCACCGCGCGGCAGACGGCGTCCAACGACCATCTGCCACGTCGGGAAAAACGTCCTCTGAGAGGACTTTTTGAAATCTCGTCTCTCAGAGAGCGGGAGAAGACTAGTTTTACAATTTTCGAAAACGAAAAATTAGTTTTATAAATCTTTAAAAAATTAAAAATGCTAAAAATTCGCCGGTGCTCCATGCCATACCCTGCAGACCTCGACCTCGTCATGCTGGAAATCTCCTCCTTTCTCCCCTCAGCCACCGCCGCCAAGGCCGATTCCTCACACCGCTAGCTAGTTCGTCATCGCTCCGCGGATTCCTTCCGCACGCACGACGGCAGTCGGCACGGTGGTGGTTCCTGTAGGCGCAGTTAGCTGGAGTCCGGAGGGGCACGCCGTAGTCATGCAGTTTGGCGAAGAACAGCGGCACGGCCTCATCCAAGAACCCATGCCTCGCGTGACTGGTCATCATTGAAGCCAGTATTTTTAAGATGGATATTCGAAGTGGAAAGATAAAAATATTAATATATTAATGAGACTATTTAAATATATAATAGGATAATGGCGTTTTTTTCAAAATAAAATTATTCAATGGGAAAAATATATGGAACTTGGAGAAATATTTGTTTTAAAAGCTTTTGTTTTCTGAAAATAAAAGATATTCAAATCCTAACACATCAAAGCTAGTAAGACAATCTACGTAGAAGAGTTAAAAGGTGAGAAAAGATGAAAATTCCAAATCAGTTTGGTTTAATAACTAGCAGTAAAATAATACATAACAGACAAAATATAACACATATTAGTGGTCTATTAAATTATTCAAACAAAACCTAGTGAAGTCTATTGAAAAAATATATCAATAAGCTATTCAAACAAAAGTGGGATCTTTTGAAAATTATAACAGTAAGCTATTCAAACAAAATGAGAAAAATCAATGTGTTTGCTGCTGCTTGGAATCGACCCCAAGACCTGCTACTTCAAAGCCTGACGCACTAACCAAATGGACAAAGTAAAAGGCTGAATACCCATGAATTATGATAGCTCCACCCCTGCCGGTCACCATATGCTCCTCGCTAGAAGCCGCTCTAGCCCGGCATCAGTGAGGGGTCAGTCTGGTTCGCGAACGGGCTCCGACAGTTCTCACTTCTCGGTTGCATATGCATGTGCATGTAATTAGCATCTATCACTAATTAGCATCCCGTGTTTCAGCGTCCAGCAGCACAGCGCGCTTCATGTTTCGGGCTCACGTACGAATTCAAGCCAGAAAGAACTCTTGCATGCATGCGTGATTACAATTCACTACGGGAAAGCCCCTCATGTTTACCGAGTGTAAAATTTTTTACCGAAAGCTTTATATCGGGCACTCGGCAAACAATATATTTGCCGAGCGGGCTCTCGGCAAAAAGGACACTTTGCCGTTTGCCCTCGACGAACAAAAACACTCGGCAAAAAATCCCTTTTGCCGAGTGCCTCTACACGGCCCTCGGCGAAAGTACTATTTTGCCGAGTGCCAATAAGGGACACTCGACAAAACACTAACCGCCGTCAACTAATACCGTTTAGTACCATCTTTGCCAAGTGCCAGGGCTAGGCTCTCGGCAAAATACCAACTTTGCCGAGTGCCAGGGCAAGGCGCTCGGCAAAATACCACCTTTGTCGAGTGTCTTTCCCTGGCTCTCGGCAAACATGTCAAAATTTTTCCTCATCCATCCTCCAAACTTTTTCTATTATGTAAATACAACATATAATCCCTAATTATCAAATTTGGTAATTTTTTAATTGGTTTTGCTATATTTCCTTGATTTATTGTATTTTCGTGAATTTTTTTGCAAGTCTCAAATTAGAACTACAAGTGGTTAAAAAATAAAAAAATAGTGTAAAAATTATATTCATGTTATTTAGACCCTTTTGAGTCAATATGTGGTAAATGAACAGAAATTGAGATATTTTTCTTCATGCAACATGGTTAGGAACGTGTTGACCGAATGATTTCAAAATTGTAAAAATAGAAACGAAGTCAGAAAATCATAAAATTTGTTAGGATGTCATGATATCATACGTCGAGGCTGGGGTAAAAAATCGAGAAGGTTTCGAATATTTTATCAGGTATGACGCTCACACAACCGAAGATTCTCCGGGGTAAATTATAAGTGTTGAGAAGGATTGGTTAGATTTGGAGAAAAAGTGACGGCCGAATTGTCGTTTGATTTCAAATCTTTTTTCCTAGACAATAAATAGTATATATGGGTTTATGCAAAAATTTTGTAAATTTTTGAGTCCGTTTGATAATTTCTAAATTATTAGAAGCAAAAAACTAATAAAATTGTTTGCCGAGCGTAGCTCTCGGCACAAATGTGACACACGGCAAAATGGTTCAAAAAAGATCCTCATCGCATGCTTTGCCGAGAGCTAACCCTAGGCACTCGGCGAAATACGCGTTTGCCGAGTGCCACCGATCCGCTCTCGACAAAGATCGATTTTGCCGAGTGCTCAGATTGGTGGCACTCGGCAAAGTTCGGCACTCGGCAAATATCGCTAATATGGCCGCCTCCTCTCGACGCCATTCACTTTGTGACTTAGCGAAATTACACGCCGCCGCCGCATCCCCGCGCCCCATCCGTCGCTCACCGCCCCGGCCGCCGCCTCCACCGAGCCGCCCGGCCGACGCCCCGCCCGGCGACGCCCCCGGCCGGGCTGCCCGGCCGACGCCCGGCCCGGCCCCGGCGACGCCGTCCCCGACCGACGTCGCCACGCCTGACGCCGCCCCGTCCAACGCCGCCATGTCTCCCGGCCGCCAACCACCCTCCGGCCGCCCCGCGGCGCCCTCCTCGATTGACGGCTCCCTCCCCTCGGTAATTTTTGTCATATTTTACATACATTAAAATGTTTTTATGAGATTTTGTTAATAGATTTGAAATTGTTTGCAATAGAAATCGATTAATACCATGTGCAACATTAGAAACAAATTGATGGCAAAAAGAAACAAATTTAGGTATTTATTATAAACAAATCAATGGTAAAAGGAATGATATTTATTGTATGCACGTATATATTTTGAAGATTATTGTATATATACCCGTATGAATGGAGTCGCATCGCGCAGCCATGTCGTCGCTTGTGTGTCGGCCATCGAGCCGTGCTTCCCTATTTTGCAGGTGCCGCTATCTTTACCTTAGTTTGTCTGTGTATAACGTAACCTTAGGCGTCTCCCGTTCGAAAGAGATACGGATGAAAATATGTGTCTTCTTGCATATCTTTAACCGTATCTTTTTCGAATTGTCCATGTTTTTTGGATAGTCCGAGAATGTGTAGATGAGTTTAGTTTCCATGGTCTAGTATTCTGGTCCGACTCAGAATTTTGGAAGTATCTCTCAGTTGTTCTCCGGATACACAATCTCCCTGTCGGGACGATGTGTATATCGTTGCTCAACAGGCGACACAAGTTTATTATCTGTCATATCTGTGCCAAACCGACGACCGTCTTCAGGGTTGGGATGTTGTGTACAAGGTAGCGCCACACGGTAAACTACCTGTACCAAACAATGAAGACTACAACATGGACCCAAACACATATGACGGAGAGTTCTTTCAAGAAGATGGGCTACAAGGAAGTTTTGAGATAGACTTAACCGAAGCGATGGGGATGGATGTTGACAATGAAATGGTTGTTGATGAGGACGCTGGAGAAGAGGTTCATAATGTGAAGGACTTAGAATTGCTTCAACGGTTACATTTAGGAAATGAGAGGGACGACAACATTCCTCCTGCCGAGGAGGAACCTAATGATTATATCGACATGGGTGATAGTGATGATGACAATTATGATCCAGCTAATCCTGACCATGATGACTATTTCTAATACATGTATGCATTGCATTAACTATGTTCTCTTTATCTATTTATTTTACATCTCTCTCTTCGTATTTTTTATATTTGTGCTAATTGGTTTTCTTTTTCTACATGCAGGTGATTCAACAAAGATGGTGGGTGGTTTGAGGAAGTGCGCGTCAGTGTTCAGAAGAGCCAAAGATGCTATTCGAGGGGCCGATGCAGCTGAGAGGTCTGGTAGGAGTCGCCGCAAGGTGTGTGCTGGCAGGGGTCGAGGGAGGATACCCTCCCCTGTACCGTCCTCTAGTGACGACGAGCAGGAGGAGTGGGTGGAGGAGGAGCAGGCGGAGCAGGAGGCTGAGGGGTCTACTGCCTCTAGTGAGGAGGGGGAGGAGCAAGAGGGCCGGGGATCTCGGCTCTGGCCTGGGGCTCCGCTCCGCAGGGGGTCTCGGCTCGGCTGGGGGCTCGCTCCGCAGGGGGTCCGCCTTGACTGCTTGGTCGCGAGGTCCCTCGACCCTCCCACGGCGACCGATACCTTTCGAGAGATGCCCGCTGATTTAGCCTGAAGGGACTCGGTAAGTAACCTTAGATGTTGTCAATACTTTTTCATTTGATTTGTTAAAAATTACAATTAAAACTAATAATTCATTGCATTTTCACTTATCAGGTGTTGGACTGTGATCAGAGGAGGTGATCACAAATGCCAAGTCAACGGCATCCTGGGTCTTCTGTGAAGAGTATACTTTCCGGCCTTGTTCGGTATGCGGAAGGTCGGAGCTGCCTACACGTTTGACCACTACGTCGCCGTCCCCGATTTCCCGATCGAGATGGAAGGATCTTCAACAACAGGACGGAGCGGGTGAAGGCCGAGTTGTGGGTAAGTCTTTTGTCAAACCACGTCTCTCAATACATCACATTCATTGCACATTATTGAAACAATGGCTCAATACATAATGTGTTTATGCAGAATTTTTTTACATGCCAGACAGGATACGAGGCAAGAGCGGCTGCGGTGGCTGACAAATCCTGTCGCAAACTCGTGACTGACATGCATTACGAGGCGCGCATCCAGGCCATCATTGCATACAACGCTGCATACAACAACCTGAAGGTCACCAAAACCGAAGCAAGAACCATGACTCTGACAAAAGAACAATACATGCTGGTAAATATAACATCGGATTTTTGAACGATTAAATACATTTGATTTGATCTAGGTATATCTCTTATACTTGATGACGTGTAGGTGTCTGTTTGGTGGTGCGGCCAGCTTCTCGATTGCTGGGAGCGCATGGTGGATAGGTGGTGCGCTGCCGAGTGGCAGGAGACGCACGCCGCTTGCTGAGAGCGGCGTTTGATGATGCCAGGTGCACCACACCACCAAGGCAGCCTTAGCCTCAACCAGTATGCGGCTAGATGGGTACGTGAATTCTATTTTTCATTTCAACGACCAATGCTCAATAGTTCTTAACCATACTATTGTTTTGTTCGCAATCGGCGTTGCATGATGGACAACGTATCTCCCGAGTTCAAGGCATGGGCTTTGGCCCACAAGGGGTAACACGGGGTTCGGGTACCCTCTTTGCCGAGTGCACAAACTTTGCCGAGGGCTATGACAAAAGCACTCGGCGAAATGACCACTTTCGCCGAGCGCTTTTGCCAAAGCACTCGGCGAAGTTTTCAATTTCGTCGAGAGCTTTTGCGAAAACACTCGGCGAAGTATGGGTATTCGCCGAGTGTTTTCTTCCCGGCTCTCGGAAAAATTGAAAACTTCGCCGAGTGTTTTTTCGGCTCTCGGCAAACTTTTCGTCACCGTATGCCCAACCTAACGTGTACTTTTTTTGCCGAGTGTCGAAGCGACACTCGACGAAGATATCGCCGAGTGCCCGATGAAAAACTCTTGGCAAAGAGCTCTTTGCCAATCCAAAGTTCACCGTGTGACCTATGCCGAGTGCAACTCTCGGTGAAATTTTCGCCGAGTGTTAAACCGGCTTCGCCGAGTGTCCGGCACTCGGCAAAAGGGATTTCCCGTAGTGGTTTTTGATTAGCTGGAGGGTGTAAAATTGGTTATTCCGCTCGATTACTATTAGCTTTCCACACAAATTATTACTCATTAATATTAAAAATCCATTATATTGAAAAAATATAAAGAAATTTTAATTTTTCTAGTATTTGATATTAAAACTTTAATTACTCGGAATCATTTTTTAAAATTGTAGACACTTCTCTTTTCAAACAAAACTCTGCTTAAAGAATAAACCTTGTAATTTGGGTTATGTATGAATATAAATTGATATCCAGAAATTTTCTGCATAAATAAAAAATACCATTCATAAACTTTGTACATAAAATATTTCCATTCATAAAGTTTATGCATAAATAAAAAAATTCCATTCATAAACTTTACACATAAAAATCCATTCATAAAGTTTATGCATAAATAAAAACTTTCAATTCATAAACTTTATACAAAATATAAAAATTTCCATTCATAAAATTTGTACATAAATAAATAAAATTATATTTAGAAACTTTCATGATACTAGTAAAAATATTTGCTTGCCAACTTTGTACACAAATAAAATATTTAAGACCTAAAATATATCTTGAGAATTTATTTAGGTGACAAAATTTTAGGATAAAAATTTACAATCTATTTTCTGATGTAATTGACGATATAAAAATTATAACAAACCATCCTATCAATTTGGGATTAAAATTTAAAGTATAATTAATTAGGTAGTTGCAAAAGTTTCATAAATACATGAGCTAATCAAGGACACTGCTACTAATGACGCACGCACAGGAACATTGCTACTTCACTAGTGACATGCGCTAATCAAGGTACTGCCGCTAATCACGCACGCACAGGTGCATCGCTAGGGAGTCAGAACCTTGATCTGGACATGTTCGCGGCTTGAATGCAACGAGCCCGACCCAATGAACAAAAGGCCTCCGCCCACACGAAAAAATGGGAAAGGAAACGGGATCAGAAAAGAAATCTCTCCCGACAAGTTCGTCGGATAGGAAGTCAACGAACGTTCGCTAATTAGCCGTTTCGCATTAGGACACTCCTAACCAAAAACTACTACAGTTTCTATCTTTACTTATTATCCCCTTATTATCCCCTATTCAATAAAAATAGCTGATGTGGCGGGTGAGAGAAAAAGAAAAATGAAGATTGTGAAAATACAGAAGCGTTTTAACCTCTCTCGAGGCTGCGTACGTGTATTTATCTCGGTTAACAAAAGCCCCCAACGTAGCGTACAAAATAGAGATTGGTTTGGATACAACAGACTCAAAAATGACTTAGCAAAACTACCGAACATATCTGATCTTATCTGTTATTTTCATGCGCAGCATCAGCATGTGTAGGCGGCTGCTAACTACTACCGCATATACAGCATGCATTGTTATCGCATGTATCTCATACAACTAACATTTCCTCTCAATCATAATTTATCTAAGTTAAGATTGTATCTAAACTTTTAAAACTGCTTTACATGAAGAGATTTAGCGAAACCATCAGCCACTTGATCACCTGACGAAATAAACTTGATCTCTAACTGCTTCCTGGCAACTTTTTCTCTGACATAATCAACCTCTATATGTTTAGTGCGAGCATAAAAAACAGGATTCACTGACAAATATATAGCTCCCAGGTTGTCACACCATAAACAAGCTGACCGAGGCGAAAAAACCCCAATTTCCTTTAACAGGGTTTGAATCCACATCACCTCAGCAGTAGCATTAGCCATTGCCTTATACTCTGCTTCTGTGCTGGACCTGTACACTGTGGCTTGCTTTCTAACACTCCAAGATACCAGGTTCGATCCCAAGAACACAACAAACCCTCCAGTTGACCGCCTGTCATCCATAGAGCCAACCCAATCTGTATCTGAAAAGACACTTATAAGAATGGAAGAGGACTTATTAATTCTCAACCCAAACTCCATAGATGATTTGACATATTTAAGAATTCTCTTGACTACCACCCAGTGCTGAACTGTTGAACTATGCAAGAACTGACAAACTTTATTAACAGCAAAAAATATGTTAGGTCTAGTCAAAGTCAAATATTAAAGAGCACCTACTATGCTTCTATACCTTGTTGCATCATTTGCCCTAGTATATACCCATTAAAGGCTGAAAGCTTTTCAGTAGATGAGAAAAGAGTTGCTGCAGGTTTACAATTTGTCATTCCAGCTCTTTTTAGTAGATCGGAAGCATACTTCTCTTGTGTTAGCAATATACCATCATGTACCTTATTCACCTCAATACCAAGAAAGTAGTGTAAATCTCCCAAGTCCTTGACAGCAAACTCTTGCTTCAGATCTCTTAATAAAGCATCAGTAGTTTTTCTGTAGATAGCTTGCAACAATAATGTCATCAACATATATCAAAACAAACATAGTAACTCCCTCTCTACTAAAAAAATAATGAGGTATCAGCTTTAGAAGACTTAAAACTAAGGTCACAAAGCTTATTACTAAGCCTAGAATACCATACTCTAAGAGCTTGTTTTAATCCATATAATGCTTTATCAAGCTTACAAACATAACTGAACTTACTCTTATCTTCATAGCCTGGTGGTTGTGCCATATATATACCTCTTCTTCAAGCAAACCATGAAGAAAGACATTCTGTACATCAAGTTGGCGAAGGGACCATCCTCTAGATACAACAAGAGATAAAATAGTCCTAATAATAGCTGGTTTAATAACTAGACTAAAGGTATTTTCATAGTCAATAGCATATCTTTGCTTAAATCCCTTTGCTGCTAAACGAGCCTTGTGTCGATCTAATATTCCATCAGACTTACGTTTAATCTTATAGACTCATTTGCAGCCTATTATATTACGATCTTTACTAAGTGATATCAAATGTCAAGTTTTATTTTTTATCAAGGCATTATATTCTAAATCCATTGTAGTTTTCAAGTTGTTATTTGAGAGTTCTTCTGGTTCTTCATTAGTAGTAAGAAGATTGTATCTAATTGTGCCATCAGTATAGTCTTTTTCTTTGCGAATTCCTCTCTGCGCACGGGTGACAGGACGGGACAACACTGTCTGCTGCTGCTGCTGCATGTCACCCTCAAGTTGTGTGGTGTTTTCCTGTGCTGTACTGGTGCTCCTGTGTAACTGTTGTGTCGTGCTGCTGTGGCTGCTGGACCGGCTGCCGACGTCAGCACTGCTTGCGCCAGCACCAGCCTAACCACTTGCGCCAGCACCAGCCGAACCAGCCGGACCAGATTGCGCCATCTCCTGTTCAGACTGCGCATCAAAATCAGCAGCATCCGGATCTTCTGTGGAGTCATCCGACTGTGTGTCATCAATATGAACCGAACCTGCATTGTTTTCTTCCAAATTTTCTGCTGCATTCTCAACAGTGGCATTAGTATATTCAGGAGAATCAAACATATGACCAGTCATACGCTCACCCCCACTAGGAAAATTTGGATTCAAGAGTGTGTGGTAGGAGATTAATTTTAGCCCGTAGGCGAGCACCGGCATTAGAGTGCAATTGAGAAAACGAGAAAACTTGTTCATCAAACACAACATCGCGTGAGATATAAATCCTACCAGTGGACACATCTAAACATTTAATCCTTTATGAATATTACTATAGCCAAGGAACACACACTATTTTGAGCGGAATTGGAGTTTGCGAGTATTGAATGGTCGAAGATTCGGCCAACATGTACATCCAAAGGTTCTCAAGAAGAAATAATCAGGTTTTTGATTTAGCAATCGCTCTAAAGGCGTAGTGAACTGAATGACTTTGGATGAAGTGCAATTAATGAGATAGGTAGTAGCTAAAAAGGCTTCATCCCAAAATTTTAAAGGCATGGATGTATGAGCAAGAAGAGCTAGGCCAACTTCAACAATATGTCTATATTTACACTCAGCAGATCCATTCTGCTAGTGAGCATGTGGGCATGAGACATGATGACTAATGCCAATTTTGGTAAAGAAAGAATGTAGCTTTTCATACTCCCCTCCTCAATCGGTTTGCATAGCAATTATTTTGCGATCAAAGAGCCTTTCAACAAGTTGTTGAAAATCAAGGAATTTCTGAAACACCTTGGATTTTTTCTTAAGCAAATACACCCAAGTAAACTTACTGAAATCATCAATAAAACTCACATAATATTGCCTGCCTCCCACAGAATCAGGAGTAGGTCCCCACACATCTGAAAACACTAGTTCAAGAGGCACACTTGACAAACTAGTAGACTTAGGATAGGGGAGTTGATGACTCTTGGCTTTCTAACAAGCATCACAGACTCCTGACTCATGAATGTCTCCTAGACAAGGGAGACTATTATTACTAATGACTTTCTGCACTATTGAAAAAGAAGGGTGGCCCAATCTACTATGCCATTGTTTAAAACTACGCTTGACAACTCCAAGGGCTTGCTTAGATGCAAGGGACGACGACTGCGGCAGCAAGTACAGCCCGTTGTGGCGAGGTCCTCTAAGAATAAGATTCTTCGTGACCTGATCCTTAATGGCAAAGAAACGGGAATGAACCTCAATGAAAGCATGATTATCAAGGGCAAGACGATGAGCAGAAATAAGATTTTTTCGTGCATGTGGAACATGAAGAATATTATTGAGATGTAAATTTCGTGTGGGTGTGCGAATTATAGAGTGGCCAATATGTTTGATTTCCATACCTTCACCACTTGCCGTATAGATCTGATCTTTTCCACTGTACTTCTCACGAGTTGTTAACTTCTCCAACTCACTTGTGATGTGATCCGTTGCAGCGGTATCACTATACCAGTTTGGATCGACCTGATAGGATGCTGCAACCGCCATTCTTGGATCTGGAACAAAAGAATCATCAAACCTGTGCCAGCATTCAGCGATGACATGTCCAGTTTTGCCACAGAGTTGACAGACTGGTCGTGGCTTTGTATTGTGGCGCCCGGCATTGTTGCCACTACGCCCACGTCTGCCAAAGCCGCCACAATCACCATGACCGCCGCGCCTAGCATGGTTGTTGCCACGGCCATCGCTGCCACTGTTGTGACCACTTTAGCCGCCGCAATGGAATTCGCCGCTTCTGTTGGTGCGTTTGCAACATTGGCGGAGGAATATCCATGATTGGAAGCCATCTGACGGAGTTTTCCTCTAGATTGAAAACTTAAAAGCTGTGAGTATACTTTGTGAGTAAACTTCAGAGATTGAAATCGGCTCACTTTTGCCTACCAGACTGGAGACCACGGGTTCGTAGTCATCGTCATCAATTGGTTTGCCGGCAGAGGTTAACTCATCTGCCAGCATCTTCATCTTGTTGATATAATCTGACACGCTAAGATCTCCTTTGCGCGTCGTGGAGAGCGTGAGCCGCGTGTTAAGACACTGCGACCGCGATCGGAAGGACACCATCTCTGTGATTGCCCTCCATGCTTGCGCTGCCGTCTCCATGGTGACAACTTGCGTCAGGATCTCCTTTTATAAGGAGGAGAAGAGATAACCGAGGACCTGCTGGTCCACGACGAGCCATGCTTTGTATGCAGGGTTCATGGCTTCGGTTGGCCGGCCACTTTCCTTCTCCGGCTTGACCGCAATTGTTGCAACATGACACTTGGTTGCGCCGGTGATGTATCCCTCCATGCGCGCCCCCCAGATCACGGCAAGCACCTGCGCCTTCCATAGCAGAAAGTTGGTGCGTGTAAGTTTGTCAGGGGTGGATTGTCTGGAGAATGGATTCGCGGTGGAGGTGGAGGATGACGCTATCGCTAGATTCAATCTAGTCGTGGCTTGGAGGCTTTGATACCATGTGAAAATACAGAAATGTTCTAACCTCTCTCGAGGCCACGTACGTGTATTTATCTCGGTTGAGAAAAGCCCCCAACGTGGCGTACAAAATAGAGATTGGTTCGGATACAATAGACTCAAAAATGACTTAGCAAAACTACCCAAACATATATGATCTTATCTGCTATTTCATGAGCAGTGTCAGCGCGTGCAGGCGGCTGCTAACTACTACTGCATATACAGCATGCATTGTTATCGCATGTATCTCATGCAACTAACAAAGATATGATGTCTTCTTTAGAAACGATTTCGGCTTGGGAATCAAAGGCGAAGAAACTCGCTTTGGGAGGAATCCGTCGTTTCTAAGCGATCTGGTGCACCCTCCTGCTCGTGCGTCGGCCAGTGGTCGCCGCCCCTCCCTCGCCTAGCCTCGACGCCGTCCGTCGCCGCCCCTTCCTCGCCCGGCCCCGGCACCGTTCACCGCTGCTCCTCCCTCGCCCGGCCCTGGCGCCGTCCGCCGCCGCTCCTCTCACGCCCGGCCCTGGCGCCGTCCACCGCCGCCTCCTCGCCCGCCCCGCGCCGTCCGCTCCGCCTCCTCGCTCGGCCCCGCTCGCCGCCGCTCCTCCTCGCCCAGCCCATAGCCCCGTCTGCCGCCGCCCTCCTTGCCCGGCCATGGCCCCGTCCCCCCGCCCTCCTCGCCCGACCCCAACGCCGTCCGCCTCCCCCTCCTCGTCTCGGCCCCGCCCCGCCGTCGCTCCTCTCTCGCCCGTCCATAGCCCCATCCGCCGCCGCCCTCCTCGCCTAGCCACGGCCCCGTCCGCCACCGTCCCCATGAATCGGTTACTCTCCATTACCTTTGAGCTTAGTACTAGTATGTTACTCTCCAGGTTACTAGCATGTTTTCGACGTGCTGTACAAAAGATACACCACAACTAGTATGTTATTTTTATAGAACATATTAATTTTTTTAATCTATAGAAACTATTTTTAATGACTTTGTATTGGGAATGTTGGTTTCTTATGGTAAGGTCGTTGGGAGTGTCCTTAGTGAAGCTCGGCGTCAGCCTGGTTCTCCTTGGCGGCACACCACTTCCTCCGATAGAAGGCGTTCTTGACGAGGCGGCGGCGACGGATGTGGACGCGGGACTTGGCCTCGTGCCGCACGTCACCGCTGCCATGCATCGATGCGGCCACCCGACGCCTTCTCGTGCTTCTTGCTGCGGCCAGCGCGGACCACAATCATTTCTCCCCAAGCATATTTCGTTTTGCTTGAGCGATCATTTCACTTTTTTTTTGCGATTTATCTAGTGCTTTCTCCAGCAATGATAAACTGGCTATATCTTGACACTATCGAATTCTGGGCATTAGATTAATAGATTTAGGTCCGATTGTCAGTCGATTTAGGTCCGATCTCTGCCTGTGTACCATCCGATCCCCATCCAAAAAGCCACGTTGCATAACAGAAAGAACAGATTGTTCCTTGGTGCGTGGACTGCTGCCTGCTGATACTACATATTAACAGGTTTCCGATCTGATTTTTTGGCCGGTTTGCCTGTGCACCTTTTTTCTTACTAGCGAAAATGTCACGTGCATGGTAACAAGGGATGAAAAAACGTTGCACATAGAACACTGATTTTTTTATCAATTTTTCAAGTAACGGTAAGCTTCATTCTTTAATTTTATAGCCTAACTAATTTACGAACGTTTTGGTTGTCTCGTTACATAAATAAAAAGGTATAGTACAAGACAACCAAAACACTCATAAATTAGTAGTGTATGACTACATTCTGTTTATATTCAGTTTGTAGACAATCAGTCTTAAAGGTAAACTAAACAAGTAATACTACATGGTCAATATTTAGTGCAACATTGTATGAATATTTAGAGTTGGTATAATGAATATTGACATTGTGACAAATAATATATCTTGTCCACTACATAATTCACAATCTATCTTTTTCTACCATTATTTATGGCAATTAACTGGAAATAGCTAAAATATTTTCTACCACTATTATGACAACTAACTAGAAATAGCAAAAATAAAAAACTATTGTTTATATCATATAATGATACGTAATATGATATATAAATCATGATTATTGAATGAATCTATGAAAGATACTGGTCAATAAACATTATACATGTAATGCCTCAATGTATAATGAGTAGTGTATTTATCAACGAAGTTTTCAGATAATATGTATAGCGACACCCTGTGCATCATGGTATGTCGTCGGCACGGTCCAAGATGACGTTGCAGGTCTGCCGCTTGTCTAGGTACCTCTGCACATCCTCCTCCGCTATGGCTCCACCTACCACGTCAGGATCTCATCAACAGTGATGATGCACCATATCCGATTAGGATTGCGCGTGCTCGTGGCTGAGGATCACAAAGGAGTAGACAAAAACGGAGCGGATTGAGGTATATCTTGAGGAGGCGGACGTTCGTATGCAGACATGTCGAGTTGACAGCTCGACGCATGAGCGCTAGCTTGTGGTACTTGCCTGCCACCACCACTACCTCCAACGTGCCCGTCCATGTGAACCCATGATCGTCGCTTGCTGCCGTTCAATCCGTGGACATCGCTGCATCGATAGCAAAATCGCCCCTGGTCCTTACTTGAGCTTGGTCCCTATCTGCGTATGCAGCTATTGATGAGAAAATTTCTCACGCGCTGGCCTGGAAGATCTGCTTAGCTCTAGTGCATGTCCAAATTATATTACTTTCGGGTTCAAGGCGTGCCAATTGGTTTGTTCCTGCAACAAACAAGAAAATAAGAAAAGAAAATAAAGTTAGTCCGTTAGTCGATCGACCGACAGCCGACGACGTATCCCTTTTGAATTGTCCCGATAGAATCAGCAGCAACTAGATTTGTCCGATCGGCTGTAGATGTCAACAGAATACAATCCAAATCTTAAGATATGTTTAAACCAAGTGATTGGGATAGATCGATAGCATACCGAGATAGTATAAACCACTTAGATCTAAAAATACCACAAGACAAGGATTATACACGTTTACAATCAATAGCCGAAGAGATGGATCTAATATGTATCGGCTAATACTTCGATACTACTGTATACAAAGATATCATAATAAACTAAATATATTAAACATGAAGCAATCAAGTACTAAGATACCTTAAAAGATTGATAATAGGCTTAATATATTTAACATGATGAGATCTTAATATAAAGGGCAGATTTAACATATCAAGCAAAGCTAAAACATGCAAGATAATTAAATCGGATAAGATTGAAACTCCGATACTATCTTTAGCGTAATCATTGGATAGAATAGATCTGTATAATTCTAAAAGCGACTTAATAGATCAAACTTAACTGATGCAACATTAAATACTAAAAGAAGCATAAGATCTAAGTAAACCAATGAGAACCTTTCAAGATGGTATATATACTATATAATCTGGGCTAATACTGAGATCTAACCCTACCGACTGCCACCTGTTCACTGTTGCTAGCCGATTGGGTTAGATCACAGTATCAATCTAGATTATACATCATATATTATAACTTAAATAGATTGCGATAATAAGATTAGAGTATCATAATGATGAAAGCACTAATCCCGATAGCGTAAACCGCTTGTAACAAGAATTTGCCTCACGTTGGAGATCGAAACTGATGCAGCCCAATGCAAAGCAAGAACTTGTCGAGATTAAACTAAAAGGAAAAAGGGTGGCGATGCACCAAAATTGTATTGATTGATCTGATTAGATTGATCCTAAATTACACGACCTCGTGTTATATTTATACCTGGTTATAACAAAGTCCTTGTAGGACATGACTCTTATCTCTAACTACTATTTAAAATATGACAATATCTGGGACAAGATCCCCCCGACGTAATCTACAAGGAAACTATACAAAATATCTTACTTTAAAGATACAATTGTCTTTTCAGAACTTTATTCGTAGGTGGCAATATCTTTGAAGCACTAGAAACCGAATCCAATATTGATCTTCACGCTTTCCCACCGGAATCGGTCTCTTCTGTCATCCCAATCGAAATCGGGTGTGTCAGATACCTTGCCCGATTCGAAATCGGGTGTGTCAGATACCTTGCCCGATTCGGTCTCAGCCGATTGACACTGCAGCCGATTTGGACTTTAGCCGATGCGCACTCTGTTTCCGAAAATTGGGCACTCCAATCCCGCCTCGATTGTGGCTTCAAACCTGGGGATTTTCTTACCAAATTTGGTCATTAACAGCAGCCTCTTGAGCAATCCAATCCTACATCCACTCATGCTTTGTGTCTTCATCTCGACACATGCCCTGCTCGCTCGGAGGGATGGCGCTACCGCCAAAGGAGTAGACAATAGGCCAGGTGCCGCAGACGAGCTATGCACGGTGGAGGCGACGCCTACTCCCCAACAAGTACGACGACGGTGGCAGGAAGTCTCGCGTGGCCATTTATCAATCTGGGACAGACTTGATGTCTCGTGTGATCACGCGTCGCGTCAATATATATATATATATATATATATATATATATATGATGAAAGAAGCGTAGTATCATCAGGTTTAATTAACATCGTAGCATCCAGTTTTCCCTAACAATAAAACAAAACAGAATCAGGATTTTTAGCAATTGAAAACAAGGCTAGGAATTAAACTTGCGCTGGTGTAGCATCGTGCGCGTGGGAAATCTACACAATGAACAACAAAAACAATACTATTGTTTTACTAAGTAAAGTAAGTAGGTAAAAAAAGAAATAGAAAGTTTCGTGGCTTTGGCTGTGTGGCAAGTTAGATTAGATTTTTGATTTTCTATTTTCATGCAATTGGACTCGGGCACAGTTGACGTCGCGCGGTATACTCCCGTGTGATATATGGTATGTCAGCTAGGATGATAGAAACATTATGAATCTTCTAAACATGTAAAGATAAATATTTTGTTTGGGCTATTTATTCATTCGGACCGAGTTTGTTTGTGCATTTTGGAACGTCTGTTTTGGGCTTTTCTGCGTGGGTCATGTGTTATGTGTTCTGCCTTTGCTCAAGTCAAAGCCATGAGTAATTCTAGAAGAGAGTTTTTTTAAAAAAAAATAAAAAGCAGAGAATAAGAAAAACCAGATCGATCAGAAACAACCACACACAAAAAAGACAGATAAATCAGAAACACAGCATGGACAAAATAAGAAGAGCAAAACAAGAGGAGATCGAATAAAATGATCACAAATTAAGTAGTGTTTCTCAAAAAGAAAATCCAGAAGTGTTTTAGGTTGAATTAAGAGGAATCTGAATTTGGTAGGTTACGATGGTAATCTTGATCCTCTCACGCAAGATGTTCGTTGAGTTTGCTTACTCTTTGTTTACTTGATCTCAACCGCATCAACCTTTTTTTTTTCTTGTTGTAGTCGAAACAATTGCAGCTCTCTGAACCTTCAATAGAAGCCAATTGCTTCAACTTGTTGGCCTTGTTTTTGTTTGGACGTTTCATTCTACCAGTATAAAAACCATTTGTTGCTCATGAAAATATAAAAAGAAGATTTCACTGAGCTCATTATCCAATGTACAAAAGTTACTTTTAGCCATGATGCTAGATTACCAGATACTTTAGCTAGGACACTTTCCCCTAATCATGCGGTGCCATAACTCAAACAAAGAAACACACAAGCACAGCACACACCTGATGATGATTTTTTTACCTCAAACAAAACGTTTCCTAAACCTATACACTTGTAGTGGCCTCTATTTTGAAATGCATCTGTTTTCTTGGTTGATTTTATCAACTCAAGGTCGATAGGGGGTTAGGAAGGGATAAAATCCCACTAGTTTTCTTTCCTAACAAGAAACAAACTAAAAGATAAAATCTGCATTTGTGTGATCGGTAAAAAACGGATTCGAATTCTAATTGGAGATAAACCCCACAAGCCTCACTAGTGTATCTATAAAAGGAAAGAGGAGGTGTGGCAAATGGTTAACCGAACTCTCTCTAACCCTAAAACCCTAAACCAATCATCCGATCAATTTTGACACAGGAAGGTGTTCGTGAAGAATCTACACACATTTTCTTTTTGTCAACAGTAGAGCCAAACAGAGAAGAAGAAGAAGAAGGGAATCAGAAGAAGAAAGAAGGAGAACCGAAGATGAAAACAAAAGGAATAACAGCAAAACCAAATATCGGCTTCAATGGTTTCATCCTTAGGTCAGTTAGATCAATTCCGCATAATTAAACAGAGGTGATCATGTTTAGGCTAAGACTTAAAGTAATTAAGTAGATTAAACTCCAACATTGTGGTATCAGAGCCAATCTTAGCCTTCTTGGTCCCATCATCTCTAATGAAGCCATTATGCCAATTAAACCCTATTTATTCGGTATCACTATCGCAGTTTTGATTTTTCTAGATGAGGCCTCCACTAGTTTTCAGGCGGGGTATAAGTGGCCGTGCCTGGAAAAACCGGTCCCGAGGGGGCCGGTTGTTGGACCGCACGGGATAATGTATTATGCCGTGCGGTCCACTTAAGCAACCGCACGAGCTATTATCCCGTGCGGTCGCTTAAGTTGACCGCACGGGATAATGCGATTATCCCGTGCGGCCTACCTAACTGTCCGCACGGGATAATTGTGTATTATCCTGTGCAGCCCACTTAAGCACCCGCACGGGATAAAGCATTTTCCCATGCAGGCAGTTAAGTGGGCTGCACGCGACGATGCATCATAAAACAGCTATCCAACCCGACATGCCACATTTAACATGATGTTTCTCTCTCAAAAAAAGGCAATTATAGGGGGAAGGTTTTCAACTTGAATTCTTCAATTGGAATCAATACAAAAGGTACCATACTTGATCTTTTCTTTTGTTTGCTTCCATTTTTAAAAATTTTTATTGGTTGAATGCGAAGATATTTGAACTTTTTTTAACTCGGTTTCTCTCTCGAAAAAAGGCAATTTCTTTTGGTTGGAGATTTTAGACTTGAAATCTTCGATTGAAATCAATATAAAAGGTAACCACTTAGACCAAATATATATTAAGATAATAAATATATGCATTTATAGCCTAGCCGATGCTGTAGATCTAATCGTGAATTGGTTAGTACCCCGATACATCTTATAAAAAGATATTAATCTAACCTAAATACTCTTTACCTAGATCAATCGGCTGTCATTGAAGACTGACAGATTGATACTGGCTTAGGGCATTTAACCGGATTGAGATCTTAATATAAGAGGCGGCTTTAATATATCTAATAGTAAATATAACTATAAAGATAATTAAAACAGATAAGATCGGCTAAAACCCCGGCACTGTCTCTAAAGATAAACATATAGCCAAATAGATCTTAATAATTCTAAAAGTGACTTAATAGATCAATGTGATACAGCATTAAGTACAAAAAGAAGTATCAGATCCATAAAAACCGATGTAAACCCCATAAGACGGTGGATACAACATATAACCTAGTTCAACATCTAGATCTAGCTCTATCGGCTACTGTCTCCCGAGAGAAACTAACCGATGATGAGATAGATCAAGATATTGCTCTAGATTATATGCCGTATATGATAATTTGCGTAGTTTATAATACTAAAACTAGAGTATCATGACGATGTAAGCACTAATTTTGACGATACAAACCACTAATGACAAGTAATTACCTTGCTTGGAGATCGAGATCGATGCAGCCCGAAGCGAGATCAAGAACTCGTCTAAAATAAAAAGGTTTGGCAATGCGCCGAGTTTGTATTGATGTGTGTGTTATTTTTACAAAGAGCCCTCAGGTCTTATTTATACCCAGGCATAACAATATCCGTGTAAGACACGCTTTTTACCTTATCTACTATTTAAAGTACGACAATATCTCGGGATACAGCCCCAATGTCGCATTACAAAAGGAATATCTATACAAATTCCTATTTTACAGATACAATTGCCGTTACAGGACTCTATCCATAGATGACAATATCTTTAACGAACATTTGGGAACCCTAACATTTATCTTCAAGCTTCCTTATCGGGACCAGTTCCATCTTCATCCTTGAATCGGAATCGGCTATCGGCTATCCTTATCCGATTCGGCCTTAGCCGACTAGTTTCCCAGCTGATTTTGGTCCTAGCCGATGCGGCCTCTGTTTCTCCATAGATCACACTTCCGATCCGACTCCGCTTCAATCTTGGCCTTGAACCCAGGGATTTGGTTACCAAATTTGGTCGTTAACACATGCCCCCCAAGTCCGTGATATGATAGTATTGTGGATTTGACGTTGTTTCAACCTCCCGCGCAAACTTCACCCTAATCCGTTTCAGCTGTCACGAATTTTCTTTAAATAACACCCGTCTTGCGCCAAACCAAGCCACGCTGTCACTTTTGCATCCTCAAGCCCTAGCCCAAAAACTTTTTGTCTCCTCGGCGACCCCGTCGGAACCCAAAGCGTGACCTCACCAGCGAATCCTTCCGTGGCGACGATCCCATCCATTAATGGCATCCTCAAGCATTCGCTCCGACACAGCCCAAGCAGAATATCCGGGGGTAAGTGCCATCGGCTACAACCCCTTATTCCTTGCAACTTGGTTTTTATCTTCTGTAATCTTGTTCTCTCATCCTTTAATTTGTAGCACCTTGCCCACCAAATCGCCATTCCAGACTTTGTTAGCCCCAATCAGTTCTTGTTAGGGCTAATCGGCAACTTAAACCCCAGCGAGTTCATCAATGCCGAAACAAACCAGATTCCCTTTAGGTTTTCCACCCCTGACCTGGCCCACTGGTCAGGTGCTTTTAAATCCTGACCTTCAACAGACAAATCTGGGCCAGCTTGGTACTCAAGGATGTTGGCTAGGCAGCAAACCCATTGGACTGAACTAGGTATAAACCAATGCCTAGCTTTGACAATAGCCGACATGTCAAAGGACGAGCCCCTCCTATCGGCTGCCACCTACTTTTGGTCAGATACGCTTAATGCGTTTTTGTTTAGACAAGGGCCGATGACGTCAACTCTTTTGGATGTGTCAATGATCACTGGACTGGATATAACCTCCACAGTCGACCCAGTCGGTCTCAACATCAAATGCACTCATAACTTCAAGATCAAAAGCATAGGGGCTGGAGCGGCTTCATATCGATGAACATGAAAGACGGCCCAATCTCTGAGTGAGAACCCACAACTTTCCTCTTAATGTGGCTAGAAAAATTTGTCTTCTGCAGATCAAGCTGTGGGCCGACTAGCAACTGGCAGCACATAGCCGAAGCTCTGGTGAGCAAAAAACAAGTCCCCCTAGGAAAATACCTGCTCGGCTACTTGTACCAAATGCTAAGTCATGCATCGGCTCGGCTGGCTTCCAAGCAAACTGTCAACATGGGAGGGCCCTGGTGGCTGCTGCAGCTGTGGCTAAACCTCTACACTTATCAGGTTGCAGAAAGGCCGACTCCACTAGAAGTCGATTTCCCTTTAATCGAGCCACGGTTCGAAGATGATAAAGAAGTGACCACCCACCGATGTTGTCGTATGGGGAAGCAGTGGCAACCTATCCTGGATCCAAGCTGACAGCCGATCATTTCAAAAACTGGTTCGGCAACCTGTACAGTGGCCTCTCAAGCAGCTCGAGGATATGGTTCGCTTATGAAGATTTTGGCCAGTTCAAACTCCCAGAAGATCTCCTGCTAGATGAGCTTAAATCTGAAGAATATGAAAAGCCGAGGGAGATTTACACATCGGCCATAACGTCTTGCATCCTTCCCGTCGGCATCCACCAAGGATGAAATATTAAGAAGTCTTATGGATTCTACATCCGATGGTGGCTGCAAGACAACTTGGCATGGGCCAGCTGCCGATCGGCCTCTATTACTCGGACAAGATCCAGGCCAGAGGCAAAATCGAAGGAGACATTATGATGAATCGGTTGCTCAACATCCCTGGCCCCCCTCTGGGCAGTATTGACAATATCGACCTGGCGGTGACAAGGACAACCATCTTCAGCCGATGGTGGGATGAGTGGAAGCGGCACTTGTTCCATCAATCAGCCTTCATGTACTTGACCATCATCGATCCGAAAATGACCCCATCGGTAAGTGTCTTCTCTTCTTAGCTTCCTTCGGCCACTACTTGCATTATTGACTAACCATGCCTTATTCCTTTGCAGACAACCGATGCTTCCCCTCCACACACAAGTAACATGGGGGTAGCAATCCTTTATGCTCCTGGCGTGCTGTCCGGCGGCTGCGGGCTAGCCCCGTCAATCATCAGCTTCCACACGCCAAAGGTGGCTACACTCCTTCATGGCCAAACCCGTGAGCCATTGCATCGGCTGAAAAGGGCAAAGCCGTCGGCTGCTGCTACTCCGGCTGCAGAGAAAAAGAAACGGGCTTCAAAGAAGCCGAAACCAACTCCATCCGATGACTTGCCTCCAGTCAATCCGGATGTGGACGCAGTCCTCGAAAAAGAGATTAGGGACGAGAAAATGGAGCAAGCTTTCAATGATGCCGCAACCGAAGCGAGCTCTTCAGACAAATATACTTGGACTCCATTGGCTGAGCAGACCATCGAAAAAACTCCGAGCCCTCTGAAACGCGTCCCTCGTTCCCAGTCGGTAAGTACCCTTTTATCATTTAATCTCATCACCTTTTTCATTATGATTCATCGGCTTTCTGTGTCTGTAGGCAAAGAAACTGGCTACCAAGAAGAAAATGGCTCCTCCTCCCTCGGTAAGTTCTACTATCCTTCATTTCCCTCTTATTAACACAACCGATGTCCAACTCATATCTTTTTTCAGCCTCCTCGCGCTCCAACACCTGCCCCCCACATATCAAGCGAGCACACGCCAATGGCTGCAGGTGATGGTGACGCCGAGGACGTGGCTACCTCAGTCCCAGCTATCCGAGTAAGTTCTGTCCAGCCTCATAAATCGGCTCATCAGTTTAGTCGACTCTTCTAACTGTCTCCTGACTTGCAGTCCATAGCCGATCTTCTGGACTTCGATCTCTCAGAGTTTTTGGATCCTGATGAGGACGCCGATAAGGCCATGGTGGTGTCGGACAAGGACCTATGGGCTACCTTGTCAGACAAAGCTAAATGGCTAGAGTGCTTCCTCGACTTTCTGGTCACCGACTACTGCTCCATCCGTACTTGGTTTGAGGACGTCCAAGATCGGCTGCCGGACCAGCTGGCGGACATCATCGCACCAACCACTTTCATGGAGGTACATCGGCACAAGTTTGAACGAGCTAAGCAGAGAATAGCCGATCGCTGAGAGAACCAAGTGTTGGAGGCCACCATCAAAGCCAGTCAACAAGAAATCACTGCCGAGAAGGCCAAGTTTGATGCTTTGAAGACCGAGTCGATTGCTGAACTTGATCGGCTTCGCAAGCATCGGGAGGAGCTGATAGCCGAACTTGCCAACGTCGAAGCCGACATTCTGGCCAGAGAACAACGTGTGGCCGGCCTGCCGAAAGAGATCGAGGACCAACGAGCGAAGATCAAGGCAGCCGTGTCACATTTATTTGATATGGCAAGGGCGATGAAGCCGATCCTAGGAAATGATGCAGCCAACACTAAGGTGATCGTAGAGGTAGACGGAATTCTCCGTAAGGCAATATCGGCCATCACCAACTTCCTCTCACGCTGAGCTACTTGTAATAGTTGGCTAGGAATTCTTGTACTTCAAACTCATGGTTCGTCTTGTAATCGGCTCAAACTATTTTGTACTTAGTTTGATCAATGTTGCTTATGTGCATGTTTGCCGATCACGCCTTGATTGCTTCGAAAACTTCGAACTCGAAAAATTTGCTAAGTCTAATTTCTGATAATATACATGTATGCCCCCTAAGTTTGTTGATGGTAACCTTAGCATTAACAAAAATAGCAAATCAAAAATCTTGTCGCCGTCGGCTAGGCTGAGCCGATGTAGAAAAATTAGGGGAAAATGTGGTGTGAAAAATGTTCTAAAGGCATTGCTTGTGTCGCACAACGCATCGGCTAACACGAATCGACACAACCATAGCCGAATCATGAATTGATCCAAACACTTGGGTAAAATTTCTTCAAATACTTGCGGTTCAGAGCCCTTCCAAATACTTCTCCATCCAAACCTTCTAGTATATAAGCCCCTTTAGAGACGCATTTATGGATCTTGAAAGGCCCTTCCCAATTCGGTGACCACTTGCCGAACTTATTATCTCTTGATCCGATCGGCAATATCAACTTCCACACGAGTTCGCCTTCTTCAAATGATTTAGGCACAACCTTCTTGTTATAATGACGGGCTACGCGTTCCTTGTCCTTAGTTACTGTTTACACCCAAAATTGGCACTTAGGAATTAGAATAGGAAAGATTGCCAATATTTGGAAATTTGCCGGTTCCTTCGGAGAGGCCGGTCTGACCGCCGTGTATAGGCCGGTCAGACCGGACGGTGGGGCTGGTCAGACCGAAGGCATATGGCCGGTCTGACCGATAGAGTCCGAAACATAGACTACTTCATCGGTCTTCGGGTTTCCTTTCTTCATACGGTTGTATCTCGGGTTTACAAACATGTTTATCCCGAATAGGACATGGAGAAGGGCCTGTAAAGGGCAAGACCAACCCCTATATAAGGGTCAAGGCCGGTTCAATTGTAAAATCAATCAACACACAACACACAATCAATCTATTTGAATTGTTTTCTTTATTTTTAGCCATATTTTCTACTTTCCCCTAGTTTAGTCCATCTTTATCGATTTGCGCCGTAAATCGTCCGCCGCCGCTGCGAGAGTGCAACAATTCTTTGTAAGTTTGTCTTGAAAACTTTCCGTTTACTCACAAGACGAGTAGTTATCAATCTACCCATCTAAATCGGTTCCGCTAGCCGATTTGATCTACAAAACCCACTTTGTTCTAGTTTTTGCCAGATTGGAATGGTTGGCGACTCCGTACCAAGAACCACCGCAAATCCTTAGGTGAATCGATCGTGTTCGTGCCTCTGTCAAAAAAGGTGCCAACACGATTTTGGCGACTCCACTGGGGAAGACACGACGCCAACTCGGATTCGACGCCGCCATGTCCAAGCAAGCGGCGCAAGACGTGGAGCCATCCAACGTTGTCCACATCTCGTTGGACGACCTGGATGGGGAAGCTCGCCAAATAATGGAGGAGCGCATACGAGCGATCACGCAGGAGGTGCTAGATCAATCTTGCACCAAAACGCGATAGGGCGTCATCATCAAGCCCGGGAGCCCGCTCAAGGTAACTTGCGGCGAGGTAAGCGCTGATCACATCTCTATGCCTATTCAAAAACTTGCTGCTAGTACGGTGGATGAGTCCGTTACTGCCGCCGTGAACAATAAGGTTGAAACCGCTATGGAAGCTTGTTTTAATAGGTTGTTTAAAGCGCACATGAGTGGTAAACCCGGTCTTCCCGCGACCGATTCGCCGCCTACCTCGGTTTCAGGGGGAAGCCAACCCCTGTGAACCACATATTTAGTAAAACCGACGGGGCGATTGCCCAAGGCCCCGGCGAAAGTAGTTCTGCCGCCTCTGTCGGTCTGACCGGCCCCCACTACGTCGGTCCGACCGGCCCTACGGCCGGTCCGACCGGCCCATCATATCTCGTCGGCGCCCGATGGCGGTCTGGCCGACCAGGGCCTGTACGGCGGTCTCACCGGCCACTATGGCAGTCGGCCAAGGGCGCCTACGTCGGTCGACCGGTTCTACCTTACATCGGTCGACCGCCGTCAAGCCCGCACCCATACTACACCGGTCGGCGGAATCGCGGCCCGCCTGGGCCCGGCCCATGGCCGGTCGACCGCACGTTACCTGGCCGGTCAGACCGGGCCCATGGCCGGTAAGACCGGCGCTCTGGTGCCAGTACAGGAGATAGATCCTATTACGGGCAACTCGGTTCTATACCATGTTCCCGCACACGACTCCCCCATGGCTACTGTCCATGCACCAATTCCCCCGCATGTCTCCAATCAATACAATGATCCTAATAGGGGATATCCGCGCGACACGAGAGATGGCCAATATGACAATATTGCGCCGCAACAGCCACCTTTTAGGCCGCCGGTCATAGCCGATCTGCCTAGGCCTGAAAATATGGAAGAACAAATTAGAAACATCATTAGAGAGTCGTTCGGGATTGAGCCCAGGAATCGTGCTAAGGTTTACCAAAAGCTGTATCCTGACTACTTTGATAACGTCCCGTATCCTCGTGGTTATAGGGTCCCTGAATTCACCAAATTCAGTGGAGATGATAATAGGACCACATGGGAGCATATCGGCCAATTCTTAGCGCAATGTGGGGAGGCTAGCACTTCAGATGCTTTTAAATTGCGCTTATTTTTGTTATCTTTATCCGGTACTGCTTTTACTTGGTTTACATCTTTACCAGCTAACTCTATTCATACTTGGGCTCAGTTAGAACAGAAATTTTATGATTACTTTTATACTGGTGAAACTGAGCTTAGACTTTGTGACTTGACATCGGTAAAGCAAAAACATAATGAATCTGTTACAGATTACATTAAGAGGTTTAGAGATGCTAGAAACTGGTGTTTTAGCTTGAGTATAACCGAGAGAGACTTGGCCGACCTCGCTTTCAATGGGTTGCTTACTCCCATTAAAGAAAGGTTAGATGGCCAACAATTTCTCGATGTTAGTCGGGTAATGCGAAGGCTACGCTCGGAAAGCCGGTCGGGGATGCTAAAAAGTTTGTTAGACCCAGTGATAAGAAACCTCATGTTAGCGTGATCGACTGTCCTACTAGTGACTCTGAGTCTGATGAAGTCGATCATGATATGTATGTCGCTGAGTGGTCTTGGACCAACAAGAACAAACCCTTTGTTTGTTCTAGTTTGACGCTGACTCCTCGCAAGGATCGGCAGAGCGAGATCAAATACAGCTTTGATGTGGCCAAATGTGATAGGATTTTGACTATATTTTGCAGGAGAAACAGATCAAATTACCGAAAGGCATATCATACCCTCATTAGAAGAATTAAAGCGTCGTTCTTATTGTAAATGGCATGATTCTTATTCACATTCTACTAATGAGTGTAATATTTTTCGTCGACAGGTTCAATCGGCCATAGATAAAGGACGATTGAGATTCACCGAGGGCCCGAAGATGAAGCTTGACAACGATCCTTTCCCGGTGAATGCCATTGATCTTGATGGTAAGGAGGTGTTGATTCGGCCGAAGCGAGCCGAATCGACTAAGGGAAAGGAGGTTGTCATCGGGGAGCCTAGGCCCAAGATGCTTGTCCCAAAGAGCCCAGAGGTTGGGACATGGAAGGAGAATAAGGCCAAGGCGTATATGTCAAGGAAGCCCTACAAGCCCAAAGTGACCTTTGAGATGCTCCTTGACAAGTACAAGAAGAGGAGTGTCGAGAAGGAGCGTGCCAAAGGAAAGAGACCAAGATCGCCCCCTAAAGAGCAATTTGGTCCTTTGTCAAAGGTTTTGGAGCCACCGTTTCCCCATCTCCCTTAGGTTATGCCGTGGGGACCATGCCCGATGCCGCCTCCAGGTTATCCGTTCCCTTACTTCATGCCTTGGGGGGCACCCCCGCCTATGTACAACATGCCTCCAATGCAGGATCACCAAGGATGGAGAGAGGAGAGAAGATCTCCGCGAAGGCAGGCATCTACTTCTAGTAGAAGCCGGTTCCCCACTAAGGATCGGCTTGATGGCGAGAAAAGGGCACACAAGCGCGTCAAGCCCGAGGAAAGGACTTCAGAGGCGATCACTATCAAGATAGGATCGTATGATGTGCCGGTGCCGTCTGGCAAGGAGGCTAAGTTGATATTTGGCCCCCGAACTGAAGGCGTGAGGGATGCTGCGCAGGAAGACAGTCAGACCGGACATCCTGGCCGGTCTGACCGCAGTTCAATAGCCGGTCGGACCGAGCCTTCGGCCGGTCTAACCGCGCGTCTGCGGCCCGGTCGGACCGCGCCATCGGCGGTCGATGTTCGCTCCGGTACGACCGGGCTTGGTCGTTGGTCGACCACGGGCACAATACTGCGGTCGGCCAGGCCGGCGGGGCGGTCGGCCAGACGTTACGGTCGAAAGGATACTAGAGTGACTCCCTCTTCGGGTAAAGGCAACGGGGGACAATATTTGCCTCCTGGAACAGAGCCAAATCCTAGGTGGATGCCTGGGAATTTGACGGCTACCCAGAAGAGAAGGCTGCAGCGTCTTCGCGCTTCTGAGTTAAGGGAGAAGGAAGCCGAAGAGAGGAGAGACAAGGAGTTCGATGAGTTGCAACCACCGCCCGCGAAGGAGTGGAAGCGTAAGTCATCAACTGCTGGGAAGCCGGTGGTTGTTCAAAAGAATGAACAACCGGCTGTGGAGGCATCGTCCGGCGAGAGCATGGAGATCAACATGGTTTGCATGTTGCCCATGGAGTTTTGCGCCATGGACGAGGCCGAGGTTGCTCAGATGTCACTAGGTCCAAAAGATGCAGTCTTCGAGAAGCCCGATGAGTCCAACCGTCACATGAAGCCTCTCTATTTAAAGGGACACATTGATGGGAAGTCGGTCTCGAGGATGCTAGTGGACGGAGGCACGACGGTGAACCTGATGCCTTACTCTCTCTTCAAGAAGTTGGGTCGCGAAGAGGCGGAGTTGAAGAAGACCAACATGCTTCTCAACGGCTTCAATGGTGAGTCAACAGAGGTGAAGGGGATCTTGTCCGTCGAGCTTACGGTGGGGAATAAGACGTTGCCTACCGCCTTCTTCATCGTCGATGTACAAGGTAACTATAGTGTCATCTTGGGGCGGTGTTGGATTCATGCCAACTGCTGCGTCCCATCTACTTTACATCAGTGCCTAGTACAATGGGATGGCAATGAGGTTGAAGTAGTTCAGGCGGATACATCGGCTGAGGTTGCCATGGCCGATGTTTCTGTGGGATGGAAACATGGAGATATGCAGTGTTTGTCAGGGCTAGATCTTTCTAGTTTTGACTTTATTAGTGTTTCCAAAGAAGGCTTTGTACCCATCTCTGTAAAGTCGGCTAGTTTAGCACGGCTTGGTGATATTACTTTGTATGATGAATAAAGCAGCCAATTTGGAATGGTTACAAAAGAGAGTTCAAGAATATCGGTCAACAAAGAAGGATATTGGGGAAACTATAGAGGATTTTGACGAGGTAGAGAAGCTCGGTCAAGGGTTCACATCAGCCGACCCATTAGAAGAAATACATATAGGAGATGGGAGCGTACCAAGACCGACCTTCATAAATAAAAACATAAGAGCTGATCATAGGGTTAGGATGATCGAGCTGCTTAGAGAATATAATGATTGTTTTGCATGGGAATACCATGAAATGCCTGGACTTAGCCGTGATCTTGTTGAGCATCGGCTTCCGATAAAGTCAGGGTTTAGGCCTTACAAACAACCTCCTCGTCGGTTTAACCCACTTATATATGATCGTATTAAAGAAGAGATAGACCGATTATTGAAAGCGGGGTTTATTAGGCCATGCCGGTATGCGGAGTGGGTATCTAACATAGTACCGGTAGAGAAGAAGAGGAGCGGCAAAATCAGGGTTTGCATAGATTTTAGAGATTTAAATAAAGCCACTCCTAAAGATGAGTATCCTATGCCTATAGCCGACATGCTAATAAATGATGCCTCAGGTCATCGAGTGATTAGTTTTTTAGATGGCAATGCCGGCTACAACCAAATCTTCATGGCAGAGGAGGATATGTATAAGACAGCCTTTAGGTGTCCAGGATTTGTAGGGATGTTTGAGTGGGTAGTCATGACATTCGGATTAAAGAATGCCGGTGCAACATATCAAAGGGCGATGAACCTAATTTTCCATGATTTGTTAGGTTTTATCCTAGAAATATACATTGATGATATTATGGTCAAATCGGATGATATGGATGGACATATGGCCGATTTGAGGTTGGCTTTTGAGAGAATGCGTCGGTATGGATTGAAGATGAATCCACTCAAGTGTGCCTTCGGTGTGTCGGCGGGAAAATTCTTAGGATTCATGGTGCATGAGAGAACGATTGAGATTGGCCCTAAGAAAGTTGAGAAAATTCAAGATTTCAAAGCGCCGGCATGCAAGAGGGAAGTTCAGAGGTTGCTAGGTAAAGTGAACTATTTGAGAAGATTCATATCCAACCTAGCAGGTAAAATCGATGCTTTTGTGCCTATTCTACGCTTGAAGAAAGAAGCTGATTTTACTTGGGGGGCAGCACAACAGGAGGCGTTTGAAGTTTTGAAGGAATATCTATCTACTCCACCCGTGGTGCGAGCTCCTAAAGCCGGAATTCCGTTTCGGTTGTATATTGCTGCTGAAGACAAAGTTATTGGAGCTGTTTTGACACAAGAGGAAGACGGCAAGGAGTACATAATTACATATTTAAGTCGCCGTCTTCTGGATGCCGAAACGAGGTATATATTTGTAGAGAGGCTTTGTCTTTGCTTATACTATGCTTTTACCAAGTTGCGTCATTACTTGTTATCTAGTACATGCATAGTTGCTTGTCAGACCGATGTCATTAAGCACATGTTGCAAAGGCCAATTCTAAGTGGTAGAATTGGCAAATGGGTGTATACATTGATTGAATATGATTTGGCCTATGAATCATTGAAATCTATGAAGGGCCAGATTGTAGCGGACTTTATAGTAGATCATCATGTAGATGTTGATTGTGGAGATGGAGTCCATGTAGTTAGTGTTACATCTTGGAAAGTTTATTTTGATGGCTCTTCGTGTAAGGGAGGTCAAGGCATAGGTGTAGTTTTAATTTCGCCCAATGGTCAATGCTTTGAAGCATCGGTTCGTTTAGAATATTATTGTACAAATAATCAAGCCGAATACAATGCTTTGTTATTCGGTTTACAAGTGATGGAGATCGTTGGAGCTACACATATAGAAGCGTTCGGTGATTCGGAATTGGTGGTGCAACAAGTTGCCGGGGTCTACAAATGCTTCGACGTATCATTAAACAGGTATTTAGATCAATGCCTAGATATTATTGCCAGTTTCGATGAATTTACTATTAAGCATATTGCTAGGAATGAAAATTCTAGAGCAAATGACTTAGCTCAACAAGCATCTGGTTATAGCATCAAACGAGGTTTATTTTTTGTATTAGATCAACCGGTGCTTGATTATAATTTTTTGAGCGAAATTGGCAAAGAGGCAGACCGTAGGCGGTTTGACCGGCGCACTATCGCCGATCTGACCGTGGATGGCATTTGGTCTGACCGGCGTTCTGTGGCCAGTCTAACCGCGGGTGGTTGCCGGTCTGACCGGAGTTGCTTGGCCGGTCAGACCGACTTCACAGAAGGTGTTGGGGGGCACAATCTTCTCAATACAGGGGCCGAATTAAGTGGTAATTCGGACATGTGTGCCCTGGGAGCAGTAAATGATTGGTGAATTCCTTTGATTAGCTATTTGAAGGATCCTAGCCTTAGAGTTGATCGGAAAGTTCGGCCGCAAGCGTATAAATATACTTTGCTTGATGAAAAGCTATCGCCGAAATATAGATGGTGTACTATTAAAATGTTTAGATACCGATCAATCTAAGGTTACTATGGATGAAGTTCACGAGGGAATTTGCGGGACTCATCAATCGGCCCATAAGATGAATTGGTTGCTCAGAAGGGTAGGGTTCTATTGGCCGAGGATGATTGATGATTGCTTCAGGTACTATAAGGGATATGAAGCTTGTCAACGGTTCGGCAATGTTCAATTGGCACCGGCTTCGGTGTTGAATCCTATAATTAAGCCATGGCCGTTCCGGGGGTGGGCTTTAGATTTTGTTGGTCAAATTTATCCTCCGTCTTCAAAGAGGCATCGGTTCGTGCTAGTTGCGACAGATTACTTCACTAAGTGGGCTGAAGCCGTGCCGCTCAGGAATATGACGCATAAGGAGGTAATTGATTTTATTCTGAAGCATATTATTCATAGATTCGGCATTCCTCAAACATTAACTACAGATCAAGGAGCTTCTTTTATGTCTAAAGAAGTGAAAAGTGTTGCCGAATCTTATGGTATTAAGCTGTTGAGTTCGTCTCCTTACTACGCTCAGGCTAATGGACAAGCCGAGTCTAGTAATAAGACGTTGTTGAAGCTAATCAAGAAAAAGATCGAGGAACATCCGAGAAGGTGGCATGAGGTGCTTTCTGAAGCTTTATGGGCGCATAGAATATCCAAGCATGGTGCTACCAAGGTGACCCCTTTTGAGCTTGTTTATGGACAAGAAGCCGTTTTACCGGTTGAGGTGAATCTTGGTTCTCTTCGATATATAAAGCAAGATGATTTGTCAGCCGAAGATTACAAGTCCTTGATGGGTGATAATCTTGATGAAGTGGTCGACAAACGTTTGAAGGCTTTGGAAGAGATAGAAAGAAAAAGAAGAGAGTGGCCAAAGCATACAACAAAAGGGTGAAGGCAAAGACGTTCCAAGTAGGAGATCTAGTATGGAAGACTATTTTGCCTTTGGGTTCCCGATCTAAAAAATTCGGTAAGTGGTCGCCAAGTTGGGAGGGACCTTATCGGATATATGGAATCGTTCGAGGCAATGCGTATTTCTTGGAGACACTTCAAGGAGAACGGTTTCAGCGGGCTATCAACGGTAAATATCTTAAGAAATACTTCCCGAGTATTTGGCAGGGTGCTTAGGGCATTGTGTGGCCGATAATTGAGTTATCGTTCCAAGTTAAAACATGTCTTATGCTTTTAGATTCACAATGTTCATCATAAAAAGCAGGGGGCATGTGTTTACACCCAAAATTAGCACTTAGGAATCAGAATAGGAAAGATTGTCAATATTTGGAAATTTGCCGGTTTCTTCGAAGAGGGCGGTCTGACCGCCGTGTATAGGCCGGTCAAACCGGACGATGGGGCCGGTCAGACCGAAGGCATATGGCCTGTCTGACCGGCAGAGTCCGAAACATAGACGACTTCGTCGGTCTTCGGGTTTCCTTTCTTCATACGGTTGTATCTTGGGTTTACAAACATGTTTATCCCGAATAGAACATGGAGAAGGGCCTGTAGAGGGCAAGACCAACCCCTATATAAGGGTCAAGGCTGGTTCAATTGTAAAATCAATCAACACACAACACACAATCAATCTATTTGAATCGTTTTCTTTATTTTCAGCCATAATTTCTACTTTCCCCTAGTTTAGTCCATCTTTGTCGATTTGCGCCGTAAATCGTCCGCCGCCGCTGCGAGAGTGCCACAATTCTTTGTAAGTTTGTCTTGAAAACTTTCCGTTTACTCACGAGACGAGTAGTTATCAATCTACCCATCTAAATCAGTTTCGCTAGCCGATTTGATCTACAAAACCCACTTTGTTGTAGTTTTTGCTAGATTGGAGTGGTTGGCGACTCCGTACCAAGAACCACCGCAAATTCTTAGGTGAATCGATCGTGTTCGTGCCTCTGTCAGAAAAGGTGCCAACAGTTACCTTTTGCAAGGCCCTCATCCTTGATAAAACTATGTCTTCAGACTCGTTCATCATCAAGTTGTAATAGTCATCGGCTATAAGCTGATCTTGTAGTTGAACCCTTCTGGAGCTGACGATTGTTTCCCATGGCAGAACTGCTTCATGTCCATAGACCAGTTTATATGGAGGCACTTGGATAGATCCATGGCAAGCCATCCGATAGGCCCAAAGTGACTCGGCTAATCGGCTGTGCCATTGCTTGGGGTATTCAGCGATCTTTCTCTTTATCAGCTTGATTAGACTTGTGTTTGAAGCCTATGCTTGCCCGTTAGCGTGAGCATAATATGGTGAAGAATTGAGTAGCTTGATCCCCACACCGTCGGCAAATTGAACGAACTCATCCGATATGAAAATAGATCCCTGATCCGTAGTTATAGTTTGAGGGAGACCGAATCGGTATATGATATGCTCTTTAACAAACTCGATTGCGTCCCTAGAATCAACCTTCTTCAAAGGAATTGCTTCCACCCACTTGGTAAAATAATCTGTTGTCACCAATATGAACTTGTGTCCTTTTCTCGAGGGTGGATTGATTTATTCGATCATGTCGATCCCCCAACCTCTGAACGGTCAAGGCTTGATAATTGGGTTCGTAGCCCACGCTACTGCTCTCTGGATAACTCCAAACCTTTGGCAGTCTTGGCATCCTTTGTAATACTTGAAGCAATCTTCTAGCATCGTCGGCCAAAATACCCTGTTCTTCGAAGTAGCCACTACATTTTGTGAGCCGATTGATGCGTGCCATAAATTCCCTCATGCACTTCTTCGATAGCCACCTTGGCTTGATCGGCCATGAGACACTTAAGCAACACGCCATCAATCGTCCGATAATACAAATCTTCATCGAGCAGGACATATCTCAAAGCCTTGTAGCGCAATTTCTTTGAAGCCAACTGAGAGAGGTTTCGTAAGTAGTTGTAGACATCAAATCTCCAGTCATCGGCTGTCATGGTGGCAATTTCTACTTCAATACCTTTCGTCATCGGCACCGTAGCCCGATGCCCCTTGAGCTAAATCATTGGCTTCTGCATTCTGCTCTCTAGGGATGTGCTTCAAAGTCACTAGCCAAAAGCTGTCCATCAACTCTCGGCATTTTTGATAGTAGGCCATCAGCACGTCGTTCTTGCATTCAAATTCTCCTGACAGCTGGCTGATGACCAACAGTGAATCTCCCATTATTTCGATGGCGTCGACTTCAACCTCCTTGAGTAGTTGTAGTCCTTTGAGTACGGCTTCATACTCGGCTTGGTTGTTTGTGGCATGGGTCATGATTGAAAAGGCAAACTCAAAGCTTGCCCCCGGGAGAAATTATTACCAAGCCGATTCTGCAACCGTTGGCGCAAACTGAGCCATCAAAAGTTAGAGTCTAAGGCATAATGTCTACTGAGCCGATTGAGTCATCTCTGTGTTCCACTATAGAATCGGCTATAGCTTGTCCTTTAACAGCCCTAGGTGCCTGGTATCTTAAATCAAACTCCGTCAAGGCAAAAATCCATTTCCCAACCCGTCCTTTTAGTGCTAGAACCAATAGCATATATTTTACTACATCGGCTTTGCATACCACGGTGCACTCATTGGATAACAAGTAATGCCTCAACTTTGTGCATGAAAAATACAGGCAAAGATATAACTTCTCCACTGGTGAATACCTTGTTTATGCGTCCAGCAGCCATCGACTAAGATAAAAGATGGTCTTTTCCTTTCCTTCAATCTCCTGAATCAGAACTGAGCTGATGGACTTATCATCGGCTGATAAATATAGCTTGAACGGTATCCCTCTCTATGGAGAAATCAAAACTGGAGGCGAGCTCAATTAATCCTTAATGTTATCCAATGCCTTCTGCTGCTCTCCCCCCCAAATAAATGGTTGATCAGCTTTGAGCCGAAGCAATGGTGTGAACGGCTCCATCTTTTCTGAAAGATTGGCTATGAATCGCCTGATGAAGTTGATTTTGCTGACCAAAGATTGAAGTTGCTTCTTGTCCTTCGGAGGCTGTATTGTCTTGGTAGCATTAATGCTCCTTGGTGTAACCTCAATTTCTCTCTCATGAACAAGAAACCCTAAGAATTGCCCGGCAGACACGCCGAACGCATATTTCAGCGGATTCATCTTTAGGCCATATTTCCTTGTCCGCTCCAAAATATGTCTAAGATCGGCTATATGACCTTCTTTCTCCCTGGACTTCACAACGACATCGTCAATGTAAATTTCTACCAGAGAGCTGATCATGTCATGAAAAATATAGTTCATGACCCTTTGATAAGTTGCTCCAGCATTCTTCAAGCCAAACGTCATGACGACCCACTCGTACAAGCCGATTGCTCCTGGGCATCTGAAAGCAGTCTTATGGATATCTTCTTCAGCCATAAAAATCTGATTGTAACCTGCATTGCCATCCATAAAGCTTATGATCTTGTGGCCGAAAGCAACATCCACGAGTAAATCGGCTATAGGTATTGGGTATTCGTCTTTAGGGGTAGCTTTGTTTAGGTCCCTGAAATCAATACATATCCTAAGCTTGCCATTTTTCTTCATTACTGGAACAACGTTGAAACCCACTCTGCATATCGGCAGGGCCGAATGAACCCAGCATCGTATAGCCGAATGATTTCGGCTTTAATCGCACCATACATATTGGCTTTAAACCTCCTGGGAGGCTGTTTGTACGACCAATATCCCGGCTTTATGGGCAGCTAATGTACGACAATAGATGGGCTAAGACCAGGCATCTCAAAATACTCCCAAGCAAAATAATCTTTATATTCCTTTAATAAATCGATAATCTTGGATCCAAAACGAGAAGACAATTTTTTGCTAATATATGTCGGCTTAGGCCTATGTCAATCTCTTATAACTCGTCGGCCGACATGAAACCTTGCCCAAGTTTGCCGTCGTTGTCGTCTACGGTATCCTTGCTGTAGACGCTCGAGCCCTCCACGACGCCTTCAAAGTAGTAATTGAGGCTCTTTGTCTCCAATAGGCTGTATGGCAGAATTGGACACCTTTAGAAAATTGGCTTGTCAGATTTTGCCGGACAGACAATCAATACCGTCGATTTCCCAAAGTGGCAACTTGGCATTAGCGACGTTCACTGACCTGTCGGCTGGCATGATCTCAATCTTATCGCCTTGCCATTGGATCAGACTTTGATGCATGGTAGAAGGGACGCAACAATTTACGTGAATCCAGTCCCTCCCAAGCAGTAGGCTGTACGATCCCTTCCCGTCGATGACAAAAAATGTTGTGGGCATGGTTTTGTTGCCGACGGTCAGCTCCACATTCAAAACACCCTTGGCTTCCAATGGATTGCCGCCGAAGTCTTTGAGAACCATGTTTGTTTTGGTTAGATCTTCGGCTCCTTTGCCCAGCTTCCTGAAGGTGGCATAGGGCATTAAGTTGACTGCGGCCCCTCCATCGACCAACATTTTCGACATCAGCTTCCCGTTAACAAATCCTTTCACATAAAGCGGCTTGAGGTGCCGATTCTTAGTCCCTTCCGGCTTTTCAAAAACAGGTTGCTCTGGGGATAGAGCTTGTCTTGCCAAGGTATCCTCCACGTTGTCTGCATCGGCTTCTGAAGCACCGAATTCGGCTGGCAGTATAAAGACCATGTTAACCGATGCAGCAGCTTTTACTTTTCCTTTTGCCGCCCTCCTGGCTTGGTCGGCTGGGCTTTCGTTGGCTGGTGCCGCTTGTTGCTTGACGTGCCATCGCTTTATGCCTTGCCGACGTTGTTGTTGTTGAATTATCCGCCGTACTTCTTCCTCCTGCCCCTCGCTCTTGAGCCGCTGGATGCTTCTCTTTTGTGTTTTGGTAAAGAGGTTCGACGGGCACCATTGGGGGTTGGCCGATTGCTTGTCGTCGCCCTTTTCTTGATCTTCTTCCTGGAAGAAGTCCTGATGGATAGGGCCGAGCCGATCGTGAATAGAAGGCTTACGTTGGTTGAGCTGAACGGCTCGTGGGATGAATCGATTATAACTCTCCAGTTGTGGTTCCATGTATTCGTCTTCTCCGTAATCACTGCACGCCCAGCAGAACCTGAAGAACTCGCAATGCCAATGCGAATCACAACTGTCGTGGCGGCGGTAGTATGCCATACTCAGCCGATCTGGCGTCCTTTGGTTCGGCCTGTCGCGTCGGCTCTTTTCTTCCTCCTGCATCCTGCAGTAGAATCGCAATAGGCTGTCCTGCCTGGGCCGACGATCGGCCGATCGTGCTTTGATGTGGACCATGTTGATTGACACAGTCATATTTCCAATCGGCTCTCTGGGAGGTGATCCTGAGTCAGCTCTAACTGTTTTGGCTGAGCTATACGTCATTCGGTGCTGCCGATCAGCTCGCCCGTGGCCAGTTTGAACCATGTTGACCGGGAAGGGATTGCCATCAACCTTCATCGGCTTAGCCGATTCTTCGAACTTTATCTTCCCAGCTTCAATGGTCGATTGGATTTCTTGTCTCGAACACCTTGCAATCGTTCGTGCTGTGGGAGGAGGTGTTGTGCCACTTGCAATATTTTTTCTTTTGAGCTCATCGGTTGATGGGATAACGTGGTTGTCTGGTAGCCTAATTTGCTTCTGCTTAAGCAATAAGTCAAAGATCCTATCGGCTTTGGTGATGTTGAAGTCATACTTCTCCTCCTTGGCCGTTTTCAGCAGCCACTGGCAAACGATGGCGTTCATGTTCTTGGTCCACTCGGCTGCTGCTATTTCGGCGACGTCGTTGCTTGTATCTGAATCGGTTTCGACGACGACGTGGGCAACTTTCTTGGCGGCCTTTCTGAACTCCTGAAAGTGTTTTTCGTGGGCCGCCACTCTTTGTGCCAAATATGCCAGGCTATCAAAGTCCTGAGCCAAAAACCTCTCCCGGATTGGGGACAATAGGCCCTGGAAGGCTAGATCAGCTAGCTGGGAATTTGACGACACCAGGCTGTAGCATCGGTTTCTCATTTCTCTGAATCTCTGAATGTAGTCTTGAACCAATTCGTTATGCCGCTGCCTGATGCTGGTCAAGTCCGACAACTTCATCTCGTGGTTGCCGGTGTAGAAATAGCTGTGGAATTATTTTTCGAGATCGACCCAGCTTTGAATAGAGTTGTATGGCAATGAAGAGAACCATGTGAAGGCTGATCCTGATAATGAAAGTGGGAACAAACGGACTTTGAGGGCATCTGTAACCAATGCCTCCCCACACTGCACCAGGAATCGGCTGACGTGCTCATATGTGGAAATATTGTCTTGCCCAGAGAATTTGGAGAAGTCTGGGACCTTGTATCGGTTCGGCAGTGGTACCCTCTCGAAATGCTCTGGATATGGATACCGATACATGTTACCAGAGTCCTTGGGTTTTAGCTCGAATTGATCGTGCATTACGTCGAAAATCAAATCGGCCCAAGTTCAGTTGTCTTGAGCTTGCTGTATCGACTCATACTGGATGGGTCCTTGCCGATACTGAGGTGGCGGCGTCTGTGGACAGTAATGTTGGTCATGCTGGCCTCCCGGTACCGATCGAGGTGGATTGACGGCGGGGTGGCCGATTTAGCGGCGGTGGTGATTGGTTGGGGAAGAGCCGACGGCCGCTGGAATTGTGCTGTGATCTTGGGAGAAGGTTGCCAACCGGCTCTGGGAGCCTATTGAGATCGAACATGCTGGCCAGGTACTCCTGGGAAGGAGGCTGCTGCCGATTTAGGATATTGGGCGGCGGCCTTGGAGCCGATGCAAAGGCATTTGGCTGAATGGGGACTCCTCCCGGTGGATTTTGCTGTGTTGGTGGTGACGTCAGCCGATTTTGGGTTGCCAACACCCTGTAGCCCGGGAATTGGCCATAGGTGAAGTAGGTTGGCCCCCTCTGCAGTTGATCGGCAATCTTTGAGTCAATCACAGTAGCAATCATATTATTGAGGGTGTTGACCAGTATGCCACTCTAATTGATGAGGGTGTGATGTACAGCCGAATCAATTCGGTCCTGTAGTGTGTGCAGACCCGAATCATCTTGCTTCTGCTTTGCATCCTCCATCTTGTGTTTTCCCTTTGTGTCGTCTGAGGAGGATGCCTTGAAGTCTTCCATGTTGAATTTATACTTCTGGTGGATAGCCCCAAATCTGCTTTGGGTGAAGGATTGCAGATAGTTGGCTTGCAGCTCTTCCACCATCTTTTTCTAGTCGGCCAAGTGTTCAACCGACAATTGCTCCATCTTGACAGGAACGACGTTCTCCTTAGTGATTTTGGGGCTCTTGATGTTAACCATCACATCGACTTTAGCGATCTGCTGATGGTCCCACCGGGCGTGCCAAGAAGCGTGTTGATCAGAAATCTTTCCCACATGCTGGCCTGGGAGATCTGCTTAACTCCAGTGCAAGTCCGTTCTTGGCTACCTTTGGTGATTAAGGCATGCCAGTTGGTTTGATCTGCTAACTAACAAGAAATAACAAGATATGCATTAAGGTTAAAATTAGATCCTACTGAATCGGCTCAGGGAACCAATTTACATATAATTGCTATCCCAAAGCACATTTAGAATAAGTGATTAGGATAGATCGGCTGCGCCGAGACAGTATAAACCACTTAGACCAAATATACATTAAGATAATAAATATATGCATTTATAGCCTAGCCGTTGCTGTAGATCTAATCGTGAATCGGCTAGTACCCCGATACATCTTATAAAAAGATATTAATCTAACCTAAATACTCTAAACCTAGATCAATCGGCTGTCATTGAAGACTGACAGATTGATAGTGGCTTAGGGCATTTAACCAGATTGAGATCTTAATATAAGAGGCGACTTTAATATATCTAATAGTAAATATAACTATCAAGATAATTAAAATAGATAAGACTGGCTGAAACCTCGGCACTGTCTCTAAAGATAAACATCTAGCCAAATAGATCTTAATAATTCTAAAAGTGACTTAATAGATCAATGTGATGCAGCATTAAGTACAAGAAGTATCAGATCCATAAAAATCGATATAAACCCCTCAAGACGGTGGATACAACATATAACCTGGTTCAACATCTAGATCTATCTCTATCGGCTACTGTCTCCCGAGAGAAACCAGCCGATGATGAGATAGATCTAGATATTGCTCTAGATTATATGCCGTATATGATAATTTGCGCAGTTCATAACATCAAAACTAGAGTATCATGACGATGTAAGCACTAATTTTGACGATACAAACCACTAATGATAAGTACTTACCTTGCTTGGAGATCGAGAACTCGTCTAAAATAAAAAGGTTTGGCGATGCGTCGAGTTTGTATTGATGTGTGTGTTGTTTTTACAAAGAGCCCTCGGGTCTTATTTATACCCAGGCATAACAATATCCGTATAAGACACGATTTCTACCTTTTCTACTATTTAAGGTACGACAATATCTCGGGATACAGCCCCAATGTCGCATTACAAAAGGAATATCTATACAAATCCCTATTTTACAGATACAATTGCCGTTACAGGACTATATCCATAGATGGCAATATCTTTAACGAACATTTGGGAGCCGAACCTAACATTTATCTTCAAGCTTCCTTATCGGGATCAGTTACATCTTCATCCTTGAATTGGAATTGGCTATCGGCTATCCTTATCCGATTCGGCCTTAGCCGACTAGTTTCTCAGCCGATTTGGTCCTAGCCGATGCGGCCTCTGTTTCTCCACAGATCACACTTCCGATCCGACTCCGCTTCAATCTTGGCCTTGAACCCAGGGATTTGGTTACCAAATTTTGTCGTTAACGAGTAGGTCAATATTTTGTTTTTTGATTGAACCATTTTTTGGTAACTAATATTATCTCAAGATTATTATTTGTTGTGAATGAGGTTTTAGTTATAAAGTAGGATTTCGGTTTGATTTGTTTATTTAGAAAACACCAACAATATAATATTAATTTATGCTATGAATTTTTTAGATGGATCGGACATGGATGTATGAGACACGGAGAACTCATCCGGTGTTCATGAGAGAAGCATCAACATTTATTGATAAAGCTAAGGCACACGCTTTGAGGGAGAATAGGAAGAATATTTTTTTACCCTTGCGTGGATTGCAGGAATCAGAAGATGTGGAAAGATCCGAATATAATTCTCGAACACACAATTCAGCGTGGATTTGTGGAGAAATACACAGTTTGAACTTATCACGGGTAAGTCGCCCCTTCTGAAGAGATTCCTGATATTTGGTTCGATGAGGCAGAGAATTTTATAATTGAGGACATGTCCCTTGAAATGACGGGTGATTTTGGCAGCTCTAGTTTTGACGATGCAGAGGTTGATATTGATCTTGATCTTGAGGATATGTTGCAGCACGCTGAACCAGAGGTCCTAACAGAGAAAGCAAGAGATTTAAACAATTGGGAGGTGTTGCAAAAATCAGCGAAAAATCTTTTGTACGATCAATCAAAGAGATGTGACATGGATTATACAATGTTGTGGTCGGTGCTAGAACTTCTTAGATTGAAGACCAGGCACGGATGGTCTGGTACTAGTTTCAACGACTTGATGGGTCTCCTGAGAGCTATGCTTCCTAAGCCTAACTTGTTGCCAGCTAATACCTATCAAGCCAAGAAACTGATATGTCCATTATTACTTGGTGTAGAAAAGATTCATGCATGTATTAATCACTGTGCACTTTATCGTAAGGAATACGCTGACTTGGACAAGTGTCCAACTTGTGGGGCGAGTATATACAAAAAGGAGAATAGTGCCGCCAATAGTGATGTTGCTGAACCAAATGCATTGGTCGAGCAAGAAAAAAAGATTCTGACCATGGTGATATGGTACTTGCCAGTGAAAGATCGCATGAAGCAATTGTTCTGGAACCCCACCGACGCCGAGTTGATGAGATGGCATCAAGAGGGTCGAAAAACAGATGATATGATTCGACATCCCGCCAATGCTCGACAATAGAAAAACTTTGATTTGAAGCACCCAGAATTTACAAATGATCCGAGAAATGTCAGGTTTGAGTTGAGCACGGATGGAATGAATCCGTTTGGTGACCTAAGCAGCTCGCACACGCACATTACGTAAGACACGGTGGACCGGTCAAGGATCCATAAAAGAAGAAGCTTCTCGTGAAGACGGAATGGCCGATAATTACATGCCCGTTATATGCCGATATTTTGTACCGTGTTTAATTTCAAATATTGGCGTACGTATACAATTTTATTCAACACAGTGTTATAAGCAACCACCAGGCACTAGTCTATGCGGCTACTACGTGTGCGAGATGCTAAGACTCTATGGGAGATACACTACAAAGTTTGAACAAGTAAATTCAGAGAAAATATCTTTCTACACGTTAAGATCGATCTTGTAGAATTTTTCTAATCCTATCTATGTGTATTCTTTCTTAAATAGATCGAGTCCGTTCCAGTTGTAGCGAACCGGTTTGACAATCGAACAATGCTCAACTTGGTTGCAGATATTTGTCGCTTCATCCGCCTTGATGTCTGCAACCATTTCGGCGATTTCTACGATCCGGAGAGCGATCTTGCGACCAACGATAAATTCAAAAGACTTAGAGAGTGGGAAAAAACTATCTGTAAATTACGAGACTACTGTAATTTGCGAGACGAAACTTGATATGTATATAAACATGCATGCATGATGTGTACATTTATATCTTTTATGAGGAAATATAATTAAATGTCTTTTTTTCTCGTGAGAAATATATATATACATACATCTCAATCGACTGATAATATTATTGAGAGAGAGGACAGAGAGGAGAGGGAGAGAGGGTGAGAGAGGGCACTAGAGATAACTTTGCACATAAAATAATGTGCACGGGAGGCAATTTTTCCGTTCGGTCGACTTAACGGACAGCACGGGAAGATCGATTATCCCGTGCGGTCGTGTAAAGTGGACCGCACGGGATAATCGATCTTCCCGTGCGAGCCGCTTAATCCGACCACACGGGATAATCGATCTTCCCGTGCGGTTGGGCTGCCCGCACGTGAAAATGGTCTTTTCTCAACCTTCTCGCACGTGCGGGCGGCCTTCCGCAAGGGAAGATGCCTTTCGGCCCGCACGGAAAAATTGTTTCTTCGGTAGTGTATGATGCAATTTTGAGTTAATTAAATTAGATTAGTTTTTTAGTTTGTTCGGCTTGATGCAAGTTAAGATTAATATAAGTGAATTAGCTTCTTATCTTTACTGCTTGGTGAAGATTAGCTCATGTTTATATTCAATATAAGTAAATTAGACCATCTCAGGGCCTTGTTGTTCTAATGTTATTCCTATTACTTCAAGTTTCAAATTTTATATCCAATTAAGCTTTAATTATCAGTAGAAAAAGTGAGAATTGGGTAAAAATCAATCGATTCCCCAAAATAAATAAGCCCAAAACCATAAATTAAGAAAATTCCCAAATTAGAGAAACCCTAGAAATTCCTAAAATCCCAAAAAATTGAAATCCCAAATCAAATTAAGCTTCCAAGAAATTTGGGCTACTCACCGGATTCACTGGAGCCCTAAATCATCGGGAGAAGCCGCAAGGGTTCATGCGGCACTTCACCGGGAAGCGGGGCAGAGCCGCCATCGCCGCACGGGCATCCACGCCCACGTGTGCCTCTGGTCGTGCCTGCCATTCCTCCTCGCCATCACGCCAGCTCCACCGCACGTGCCGGCTTCGCCGTACGTGCTGGCTTGGACCCCTACCAAAATAATGTGCTTCTTAACTTAGCTATGTTGGACTTTCACTTAGCCATAAGAGAGGACCCTTCTGTGGAGCCTCAACCAGCTGAGGAAATTAATATAAGCAATGAAGAATATGATAATCTTAGGTGGGCTTACAATGAAAAGTTAGCCGTCTGGGAGAAGTCCATCAGAATGTTCTTAATGTATGTCAAGGGTGACATCACTCTAGAAATCATTGGAGGGATCATTGACTAACAACGCTAAGATGTATCTGGCAAACATTGAAGAAAATTTCAAATCCACATCTAAGACTTATGCTAGTACGCTGATAAGTCAGATGATCACTAGCCATTACGATGGCAAAGGTAGTATAAGGAAGCACATCCTTGAGATGATTTATATGGCAAATCAGCTTAAATCCATGTATATGGGAATATCTGATAGATTTTTAGTGCACTTTATCATGAGCCCTCTTGGTCCTGACTATGGTCAATTCAAAATCAATTATAATACTCAGAAAGAAAAGTGGACCATATAGCAGGAACTGATCTCACTCACTGGAAGAGGAAGAGCGTCAAAAAGCTGAAAAGCTAAAGATTAAAGACCAGCTCGACCTCGCTAATTCCAACAACAAAGGCAATAAGAAGATCTATCAAGGGGAATCCTCTAATAAGAAGAGCAAGCCAGACAACTCCCAGAAGCAAGAAGGGAGTAAGACTTGGGAGTAAAGGCCTCTACTTCATCTGTTCCTTCAACTATAAGTCCCTACTGCAACTTCTGTGAGTTAGATGGACATTGGCAAAGAAATTGCCCACTCTTCAAAGCGTGGTTAGCTAAGAAAGGTGTGAATGAAATTAAATTTAGTAAATCCCTTATGTTGAATTTTCCCATAATACTTGGTGGGTTTTACTCAATGCCATTTTGCATGTTTTAAATTGATTACAGGGATCCCATACCGTCCAGACGACAACAAAAGGGGAAGTGAACACTCGGAGTAGCTGATGGAGTGAAGATAAAAGCGAGGGCTATTGGAGACCTCACACTCAGCCTCTCTAGTATGTGCTCCTCTAGATATATTGTTCCTCTTTTGCCCCTCTCTATTTTCCCTTTTCATCTACTGTTAATCAAGACATGAAAATTTTGATTTTTTATTCTATTTTTTATATTTTTTTGACTTAGGAACACACGAGAGATAACCACAAAATATTTGAGCCTAAACAAGCGAAAGACATGGCTTGTGGAATATTCAGAAGACACGCTCAGAATCGGCAAAAAACTTCCGGGCTCAAGAAGACAACCTTCTGAGGAATTTTTGGCAAAATAAAATCATCGAACATGGCGAAGCAGCGGACGAACGCATCCAAAAAATTTTCTGATCGATTTTCATATATGGAACGTCTTAATCAGAGTCCGTATGCGAAAGTTATGGCCGTTTTAAAAACCGACTCCAAATTAGAGGACAAAACGGGAACGCGCAAAAACTCGTTACACGCGCATAAACTGTATTATATGTGTAGTGAGAGCCACTCTGTTATAGTTTCATCTAAATAAACTCTAAGTTTCAAGTTTATATACCTTATAAGAAGCTATGAACTTATATGCATCTCAAATTTATACATAACCTTAACATTAACTCAATATTACAACATATAAAGTTATATTGCCATTTATGTTATGAAAAAATATTTTTTTCTATTTGATTCTATCTCATATTCAAAAATTAGATGGAGAATTCAATAGGTTTATAGATAATTAAAACCTTACATCTCTAAATTGGTTTAAAAAATACATAGGCATCATCCCGTGCGGCCCACTTAAGTGACCGCACGGGAAAATAGATTTATCCCGTGTGGTCCACTTAAGCGGCCGCACGGGAAAATGGATTATCTCGTGCGGTCACTTAGGTGGGCCACACGAGATAGTGTGACATTATCCCATGCGGACGGCTTAAGCGATCGCACGGGATAATCCATTTTCCCGTGCGGCCGCTTAAGCCGTCCGCATGGGATAATGCATCTTCGGTTTTTTCAGGCGCGATCACTTATAGTCCGTCTGAAACCTATTGGAGATCTCGTCCAAAAACTGTTTATTTATTAGTGAATCAGACCAATTTTCAATGGCATATAAGAAAGTCTCTCCATTTACAACTCTGGTACGTACATCCTTATATATATGCCGTAATACCAATCATTGTGCAATAACGCTAATACTTTGCAATGCCAGGATAACTACAAACCATTTTTTTCATCTCTCACAATAGTCTACTGAGTGTGTAAACGAGTGACTTAATGGTCGAGTCTAGCACATCGTCTTCGCCGGCAACTAATCCCGAAAGCGTGGTATTGCTTCTCAAGGAAGCAATGGGATATGTATGGAGGAGCACCTAATTAGCGAGTAGGAGCGATCAATTACAACAACAGGAAAAATAAAAGCTGAAGAGAGTAGGAATAACATCAATGCCTCTAATCGAATATTTTCGGTTGGAATCTTTACTCGTCTGACTAGATCTCCATTATAACCTTTCTGGAGTTCATGAGACATCTATTATTCTCCATACAATTCACGAAGACAAAACTAATACTCCCATCATCTTAAAATATAAAAAATATAAAAAATATAGTATACACTATATGTTCTCATTTAGTATATGAAATATTCATATTCGTAGTACTGGATGCGTCATATCTAACATTATAAACTATGTTTTTATATTTTGGGATGGTGACAGTGACAGATACAAGTGACAGATACAGAAAGAAATAGCAGGGGTCTGAACAAACTAAATAATACTACAACCCCTTCCCATTTGCGTATGACAAAAATTTTGGTGAAGGTTTCGTGAGGGCTCCCATGATCCTTGTGTCAATAGTGAAGGCTTCAGCCTCCCTACAGTAGACCCGTCTGTCGACAGCGGGAGTGTATAGAGCACCATGCGAACACCACCCGCAACACCATCCAGTGCCCAACCAACCTGAGTAGATAGCTAGCTACCAGCTAGAGAGAGCAAGCTAAGGCAAGCATGCAGCTCGCTGTGTCGGCAGTGAGTGGCCTCCTCCCCAAGCTGGGCTCCCTTCTCATCGACGAGTACAATCTTCAGAAGGGGGTGAGGGGGCAGATCAGGTTCCTCAAGGACGAGATGGAGAGGATGCAGGCTGCCCTCGACATCTTGTCCAAGCAGCCTGCAGATCACATCAGCGACCTCGACAAGCTGTGGGCGAGGGATCTGAAGGAGCTGTCCTATGATATAGAGGATAGCGTCGACGCTTTCATGGTGCGCGTCGACGATGTTCATGGCAAGCCACGAAGCTTGACAGGTTTCAGAGGTTTCATCGACAAGATCGGGCTCATCAAGACGAAGCTGATGAAAAAGCCCAAGATTCGCCACCGGCTCGCCATGGACATGGAAGACATCAAGACCCGCATCGACGAGATCGCCGCTAGGAGAGCAAGGTACGCTACCGTCCCTGCAACGCGGCCTGAGCTTGACGCAAAAGCCATCATCGATCGCCGCATGACTACCCTCTTTGAAGATGTGGCCAACCTCGTTGGCATCGATGGCCCTGCAGAGAGGCTGTCCAGCTTGCTAACGCAGGCAGGGACGAGCTCACAAAAGCACAAGCTAATGGTTGCCTCAATTGTTGGCGTAGGAGGCCTTGGTAAAACCACGCTTGCTAACTTAGTGTATCAGAGACTCTATGGCCAATTCCAACGTCAAGCCTTTGTCTCGGTGTCACTTAAGCCAGACATAAAGAAGATCTTAATCAGCATACTACGGCAAGTTAGCAAAGAGGAGTGTAAAAACGCCGGAGAAAAGGATCCCGAGGAACTGATACGGGATATTAGAAAATGCCTCAGTGACAAAAGGTATTTCTTCCCTTCTTGTTTAATATATTACTCGACATTTTCTTCAGTTTTTCGTTATCTTCGAGATACAATAAAGATATTATGAGTGTTAGGAAAAAAGTTTCAAAAAATAACGTGTGGACCCGGAAATACGTTCCGAGGGTATGAGATTTGGAAAAATAGTTTCTGACAAATTACAAATCTACGGAATGATAGTATTCTTCCTTTACATGATGCCGGGTTGGCATATTTTTATCCATACTAGCGAGCCGACACAAAAATACCACTGAAATCAAAGTTAAGATAGAAACAAGTATGACACAGTTGGGCTGGTTGATTGCTAAAACAGACGCCGTATATTGCTTGTTTGATTTGTATTATCAAATATCGTTGTAGTGGCATATACTTCTAGTTTCTTTTGTTTGTTTCATATTGATAAGGATCCACACGAAAGTTGGGACCCTCACTATGCAGATAAAAAGCAGAACCAAGAACCGATTAATTAGCTACTCTCTCAGTCTAAAAATAATAATCCTAGCTATAAACCTAAACACGTTATGTGTCCAGATTCATACGGTCTAGATTCGTAGCTAGGATAAGGTTTTTTATGGAACAAAGGGTGTAGGTAGATATCTTTTCCTCATTTGAGGATGTCCCTATGCTAGTACTAATTATTAGTGGAATTAATGGGATGGAGGACAATAGGGCATCACAATAGCCATCCTCTACACAGTTTGATTTGCAATTTATCATCTACCACAGTACCACATGCTACAGTACAATTGACCTGTAATGCCAAAGCTGAATGTTATAGCTATATCAATTTTGCGCTAATAATTACATTAATTTATTGTAGTTGACATAGCTACTCTCACCGTTCCAATTCACTCGTCCTTCTAACAAATCTTACGTAAACCAAGAAGATATAGAAGATTACATGGTTACCCTTATTAAATATATCCCAATTATTTTTCCAAAGCATATGAGTTATAACTGCATTACTGTATGACTCATTGATGAAGGATAAAGATGAAAGATCATTTTAAAAGTGCTTTAAAATGTGAGAACAACTATTTTGACACAAAATTAAAATGCTAGAACACAAAGTACTATGAAACAAAGAGAGTGCATCACTTCATTGCAGTGCTATCGAGGATCTGGCCGGCGACACCTTGGGTCACTTCAGACCACTCAGATCTTTCACCAGCCACATAGGCTGGTTCTTGTAATGATTCCCAAACCATATTCAACTTCCACAAAGCTTTTCCAAAATAAAGCTACGCTATAGGAGTCACTTCACATCATTCGTAACCATGGGCACATTTGTTCGAACAAATTATAACCTTTGCATAGGGTGCATACTTTATCCACATGACACGAGCTTACTCTAGACACCCAACGCGTATTGATCAGGTGCGGCTGGTGAAAGGAGGTTCATGACTAGGCCGTTCCAAAGTATTCCCATGTGTTGACATGAAATTCGTTACGACACACGAAGGCCTGGGAGATTTTCTTAGCTCCAATGAAAGTCCTATCAATCGGGTTTAGGGCGTACCAATTAATTTGATCCTGCAACTAACAAGATAGCAATATATCGATGGTCAAGGAGCCGATCGGCCAATAAGCCGATATGATGTAGCGAGGCCAGCCGATGTCGATGGAGCTGATCAATCGGCTATAGGTTCGATGTAGATTCAAATAATCAGATAAACAATAAGATTTATCCTATCATCGGCTAAATCTAAATTATGTATAATCATCAACAAATCATTCTTTATCAAAGACAATCTTGATAGATTGAACCGCACCAAGACAGTATAAGATTGAAGTTGATAAAAAGAGATTTAACTAGTGAGTATATGAGTTTGAGTATAAGTCGATACAATACTTAGAAATAGTAACAAGATAACTCATCGTCTATAACTTCGATGAAACATTACATAAAAACCTATCAGTTTAATAGAAATAAACTTATTAATAGCAATCTGATAGATCGAATCTAACCAAGACAGTATAAGATTGGAGATAATAAGAAAATCCTATTTAGCTGATAGATCTATATAAACATGATGGATATAACAAATCTATTTAAAATAGCAGTATGATTAGAGAAACATCAACTTAGTCAAAATATCGGACATAGCCGAGAAAGTCTTAACTAAGCCAATGTGACTCTAAACAGTGATGCAGTTAAAGATAAAATCAATATATCAGATAAGCAACGCTTGCGTCAACCTGGATAGAATATCGGACTTAACCAAGAAAGCTCTAGCCTGTTGATACAAGATAAGTTGACGGAACTTACTTCCTTGTCGGAAATCGAAACCGATGCAACCCAACTCGAAACTAAGAACTTACCGAAATAAAAGGGTGATGATGCGCCGAAAATAATTATATTGATCTGTGAGATCTGTTACAAAGACCCCAGGTGTACATATTTATACCCTTGGGTTGATATAAGTTCTGATCGGACATAAGATAAGACTTCCTAACAAGAAAATGAAACTAAGTAAACCTACCTATTTAAGAGATATACTAAAAATATAAAACTGCCTTGTCTTGGTCTTCATGATTCCTCCTTGAACTCGGCTTGATCTGGATAAACTTCCATCTATCAATCGGTTTCTTTCTTTAACCGAATGCACTAAAGAACCGTACCAAATTTTGATGTTAACACAAGGATAGCTAGCCGTCAACTGAACCAGTCCCAACTAAGAACAGGGCAAATCCCATACTTCTCGTACTCTAGGTCCCACAGGTGCATCTCAGATCCTACCTTGACGACTCCACGTCCAATGACTTCCGCGCACATCCAGGGTCCACTCATTACTTTGCTAGGGGCGTCCCATCCCACCCATATGGCCGACTTTAACATGATCGATGAAATTCCTCAAGGATCAATTCTTATAGGCCATGAGGAAGTTAGACCACACATGCTATGACTACCCATGACCAAGTTTCATAAAACCAGTTTATTTCGCAAAGCTTCCAACCACGAGTGTTGGTTATCCAAACCATTTACACAAACCATTTTATCCCATCATCAAGTTTGAAATAAGTGGGTCATCGACACTTGTATTCAAAGAGTACAAGCATCAAGACAACATTAGGCTACAAAGATATAAGGTATTCAACAATAAGAAGGGTAAGTGCAACAAGTGGGTTCATGGCCTATCGGATCGACAAACAAAATAATTTTTAATTTAAAATATATGATGTATGTGGTAAAAGGGTGACTTGCCTTGGTCCTGCGCTGGGTCTTCTCCATCGAAAACCTTGATCGGATGTTCCTATCAATGTCGGTGTCTACACATTGCAAAACAAAAAATAAACAAAATACCAACAATCTGAGCCTATTATAGATAACTAATGGTACCATTGTGTACATCTCAATTGTAGAAAAATTGTGAGAGTTGAATGGACTCAAACGGAGTTATGGTTGAAAAGATATGATTTTTTTAAGTTAAAATCATTTTTGGGACAAAAGTAAATCCTTTAAACAATTTTGGAAAAAGATTTAATCTGGTTTAGAGGCCGACAGGTGGGTTCGGATTGGGTTATAGGGAGGAAGGTAAATTAGACTTCATTTATTTGGGCGGAAGGGTTATTGGGCCGAGGAGGAGGCTGAGGTCTATTCGGCCTAGTGGCTTGGTGGGCCAGCCCAATAGCCTGCCTCGTGCCGAGGCTTGCCAGGACGGCCATCGTCACATTTGCACGAACCAGGTCTAGGTTGACCCGAGGCCGCATCAACGACCGATAGCGGCCGACAGCGTCCTGGTGAATGACGGCGAATCTCAATGGGCAGCGGCCATCGGAGCATCGAGCAAAGGATGGGGAAGCGTATGGACGGCTCGTATTGGGAGGGGAAGAACATGAGGAGGATGGCGACGAGCAGTGGGGAGCGCTGGTGGGGGGCGACGTTTGATCAGTGGCGGCGTCCAAATTGGTGGCGAAGAGGGCATGGTAATGGCTCGGGTGGATGAGGTGAAGCAAGGGGAAGATAAAGAGGAAGGAGGGGATGGCTAGCTTGCAACAGCGTGCGGAGTAGGAGCGACAGCTATGATGGCTAGAAAGGGAAGAGAGAGGGAGAGGTGGTGGAGGTTTTGCGTGCAGCGTGGTGAGCTCGGGAAGGTATGGCAATGGAGGAGCTCGTCGGGTCTATTCATAGCTGAGGCCCGGCACTAGTGACAGCCGAGAGAGGCGGTGACGCGAAGCACGGCACAGCACGGCTAGCTGGTCGAGGCACTGCAACTGCACGGCGTGAGGATGGCAGTGCAATGATGATGCCGATTGGAGTAGGGGAAGAAAATGAGGGCGACATGGCGACAAGGATGGGAAGGGGCAGAAAAGCATCGCCAGCTTGCTGGTGGCCATGGTGCGCCGGAACAACGAGGCGATGGCAATGGAGCACGGCGACAAGCTTCCCGGGGACGGCCTATTAGCACAAAATTTGTCCAACACACGAAGACATGGAAGATTTGCTTAACTCCAGTCCAGGTCCTAAATTTAGAGTTCACGGCGTACCAGTTAGTTTGATCTAGCAACTAACAAGGATGATAGAAAGAATTGAACCAATAAACCCATCAGCCGATACTGATGTAGTAGGGTAGATGCATGTCCGAATGTTAAAAGCATATATCAGCTGAAGATCCAATGCAAGTAGATTCGCATGTATATCAGCTAACTAACTGATACATCTGATAGCTGAAGCTCATAATAATGATAACTCATAGGCTAGAACTCCAATGAACGTTGCATAAAAATCTATCGCCTTACTAGAATCAAATTTATTGGCAACAATCTAATAGATTGGATATAACCGAGACAGTATAAGATTGAAGATAATAAAAAAACCTAGTTAGCCGATAAATCTACACAAACATGATGGATATATCGAATCAATCTAAATCAGCAATGTGGTTAGAGAGATACCAATTCAGTCAGAATATCATACCTAATCGAGGAGGTCCTGACTAAATCAATACGAATCTAGACAACGATGCAGTTAAAGAAGTCGATTATCAGATAAGCAATGCTTGTAACAATTTAGTTAGAATATCAGACTTAATCGAGGAAGTCCTAACCAAGCCGGTACAAAGATAGGCAACGTTTATAACAACCCGATTAGAATATCGGACCAAACCAAGAAAGTCCTACCTATACCATTATGAATGAAGTTGACGAAACTTACTTCCTCGTTGGAGATCGAACTTAAGCGTCTGCCTAACTCGAGAGCAAGGCCCCAAACTTGATTTCTCGCCGGAGATCGAACTTAACCGATGCAGCCCTGCTCAAAAACAAGAACCAGTCAAAAGGTTGGCGATGTGTCGAAATATAATTGTATTGATCTGTGGATGATATTAAAAAGATCTCGGGTGTATATATTTATATCTTCATGTTGGTACAAGTCCAAATAGGACGCGAGATAAGATTTTCTAAAAAAAGAAAAATAACTAATCCTACCTATTTAAGTGATATACTAAGAAAATATGAAACTATCCTGCCGTGGTATTCACGATTTCTCCTTGAATTCAGCTTTATTTATATAAATTTTCATGTATCAATCGATTTTCTTTCTTAACCAAATCCACTAAAGAACCGTACCAATGATGGCCTCCAGCAAACAGGCAGCACGACAGCTGGCGATGCTAGGCGCAGGCTTGGCGGGCCGGTCACACTTGTAGGCCTACGGCCGAATAGATGGTGGGCAGGCGAGTGGTGCTAGAGCAGGAAAAAGAGGGAAGCATGTTCCTGCCTTCCTAGTGCTAGCCGGTGGGCTAGCCCTGTCAGCGGCAACGGTGAGCGAGCACTCGCGGGGGAAACGGGCTAGCGCAAGTTGGACCGCGGGAGGGTGAAGCTTGGCTGCGTGGGAGAGAGCTGAATACCGCGGCTATGCGAGAGAGGGGGAGGTGGCCGTGGGCCAAGAGAAGTGAAAGGAAGGCGGCGGCCCCGTGGAAATTTTCCATAGAAAAGATTGATTGGAAATTTGTGGATTTGAATTCAAATTTGGTATTTGAACTCAACGACTTTTGGGGAATTTTTGGAGAGGGTGCTAGGGTTGGTTTGGAGAAAATTTAAGATCCACACTTTGGCATGCGCTTCGAGAATTCGAAAATATCCAAATATTTGCAATTATGATTTTTTATTTAAATTAGTTTTTCACGAGCGTTACACCTTTGTTTTATATTATAATACGCTTTAACTTTTTTAGTCAAACTTTTTGAAGTTTGATCAAATTTACAGAAAAAACATAGCAACTAGAATTTTTAGCAGTAGACTGTTTTTGTCAAGACCTTTTTTACAAATGGAAATGGGGGAAGCGATGCTTCCCTAGTTTAAAAAAAGAATTTTATTTGGTACCTATGACATAGCTGCATATACCGTTTTAATTGGATTGTACCATAACTCTATTATAATTGAAGTCTTTTTGTGATATCTCCATGCATGCAATTAATATTCTTACAAAACTATAGGTACATCATTGTAATCGATGATCTATGGGATGAATCAGCATGGAAAAATATCAAACATGCCTTGATTGACAACAATTACAGAAGCAGGGTAATTGTGACGACCCGTAATCTTCATGTGGCAAAATTGTCTGCAAGTCCTATTGGCGGTGCTTTGTACGAACTGGAAGCTCTCTCTGATGCAGACTCCAAAAGGTTGTTCTATAAAAGGGTATTTAATAAAGAAGATGGAATTCATAATGAGTTGGATGAAGTAGCTGGGAAAATTTTAAAGAAATGTGGTGGGATACCATTAGCTATCGTTACTATAGCTAGCTTATTGGCTTGTAAGCCCAGTAAAATAAAGTATGAATGGTATGATGTATACAGATCCATTGGTTCAGGACTTGATAAAGATGCGAGTATGGAGAACATGCGACACATTTTATCTCTCGGTTATAATGAGCTTCCTTCCTATCTGAAGCCTTGTTTATTGTATCTAAGCTTTTTCCCAGAGGATTCCACGATTGACAAAGACAGCCTTGTAAGGAGATGGGTAGCCGAAGGCCTTGTTGATGGACATGGGAGAAATTTGTATGAGCTGTATGACCTTGGAGAGAGTTATTTCATTGAGCTTGTTAATAGAAGCTTCATCCAGCCATTAGACATTGATATAGATGGCATACCAAGGTCTTGCCGTGTGCATGATGTGGTACTTGATGTTCTCATTTCCCTATCAATTGAAGACAATTTTGTGGTAAGGTTAGATTGTCAGAAGCTCATTTCTCCACAATGCAAGATTCGCCGATTGTCGCTGCAAGATAACGAGGAAGACACAGTGCCAGCAGCACTGGATGTATCCCATGTGAGGTCAGTAATTGCATTTGGTGACGCTTTTGAACGGCTGCCACCTCTGTCAAGGTTTACAGTTGTTCGTGTTTTGGATCTAGAGGGTTTCCCCAGTAAGAATAATCATCCTAAGGATCTACGACGTTTGCATCATTTGAGGTATCTGCAACTTCGTGGTTATCTTAGAGAAGAGGTACTAAATGAAATTGGAAGCCTGCAGCATCTGAAGATATTGGATTTAACCTACGCCTACATAGATGAACTGCCCGCGAGCATCGTTCAGCTTACAAACCTTCAGAGTTTACTTGTTCATGTTGGTGTGAAGATGCCAGATGGAATTGGGAATTTAAGTCTACTGCAAGAAATATCATGGATCAAGGTAGCACCAAACACTGCAGCTGAGCTAGGAAAGCTTACAGAAATGAGGGTGCTCTGCGTATACGGATTAGGTCGCAACGAGAGTAACGACGAGGCTTTTCTCCAGAGTCTGTTCAACCTAGGCAACCTATTGGGTTTATTCATATCTAGATCTTGGCCATGTTCCCTAGACAGCTTGTCGGATCCAGCTGGGAGGGTCCCTTCACGCCTCCGTTTCTTTCGTGGATCCGGGACAACTTTCCACCAGATGCCACGGTGGTTTTCCTCGCTCTCTGAACTCTCCGGCTTAACCATCACCGTGCAAAAGCTCACACAATATGACCTCAAAATCCTTGGAGGCTTACCTGTGCTGCGTTTTCTTCAGCTAGAAGTAGCTGAGAATGGTACCACTGATGAAGAAGGGTTTTTGATTGGCAGCGATCAGCCCTTTCAATTTTTGGAAGAATTCAAATTTAAGCACCGTGCAAGATGTTGGCTGGTGTTTGCTCAAGGAGTGATGGCAAGGCTTCAAAAGCTTGAGTTGTACTTCCAAGTAAGCAAGAGATCAGTAGATGGTGCATTGTTAGATATCGGCTTGGAGAACCTGACTTCCCTAAAACACGCCACCATCATAGTTGACTGCTACCAAGCAAGGATTAGACTGGTGGAGGATGTGGAGACCAAGATCAGGAATGCATTTGACGCCCACCCGAACAATCCAGCGTTTACCTATCATATGGAAAAGGATGAGACTTTAGATCAGCAAAGGTAACACCATTGGTCTGCCACCGGCTTCTCTTAAAAAATTTAGTCGCTATATATACTTGTTTGTTCCTCTTGCTGACGCGCCCTTGCTTTTTTTCCTCTTGGTGTGTTATGCCTGGTGATCAGTTTGGACATGCCTGAAGACTACGAAGAGAGCAACAATGATAGTGACGCTTCGGAGCAAAGGTAACAAGTTTTTTTAAAAGTAAAGAGAGATCTTATACTAAGGATTAAACATAGGATTACATTCCTGGTTCGATAGTAAGTTAAGAAGATTGTTTCCATGAATTCGCTCATGCATGTATATATACTTGCTTCTTTCTATTCTTCGATTCCTTGACCACCTTTGCTGTTGGTCCGCTCAGCTGCCTGAAATTTCGATTTTGTCAGTCGATCGTCCCAGCCGCGTTTCTCGGCCCATACCTTCGCGCGCGACGCCCTAGACGTGTTTTCCCTTCTTTCCATTTTTTTCGCACAACAAAGCTGCCGTACGCGTAGAGGTGAAAACAGACGGATACAGTCTGATTGTGATATTCGCAATATCCTAATCCATATTTTCTTTTAAATTCAGAGTCGAATACGAACAATGCCATATAACATATCACTCATTCCATATCCTATTCCAAATTATTTCATCTGAATTAAATTTGGGAACAGATATCTATTGTATCCCTAATTCATAAATATTAAATATAAGAAGACAATTAAATTATTAAAACAAATACATCAAAGAAAAAATATAATATTACATGTGAGCTCGTAAAATAGTGATTAATCAATCTTTTATCATGTTTTGTAAGTGGATTTATAATAGATTTTTATATATATTTTATAATATAGGACATATGGGCGGATACAATTCTTCATGTGTCCTAACCTATATTTGTTTATGGCTTCGGATTCAAACTCGGATAGTATCTTATATCCCATTTTCTTTTTTATATTTTTTCCACGAGCCTTAGGTCGAGCATACATTCGGAAAATAACCGTCCCATTTTTACCTCTACATACATGCTTAGGACTCAAAGAAAAATCATGACTGGCTTAATTTTATGTAATTAGTTTTTAATAATCATGGTCTTTTTTATTGTTGTTTCTTTTTACTAAAAATTTGAGAATCTAGACGTAAAATTTGAAACTTACAAATAAAATTTAAAACTTTCTGTAAACAAATTAAAAGTCATAACCATAATTTAAAACTTTCGACTCAAATTCTGAAAACTTTCAACTCACATTTTGAAAACCTTCAACTTGAAATTAAAACTTTCAAGTCAAAATTTGAAAAATTTTTACTCGAATTTGAAATCTTTTAACTCGACTTTGAAAACTTTCAACTCAAAATTAAAACTTTCATGTCAAAATTTAAAAACTTTTCACTCAAAGTTAAAATCTTCTAACTCAACTTGGAAAACTTTCTACTCAAAATTTAAACTCATCTCAAAGTGTTTCAACTTGAAAATCATTTTAAAAACTTTCAACTTAACTATTTTTATTATTTTGATTATAAAAATTATAATTAGCATAATCAATATGTTTAACACTATCATTAGCGCTAATGACACGCGAGCATACCGGGGTCGCGTGCGAGGCTGCGCTAGTTAAGCAGCCACAGCACGCACACTAGGACCCCCGATCGTCCCAGCCGCCCGATGTGCTCTAGGATACATGCACGAACCGGCTGTGTTTTTCTTTGCTTTTCTCGAGCCCGAATGGGTAACGGACTGAATTTGAATTTTTTTATTTTTAATTTTATCTATTAAAATATTTTAAAAAATAATTTTGTATTTGAAAATTTTATAGAAGTAGTCGCCCATCGCCTTCTGGGAGGACGGTTTTTAAAAATTGCTCTTCGAGAGGACGATTTATCTGACATGGCACATGGCCGTTGGCCCTCGCCTAACGGTCGGCCATTGAGGACGTCGAAATTTTACAGGCGACCCCCTTGCCGCTCTTTCAGAGGGCGATTTTTGGCTCCAGGGGCTGCTTGCAAAACGATTGGGAGGGTGGCCTGGTTTTTTTTGCAAGTGGTCCTCTTGCCGCCTCGCGCGATTTTATACCATGCTAGGCATTTTTGCAGGCGGTCCCCTTGCCGCCCTCGCAGAGGACGATTTTATACCGTCCAGGACATTTTTATACCCCCCTCAAATAAAATATTGAAATCTCCATTTAGAAAAATAGGTAACTCATCATTTCAAATATGAAAGTAGGTAACTCATCGTTTAAAATTTCAATGATTTGTTTTTTTTAAATCATGTACACAATTGATGGTAGATTTTACGAAAATGTAAGGAATACAACGCATCGGGGCGTCAAAGGAATTTTGCAAATCGAAACGATACAATCCCATTAATTTATAATTCGTGCCGCATACAACAACACACTATCATAATTAAACATTATTATTATAAGATAGGTAAGAAGTGCCATGGATACATGATACAAATTTGTCGGTCTCGACAAATCGAGCCTGAGCTTATCTACCGACCACTTCTACGTTGTTCAACGTATATTGTATTTTCATGCTCCTTCAATCGCTGGTTCTCTAGTTATGTTCCAGACTCAGTTATCCTTTGGCCACGATATGTTGGATTGACATTGTCGATCCACAAGGAACCCGCACCTCCTTGGATTAGCCTAAGAAATAAACGTAGTTAGTCAGCTAGGGTAGTAATGTTATGCGGATGCTAACGAAATTGGAAAATATAAGACGTACAACGAAGTTGTTATCTACGTTGGGGCAGATAAAATATCTCCTGCCAAATGTTTGTTATGCAAAGGAGGTAGTCACCTGGCAGCGATCTCTACAATCACACTTTGGACGCTCCGACCATTTAGGTAAACCTAATGGATTGCGCCTCCAATCTATGCTTGCAATTTGTACCCGATGTTCATACTCCATCCATGCTTAAATGAATTGTGTGGTCGTCTTAGGTTGCATTATGGTTTGAATGATGGAAGTAACTCTCATCGTATCGATCCACTATACGAATTGACATTTTCTTACATCCTCTTATTTGTACAATTTTATTAGGAGAGTTAAGTGTATGAAAGTAGTGATTATTGGTACCGGAAAAAAGGATACTTACGACGAAATCGTCGTCGACAATGTTAGGACACACGAAGCATTTTTGTCCTCGAGTTCGTTGTCTTACGGACCTTATCACCTGACAACGGTCACCACAACGACACCCTGGATGTTCTCGCCATGTGGGGAGTCCCAGGGATTTACCTGCCATTCTAAAGCTTCTGCGGCAATTCGTCGTTCATGTTCATCCTTCCGCCTAAGGTAGTCCGATCTTGTTTCACTACGTGAATATAGACAAGTTCCATCATTTTGTGGGTTCTCCATATCTACCCACTCAATGAAGTTGCACATTGAACGATATGTCTGCGTAAGATGTTATGATGATATTAAGATGTTATGATGTATTGAGTATAGTTAATTTAACTTGGAACAAATAAATCATACCTGATCAATGTTTGGGCATTGGAAGAATCTCCTGCCTCGAGTTTCTACCATGAGGGATGTCTTAAGTATGCATTCATCCCCACAAGCGCACAATGGACGGTCACACCATGGTGGAAACCAACCGGCGAAAGGATCGCTTCGCCAGTTGAGACGCTCAAGAAATGGAGCTTCCATTCTCTCTAGATGTGTGGGAATATGAAAGATGATATGAAGAGCTTGTATTCGGCTTCTCTATTTTATAGTGGAGCAATTGTTTCCACGATATGTGACAACACGAGCACGCGCGAGCAGGATTCACTTTATCTGAGAAAGCAGCGCCGAAAGTTGATCGTCACAACTCGAACTGGCAGTGTGTCCGTGTATTGTGGTTTACTGTGCGACCTAATGGACCCAATCCTCACGCGCCGAAAGTTTGTTGTCATATGCATAAGTAGTTGTAGCAACGTAGGGACGACATGAACGAAATATCAATGAGTAAAGACAATGGTACTTTACTAGTAACGGCAAAAGTAGTCACCTTCCACAGAAATATAAACCAAAAAAACAGTACACGCAAGATTCGAAGAGGTGGACCACTACTGCCGAGCCCTCTTACCCCTGCCCCCTCTACCCTGGGCCCTAACATGTGGGAGTACGTCAGACGGTCCGGTGGCACGGCACGGCCTGCCCGTCCCTCCCGTATCGGTGTGGCCATTGGCTGCTCCTGGGTCTGAGGTGGTGGAGCTCCGCCAAGTTGTGAGGGGCCAAGTATCTCCTGGTCTGGCGAGCCCACCAAGTCGTCATCGTAGAAATGGTCACTAGGACCAGCATCACCCGCGTGTGAGGAAGAGGCTCCTACACCAAAGATCCTCGCTTGATACCCCGTTGGAGAAAGAACATAAGGTTCATCGAGGTAAATAATACTTGTACAAGGAGTACAATTAACGCAAGTAACGTATGACGCATGCTCACCTAGAGGGACTCGCGACTGCATGTCTGGACGAGAGATCGACGCTCAGTGTGAGGAAGTGTTGGCTCCGATAAAGGCGCCTGAAGGCAGAGAGAGACCTGTGAGCCATGCATTTCGTTATGACGTGGTCATTTTACCGAGAATAAATCAGACATTATGGAACTAACCTCTGGGCGGAGCACTACCCTAAGAAGTCGCTGTTGTAGGTCGCACAACTCCGAGCGTAGGGGCGCGTGGACGTGGTGGAGCTGGACCAGGTGGAGGTACCACGTCCATGGCGCTGTGACAAGAGAAGACACGCATGACAGCGCGCATCTTGGACTGCATCCGATCGAACGTTAGCCTCTGCTCAGCATCACTCAAGTGTAAGCCAGCGTCCAACCTGACTATCACCGAGTTAATGTCGGCATTGACAACTCGTGCGATGTCAGGCTATTCGAGACATATGTAAGCATGTTAGTACCAATCGGAGAAAAAGAATGAAAGAAATTAGTAGTCGTTCAACGTATCGCCATGAAGTAGTCTCGGTCACAATGCGTGGGTACGCGTCCGTGACAGCGGGAAGGTGCAGCAGTGGGGCAGTTGGAGTGAAGGTCACACGGGCATGAGTGCGAGGTAAGTACCAACGGAGGTAGTCATGGTAGTTGTCCTCTATGTGTGGCCAAAGCTCGTCGATCACCTGCTCTGGAGCTAACACCTAGTCGTCCACGTATTGTTGTATGAGTGGTGTCCATAGTGTGCCGGCTTGCTGTCCCCGGCGAGTCAACCTGTCCAGGGCGCAAACCTAGAGAGCTCGATTGAAGGAAGTAAAATCATATTTGTAATTTGAACATGTTGTACTCACGAGTGGTCTCCAGGGAGAATGGTAGGGTCCATATCTCCGGGAAAAACCTGCCTCAAGCCGAACTGCCTCATCACGCGTTGCGGGCAGTGAGGCTCGACGAAGATGTCGAACACCAATGGCATCGTCGTGAGCCAGTACGCCGTGTCACGTGTGCACAAGGACGAAAGTCCTAGTGGTGCTCTCGCTACGATGGCCTGCTCCATGTATGGCTCCCAGACAGCGTCGTTGGCCTGGAGACGGTCGAACTCGAACACGAAGTCTGGGTACCCCCGTCTCACATGCATGTGGGCGTAACAGCGCTGCGACATAAAAAAATGGTACACATGTAATGGCATGTTATGAACGAGCGATAAGGAAAATGAACAGTGACATGTATATTGTTTTTACATGCCCCACGTCGACACCAGTATGACCCCATCGTGGGGCCATCCTCTGGTCACTCTGCGCTGCGACCTATCCCATAGGGTGTGTGGTCCACCACAGGCCGTCCTATCATGAACCTCTCAGCTGCCCAAAGCTAAAGGAGCAGAGGGTAGCCAGCGAAGACCGCTCCCGCATCGGTCTTCGTGCATGCCTCACAGAGGGCACGGTAAGTAGCTGCTAGCACTTCAGACCCACAGCTCCACTATGGCACGTTGCCTGGCTCGGCATCCGCGATGGCCCGTGAGTAGTGGATCAACCCCTTGTCCACAACGTGCCCTTCAGTGCTGGTGAACATCACCCAGCCGAACAACCAGAGCAAGTACACCTCTAGGGCGTGGCGAACCGAGTACTCATCAACGTTCGGGTGGAGCTGGTCAGCCTGCAATTAATAACCAAAGATAAGTACACATGAATAAACTCGTGCAAAATAAGTTGAATCCGTTCCTACAGTTAACTTACAATGAATTGAAGCAACCACGCCTTGGTAGGCCCGGCAGTAGTGTACGGGTGTAGGGCAGCGAACGGTGGGAGACCTGGAAGGCGCACCACGTGCGAGAAGCGCTATGTGATAGCCTTCTTCCATCCAGCAGCACCATCTACGGGACCAATTGCATCTCCTAGAAGAGGTAGTCTGAGAAGGTACGACACGTCCTGCAACGTCGATGCCATCTCCCCACAGGGAAGATGGAACGTGTGCGTCTCAGGCCTCCAGCGATCTGTCAGAGTGGCAAGAAGTGACCGGTCTGCATCCCACCGCTTCACCGGGTCTCTCTCATCTGCCCCTGCCTCAACAAGCCTACAAAGCGTAGGAGGCCTACCTCACGCAACCTGCAGAATGTAAGGTCAAAACATTAGTAAAGACAAATTAGAGTCGAGTCAAACGTGCTCACTAAAAATAGAAAAAAGATATACCACGTAACGTGCCTCGGGTCGACACGCAACAACTGACACGAAGGACGTGGATGGAAGGTGCCAAGCTGCGCACCCTGGAATGCTGACAGGTACGATCGATGGTTCCTATCAATGCCACGGTTGAAGAGCTCAGGTGTGTCGTCCGCCATACCTGCATGCAAAATAAGAATTAGACCGCTGCTAGTGAAGAACGGTTAAAATAAATAGTACATCAACATAGTTAAGAACAGTACAAATTTTAATGACACATGCTATGGAGATTACAACAACAAAGTTAACAACATTACAATGCAATATCAAATTGTTCGCAATACAATACCAAACTACATCATGGTTCATAAACCATGTGATTCCAATGACATTCATTGAAATTACAGGATATGACTACTTAGTACGACAACATTATGATAAATACCGAATTGTAAGCAATAGAATACCAGTCTACTACATGGTTTACAAACAATATTAGGCCATTGCATCGCCAACCACACGAGGATGCCTGGGACGTGCTCGCCTGGTTGTTGTTCCTTCCCCAGGTGGTTGCCTTCCATCACTTGCCTCTCCAGACGGACCAACATCCATGACGTTAGGACATTCCGCGGTCTTCGGGCATTTGTTGTAAGTATGGCCACGCTGGTCGCACTTGCTACAACGTAGAGTCCTACCATCTGCTTCGGACTCATCCATGTCATTTCTGATGTGTCTTGTCTGACGCCAGCCCTTTTTCACCCTTAACTTGGATGGATCTGGAATGTAAAAAACTTGGGGCCTCAAAGTTGTGTAAGATCCTGAGATCCCGAACCCATGTATCTCCTCACTCCATGTATGAAAGATTGCTTCTTTCCTGAAATAATGTGACACGTCCACATCGGGAAGTATGCCACAATCACCAGCTGCTACAAGTACGTGAGAGCAAGGCAGATGTCAAAGCTTAGGCTTCATACAGCTGCAATTGCATCCGACATCCGTCTTAAGGACATATTCCTGCAGGGCTTGCTTGCAGTAGATACCACGCCTACTCCTATCAACACACATCACTTCATACAGATGAACTTTGGTGCCTTGAGAAACAACTCTATGCCTCTGTGCCTTAGCTATTTTATCTTCCATGTACTTAGTCACTATGCTGCCAAATATTATGTTATCTGCCATTGAGAGACAAATTTTCTTGTATCGATCCCTGAAGTAAGCCTGTGTGTCGTGAAGGATAAATTCGACAATACCAACCAATGGGAGTCCTCGCACTCCTCGCATTACCCAGCTATAAACCTCGGCCAGATTAGTTGTCATTATGCCATATCGAGAACCATCGGTGTCAAACAACAGAGACCACATCTCCTTTGGTTCATTCTCAATCCAATGAGTAAAATTTCGGATAGATGATGCCGATCTCCTTCTCATTGTGGGTGGGTCGTCATATAGTGGACCAAGAGATACTGGAGGCTCGTCACCTTCAGCTTGTGGCCGGCGAGACTGCTCGTCTGTTTGCTTCGTTGTCAACTCATCCAACCTTCTCCACAACTCATTATATTTCTTCTCTTGATTCTGTGCACAGCGCCTCTTGAAAAGATCCATCAAATGCTTGTTCTTGAATTACTTGTAGAAATTATCACCCATGTGGCGCATGCACCACCTACTCCGAACATCAGGTCACCTAGCTGGAAGTCCTTTCTCATCCCACCTGTTCTGCAAGTAGTCAATAGCCTGCAATATGGCCGCATGATGATCATGTATAAGGAAAACATTGGGCCTCACATGCACTACTACGATGTGCACTCTCTCGAGGAACCAGTACCAGCTTTCAGTGTTCTCGCTCTCTACAAATACAAAAGCCATAGATAACACCTGATTATTCCCATCAGCTCCAATCGCTGTCAATATCTGATCTATGCATTTACCGATCAAAAATGTTCCATCTATGCATAGTACAGGATGACAGTGCATAAAAGCATTGATACAAGCACCCAATGAGAAAAAGGCTCTTTGCAGCACGCTCTTGGTAGGATCATCAGCCAATTGAAATGTATGCATGTCATAGTATTACTATTCCTCTGGACAATGCTGGCTAATAGACGAGGCTATCACAGGATGCTTTAAATGTGTCATACCTCATCTCTAAAATCTTTTGTTTGGCTCTCCAGGCCTTCACATAGCTTTTGGTGTACTTGAATTTGTCTTCAATGTGGCTAATAATTAATCTTGGTTCAAAGCCATTGTTGCAGACAACGTCGCTATATATCTCACTTGCAACAAAAGCTGAAGTGATGTTGCGATGATATTTCTCCACCCTTCTAAGTGGCACTGGTGCTCGATCGATCACAATGCTAACTTTCCAATAATCATTTCATTTACCGTTATATGCATAAACACGCCATGGACAATCTTCCCTCATGCACCTCACTTCGTACACATAATTAGTTGACTTGATCACCCTAGACTCTCTCTGCATGAGACTCCCTAATGCTTCACCGGCTCCTTCATGTCCTCCTTATAAGCATACCTAGCACCCTGAATTACCTCATTCTCCTTGTATTTCCAGGGTACATGATGCCCCTCTGAGATAACAAGTCCCGAGAAATCCTCGTTTGTCCAATCAGTGGGCATTACATCATCTTCCTTATCGAATGATATGTCGCCCTCCGCTTGTTCGTTATCCGAATCTTTCCTCTCCATTTCATCAACGATTGTGCGGACTCTCTCCTCCTCACGCCCATGGGCTGCACCACCCTTGTTTGATTTTTCTCATTTTCCATTGATGGTCCAACACAATCCCCCACATGGCTTGGACCCACAACATCTTCGGTTTGCATTGCAATATTTCTATCTTTTTCATGCACCGACACAAAAATAACAAGGGGCCATGACCGTTCAAATGCCATCTCCACATACCGGCTCCAAGCATAAGTATTATCCATCGGCATTAGTTCCCAAAAATAACCTTTCGTTGCATGGCTCACTACAACAAATACTGACATTGTGTTCACTTCTGTGTCTATTCTAAATCCTCGCATCAACCAACTATAAATTGACTGAAATGTTCTCTCGGCAGGCCTATCGATGCCCTTCGATGTCATTCTAAAATCTGACAGATCAATATCATCTGGACCAAACCTAATGTTGCCTTCACCGTTAACTAACTGAAATATGACCTTACTTGCCATTATGCCTGATAAAAAAATTGGTTAACTAAGTTCATATCATATTAACCAGATCTAATGACGCATTCATCAATATGTTGTCTGTCCTAAGTTAAAGCTTCTAGAAATATGTTGTATAGGGTGCGTGCTCCAGATCTACCATCTAACTAAAATATATTGTTGTCCTAAGTCTCAATTTCTATAAATATGTCGTATGTCCTTGTTCTTAAAATATAGAAATATATTGTGTGCTCCAGATCTACTCAAATATATGGTAATAAAACTAAAATGCTACAAAAATTACAAACACAATACGATATAATGTATTTACCTACGATGGAGTCAACAAGCGGTAGGGCTTCGCCGCTCCTTTTCTCCCCTCACTCCCCCTCTTTCTTTTTTTTTGGATTTTAAGAGAGTATAATGAAAAATCGGAGAGGGAGAAGGCCTTTATAGCCGAAGGCCATAAAATCGTCCTCCCAGAGGGCAGCAAGAGGGCCACCTGCAAAATGCCAGGCCAGAAAAATCGCCTTCCCGAGGCTGCCAGAAAAATAGCCAAGCCGTCCTCGCCGTCCTTGTGTAGGCGACCCCTGCACGGTGAAAAAGACGCTCTTTGCGAGGGCGGCAAAGGAGCCGCCTGCAAAAGACCCTCTCTCGGTGACCGGTCATTAGGCGAGGGCCAACGGCGTCGGATAAATCGTTCTCGGGAGGACGATTTTTAAACCCGCCCTCCCAAAGGGCAATGGACCACTACTTCTATAAATTTTTCAAATACAAAATTATTTTTGTAAATATTTTAATAAATAAAATTAAAAATAAAAAAATTCCTGAAAATTTTACCCGGTCTGGTAACCCACAGCGCAAAAAACAGGTTGGTCTTTTGGGCCATTATTAGATGTGATTTCTATCTATTCTTTTTTTTTTGCTGGGGTAGGCCAGTAGCGCGACGGTGATGACCGCTGGAGCTTGGCCTTTTTTCCCATGGTACATCGATCAGTGAGCTCACCACCGTCACACCGTTCTGATCTGGTCGGCGACAAGCTCGTGGCTGCCGGACAAGCTCAAGGAGTTGCGATGGTCGAGAGGGATTTCACGGCGAGCAAAGGTCGGCTAGACGGCGAGCGACAGTGTGACATTGGTAAGAGCGTAAGTTAGCTCACAAACCCACTTAAAAATTAAATAAATGGATAATCCTTACACCTTTAGACCTAATTCGGTTAATCCCTTTCACAAAAGGATCGAGGAGATTTGAAGGTGATTTATTTTACTTTTATTATGACGTAAAATTATTTCTCCTTAGTCCCCTCTAATCTCTTTCGTTTAAAAATTAAAAAAAACAAGCCCTTAAAGTGTGTTTAGGAGGAGGGGTGTCCTTAAAATGTGTTTAGGAGGAGGGGTTTGAGAACCCCTTCTCTCCGACATGTAAAATAAAACACTCGTTAACACATAATTAATTAAGTATTAATTATTTTTTAAAAAAACACTAATATGATTTTAAAAATAACTTTTTTATAGAAATTATTTTAAAAAAATAATATTTAGCAGTTTAGAAAATGTGTGTATAAAAAAGATTGATGTGAGGTTGAAAACATTGACTTAATCACACAACCTTAGACATTGGGGCTTCATCCTTCGCATAGTGTTCTTCCGATTTTCCCTGTGATTTTTGGGTCATGTGACCTAGGCAGAGCGTTCGTGCAGGGGCGGCCGGTTAACAAGCTTTCGTGAGACCGATCGAGCTGCTCGCGTAGAGCCGTGGTGCGATGTAAGGTCCAGGCTTTCCTTTCTCTGCTCATGTCACGTTTTCCTTGTTTCTGCCTTGTCTGCATTTATTGGATCGTTGGATGTTGGCGCTCTATCCAGAACTTGTTCGTCTTGACATTTGGTTATTTTAATTAGGAAGAGGTTATTGGCCATCAAATTATCATAATTGCCTTGTCTGCATTTATTGGACCGTTGGATGTTGGCGCTCTATCCATTCGTCTTGACATTGTGTGGCGCGTGTGGCGCGTCGCACAGTCTCATCCCGTGTAGTATGATGAATCTTTAATTTTAAAAAATCCGAACCGTTTAAATTGTTCAACCCAAATTTTATATTTTTAAAAAAAATTTACTATTTTAACGGATAAGTCAAAGATGTAATAAAATAGATACTTCATAAATCGTTGGATTAATGCATCTTTGACCTATCCGATAAAATAGTAAAAAATTTTAAAAAATATAAAATTTGATCTATAAGTTGATATTAATATGTAAAATAATTTAAACCGTTCAAATTTTTAATTTGAGTTTTTAATTAAAGATTCGATCATGTCAAACGAAATGAGGGCTGTGCGATGTGAGTATATATATACCGGATGGTCCACCCGTAAGCTTCTGTCCCCTAGTGATCCCTGGTTTCCATGACCACTGCACCCACGACACTGCTCAACCGTAATCACCGTTGTTGGCACAGATGAGGCTAGCTTCGTGGCACTCTACTTACTGAGTTGTCTTCCATGGCTAGTGTTGTTTGCAAGGGCTGAGGTAGGAATTTATCAACACTAAGGCTCAACTATTTTTGGTTATAAATTTTTTGTTGAAATTCTAGCTAAAATCTAGTGTTTTCCTATTGATTTTTTCCCATGCGGGGGCTTAAGACTAAGCTCCACCCCTGGCCATCCACCTTTATATATATATATATATATATATATATATATATATATATATATATATATATATGAAGTTCTTAACTTGGTGTTTGTCAAACATAATTTGCAAGCTAACAACCATCTAGACTATCTAGCCTTAGAAGATATCACTGGATTTTTTTATACGAGATATCATAGAGATGCCACGATGGGACTGCAGTCTGTAAATGGAAGCCCATGTCTTTGTTGTAGGAGTTAGTCGTCTATTTGTGCGACTCAAGTATAATATTTGTAATATTTGTGTAACTTGATATTTTGTGCCCTTTGAAAATATTGGGGCTTGTGCAAGTCTACTATAAAATTTGTATTGCATATTTTGGGATTTTTCTGTTTTGTTACACACGGCTAGTATCTTTCTTGATTAGTTGTTTTACTTTATGTATTTTTTCGTTAACATTTTCTATTCAACCACCTGCAACAGGCAGCTCAATAGTTATGCTTTTCTGTCATAGGTCAAATTACAATTCGTTGTACAAAATGGACTTAAATTTGCTATATGTAATTTTTTGCACTCCTCACTTGTCGTAGTTGCCATTTCAAATACGTTCAAGTTTGGTTATAAACCTGTGCATCTTCAATTACATATTTGTGCAACCACTAATATGCTTTTTCTGAAGATTTATCTTGCAATCTAAGACAAAAATGACTATTTATCATCAAAATGGAATGCTTCTATGCAAATTTGCACAGCTTACACGTTGTAGTTGCCGTTTTTAAAACATATGTGCAACTTCAATTATAAATTGTGCAACTATTGATTTGCTGCACGTCAGGGTTTGGCAAAAGCAAAACAATAGGGTGAGGTGTGCTTCGGCTGTCCTCTATGGTTCAGGTTGGGGAGAAGCTAGTATTGTTTTTGAGAACTATTGTTTCATCTGTTAACCTAACTTGTTCTTATTTTACATTCCACAGAGAGAAACTTGTATGTGACAAACTATTTTTAGTTTGCCATTTTGAAATTTTTTTCTAACATGTATTGTCATAGTTTTTAATTTCTGGGTTTTGGAATGTGTGTGATATTTTCTCTGAGTGTGTGTGCTGATCGGTGGTGGTGATTGCAGTGCAAGCTCTGATTGTGATCAATAACCTGCCCAAGGACCCCTATGGCGTGCTCAAGAGCTGGGACCATAAATCCGTTGATCCATGCAGCTAGGCCACGATCACCTGCTCGCCAGAGTCCCTTTTCGTGTGCATTTTATCTCAAAAAACGGTTGATTTCGTGTGAAGAACAGTTCTTGAAGACTTGCTTCTGTGTATGCTGTACGTTTTCTTTTCAGAAATGTTTCATTTTCTTGAGATTGTTTCGAGTGTATAATTGTAAGATTGCATCATCTGTATTAGTAGTCTCCATAGGCTTGTTAAAGTGTAGTAAGCTATAAAATTAAACTACCAGTTTACATTTTGATTCTATATGTCTTAGACGGAAAAAAGTACATATTTGACCATCCAACTATTGCCGAAGTTTAATTTTGGTCATCCAATTGTAAAACCGGGTATTGGACACCCTGAACTATGCAAACTGGTTTTGTTCGGAGCGACCAGGCGGTTTTAACTGTTTCCGTCACACATGGCAGCTAGGGCTGAGTCAGCACGTGCTGACTCAGCAGTCACCGTTACCCCTCTTTCACGTTCTGTTCGCGCGCGCTCTCTCACACACACTCTGTTCTCCCACACATCCTCCCTCTCGAAAGCGATGGCGACCGAAGTAGGCGGCTGGCGGCGGCGTCGTCCAGATCTACGGCGGGTTTGCTGAAATCGAAGAGGCCCTCGAGAAAATAAACGATGGCGCGGAGGAAATCGGTAGCGGCGCGCAAGGGGGCAGGAGCAGGTGGCTGCGGTGCTTGAGATTGCGCCGCAACAGTGGATAGTAAGGTATGAACCCTAGCTCATTAAGAACGCAAGCTCAATAGGTGTATCTGTTCTATAGATGATGTGTTGAAGAAAGTTTTTGATTTGTTGTCCTTCTTAATTTTGTAGTCATGGATCCACTAGATATGTTGACTATTAGGTTTCATTACAATGGGGAATTTGTTAGAGGTAGTAGGAGGTTAGAATATGTTGGTGAATCTGAGGGTTTGAGTTGGGTTGAGCGAGACAAAGTCTCTCTGCCAGAGATAAAGGGTCATCTAGCTAACCATTGTATTGTGGAGCCTGGAGCATTGATGCACTGGTTATGTCCTGGAGCAGAACTAGTAGATGGGTTGAGGGTGTTAGTAGATGACACATCTTGTTTGACAATGTCCAATTATATAGTTGATGGTGGAGTAGTGGATATATATGTTGAAAATCCAGTAGTTATTCAATCTAGTGGCAGTGACTATGAGGATGAGATGGAAGTTGACTGTAATCAGGATTCAGAAGAGGATTCTGATGCTAAGATGGATGTAGTTGGTACTGCACACTCCATTGTAGTGAGGGAAAACAATGAGAACAGGGAAAATATAAAAAATATTGAGAAGGACAAGGGCAAAGCAGTGTTAGTTGCAGGTCAAGAGGATGATTCTAGTGACAGTGAAATTTTACCAGGAGATGAAAGTTCATCTGAAGAGGATGAGGAAGCTGAAAAGATAAACAGAAACTTTAGGAGTTTCAAGTTGTGTACAATGAGAAGACCAAATGACAATGAGAATGATGGTTGTTGTACACCCTATGCTGACAGCAGTGAAGATGAAGCTAATAGTGATGATTTCAGTGATAGTGAGGATGTGACTCTTAAGACTAGTCAGTATAGTAGATTTAGTAGAAAGGACCCAATACCAAATTTGAGTTGGGAATGAAATTCTCTGGCAAGGATCAGTTTAAGAAAGCAGTTGTAAACTATGGCTTGGCTGAGAGGAAATTCATGAAGTTTGTGAAAAATGAGGCCAAGAGGATGATAGCTAAATGTGAGTGGGCCACCTGCCCTTGGAGGTGTTTATTGTCAACTAACTCAAAGACAAATAGTTGGCAAATTGCTTCATTCAATAGTGTTCATACCTGCCCTCCAAGAAGAGATAACAAAATGGTAACTGCAAGTAGGGTGGCTGAAAAGTATGAGAATTTCATACTGGCCAATCCAACCTGGAAGCTACAAGCTATGATGTCAACAATCCAGGAGGAGATGTTTACAAATGTCAGCATGTCCAAGCTGAAAAGAGCTAAGTCCATTGTGATGCAGAAGGCCCTGGATGCAACCAAGGGGCAGTATCAAATGTTGTATAGGTATCAGCTTGAGATCTTGAGAAGTAATCCTGGGAGCACAGTCATAGTTGTGAAGCAACCAAATATGAAGCCACCAGTGTTCCAAAGAATATACATATGCCTAGATGCATTGAAGAAGGGGTTCATGGCTGGTTGCAGGAAGGTGGTTGGTTTGGATGGATGTTTTTTCAAAGGAGCAACTAATGGGGAGCTGCTATGTGCTTTAGGAAGGGATGCCAATAATCAGATGTACCAAATTGCTTGGGCAATAGTTGAGAGGGAGACAAATGATTCATGGGACTGGTTTTGTGACTTGTTATGCAGAGACATAGGAGTTGGAGATGGGTCTGACTAGGTTTTCATCTCAGATCAGCAAAAGGTGAGGTTTTTAGTACATTGTTCCTTCTGTTCTTTTACAAATGCATTATGTGACTTATGTTCATGGTTTCAAGGAATACTTGCTGCCGTTGAGAAGTGGGCTCCCTTTGCTGAGCACAGGAATTGTGCAAGGCATATATATGCCAACTGGAGGAAGAGGTACAAGAACAAAGAGTGGCAGAAGCTATTTTGGAATTGTGCCAAGGCATCTTCACCAAGTCTTTTCAACCTCAGCAAGGCCAAATTGGCACAGGTAACAGCTGAAGGTGCACAAGCACTGATGAATACAGATCCATGCCACTGGAGTAGGGCTTGGTTCAGGATAGGGTTTTGTTGTGACAGTGTAGATAATAACATGTGTGAATCATTCAATAAGTGGATAATTGATGCTAGGTTTTTCCCAATTCTAACAATGCTAGAGGCAATTAGAAGAAAGGTCATGGTGAGGATACAGGAAAACATAGCTAAGGCTGAGAGATGGACTGTGTCATCTGCCCAAATATTATAAAAAAATGAATGCTATTATAACTTTGTCAGGATTTTGCCATGCAATTGCAAATGGGGATCATAAGTTTGAAGTGACACATATGAACAATAGGTTCACAGTTGATATTGCTAGAATGGAGTGTTCCTGTAGATATTGGCAGCTTAGTGGATTACCATGTGCTCATGCAATTTCTAGCATCTACTTTAGTAGCAAGAACCTAGAAAACTACATTGCTAGTTGCTATTATGTCTCAGAATTCAAGAAGACCTATTCTTTCTGTTTGATACCATTGGATGGACCTAGTTGTTGGCCAGAGAGTGATCAACCTAGCCTTAGAGCTCCTTCTTATGTGAAAATGTCTGGTAGGCCTAAGAAAGAAAGGAGAAGGGAACCAACTGAAGGCCCAAAAGCTACAAGAATCTCAAAAGTAGGTACTGTGATCAGATGCAGAATTTGTAAAGCAATTGGCCATAACAGGTCCACTTGTGCCAAAAGAAATGGGCAGGGTACTTCTGCATGAGGGGCTCAATCTTGATCAGTACCAGCAACTGAAAGTGTAAGTCCATAAGCAGGAGCAGGACCATCCACTGGATATGCAAGTGCACAAGCAGTATCAAGAGAAAGCATCAGGCCATCTAAGAGGAGAAGATTGTCTACTGACATGTCTCAACATAATGCATCTTCAATTCCCAATGTAAGGCTTCTCATAACATTTGCATCATGCCTACTTTACTTCAATAAACTTCACATTTACTTTCTAATATTTTCAGGACAACTTGATTAGGGCCACTGCCACTGCAAATGTCAATGTTCAAGGACCTGCACACGTGAACTTAAATGCAAATGTGCCAATGTCCTAGGCAGGATCAAGTGTGACAATCAATATTTCTTCTGGTAAAGCTTTTGCCAAGGTTAGTGCCCAGGAGCCCAAGAGAGAAAAGCTACAAGTGAGGAGGAAAGCAGCAGGTGCAAGCACCAGCAACAACATCCTGCTTCTGAAGGGCCTTGGAGACAACTAGATTTGAAAAATGTGTTATGTGTATCCAGCAACTTCTATGTGTGTCACTTTGTAATGTGCTTCAGCAACCCTTCTATATCCTGTCAGTTTTTAAGTAGTTTCTAAGTTCTCTGTGTTTGAGAACCATTGCCAATGTCTGTCAGTTTGAGAACCATTGAACTTGCTACTGTAATGTGCTTTGAACTATACATCTGTCTATGGTGAAGTTGCTGTTATGAATGAAGCAGGCAGTGTTGCCATTTTGCCTTGAGTGCTTGAATGTAATGGAAAGTTGCAAATTTGATGCTAGTGCTGGAATGAAATGGAAAATATGCCTTGATTGCTGGAATGGAAAATGTGTCTTGACATGATAAAAAATGACATGATCAGATTTCATTGCACATTTTCATTACAAATTTTGTTGCACATTTTCATTCATTATATGGTTCTGTAATAACATAAAAAATGTCCATGTCCATTGCACAAAGCACAAGTTCCACATTTCACAAACTTGTAGTACTGTCATAACATCACAAATGCCCATTTCCATTGCAAACAGCACAAGTTCCACATTTCACAAACTTGCATTTAGTAGATATAGTACTGTAATGACATCAAAAATGCATTTCACAAACCCAATTACATCACCCAACACACTACATTCTTCACTACATTACTACATTTTTATCCACCAAATCGTCAGAACTAAAACGGCTAATGCAAGCAATCACTTCTGGAAATTAAGTTGTTTCTCCAATCGTGCTAGTCTTCCTCTCAACTCTTCTTCAACTGGCCGATCCCCATTCCAATCCACATGAGCTGCATCATCATCCACCCGCTTAGCATCGGTTCTCCCTCCTCGGCTCCCTAACCACATCGCGCAAGTCCACGAGCAACTCCCGCACGAATGTCGACGGCAATGGATCCACCCACATCCAAAAATCACATCCTCCAAGTGCCGACCTAAATGAAAGGGGTAGAAATTGATAAAAAACAGGGGATGGTTCAAATAAAAAAACCGGGTTCATCATACGAAATCAATCAAATCAAACATCAATCAAAATCCAAAACTCACTCTTCCATTGGCACACTTCATGAACCGTCGCCCTGGATTTTCATCACTCCATGACACAAGCTGAAGAGCCTTGCTCCCGCACTTGCAGGCCACCGCCGGCCAGTAATCCAGGGGCCCTTCCCGATAGGGGATGGGGGCCGAGCTTGGAACAACACCACGAGCCCTCGTCCACGTCCTCCCACTGCTCGATGTTGCCGAGATCGCCATGGCCACTGACGACTTCCAAACCCTAACCCTAGCGCCGCCGCTGAGAGGACGAAGCACGAGAGAGAGAACAGAGCGTGAGCGAGAGAGTGACTGAGAAGCGTGGGTTTGTAACGGTGACTGCTGAGTCAGCACGTGCTGACTCAGCCTAGCTGCCACATGTGATCGAAAACAGTGAAAACCGCCTGGCCGCTCTGAACAAAACCGGTTTGCATAGTTCAGGGTGTCCAATACCCGGTTTTACAATTGAATGGCCAAAATTAAACTTCAGCAATAGTTGGATGGTCAAATATGGACTTTTTCCGTATTAGACGTGGTACACTTATCTCTTATAAAGAATCTAGTGATAATGACGGTGAATGTGTCATCCCTAGAATTGGTGAGATCTTCTAAGGCCAGATAAATGAAGTATCTTTTGTGCATAAGACCAGATAATGAAGTATCTTTTGTGCATGTGGCTTGGTATTTTTGGTTGGATATTTGCTTTCAAATTCTATGTTTTTTCTAAGAAATATATATTTCATGTCAAAAAATTATGATATATATTTTATAATTAGTTGTTTTGCTAGTAACTTTTGAATATGCTAATGGCTTGATGGGCAAAGTAGAAGATTTTTCTATTTTTAATTTTATTTATTAAAATATTTAAAAATAATTTTTGATTTGAAAATTTTACAAAACTAGTCGCCCATCGCTCTCGGGTAGGGTGATTTTTAAAAATCGTTCTCTCATAGGGCAATTTATCCGATGTGGCAGACGGTCATTGGCCATCGTCTAATGACGGGTATCGAAGAAGGGGCATTTTGCAAGTGTCCCTCTTGTCGCCATACGGACGAGATATTTTTCACTGTGCGGGAGGTTGCCTGCAAAAGTCATCCCACACAATAGAAAATAACCATATGTAAGGGCGGCAAGAGGGCATCGTAAAAAGCTACCGCCCTTTTGCGAGAGTCCTACGCCAAAAATTACGCTCTAAAAGAACAATTTTTGGCTATAAAGTGACACCTACAAATTTTCGCCGTCTTCAGTGCTCAGCCGTTAGACGAGGGTCAACGATCGTCTGCCATATCGGATAAATCGTCTTCTGAGAGAGCGATGGGCAACTAGTTTTGTAAATTTTTCAAATCGAAAATATTTTTTGTAAATATTTTAATAAATAAAATTTAAAATAAAAAAATTCCAAAGCAGAACACATGGCACACACACAAAGCTCAAACGCAGGATACAATCTCGGCCCAAAGTAACAACCAGCCCGAAAAACACAAAAGATGAAAACCAGTCCAACAATGCATCCGAAACCTGTCTACGTGGATAAGCAATGGGCCAAGAAGATGTTTTGCCTGTTTTTGCATCCTGGCGGGATCGGACGGTACAAAGGGACTGATCATGTCAAAATTATCCTTTTTAAAATTTGACAATCTAACATTTTATTAAGTTAGTAGCATTATCAAGTTTTGATGGAATAGTTAAAATATGATTTTTCCAAAATTCGTTAAGTATTATCAATATTTGATAACAAAGCAAATACATGTATGAATTAAATTGACACCAATCTAAATAGACCTAAAAAGATCAATTGACAATTTGGTTTTTTAGGCGACTAACTAATAGTCACTTCCTTATGAGGGGATTTGTTTTGGTTAAAATTACACTGTAATTATATAATTATATTGTAATTTTGATACGATTACATCATAACTTTCATGCAAATATTATAGATGCTGGCCTTAAAAGAATTAAATTTGAGTGAAACATGTTTACATGAATTCCTATATCTTTTTCATATGTATCAGTACGGCAGACTCCAACCTTCAAAAAAATATCATCAACAAACTCTAACATGCTAATCAACAATTGATTTGTGTAATCCAAGGGCTAGACATCTGACTCTTTTTTATCCAAAAATCTATTAACAGATTTATAGTTAATCCCGACCATGCTTTAGCTGCATGAAAGGCTGTTCGCAAGGAAACTAGTGCGTACTTCAGTCGGATAGAAGCACGGATCTTAAAACGGCTTGAAAACTAACTGCGATTAAAAAAATTATCACACAATTACAAATCAGATAATGGGAACATATTCCATAAAACCATCAAATAAATAAAAACCTGTGAAAATCAGACCTAAACTTTTTGCAAATAAATAAAAACATATGAAAATCAGGCCTAAACTTTTTGTAAATTTATAAAAAGAATTACTAAATATACGTGCAGTCATGACATAAGTTATCACAAATATCAAGTTCAAACTTAATTTTATTATAGAGTTCAAAAGACAAATTTCAAATAAATAATAACATAATATTATTTATTTGAAATTTATATTTTTATTTTTAAATTTGGTACGAATGTATTTTATGTCTATATCTATGTCTAATTTTTTTAATAAATTGTTTTTACGAGTTTTTATTTATTTGATGGTTTTCATTGGATATTTTTTTCTCCGATTCCGATAATATAATAGATAGATGCACGAATACATTAGTATTTTTTTAGACGTAGATGAATACGTTGTTGGTAACGTGAAAAGAGGGAAAAGCCTCCAACTCCAAGTGCTCATCAGTTAGAAAATCTATTATTGAATAGCAAAGGCCCATGATGTTCGGCCACCTGTCCATTCCCTGCAACAACTGAAGTACTGAACTGACCCCTTTCGCCCCTTCTTTGTGCTCATAAACTCCTGTAACATAGCTCAATGATGTTGAAGGTTTTCTGTCCTGTAAACTGCAAATTTCAAGAAACCAAGAGTATGACCATTCATTGCAATATTCAGAAACTCTATCTATGTTGTTGAAACGTCGCTACGATGAAAAAGAAAAAAACATTGTAAGAGCAAAAACATTCCAATGGAGTTCGAATATTACACATGAAAGTTCAAGATCTAGGATATGTGTATCACTGTTTATATGCAGTTGGGAAAGCACTAGCACTATGCCTACATAAAACATCACATCCCAACTGATATAAATCGACAGGTGAGACCTTTGCTTCCATGGAAGAGCATCAGGTCAGCAAAAAACAAATGACGCCACCTGCCATTTGTTAGCCAGCCTACCTCATCAACCATCCACAGGTCATTTCTCCCTCCATCCAACACACATTTTTGCGCATGCTGTCATCCCAAGCTTTCTCGTTTTCTTCCAATCACAGCCGCACACGTATTCATTTTTTAAGACAGTGGAATTTATTTTAGCTTTTGCTTCAGAAAAGCTACAGCCAATTATTACCGAGTTTGCCAGACGAATAACTATAAATTACAAAATTACAGCTTGATTCAAAATAAGACAACCATAAAAATATAAATCTCCCCCATCTATGGTTAATGAAAATATGCATAACCTACAGATGACTTTTAAGTTGTACGTAGTCTTTATTTTTTTTCCAAACCAGAAAAGCAAAATCTAGTAAATCAGCGCACACGGATAGCCGATGTAAACACGGTTCACAATGATCATCTTCAGCTCGTCACATCACAATCTCACAATTTTCTCAGGATTGGAATTGGCTCAAACACGGTCCAGCAAAAGTACGGCATAGTGACAGACTTCCCGCTGGGCGTACGTACGCTCTGAAGTCTGATCTGCAACTGAGAAGAATTAAATCAATGAAAAAAAAGCCTTGAAAGAAAAAAGCTACTACAACCTAATAGTTAAAATCAAGAACTCTTTGAAGCAAAGTGAGACGAGACGAGCTACTGAACCATCGGCAGAAGTGTGCAGAATTTGGTGAGCTACTAGTGTCATAGCGTGAGCGTGACAGTGTTAGGCTTTACCAGAAGTGATGAGCCATCCAGCCAGTGACCATATTATTCTCCTCAAACGTCCACCAAACACTGCAATTTAAGAACACGTAACCGATCGATCACAAGTACGCACAAATCCTTCAAAAAGCTGGCTGCCGGCATTTGATCATCGTCCACGGTGAGTCGGTGTGCCATAGCTATGAAGAAGCCGGGCGCCGGCGGCATGGCGCCTCTCCCTCCGTCTCCTCCGTCGTGCAAAGCCGGTGGCGGCAGCCCGAGGTCGTTGCTTTACGGCGGCAACGGCGGCGAGTGGAGCGTCGTGGTGCGGCGGAACGTCGTCAAGTCGTCGCTGCTGCTGCTGCTAGTGTTCTCCACCTTCGTCTTCTCCGTCCTGCACTCGTCACAGAGCTTCGTCCCGCCGCCGCCGGCAGCTGCTGCCGGCCCCGGCGAGGCGCTGACGCAGAGTAGTCACGACGTTGCCGGCGGTGACGGCCAAGGTGGTGGCGAACATGTCGCCGTCGCAGTCAGCAATGTGGCAGCTGAACAGAGCACGCCGGATGACACCTCGCTGCCGTCGATGAACTCATCGGCTGCAGCTGTCCCAACTCAAACAAGGCTGAACAACAACGAACAGATGATGCTGGTAGGTACATTTCATAGTGTTGACAGTATTGCAAAGCAGTAAATAATAATAAGCCACTGAAATCTTGAAAAATATTCTCTCATTTCTTGCATGTCAATAAGCCACTGAAATCTTGAAAAATATTCTCTCGTTTCTTGCACATCAGTACATCACGACTTATCGTATTTTTCGACGTGGGTGGTAAATAACATGAAGGAGTCTGGTTAATGGCAGGAGTGAACAACATGGAGGAGAAATGCGACATGTCGATGGGGAAGTGGGTGAGGGAGCCGAAGGGTCCGGTGTACACCAACATGACGTGCCCGACGTTGCCGGACTACAAGAACTGCCAGAAGCACGGCAAGGATCCTGGCCACCTCTACTGGCGGTGGCAGCCCGACGGCTGCGACCTGCCGCGCTTCTCGCCGGAGCGGTTCCTCGCCGCCGTCCGCGGCAAGCGCCTCGCCTTCATCGGCGACTCGCTGGCGCGCAACCAGATGGACTCCCTGCTCTGCCTCCTCTCTCAGGTATAGCATTACACCGGCTAGTCCCAAGGTCTTAGCAATGGCGGCTGCCACGATTGCAGTGAAGAAGAAATGGTTAATGGTCGTGTCGTGTTCATGGCTTCATGCAGGCCGAGACGCCGACGGAGGTGTACTGCGACGCGCACGACAAGTTCCAGACGTGGCGCTTCCCGGCGCACGAGTTCACGCTCATGGTGATGTGGACGGAGTTCTACGTGCACGCGGAGCCGGTGGTCGGCGCCGACGGCAAGCCGACGCCGTCGTTCGACATCCACCTCGACAGGCTGAGCGCCAACTGGACGCGCCGCCTGCCGGAGCTCGACTACGCGGTCATCTCCGGCGGCAACTGGTTCAACCGCCCAAACTACCTCTGGGAGGGCGGCCGCCGTGTCGGCTGCGTCAAGTGCAGCGTCGCCAACCTCACCGACGTCGGCGTCCCCTACGCCGTCCGCCGCGTGGTGCGCGCTGCCGTCGAGAGCATCGTGCGGTGCCGGGGCTGCAAGAGCGGCCTCGTCGCGTTCCTCCGGACCTTCTCGCCGGATCACTTCGAGCACGGCGCGTGGTTCAGCGGCGGCTACTGCAACAGGACGCGGCCGCTGGAGGAGGCCGAGGTGAGCCCCGACAGCGCCGCGTGGGAGCTGAGGAGGGTGCAGCGCGAGGAGGTGATGCGGGCGAGTGAGACGGCGGCGGCGGCGGCGGCGAGCGGGAGAGGGAGGAGGTTCGGGTTGCTGGACGTGACGAAGGCCATGATGCTGCGCGCCGACGGCCACCCCGGCGCGGCCATCGACAAGAGGTGGCAGAAGAACACCGTCAGCGACTGCCTCCACTGGTGCATGCCCGGCCCCATCGACATGTGGAACGAGATGCTGCTCCAGAGGCTCACCGAGATAACCACGCCGGACAAGGATGCTATCACATTTGAGGCACCGTGACTTGGTCACCGACATATAGGTCGGGGTCATCGACATATCACCGTAGATGACTGCGGTAAACGATGCACGCATTCGTGATGCCATAGGAAAAGTCTTCCTGTTCATCCAGAGGATGGGCATGTCTCCCAAATAGTTATAATTTTTTTTAAAAAATCTAGATCAATACAAGTTGAAGTAAAATATACCAATGGTATCACAACTTACGAGGTAGGTGTAATTTAGCCACTCATCTTGTAAATTGTTCAAATGAGTCATTCCTTTTGTTTCGATGGTGAAAATCTTGTAAAATACATATCACATGTATTGTTGGTTTCTAAATAGGAAACCAACCATACAAACCTAACATAATATATCTATGAGACATATGGATAGGGCAAGCTGACATGTTTACATACAAGCAATAAAATTAAAAATTAGCATGCATATTTTCATCTATGCTAGTTGCTCTTGCGTGCTTTCAACAAACTTAGCTAGTGATAATAAAATTCATCTTAAATTGGATTTTAGTATAAATCATATTGAAGTTGGCTCATTTGTGGGTCGTGTGTGCCCATGTTTATAAAAAATCAACATGCATCCATTTTAATAGCGAACTTGACACATGTTTTATGTGATTTGCAAAAAAAACAATGAGTGACTTGTTTGAGCATTTTACGAGATGAGTTACTAAATTGCACCCACCTCGTAAGTCATGATACCACTGTGTTGACATGAAATTCGTCATGACACGCGAAGGCCTAGAGATATGCTTAGCTTTAGTGCAGATCCTATCAATCGGGTTCAAAGCGTGTCAGTTAGTTTGATCCTCTAACTAAAAAGATGAAAATAGATCGATGATTAAGGAGTCGATCAACTAATAGTCGATGTAATGTAGCGAGATTAGCCGATGTTTATAAAGTTTTGAACAATCGGCTATGGATCCAATGTAGAATCAAACAATCGGGTAAACATTGTTATAAAGATGATCAAAAGAATTTGACCAATGAGTCAATCGGCCGATATTGACATAATGTGATAGATGCACAGGTCCGATGGTTACACGTATATTGGCTAAATGTTTGATGTAGATCTGATGTCGTCGATATCTGTCAAAGCTCTTATACATCGGCTAGAAAACCAATGCTAGCATGATACATACAAATAAAGATAAATAATGATATTGGCTCTATCCAGCTTTTTGAAGGGACGAAACCTACTATCTATCAACTTTCATTCTGTTAAAACCAACCTTGATAGATCAGACCGAATCAAGATAGTATAAGGTTGAAGTTAACAAAACTAGGCTGATAGAAAATAAATTAATCACACCATCATTGTAGATTGGCTGGATGTAATGTAAAGATAACTTATCGGCTAGCACTTTGATAAAACATAGCATAAAACCTTTCGTCTTAGCAAGACTTAAATTATCAACAACAATCTAGAAGATCGAACCTAACCAAGACAGCATGAGATTGCGTTTGATAAAATAAATTAGATAAACCGATAAGATTTACACAAACGTGATGGATATATCTTGATCAGACTAAGAGGTCGAACCTAATTGATACAACCTTAGACAGAACAAAATATCAAGTAAGCCGACAGCCTATCAACTAAAATATCGGACTAAACCAAAAAAGTACTAGCCGATACAACTACTGGGTTGACGAGACTTACCCATTCACTAGAGTTTGAACTTAACCAATGTAGCCCCTCGTGGAAAGCAAGACCTCATCGAATTGAAGGTGGTGATGCGTCAAAAGTAATTGTGTTGATCTATGTAGATGTCTTACAAAGACTTTGTGTGTACATAATTATACCTTCGGGTTGATATAAGTACTGATCGGACACGACACAATGTTTTCTAAAGATAAAAGAAAAAATACAAGTTTTGATCAAAAACTAAACAAAACTTCCTAAAAATAAAAGAAAAGTTATGTAATAACCTGTCATCCAGAACTACACAGCCCAGCCCATCATATGGGCAGGCCCACTTACACTTATCATCCTATTTACACTTTCGTCCTCGCTTCATGTAAAAGGGTTAACTCGGGAGTGACATGGTTGGAGGGACAAGGCCTTATAAGTTGGTTTCACCCTTGCTAAACTAGCAAGGTGGTACTAAACATGCGCACATAGGCTTAATTCTAATTGGGCTAGGATGTTACATACACCCTCCCCTCAAAAGACCCGACGTCCTCGTCGCTCCAACTTACCCATGTAGCCACACAGGTATATAGGCAAATATCCAGGAACACGTCCCCTCTTAGCGCACATCTGTACATCCAGTGCCATCACCATATGCCATGAGCGAAACAGAAACTTTTGCATCGAAACCTGCCAAAAGGTGCCCGTTGCCATGAAGCCGAGACCGTCGCCGCGTTTCGCTCCTCATCTTATTGCTTCTTGCAAAAGTTTTATTCAAGCTCTCCTCTTCGGTTTTCAACTTATTTTAGATGGATCCCTATAAGAATAAGATTGCCAGGTTACAAAAGTTGGTTGAACGGATGAGAGACAAATCTTAGCCTGAAAATCGTGATTCCGCTAAGATTCTGAGTAAAATGAAGCTCGTTTTGCCCAGTTTCAAAAGGACACCAATCGTAAGCTTGTTCTTCATCAGAAATGGATATTTGAGTTAGAAGATGAATTAGGAAAGTTAAAAGGAGGACCTACTTCGAACGAAGATGTGAAGCCTACTCGAGTTGTCAAGCGTCTTTGCACTTGAGTCCTTTCTCTCAAGATCAGTCCTGGTGAAGATAAGTCAAATAAGAAGCCTCTAAGACCAAGGAGAGATTGAAGAAGACTCTAGAACTTATGGCAGAACCTAAGCTTTACTCTCAAGATGTAGTATTCTGTTGGTTAGTTAGATCGTTGTGTGTAACGTCCTGGCCTAATTAGAATTAGGCCTGTGTGGCCCATGAGAGCTGTGTGCGCATGTTTAGTACCACCTTGCTAGTTTAGTAAGGATGAAACTAACTTATAAGGCCTTGTCCCTCCAACCATGTCACTCCCGAGTTAACCTTTTACACGATGCAAGGATGAAAGTGTAAGTGAGATGATATATGTAAGTGGGCTCGTCCATCTGATGGGCTAGGCTGTGAGGTTCTGGAGGGCAGGTTATTACAAATGGTATTAGAGCTGACCCTCGCGGTTGCGCATATGGGTCAGTGTGCGGGCATATGATGCATGACGTATGTGGGCTCTGTGTGAGGCACATGGCATGGCATATGGTGGTGGCACTGGATGTACGGACATGCACTAAGAGGGGTGTGTTCTTGGATTTGTAGTATAGCATGTTCAGTATGAGGCACCATGATGGTATGTTTTCTTATCGTGGCAGCCAACTAAGTCCACAGGTGACAACCAACTAAGTCCACAGTTTATTTGGCACTAAGTAGTCTCTCTATTACGTAGTTGTTCATTCCTTGCTGGAGACATATGCTTAGTGGTTGTCATTCTGTTGGGCGTGTTATGCGAAGGGTACTGTCACAATCTCTATTTGGGTACTTTTCGGTATCGCTACGCATGGTTGACGTGAGGTTGAGATTATGTCTTATGGGTAAATTTGTACATCTTTGATCAAAGTAAAACTATTCAAATAGTTGTACCCACGGTTATGGGTGGGCCTAGCAATGTTTTTTTGTGATTAGTCTCACACTACTCATTAATAATAATAAATTGGTGATAATTTATTAGTTTCTGTAATGGAGTTCAGATCTGTGCAACTGATATTGGTTGTTCAGAGTTTGTTGGCCTGTGCAATATTGGCGTGATATTGCAATGATTGGTTAATATTGCTATTTAATTACTATATTGTTTTATAAATTCTCAAATGTTTGCTAAATGTTGCTTTTGCAAACAGAACCCTACTATTGTCATCCTTTGTATCCCTCTACACTTGCATATTTATTTTGTGGCTTGTTGAATATTTTATGTACTCACCTTGCAATAATTAATCAATCTCAGCTGAAAAAGGATTTCGAATGAGAAGACCTTTTAGCTTAGATCCCAGCTAAGCTGCCTATGGGAGTGGAGCTAAAGCTTCGATATATTTTTTTTTCTTTTCCGTTGTAGTTTTATTCATGGTGAGGACTAAGTAGCTCTTTTGTACATAATTAATGTTATATTTATGAAGAATTTGTATATTAAATTGTTAATTTGTATATCTCAGCTGATTCCTGAACGAGGATTATATGCACAAATTAGAATTTACAAGCATGACAAGTTACTAAATCATGTCTAATTAATAGATAGAATTAAATTATCATGTCATGATCTTCACGATTTCTTCTTGACCTCAGTCTCTTCTGAATAAATTTCCATTGGCTGGTTAACTTTTTTCCTTAACCGAATTCACTAAAACACCATACCAAATTTTAATGTTAACACACCAACGTATTTTACTCTATATGATGTATTACTCTACAAATATTTATACAAATATGAGTTAAAATAACACGAACAAGGGATTACCAATCCATCAGTTAGCTAATATATTTGCTAAATCGGTCTATTTTTTAAATGGCTAGGATTATTCTAATTTTAAGATTTGTGCTGCTTCTATAACCTAATTACCCCTATGTCCCCGATTAAATGCACACGAAGACAAAGCTGCAATCGTGCTCTCAAATAAGACCACGGTACTTACGTGCCATTAATTCTACAACCCTCTCCCACCTTTGCTCAATAGGATCACTCCCTTCTGGCTACTTCTCCTCCCCTATATACATCACTCCACCGGCGTTATCGTCTTTTTGATATTTGCGATGTCATTTTCATGCCCCACATCTCATCCTTCATCTCTGGCGGCTCATACTGTCCGATCGACTATCACCACCACCATCTCTTAACCACATGGTATCCTTGTCCCCTGACCTCCACCCACTGTCGTCCTCCATCCCTGTTGTTCCGATGGTGGTTGTGTCACCTCGCCGCCTACCGCCAGTCCCTTCTTCCATTGCCACCAACCTGAAAAACCTAATCTAACGAAGGCTTATTGTAGTCCGAAAGTCGCCGAAGATGAGGGCTTGCCAAGTCAGTCACCATCGACGTTTCTATAACCACCATCACATGTGAGTCCTTGCCATCCTTCTCGCTACCACTTGCTCTTGTTAGCCCTAGATCTTTGATCCAATGGTGTTCATCAGTAGACTGATGAATAGAAAATCCGAAGGAACAAATATGATCATGAACAATACACATATATAGTTAGTGCAATTTTTTTCAACTTGTATGTGTTAAATTTTGAACTTACATATTGAAGTGATATATGTTGTTAATTTTTTATGAAAAATTATAACTATTTAGATTGTAGGATCGAATAAGATCAAACAAACCTACCGAGAGGAGAGGTGAATGGTAGGGAAAACCAAAAACCAAACCTTTTGTGGAATTAACAGATTAACCCTTACCGATGAAACCGATATTCAAAACGAAAAACGAATCGAAGCTGTTGAAGCCGTCGCCGGTCACACCGCTGGTCCTGGCCGGTCAGACCGCCCCTCCTAGCCGGTCAGACCGCCGCCGTAACCCGCCGGTCAGACCACGCACACACCTGCGGTCAAACCGTCGAGATCCAGAAAACACCGGTAGACGAACTCTCGAAGAAGTAGATCAAACTATTTCAACTTTATTGCATCTAAAAGTGTTTACAAAGTGCAACAACAGCACTCCTCACCAAAATCTCGACCTAACTCGAAACCCTAGCTATTCTCACAAATTCCTCTCTTGAAATCAATGTCTAGGAGGCACACCCTCCCTCTCTATTTATACATGTAAAATCCTCCTACTCAAAGTAGGAGTAGAACTCCTATTCCCAATAGGACTCAACCTCCCACTCATAGTAGAAGTAGAACTCATATTTCCAATAGGACTCCTATTCCAAATCCGACTCCGCATACAATCCCTCTCGTATGCCATATAACTTCTCTGTCTTCTATGTGCATTATCCTCTAGCCTTTTAGTATCCCGCGTGCTGGACGTCTACTTCTTCCAAGTCGACTTCGATCCGACACCGGCAATACTATCCGAGGCCTCAAGCAATACCTACACATATACGACAAAGAAACAATATACCGAGCATAAGTTTGTCCAAACTTGACTCACATTAGCTTGTCAACAGTAACCACATGCATAGGAATTATCTAGAAATCAAATCCACAAAGAAACAATCCAAAACCGAGAAATCAAACCGAACTCAGAGACGGCCGGTCAGACCGCGCCGGTTTGACCGACTGAGAGTCGGAGTCCGACCGCGAGTCCAAGTCGGTTTGACCGACTGTGAGTCGGACTCGCCCGGTCAGACCGTGTTAGTGATATGCCCTAGAGGCAACATGGAGATGTTGGATATCATGGTCAATGTTTATGTATAAATGAATAAAGTGTTATTTAGTTCAATGAAATAGACATCTTGTATTGATCAATAAGCACGTGACTTATTTACGAGACTCTTTATGCATGAATCTATTTCTAAATGATCCCTGATCACATGTCATATTATTGAAACAAATATGACTCTAAGATCGGCATGTTTATTGATTGATTATCATATCTCATTGATCATGGGTATGGAGATACCAAATCAATAAACATGGACACATGTATTAGAGAACACATTGTTGGATAGACTCACATGAGACACTACAGGAATTAATGTGTCATTAGTTGGTCTCAAGTAGTGTTGGTGCAAAGTCCTTAGACCTGAGATCATCATGGATTTTAACATGTGTAGTAGCCTACTTTGGGACTACCAAACGCTATTTCGTAACTGGGTAATTATAAAAGTAGTTTTTGGGTTTGCTATGAAACATGAAGTGGGATGTGAGTGATCAAGATGGAATTTGCCCCTCCTTTGGAGAGATATCTCTAGGCCCCTCGAGGTAATGGATTATGGAAATGCATGGCCATGCTAAGTTGATTGAGGAGTCAATCAACAGACAGATAATTCAATATGGTTCGAGTGAATGGTTAAGCTATTGAAGGGATGGCACACATCTTGCCTATAGCTTAATTGGTATCGTGAGACAAAGGGATTTGTGTACACATTACAGGTTCAGAGCCGATATTATATTCTTGTATGCTATGGTGTCAATATGTGTTGCTAGGCGCCGCTGTTGACAGGTCGGCTGAGTTGGACTCGAGCCGACGGTCGGCTGAGTTGGACTATGGACGAAACTGAGTATACCTAAACCTATAGGGTCGCACGCTTAAGGGGATAAGAACAGGCATTCGAGTTGGACTCGGATACGGCTCGATCGGATAGGGATCCGATCGGATAGAGTCCTATGGATTTACGAAGTCCGGTCGGCCAACTCTATGAGATTCGGATAGGATCCGATTCAAAATAGAGTCCCGATGAGCCTCTAGGCCCAACCGGCAACTCTACATAAAGGGGTGAGGGGTGGAGAGTTGTAGTATCGCAATTGAACGCAACAAGTTGACGAGATCAATGTCCACGAAAACCCTCCTCACCTTCGAGCCAAAACCCTAGCCTTGCATCGCGTGCTAGCACACGGGTGTTAGGCGTTTTGTTCCCGGACGTGTGGATACCGGTAGAGGCGCTACTACGTTGCGGCGCTGTTGATCGGCTACGAATCGGCTGCGTGCGAGCGTGATCGGACGACTCGGCGAATCGACTACTCGGTGAATCGGCTGATTGGCAAATCGGCTGTCCCCGGGAATCGGCTGTCGGCAAATCGGCTATCATCGGCCAGCACTGTTCCATATCGAATAGCCCTGATTGGCTAGTCCGCTGCACTCTACTCCAATCGGTAACGATCTATCAGCCCTTACTTGCAAGTGTTCCTGGTTTGCGCGGTAGAGAAGTTTTGTTTTTAGCTAGCGTAGCCTCCGCGTAACCCTTCAGACCGCACACACACCTCCGGTCAGACCGTGCCCATACAACGGTCTGACCGGTCGTGTCTGGCCGGTCTAACCGTCACACAAAATATCACACATTCGATTCAAAGCACAAATCCATCACAAATCCAATGTTTCATCACATAAACTATAAATCAAACTCACTTGATTCAACATAGATAACATGGATGAAACGAGGGGGAGTACCTTAGAGGATAAAAACATCTCCTGATTCTTGGTTGTGGCGATGGTATAGTCAAAAGTTTTTCTCGGAAGAAATTTTAGTCCAAAGTTTTCAAAGTAAAAAGATGTTAAATATTGTCTTTACATATGTTGAAGATGCTAAATTTCCCACAGAAACCTATCATCTAAGGAAGAATCCATGTAAACTTATCATGACAATTTCAATGACTTGGCAAAATGAGGAATGAGAGGATATCAATCGAGGGAAAAAACTATTTTCCTTCTCTATGTACGATGAACTACTAAAGAAGTGATAACAATTACAGGAGTAAAACAACAAGAAAAAGATCTAGCAATTTTGGTAATTGTTTGGAGAATGTCTAAACTCTCGAGAAGACATTCTCTCGTTATTTGCATGTCATCTAAATGATTATATTTTAAAAAAATAACAATATAGATCAATATGTGATAGATTACTCCACAAATGCAAGTTAAAATTTAATTCTACAAGTTGAAAAAAATAAATTAAACTATGTCTAGTTTATATTCGTGGTTAATTTTTTCATTATAACTTGTAGAAGTTAAATTTTGAGTGACATATTTGTGAAATAATTTATCACATATTAATCAATCTTGTTAATTTTTTTAATTTTTTTATAACCATTTGGATGACATCTAAACAACGAGGGAACGTCTCTTCGAGACTTTGGAATAATTTTTCTAATTGTTGGTACTTCAGATATTCTATTATTGACATGCAACGATAGAGACCTATTTTTTATCTATTATTTAAAAGTTGTGCACATGCATCACGTACAAGCATGGCTTAGATTTGGAGGAAACGGTTATTATTTCCCCTGGTTATATGGAAGGGAAAGAAAGGAATGTATTGAAGGCTTAGATGATGCTTCTGCAGTAGCAAAACATGGATGAATAATACACCTATTCCATTTATTGCTATGGTTATCCCTCCAGATGAAATGAATATCTTATTATTTTGAACACACATAAATATAAAAAAGTTTATTTTTATCCGTAAAAAAGCTCACATGCATAATAATAAACCTTAGCAATGTCCTCGCCAAGAAGTGTTAGCCTTAGCCATGGCACAGGCAAGCGGACGCTGCAACAACAACGTTCGGAGGGGGTCGAGGAGGAGAAGAAGAAGCAGCCATGGGCCGCGGGCAAGAACGCCGCGCTGTTCGTGTTCTTCGTGGTCGTGTTGCCCGCGCTGATGATCCTGGCCAGCGTTAGCCACACGCCGGCGCCGGCGACGAGGCTCAGTTGGACAATACTAGGTGTGGAGATTGTGGCAATCGGGTATCCACATGGCAAGCTTATCTGACTGGAGGTAGGGATAGATTGCGCCTGCTATATCTGTAAGCCGAACTTGACTTAGGTGTTACGGTTGCCGATAGAGATAAGGCAATCGGCCTATAGTCACGGTTTGGTAAGATTGAGGAAACCGTCTTAGAGTAAGATAGGGTTTCCGACTTGTAAACCCTTCCTCCCAAGACTATATAAGGGGGGTAAGGGGCGTCCCTTGAGGGATATTCCAATAGGAGATCAGAGATCAGATTCTAGATCAGAAATTCCGATAGGAGTTCAGCTTTTAGCTCTCAGCTTTAGATCACAAGATCAATAAAGACACTCGGCGGATCGAATCCACCGAAACAGGAGTAGGGTATTACCTCACGAGAGGGCCTGAACCTGTCTAAATCTTCTTCTTCTTTTAACCCATTGTGCTTGGCGATCTTGACTGCGACCCCAGAAAATATATTGCCGAAACCAAGTTTCGACAGTTGGCGCGCCAGGTAGGGGGCCGCGCGTCAAGACTTCTTCAACAATCTCGCCGACAAGCGTGATGGGATCTCCTTCAAGACGGCGACTTCGCCGCCAACTTCGCCGGCGACTCCTCCCTCGACTCGGATTCGAACCAGTCGAAGGAAAAAACCTACTCGGCGCCGTTCGGGCTCTCCAACAGCGCCGAGATCTTCGACAACATCTTGGAGACCAAGATGCGATCCACCTTCTCCGACGACGGACTTCACTCGGCGCCATTCGGATTACCGAATGCCGCCGAGATCTGCGCCAATCTTCTTGCCTCCCGACGGAAGCAATCTACCCAGTGAAGACCTCTCGGTGCCGTTTGGGTTACCAAACGTCGCCAAGATCTACGATCAAGCTGCTCTCCCGAGTTGGCGAGGATCCACTCGGAGGAGCCTAATCCCCAAGCTCCGACTCGGACGGAGCGATCCGGATCCGGATTTCCCGGGATCAAGGGAGGTCGCTGTCATCCTCCCGTCCTTTGGCTCCCGCTCATCTTCGAGCTCAACGGATACCTCGCTCCGCCGGCTTCGACAATCTCTACGGCATCCCTTCGACGAAGCCGACAACTCCGACGCCCCATGGACTGCGAGCCGAAGTGCTTGACGTCCTCATGGCCGAGCCGGATGAGTCCGACTCAGCCATGGCCAGAAGGCTTGCCGAAGAGGAGCGAGCTAGAGTGGAGCTTGAGCGCAAGACAGCCGAGGAGGACAAACAACGCAAAGACGAGGCTGACAAAAGGAAGCAAGATCTGCGTGCAGCCGGACGATCTGCCCAGGAGGCCATCCTCCAAACACGGGTTCGCAACACCAATGTCTTCCGGACGCCACGCGAACGCGTCGCCGCACTCACGCTCTTGGATACCGTCATGGAGACGGCTCGCCAACGTGACTCCTATCTTGGATAAGATCAAGACCATCGTTTGCCCACGGCTAACGGCCCTCCCACCACTTCGGCAAGAAGGCCGATCGAATCCGTGGCCGAAACGCCGACAAGAGCCGGCTCCCACCCCTAAGGTCGGGAGACTACGAGGAGGCCCTAGGCCAAGAGGCCCACCTCCCGAGTCCACCCCGAGGCACCAAGAGCAGACGATTGACTCCCGCCACAAACGACATGGACGTCCACTCGTCCACCACCGAGTCCGCCGCAACAGTTCCAGCTACCCAACCAGCCAACAGAAGACCCCGCCGAGTGATCTGCGGGAAGTCCTCGACCGCCGCTACCAAGAGCGCGACCGTCGCACTCAGGAAGATCGGAGGGGATCACCTGATAGCGGCGACGATGGAGTACCGGCCTTCACTCGGGAGCTCCGCCGAGTGCATTGGCCGAGTGGCTTTAAGCCAACAGGGATAGAAAGGTACGATGGCAAAACCGACCCCGAATCTTGGTTAACTGTATATACTCTTGCCATCCGAGCTGCAGGTGGCGACAACAAAGCCATGGCCAACTACCTGCCCGTGGCCCTCGCAAACTCAGCCAGAAATTGGCTCACCAGCCTGCCAAGAGGCTCAATCGGCTCGTGGAGCGAGCCGAGGGACCACTTCATCGCCAACTTCCAAGGCACCTTCGAGAGGCCCGGCACGCACTTCGACCTCTACAATGTCATCCGAAGCCGGACGAGCCTCTGAAGGATTACATTCGTCGCTTCTCCGAGAAGCGCAACAAGATCCCGAACATCACCGATGACATCATCATCGCCGCCTTCCAGAAGGGAGTCCGTGATGAGCTGCTTATCGGCAAGTTCGGACGCAAGCCACCGAAGACGGTGAAGCGATGTTTGAGACGGCGAATTCATACGCCAAATCAAACGACGCCATCAAGGCCGCCCGTCAAGACCGGCCGACGAAGAGAGGACAAGCAAGCGGGAGGAAGCCAAAATCCTAAGAAGGATGGCGGCAACAACGGCAACGGGCCCGAAAGATCGCAAGCGCCGACCAAGACCGGTGGCCGCAACCTCCAATACTCAACGCCGTCCCCGAGTCGCCGCCACGACACCATCATGAACGCCCGGTGCACCCACCATCCGAATCACAAGCACGCGGCAAAGGGCGCTTTATCTACAAGCGGTTCGCCATTAACAGACGTGCGGCGCAGCTCAACAAGAAGCCGATCGACGAGGCTGGCCCGTCCGGCGCCAAGAAGAACAACGCGGTTGAAAATGCCGAACCTTTTCAAGATCCGGTGGGAGAGCTCAACCACATCTTCGGGGCCCGTTAGCTTATGAATCCAAGAGGAAACAAAAGCTAACCACCGGGAGGTCAACGCGGCTCAACTGAAGTCCCTCAATATCTGCGATGGTCGGAGGTGGCCATCACCTTTGACCGCTCGGATCATCCCGACCGAGTGGTCCATCCGGGACGATATCCACTCGTCCTGGACCCCGTGGTCCGCAACATCAGCTTAAGCGCGTCCTACTCGATGGGGCAGCGCCCTCAACATCTTGTTTGCCAAGACCATGGATGAAATGCGATCCCGAGGTCCGAACTCAAAGCAAGCTCATCCCCTTCCACGGAGTTATCCGGGGCTATCTTCAACTCCACTCGGGCATATCTCCCTCCCGGTCACCTTCGGAGCCCGAGAGAATTTCCAAACGGAGAACGTCACCTTCGAGGTGGCCGACTTCGAAACGGCGTATCATGCCATCATCGGAAGGCTGCGCTTGCCAAGTTCATGGCAATCCCCACTACACTTACCTCTCGCATGAAGATGCCGGGTCCCAACGGCGTCATCACTCTTCGCAGCGATGTGAAGCAAGCCTTCACCTGCGACAAGGAGAGCTGCGACATGGCCCAATCTCGCGAGAGATTACGTGGCCAACAAGAAGTCCGATTGGCTGCATCAACTTCGGCAAAGGGCGAAGTCCCGCGAAGAAGATAGCCAAATCGGGATCCGGTGACGCCAAGACCAAAAAGATCTCCCTTGATTCGTCCGATCCCTCCAAACTGCTATAATCGGCGCCGACCTAGATCCTAAATAGGAAAGCGCGCTCGTCACCTTCCTCCAAAATAATAAAGATGTTTTTGCTTGGAAACCATCTGATATGCCTGGAATTCCTAGGGAGGTGATCGAGCACTCTTTGAACGTCAAAGATGACGCCAAACCAATAAAGCAACGATTACGCAGGTTCGCACAGGATCGAAAAGACGCGATCAAAGAAGAACTTGCAAAGCTCTTGGCTGCCGGCTTCATTAAAGAAGTCCTTCATCCCGACTGGTTAGCCAATCCAGTCCTGGTCCGCAAAAAGACAGGGCAATGGCGCATGTGTGTCGATTACACCGACCTCAACAAAGCCTGCCCCAAAGATCCGTTCGGCTGCCTCGCATCGACCAAGTCGTTGACTCAAACGCGCGAACTCCCGAGTTTCTTGGATTGTTACTCGGGCTATCACCAGATCAGTCTGAAAGAATCCGACTGCTTGAAGACATCTTTCATCACGCCGTTCGGGGCCTACTGCTACATCACCATGCCTTTCGGCCTGAAGAACGCCGGAGCTACATACCAACGCATGATCCAAAGATGCTTCCAAACGCAGATCGGCAAAAACGTTGAAGCTTATGTCGACGATGTTGTCATCAAGACCAAGCGAAAGAAGACCGATCGCCGACTTAGAAGAAACCTTTGCAAACATCCGGGCCTTCGAATGAAGTTGAACCCGGAGAAGTGCACCTTCGGCGTCCCATCGGCAAACCGCTCGGCTTCATGGTATCACACCGCGGCATTGAAGCAAACCCAGAAAAGATCAACGCCATCTTAAACATGAAGCCCCCGAGTAATCAGAAAGACGTCCAAAAGCTGACAAGGCCTTTGAAGATTTCAAAGAGTTCCTTACCACGCCACCCGTCCTGGCTTCACCTCAGCCCCAGGAACCCCTCTTGCTGTACATCTCAGCCACTCACCAAGTGGTCAGCACGGTCCTTGTGGTTGAACGAGAAGAAGAAGGACGGGCCCAGAAGATTCAAAGACCAATTTACTTTGTCAGCGAAGTATTGGCAAGAGCCAAAATCCGATACCCCCAGGTACAAAAATTGCTTTATGGTGTTCTAATAACCGCGAGGAAATTGGCACACTACTTTCAGGTTCACTCGGTCACCGTCATCACCTCTTTTCCACTCGGCGACGTCGTCCACAACCGCGAGGCAACCGGCGCATCGCCAAGTGGGCCCCGAACCGATGCCGCTGGACTTAACTTTTAAGCCCGGACGTCCATTAAGTCACAAGCCTCAGCGGACTTCCTGGCCGAGTGGACCGAACTGCAAGAGCATGTTCCCCGAGAAGACCTCCAACACCGGACCATGCACTTCGACGGATCCAAGAGGATCACCGGCTTGGGAGCAGGAGTTGTGCGATCTCCCGACCGGGAAAGGCTAAGATATGCCCTTCACCTCCACTTCTCCGCCTCACACAACGTCGCCGAATACGAAGCTCTTTTACATGGACTGCGCCTTGCGGTCTCACTCGGGATTCGTCGGCTTATTGTGAAAGGCGACTCCACTGGTCGTCAATCAAGTGATGAAAGACTGGTCCCGCTTAAACGACACTATGGAGGCCTACCGACAAGAGGTCCGCAAGCTTGAGGACAAGTTTGATGGGCTAGAACTCTCACATGTCCTGAGACATAACAACGAAGCTGCCGATGAGCTAGCACAGTTCGGATCTAAGCGCGAAGCCGCTCCAACGATGTCTTTGTCGAACATCTCTACGAGCCAACCGTCACGGCAAAGACAGCTCCCAACGAGCAAACCACGAACGAAGTCACCATGATCGATACCGACCGGAGGACGCCGCTCATCAAATTCTTAACTCAAGCAAGAGCCGCTGGGATGACCGGATGAAGCGTAACATGTCCGGCGTCGTTGCCAAGCGTACGTCATGGTCGACTCCGATTTATACAAGAGAAGCCCCTCTGGAATTCTAATGAGGTGCATCACACCCGAAGAAGGGAAACAATTACTCCAAGATATCCACTCGGGCATATGCGGAAGCCACGCGGCGGCACGCACTCTAGTCGGCAAAGCTTACGGGCAAGGATTTTTTCGGCTTACCGCGGTCTCCGACGCGGATAAAGTCGTAAGAACTGCGAAGGCTGCCGTTCTTTGCCCGACAAAGCCATGTCCCGCCCAGAGCTTCAAACAATCCCACTTTCCGGCCGTTCGCGGTATGGGGCTGGACATGGTGGGCCCTTCAAGAAAGCTCCGGGAGGTTTCACACACCTCTTCGTCGCAATCGACAAGTTCTCCAAGTGGATTGAAGCCAAGCCGGTTGCCACAATCACGCCGACAAAGCACGGGATTTTTCCTCAACATCGTGCACCGCTTCGGCGTCCCAAACAGAATCATAACCGATAATGGGACTCAATTCACGGGAGGTATCTTCAAGGAATTCGAAGACTTCGGAATCAAGATCTGCTATGCATCGTAGCCCACCCTAAAAGCAATGGGCAAGTCGAACGAGCAAACGGCATGGTCCTTCAAGGCATAAAGGCTCGCGTCTTCGACCGGCTAAGCCCTTACGCCGGCAAATGGGTCCAAGAGCTTCCTCGGTTCTATGGTCGCGCGAACCACACCCGGTCGGGCCACCGGCCAAACTCCTTTCTTTTTGGTCTATGGCGCGAAGCCATGTTGCCAAACGAGATGGAGTATGAGTCCCTCCGGGTCCGCAGCTTCAACGATGAACGCTACGACATCGACCAAGTGGATGACCTCACCCGATTGGAAGAGGCCCGCGAGGCAGCCCTCATCCAATCGGCCAAATACCTTCAAGGGCTCAGAAGATACCACAGTCGCAACGTGCGAGCACGAGCTTTCATTGTTGGCGACCTGGTCCTACGCAAGATCCAGACCACCAAAGACCGACACAAGTTATCTCCCTTATGGGAAGGACCCTTTATAATCGCCGAAGTGACTCGGCCGTGCGTACGGCTAAAGCGCGAAGACGGGTCCATGGTGGAGAACTCCCGGAACATCGAGCATCTTCGGCGGTTTTACGCCTAATTTGGCTAAGGCCTCATGTTTTCCTTGACTGCCAACCTCAAGCAAGATGACTTCTTGAGCTAGCAGTCGGGGGCTGATACACATATCAATAAAAGCTCAAACTTTCCTCATCAAATTTTTGTGCACAATTTAGTTTATCATTGTTTAATGTCCTTCGACTCGAGCTCGGTGTCTAAGGACCGAGAGTTTTCCGATGACCTAATCGAGCCTAGGCTTGATGACACATGACGAAAACTACTTAAGAAATTTCACGCAAAGGCTCGAATCAAGGCATTGACATAAATAAACTAAAAATAGTCACAAAGATTCCATGTCGAGTGTTACGATTACATGACATTCACAAAGCAAAGTCAAAATACAGATTCAGAGCTTAAAATTGTTTACTACATCTAAAGAGATCTTCTTCGCCGCCTCTTGCGCCTCGCTGAGCATATCTAAGGCCTGCTCATCGTTGTCCCCTCGCAAAGCCCTCCCGATTGAATGAATATCCACTGGGGTAGAGGGACTTGGTCGTGCAAGAGCAGACCAGCCCCCATGTTGGTCGCTTCGGTGATGTTCTTCGAATCGCTCGGGAGCCGAGCTTGTCGAAGATCTCGATTGGCCCGGCCGAGCGGCCCCAACTCCTTGATCAAACAAGGATGTTAAGATCGGCGTGGCGGCGTTAGCGGCCTCTTCCCGTATCTCGTCGCTGGACTTGATCCGCCCAAGCAAGACGTCGTATTGGGCTCGGGTCTTCATCTTATAAGCGCAAGGAGTCCTAGATCAGTCAAGGCACTCGGAAATAAAGCAAGACACGGGATTTGACTTCAAAGAAGGTTACCTTCAAATTCGGCCTCCATTTCGGCCTTGTCAAGGTTGACCGCTTCACTGGACTTGAAGCGAGTGGACCTCCGAAGAATTTTCTACAACGAAAGAGGATTATCAATTGACAAGATCAACAAAAGAATCATGATAAAGCTGGGAGAGGCAGGCCTACTTCCGATTGATCCGCGGAGGTCGAGGTTCGCCTCCCGAAGCTCCGAGATCTCCCTCCTTAAAGCGGCCTCCCTCGAAGCGGCCTCCTCCCGAGTGACCTTCACTGCCGCCGAACGTCCTCCAAGGAGTTTAAGTGAGGCACCGCTTTTCCAAGACCTCGGATTTTGCCATTGAGCGGCAATATTCTTTCGCATGCAAAGCGTAAGAATGATCGATCGAAGAGTAACGAAGATATAATCAAAAAGAAAGATGAAGGCTTACGTTGAGCGGTCGGGTCGCCTCATTCGGGCTCTCGACGAGGGCATCCCTTTCATCCTTTTCACTGCTGCCGGTCGAGGATGATGCCCCGTCTCTCGCCTTCCGAGTCCCGCCACTCGATTCGATCGGAGGAACCGTGTCTCAGCAGATCGTAGCCTGGGATCTCTTCTACCGTGGCTGGCAAACAAGAAAGACCAATGAAGACATGAAGGATTCAAAATTGAAAGAACAAAGGAAAGTTCCGAAGCAAGTCTCACCGGTTTCGGTGGCTGCCTGCCTAGGTGGGGCCCTCCTTCTTCTTCGGGCTTTGTGCCGAGTGACCCTCAGTCGGGGGCGCTCGGGCCGCAGCCGTGGGCTCCCCAGCAGCCGACTGGTTTCCAGTCGGGATACCCAGGCTGGCAGTCGGGGGCTCCTCCCTAGGGGCGCTCTCCTTCTGAGGAGAAGGATGCTTCTCCGGAATGCTCGCACTCGGTTGCGGGCTCCGGGGTTTTGGCTCTGACGGCCTTGGCACTTCGGAAGCAGCGGCCGGGGTCGGCCCTTCACCCCCCGGGATCTATGTCCTGGGGCCTCCTACACAAGTGAACACAACGAAGATAAAGAAAAGTTTTCTACGAAAAAGCTCAGGACTTTGGTTTCAGAGCATACCTGGAGGATCGGCGGATCTTTGGCGCCGTCCGCGGCGATCGCCTTAGAGGCGGGGTCTCGACGGAGGAGCGGGACGTCGTCATCCGAATCCTCGATGATGGCCGCCTTTTGCTTGCGCGTTTGTTCGAGTCCTCACTCGGCGCAGCCCGCTTCCCGACCGGATCGCTTGGATTTTGATCCCGCCATCGGCTTCTTGGCGGGCGACGCGCGCGTCATCATGAGCCACCTTATATGGCATGGAGGTGATAGAAGCGTTTTCCTGCAGAAAAGAGAAAGTGCAACATTAAACGACAAGGCGTCAAGATCGAAAGATACCGTGAAGCATCCAATCGGCTTACCGGAGGAGGAGGTCGGTGGATGCTGAATGGGAGGACGGTAGTATGAGGGCCCGCTCGACCGAGATCCCGGATGAGAAGAGCTTGTACATCCGGATCTTCGGGATCTTGTATGTGAGTGGATCCGGTCCTCCCGATTGGGGTCCGTTCCACCTTCATACTCGAAAGCCGGCTTCGACCGCTCCTTGATCGGCGCCGTCGGCACCTAATGAAGTGCCGAGTAATTTGTTCCCCGCGAAGGTTCCTCTTCTTCATCGCCGGATCTTCGCGAGCGATCGTTGGCTTCATCCCATTCTTGGGCTACGGGACGGTGCTCCAAGATGGCTTGGGGACAGGAGGAAGACCGACAAAGGCGGGAAGGTCGGGTTCAAGATTGCGATGTAGAACCGTTCGCATGCCGCCTTTGTTGGAAGATTTCAAGGGGAGAGAAAATAGTCTTTGCGGAGGGATCCGCGAAGCGAAAGCCTGCCCCACCAACGACGCAAGGTTGATCCTTGTTCGGATGGGGTTTCGGGTAGAACATACGACGAAACAGATTGAAATGAGGAAGAATGCCAAGAAAAGCTTCACATACATGAATAAAGAGTGCTATGTGAAGCATCGAGTTGGGGTTCGATGGTAGATGTGAAGGCCATAATAGTCCAAGAGCCCCCGAAAGAACTCGGAGGTGGGAAGGCTGAACCCGCAATAGAAAAAGGAGGTAAAGACAACGAGCTCACCGGTGTTTGGGGTCGGGAAGTCCTCCCCCGCCGCCGGGCGCCATCCCACAAGTTCCTTCGGCGGAAGCACGCCGTGCTTTACCATCTCCTTGAGGGTGTATTCCCTCACGTCTGAGGTGGCCCATTGGTCGAACGGAATCCTCCTCTCCTCCGCCATGAGAGCGAGGTTGTTGGGGAGCGGATCCGCCGAGAAAGGTTAGATCTTGGGCGATGGGTGTGGGAGTTTTGGCTGCGAAGCTAGTTGTCGCGGCAAGCGAGCTTCTTGGCGGATGGACTGGGGAGCGCGCAAGCCTAGGGTTCTCCGCGGTGAGCTGTTGAACAGTACCGTGAGAAGGGGAATCGTTTGGAAGGCGAAGAGGCGGGGACGACCTCGTGTCTTTATAAGAAAGATTTGAGGGTTGCGCTAGGTTTTCTGGTGAGTGGGCCGAGCCCATAAGAAAATCTATGGCCCAGCTAAGGTGTGGTCCGATACGTGTCCTTAGGGACTTAAGCGGATGAGCTTAAGCAGATTTGCCCGGCAATATGCGCGTGTCCGAGTGCCCTATACCTTTAAAAGATCCTTCCATACCGCGGTTTGCCCGACTTCATGAGAAGCGGCACGATGCAATTTGGAAGGTGACCAACATGAGTTTTTATAGCTGCCTTGGTGAACAAGGGCTGTTTGGTTTTTGGCATTTGGTCGGTAATCTTGCCAATGCTGTTTGTTTTCCACCTTGGTGAAGATCTTTATAAGATTGAGACCAAGTATTATGGCAAAAGCTGTTTAATAACTTGGTCATATTTTTCATATGATTGAAAGAACTTATTTTCCCATGAGGGATGATTAAAATATTTGTTCCGGATGACTGGGCAGATCTACTCGGATAAGCATGAGCTTACCGAGTGCTTTTTACCCGCTAGGGTTGGTTGAGTTATTTTTCCGAGATTACTCGGCGAATCCACTCGGTTGAGCAAAAGTTTACCGAGTGCTTTTTACCCATGAGGGATGATTGAATTATTTGTTACGAGATGAGGGCAAATTCACTCGGTTGAGTATGAACTCGCCGAGTAATAAGATTTCTATGATTGCTTTAGCATGAGCTAGGCATCTACATGAGAATAATTTTTTATAGTTCTTGACTATATGCTTAGTCTATTTTTGACTAACCACATAGTCGGGGCTACACCTATAATTAGGTGCATCGGAGATGCACCTAGATATTTATTTTTGAGAATTTTTATGTATATTTTTTCCGCCCTTCACAGTCTTTGGAGCCACTCGGGAAGATTCAGCAGGATGATTGCATCACTCGGCACCAAAAGCACTCGGTCAAAGAGATTTTTGGTTGAGTGCTTGCTTTGGTCTGAAGCCGAGTTGTCTCGTCGACCGAAAGGACTCGGGGGCTACTGTGGAGATTGTGGCAATCGGGTATCCACATGGCAAGCTTATCCGACTGGAGGTAGGGATAGATTGCGCCCGCTATATCTGTAAGCCGAACTTGACTTAGGTGTTACGGTTGCCGATAGAGATAAGGCAATCGGCCTATAGTCACGGTTTGGTAAGATTGAGGAAACCGTCTTAGAGTAAGATAGGGTTTCCGACTTGTAAACCCTTCCTCCCAAGACTATATAAGGGGGGTAAGGGGCGTCCCTTGAGGAATATTTCAATAGGAGATCAGAGATCAGATTCTAGATCAGAAATTCCGATAGGAGTTCAGCTTTTAGCTCTCAGCTTTAGATCACGAGATCAATAAAGACACTCGGCGGATCGAATCCACCGAAACAGAGTAGGGTATTACCTCACGAGAGGGCCTGAACCTGTCTAAATCTTCTTCTTTTAACCCATTGTGCTTGGCGATCTTGACTGCGACCCCAGAAAATATATTGCCGAAACCAAGTTTCGACACTAGGTACCTTTACGGCGCGAGGTATATATCCCCTGGTCTCTGTATGTGATTTCACTATCCACACCGGCTCAAAAGTGATGTATCGTTTGGTTTAAGGAATAGAGTTTATCTGTCCCCCCCACCCACCCACCACCACCACCCCCAAAAGCTCTCTGTGTTTCTAATTGACCTGGATAATTTCAAATTTTGTCCATTGATAAGTTTTAAATTAGCATAGTTTTTTAAGAAAAATTATATGGCTATGTTTAATGTGCAACATACTACTATAATTAGACGATATTCCGTATTTTACTACGAAAATCATAGCTAAGTATATGTTCAATATTATAGAAATGATAAAAGTTCAGATTTTGTGAAAACGATATGAAAAAATGATTTGATATACTTTATGCATAGTTCTATTTAATATTATATTCTACGTGATATGTCATGTTTATATGAGATTTAAATACTTTAGAATAGTAATACTTGTATGTTGGTTTTAGTTTTTCATAATTGTTAATGGATACCAAATATATAAAAAAATATAAATAATATAGTTTATATATAGCAAGTATAGATATGTTATATTTTCAAATGTTCACTGTTTCGTTGATAAATTAAAAGTAGTCAAATTTGAAATGTAAACAGTGTCTGATGATAAGTATTTGGAGAGGGAAGACCATCTAATCTAGTTATAGTTCCTTCTGGTGACATTGCTTTATGTTTACTTTTTAGATTTTCTTGTGCGAAATATTTTTTATAATTTGTCTTTGGATGGTTTGTTGTTAATTAGCATCGCCCTTAATAGCTTAGATTGACTTCGGAACTAAGCAGACCTACTAGATTCCTAAGAGAAATCTAGAAAGGAACATCACATTCAGTCTCAAGTTTAATGATTTAATTACGATATTAATCAGAGAAAAGGAACATCTACCTCATTGATTGTACTGTGAGTTCATATTACAATACCTACATTGATCATTATAAGTATATAAAAATAAAATTTTGTTGAAATGGAACCTATGAAATGTACATATATATAATTATATTTCAATTAAATTTTAGCATAGTTACCGGAAAATTCTACTAGTTTACCATATAATATAGATATATCAACGTAAACACATCTATGTTTTCTAAGAATAAACATTTGTTCTTGTTTGTCGCTTACAACTTCTTCCAAATCTTCAGCTCCTTTAAACATACAGATTTGTTTATTGTGATAAATTGATAACTAGCTAGTTAACCATTCTTATTGGACAAAATACCAAATAAAATATTTGACTTCAAACTGGTCAGTAGAAAAATACAGCTTTAAGAAAAAAATCTTCAACTTTGAATTTCAAAATCGAAAGCATTTCACTGGTTTGTCGTGGTACTATCACCACTCACCAGCTTCAGACCAATAACCGGCCAGTTTCCACCGGTTTTTCCCCATCGTCGGTGTGCCAACGTTTGTGTGGCCGAGGAGCGTGACGCTCGTGCACCCGGACATTTTTGTGATTTTTAATTTTTTTATTAAAAGATTTACAAAAATATTTTTTGATTTTGAACTTTTGTCGCTCACCGTTTCTTGGAGGGTGTTTTTTAAAAATCACGCTCTCAAGTACGATTTTAGTGACGTGGCATACGACCGTTGGTCACCGTCTGTCGTGTGCGAGCAAATTTATAATTTGCCCTCTTGTTGCTCTTTGTAAGAGCATTTTTTATACTGTGCATCTCTGTCATACTGTACATCACTGTTTATTATATTATGCGTCATTGTTCATTGAATTGTGCGTTACTATTAAAAAACGTCCTTACAAATAGCGACAAGGGGTAAATTGTAAATTTGCCGCGCGCAGACGTGGCCAAGGACCATCTCGCTACGTCATTAAAATCGCTCTCTGAGAAGATAATTTTTAAAAAATTACCCTCCCAAAAAGACGGAAGGCGACTAATTTTACAAAAATTGAAAATAAAAAATTATTTTTACAAATCTTTTAATAAAAAAATTAAAAATCCAAAAAAAAAGTGTGCCGGACTCCAAGCACACGTACTGGGCCATCAGATCGTCAATGCCTGTAGTTTTCGGCCGAAAGACAATGCTCGTTTGCGTCCTCTTCGCCGTGCAGGAAAGTCTAGTTCACATCCTTCAAAGTATAGGTAGAATTTTATTAACGTTCAAACGTCTGTTTAACTTTTAAAACCGATACAACTTAAGACTTTAGGACTATTAAAACGATTAAAGATGACGTGACTTGGCGTCGGAGTGGGGACAGGCGACAAGGTGGGCCAGCGGATGAAGGGGCCTCCCCTTCCACACCGTTGCAACAAGGTCTGCTGGACCTTGAGGACAGGATGCGGCTAGCGGTGGCGGAGTGGAGCGTAGGGGCAGTGATGGAGTGGCTATGGCTTGGGAATGCAGAAGGGGAGAGGATTAAGTAGGTCTTTTGCTGATACGTGGGACCCGTTATCTTCTTTTATTTTATTTCTTTTGGCTGACTAGAATGTCACACAGTATAACAACCATGTAAAGATGTAGACTGGTCGGGGCACTTGGTACCCAGTTTTACGCTCGAGAATATGAATGAAATTAGACCCTTAGTTGAGGGACCCAGAGTAGACTTTTTTATCTCTGCGCATCGTTGATCTCACACGAGAGTTTGGGCCGAAAGACACTGCCGTCTCCGATCTGACAGCTCTTAGCTCACTTCAGTCATTCACTGCGTTCTGTGCTTTGCTCAGGTGCGGTGCAAAAACGAGGCGAGGACACCAACAACTGCGACACGTCGGTGGGCAGATGGGTTCGGGAGCCGAGCGGCCCAGCGTACACCAACACGACGTGCCCGACGCTGCCGGACTCCAAGAACTGCCACAAGTACGGCAAGGATCCCGGCCACCTCTACTGGCGGTGGCGGCCCGACGGTTGCGACCTGCCGCGGACCTCGCCGGGGCGGTTCCTCGCCGCCGTCCGCGGCAAGCGCCTCGCCTTCGTCGGCGACTCGCTGGCGCGCAACCACATGGAGTCCATGCTCTGCCTCCTCTCTCAGTCGGAGACGCCGACGCAGGTGTCCGCCGAAGACGATGACGCGGGTGACGACGGTGTCCGGGAGTGGCGCTTCCCCGCGCACGGCTTCACGCTCATGGCGATCACGACGCGTTTCTTGGCGCGCGCCGACGCGGTGCTCGGCGACGACGGGAAGCCGACGGCCTCGTTCGATGTGCACCTCGACGCGCCGGACCCCGTCTGGGCGAACCGCCTGCCGGAGATAGACTACGCCGTCTTCTCCAGCGGCAACTGGTTCTTCCGCGTCAACTACTTCTCCGAGGGCAGCCGCCGCGTCGGCTGCAGCGGCTGCAGCGACGCCGGGCTCGCCGACTTCGGCGTCGCGCACGCCGTCCACCGCGTCGTCAGGGCGGCGCTCGAGGCCACCGCCCGGTGCGGCGACTGCAAGCGCGGTCTCGTCGCGTTCGTGCGGACCTACACGCCGAGCCACTTCGAGCACGGCTCGTGGTTCGACGGCGGCTACTGCAACCGGACGCGACCATTGGAGGAAGCCGAGGCGCCGAGCTGGGACCAATCCATCGGGTGGGAGCTGAGGAGAGTCCAGATCGAGGAGGTGACGAGGGCGAGGAAAATGACGAAGACAACGACGACGACGACGAGGTTCGAGGTGCTCGACGTGACGAAGGCGATGATGCTGCGTGCCGATGGCCACCCGGGATGGCACTACGACAAGAGGTCCGCCGGCAACGCCAACGACTGCCTGCACTGGTGCATGCCGGGCCCCGTCGACATGTGGAACGACCTGCTCTTCCACAAGATCTACGAGACCTTCACCGCCGGTCAGCCGGCACCGAATCTCCGATGATGTCGGCGGTAATTGGTGACAAATTTAGCAACTAATTGGTGTAAAATAAGGAACGGAGTTGAGTGATCGTGATGTAAAACTGTTAAGTTAATTATTCGACTTTCTATTGGAGCAGAACCAACCATCACAATATGCATAATCAGCCTCTCATTTTGTAGTGAACTTTGAGGACGGTTTTTACTAGCAAATTTGCAGTGAAACAACACATGCATGAAACTTGACAAAAATAAAGGTCTAAGAACATCTTCCTACGCTCCTAGCTATCAAGATATCAGTCCAATTAGACACTGTTTGACACCTCAAACTGATATTCTCCTAGAATCTGTTCATATTGTAACTATGGAAATCCAAGACAAACCCATACTCAAATCAGGTGCTCTGCTCAACCAATCATCCAACCAACCAACAAAATTAAATTGTTCTAAGTGTAGGACGAGCTCACGAAGTTTGTGCCAGCACAACCATATTTGAATCTTCAATCGCTAACTCGACAAAGACTGAATAATAGCCATTGTACTAGACGAACTATTTTTTTTCTTTTTTTAACTTCTCTCTCCTCTCATGTGTTTTCTTGGTTGAATGTTCTTCACACATATGGCTGCATACTCACTCTCAAAGGGAGGTTAGGTTTTTTTTTCTCATCTCTATAAGGTGAGGCAATCTTCATAATTGACCAAGAGATGAATTAACGATTCACATGTGTTGAATCTTGTCTTGGCATGGACTCAGCGCACTTCCCAATCTTTGTCTTGGCATCGGCTGCAAATCTCGTGTTCCAAGCAGGAACACGAATTTGAGGCCGCTTCCATGACTGGCGTCCTTGGCAATGGCAAGTCGATCCTCTTCTGGGAGGACGGATGGCTGCAGGGCTCGGGCCTTCACTTTTGGGCGCCCGAACTCTATGATCGCGTCCCGGTGCACGTTCGTCGAAAGCTCTCGGTCGTCGATGCGTTGGCCGATAATAGATGGATCCGTGATCTTCATGGCTCTTTGACAGTCCAGGCGATCCTGCAATATTTGCAGATTTGGCCTATGCTGCGGGCAACAACGCTGTCGGAGGGCCAGCCTGATTCCTTCCTTTGGAAGTGGGATTGCTTGGGGTCGTACTCCACCCGCTCGCCCTACCTTGCTCTCTTCACGGGCAGGATCCCTTTCCAGCATTTGCCAATCTGGTGATCTTTTGCCTCACCTTGGTGACGTAACTTTCTGTGTAGTAGCTCACCGACGTTGATGGACGGCTGACCACTTTGAGAAGTGTGGTCTCCCGCACACCCACTGTGTCTTATGTGTCCAATAGGTAGAAACGATCGACCATATTCTGATTGGGTGCCCAGAGTCCCTCTAACTATGGTGGATCGTCCTTTTGAGCCTCGGCCTCTCTCAATGCTTCCTCTCTGGCACCACATCCTTTCACGGGTGGCTCTATTCCAATCGTCTCAAAGTTCAACGAGAGTGTCGTCGGGGGTTCGACATGGTCATGACCGTTGATGCTTGGTCCATTTGGAAGGAAAGGAATACCCATGTGTTCAACAATTACACACGGTCCTGGCCTGAGGTTGTTGCAGCCATGGTGCAAGAAGCCGTCCTTTGGCGACTTGCCCATCCCTCGTTGCTCGTGCTCCCTAGGTAGCAGACTCGGTCGCTAGGTTGTCACATTGTTAGTGTGAGAATAGGCTCATATCCTTTTTGGGGTTTTTCCATTTTTCCTTCTCTTTGTTGGATCTTTCCTGTAAATTTTATTCCTCTATCCTCTTAGTACGCAATCCTTTTGTGTATTCCAAAAAACATATGTTGAACTCTTTGGATAAAGGAGATAGAAGGATAAAAGGATAAGGTTGAACTCCTCACCTTCGTATAAGGTGAGGTGATCTCCTTACGATCTTCATACATAAGATTGAACTCTATATCATGCTTATCCTTCAAGTGAAGTGATTGCCTCACAATATGAATCAATTGATAAGGTTGAACTCTTATCTTATGGTCAAGTAAGATATTTGACAAGTGTTTATTCTATTTACTATAAGATAAGATGTCATCCATAACATGTTTATCGTTCAAATCAAGAAATATTTCTTCTTTCTGGATGGGTCTGCCAATATTCCAAGGCAGAAATCTCCTCAGCAATGGGAATCATGGGGAAATGGGAGAGAAGCGTCGGAGGCAGAAGCAAGCCAATGTCGCGGCAGCGCACGCAGGCGGCGGACGACAAGGCTGACCGTCGAGCAGACGACTCCGAGGTGGGCAAGAAGGAGAAGCCATGGGCGGCGCGGAGGAAAGCTTCCCTGATCGCGACCTGCCTCGTCGCGCTGCCGGCGGTGGTGATCCTCGTCGTCGGCGACACTCCCTCCGCCGTGACGGTGCTTGTTTGGGGCACGGCGAGCACGACGTCGACATCCGCAGGGCAAGGTGGCGGCGCGGCGAGAGCAATGGCGGTGGCGGAGGAGGAGGAGTGCGACGTGTCGAGGGGGAGATGGGTGAGGGAGACGAGGGAGCCGGTCTACACCAACCTGACGTGCTCGACGGTGGCGGACTACGTCAACTGCCAGAAGTTCGGCAAGGATCCCGGCTACCTCTACTGGCGGTGGCGGCCCGACGGGTGCGATCTGCCACGGTTCTCGCCGGCGAGGTTCCTCGCCGCCGTGCGCGGCAAGCGGCTCGCCTTCGTCGGCGACTCGCTGGCGCGCAACCACATGGAGTCTCTGCTCTGCCTCCTGTCCCAGGCGGAGACGCCCACCGACATGCACGCTGGCGCGTTCGTGGACGCCTTCCGGAGATGGCACTTCCGCGAGCACGACTTCACGCTCATGGCATTGTGGACGGAGTTCCTCGTGCACGCCGTCCCGGTCGTCGCCGGCAGGCGGACAGGGCCGTTCGACGTCCACCTCGACAGGATGAACGCCAACTGGACGCGCCACCTGAGGGAGCTCGACTACGCGGTCGTCTCCCACGGCAACTGGTTCTTCCGCGCCAACTACCTCTGGGAGGGAGGCCGGCGCGTCGGCTGCGTCGACTGCGGCGAGCCCGGCCTGACCCACTTCTCCACGGCCTACGCCGTCGGCCGTGTCGTCGGGGCAGCGCTCGAGGCCATCGCCAGGTGCCCGGACTGCAAGAGCGAGCTCGTGACGTTCCTGCGGACCTACACGCCGGACCACTTCGAGCTCGGCTCGTGGTTCAGCGGTGGCTACTGCAACAGGACGCGGCCATTGGAGGAGGCGGAGGTGAGCTCGGATGCCATTGCCTGGGAGCTGAGGGCGGCGCAGATCGAGGAGGTGAGGAAGGTGAGGGAGACAACGACGACGACGAGGAGGAGGTTCGGTGTGCTGGACGTGACGCCGGCCATGATGGTGCGCGCCGACGGCCACCCTGGCGAGCACCACCACAGGTGGCGGGGAGGAACGCTAACCGACTGCCTGCATCTCTGCTTGCCGGGGCCCATCGACATGTGGAACGACGTGCTGCTCCGGCGGCTCGCCGAGCTCTCGCCACCGTCGGATGCGCGGTGAGACGGCGGCGCGCGTGGCCATGAAGAGATTTCCTTTGCTAGCTGAGTAGCTGTTGATCTGTAGTTGATTCAGCAAGTTGCAATCTTCTGAACTTTTTTTGAGAAAATTTGTCACAATGTTGCAGTGGGATATACCCATGATCATAGGCAATATCTTTGTTGGGGGGTTGGGGTGATGTTTCTGTTGAAAATATGGCCATAATTCGGTATATTTTAATTTAAAAATTAAGATAATAAACATGACATGTGCAGCAGAAATTGATCTAGCGTAATTGCTAAACATGAACATGCTAATAACTAGAGAAGCGTCATCGAGGATCATGTGTAACATTATAACAAAAAATGCAACATACCCAAAGAACGCTCCGGTACTAGGTGAACGCTTCGGTACTGGGTGAGACATTGTTGTTGTTGTTGTCGTCTTCGTTGATGGAGTCGTTCTCGTCTCCTCCAGTAGCGCCGTTGCCGTCATCATTATCTTCATTGCTTCCACAAGTAGATATGTCGAAGTAGTGGAAGTAGACGAAACAGAACAAGAGTCAATGTAAAGGAAATAGACGGAAATAGACGATGCAGTGCCGAACCAATGTAGCAGAACCGGAGCAGTCGCACCGAAGGACGCTCCCCAAAAACTTGATCGTCCATCTACCCGTGCAGGTACTCAAGCGAATGGAGTTCTAGAGGCCTGCTCGTCCCAACCCGTGTGCGTAGGTGATCGGAACCAAAGACACAAAATCAACGTAGGAACAGAGAGTGCCGAGTAGAATGAGGAAGATAAACAAAGAATTGGTACTACTCTATCTATCCCGGAGGTAGGTTTATATAGTGCGCGAGAGAGTAACGTTCGGGAGTAATCAATTCAAATCAATCCGATTGAATTCTGTGATTAAGAATGAAATCAATTCGAGGAATTAAGTCGTGATTGAATTCATTCACCCATTACATAATTAATAAGCCGAATCAATATGTTTAATTCCCGTACGTTGCAAAAAAATGAGAGAGAGAGCAGCTGCCAGCCACGCCCACACTAGCTGGCCCAACTCAACACGCGAGCGTGTGAAGTCCTATTACCATCTCAACTGCTCAACAGGTGCTCTCAATAGCAGTCTATTTAAGTTGGGATCCTTTCACTTTGATTTTTAATGTGGTATTAATCTTTTAACATTATTGTGGGCTTATGAAATTTATTGGGACTAAATTGGGCCAAGCCCATTTAATCCAACAGTTTCTATGACTGAAATCGTCAGGTGAATTTAGTATAAGTAGTAGCTTCAAGAGGCCATTTTGTTGGGATGAAATAAAGATGACATTTATTAGGTTGTACTCCCTCATTTTAAGGAAAATGTAAGATATTTTGTTTTATCCTATGTTAAATTTCTAATAAGCTCGATCGACTTTATGAAAAAATAGCAATATTTTAAAACCAAAATAATATTATAAAAAGGGTATACTGAATGATGGATTTAATAAAATTAATTGACATTCTAGATGTTACTACATTTTTTTTATAAATCTTATCAAACTTTGAACAAAATCAGAACATCTTCCATTCTGAAACACAGGGAGTACTGTTAAAACTTTCTAATACATTACATGGACAGGATAGAATCAACCACTAATAGTTAATTGCCAAACAGGATATATAGGTTGCAAATGCAACCATCAAACTGGAACTTTTGGGATAAAAGCTACACAAGACATCATTTTGTCTCACAGACCTCTGCTCTGCTCATCACAGAACCCCTCTTGTTCACTTGAAGCATACTAGTCTTCTTCTGGACATGACACCCTTGCAGCTGCAATACCAAAGAAAAAGGCTTTAGTCTTCTTAAAGAAAAACTCTCCAAGAAGTAAGCAGAAAACAAAAGTCTTCATGACTGCAAATTCAGAGACATTGATGTGAGAGCTAAAATTTTGTAGCATATTCACTCACAAAAAAGAACACCCTCTCCGTGCTTTCTTCTTCTTCCTGTCCCTCTGCTTTGTCGGAGGCTTGATTACTACCTTGATGGCAGCATCAAACACAGCTTTGACATTCTACATATCAGTGAAATCCTGGAGTTAAATTAGGGATTACCCAAGATATAACAAGGTTTGAAATGCAGGCCTTCAGGAACTTATTAGAGAGGCAACATGAGAAATTAACCTGCTGTGTCTTTGAGCTGCATTCGATGTAACACGTTGCGCCAATGTGCTTGCGGAGTTCCTCTCCCTGCAAGATAAGGATTGCGGCAAGAACATGGAAATGTGAGATGCTGGAGTGCACTGATATCTCAAAATTGCAGAGGTTTACTGTCAATTTTTCAGTCCTCAGGTATGCAGAGTGCATAGGTACTGGAGAATAATACCTGTGCTGTAGTCACAGGCACCAAGCTAGGATGATCAAGTAAGTAGTGCTTGTCTTCACGAAGATCTGTATGCATACATGGTCGACAAAAGTTGTGGTTCAATTAAACAGTAGCTGATTAAGATTTGCTGCAAGATAAGATTGTATGCTTGGTTTTCAAAAAAAAATAATAAAAATCCAAGGCGAAATGCAAGAAACTTGAAAATATGATCAGCCAAGTACTGGGTAAACTTCACTAGCCTAAATTTTGATTCGACATTACTGAAGTGTAACCTTCCTTTGAAAACAGGTGCAACATTTAATTTACTCAAGTATTTAGTACTACAGAATTATCATATGTTTAATTACTTGTGGCGGTTACTAGGTTAGATGATTAACTGCAAAGGAATGTTTATGAGTGAAAAAGAAAAAAGAACAGAGACCTCATTGGCTCATTCATAAACCTTACCTCTTTTTTTCTATGATTTACTTTTCTTTTGTTAAGAGAAAATGAAATAATGTAGTGCAACTAATCTTGGTGAAATAAAAACTAAGATAGTTCCAAACAATTCCTCGAGGAATCATAATCCAACAGTGATAAGGCAAATTGATCCGAGCCGGTGAAATACTACTGGCAAGGTACAAGACAGAAGGTACAAAATGCAATAATTTCTACTTAAACATCGCAAGGACTAAATCTTGATGAGTTATAGTAACTATTATAGTTCCATCAATATTTTTAGGGACCACACAATTCCATACTCCAACAATGAAAAGACAAAATCATCCTAATCACTACCAACAAGTGATAAGCTTAGACAGAGGATGTAGAGCACACCAGTTCTATTATCACAAAGACAAGGGGATATGCAATAAAACGGAAATCGTGCTTTCATTGTCACACGACTCACCCAGTTTGGTCCCAACCAACACAATTGGCACCCCTGGTGCATAATGCTGAAGCTCTGGTAACCACTGCAAGGGGACAAAAAGCACAAGGTAAACCTAACTGAAATACTGAATCTCTCTGAATGCATCCACATTATGAGTAACAGATTATTTGCAAGAAAGTTTTTTTTTCTTCTGAACCTTCTTCATGACATTCTCATAGCTAGCCCGGCTCACAAGGGAGAAGGCAAGCACAAAGACATCGGCGCCGCGGTAGCTTAGCGGCCTCAATCTGTTGTAATCTTCCTGCCCTGTAAACAATTTGAAGTCCACACTATCAGCATCACAAGAACGCATTTTTTTTCAGCTGGAAGGATTAGTAAAATCACATGCAAATGTAGAACAAACAAATGCATAGGAGTTACAAAATCACCTGCAGTATCCCAGAGACCCAAATTCACCGTGGTGCCGTCGACCACCACGTTTGCACTGAAATTGTCGAAAACAGTTGGTACATAATCCTGCAAAAGGCCAAACCAAACAAGAATCAGTTATAAGTATGCAACAATTTCAGAACATGTGCTCCTTGAGCTGAGATATTAACCGTAATAAAAAAACGCACTTAAGGAAAGTTTTTTTTCTTTAACTCAACAATGATACCACCTCTTGTTTCCATACAAGCATCGAGTCCCCAAGAAATCAAGAACAAGAAAGGAAAATCTAGAAGTTACAGCTGGAGCAAGCAAATGAAGAATCCTGAAATTTCGACGAACTCAAGAAAAAGCCAGAATATTTTTCCGAAAGGAATGGACAGAAACAGATGGGAGGAGAAAAAAGGTTAGCATTTTGCATTACAGTGGGGAACTTGTTGCTGGTATAGCAGATGAGCATGCAGGTCTTGCCGACGGCACCGTCCCCGACCGTGACGCACTTGATGAACCGGGACGCGCTAGACGCCATGGCCGCCGAATCGAGCTCGCCAAGAAAACGAAGCAGCAGCAAGCAGAGACGACAAGGGAGGGAGAGAACTTGAGAGAGAGAGAGAGAGAGAGAGAGGACTAGGAGGTGATGGCTTCTTGGTGTAGCGATGGTGGGAGGCTGGAGAGAGAGGGGGAAGGGAAGTGTCACTTCCTCTCTGCAGTCTGCAGTAAGATTACAAAACCGTCGATAATCGTATAATTATTATAGTAACCATATTTATCATGAGAGTATGGTAAAAATAAAATCATAATAACTTTATTAAATTTAAATAAATTTTAAAAATAATTTAAATTTTATAAATTTTATATGGTTTGTCATAACAAATATGTTCAAGTACGGTGACCTTATTCTGACGACGGTCTCTCTAGCTGTTATCACTACTGTTGCTAGCTAGAGAGGGCATCCATTCATCTTTTATCTTGACGTCCTGACGCCGTGTTCTTTCTCACTACGGGATCTGGATCATCTACTATTCATCTTCTGGAAATGGGGTCTACTACTCCACTAGTACTATGCTGGTAGGCTGCTAGTAGAATTGCAAGAACTGTTTGTTGTTGATTACGCATTTGTTGATACCCTGATGGTGTCTGATCCTGTAGTTCATAAGTTGGTTTCTGGTTATCTAGTGCTTTCAGCCATATGATAACTGCTTAGTATTCAGTCTTCAAAAATACCCCTCCGTCTCTAGATATAATAACTTTTAAAGTTTAAATTTTATCTTAAATATATCAACCTTATACTCCTGAAATATAACTTTTGTTACTAAATTAATCATATTATTCCTACTTTTTTTCTTGTCGATAACTTTTGCTACTAAACTAATCGTATCACTCAGGGGCGGATTTATGCCCCGGGCTACAGCCCGGGGCGAGGCGGCGCCGAAGCACGATGAGCACACGCCACACCCCGTTAAGGACCAGCTCCCCGGAGTCTCCTACTACATCACCAGCCCTCCTCCATGGCATGAGAACCCCTCCCTCTCCTCCTTGCCCACATTTCTACCGTTTTTGTCGGCTTTATCATTCGCTCTTTGTTTCGATTGGTTGACCACGATAGCGATAGTTCTCTCCTTCCTCGCGTCATTTTTTGTGAGGTCCTGCTTCCTAACGTCGGTGTGGTGGTTTTCGTGCTTGCATTTACTACTACGCGAGAGTGCTACATTGTTGCTTTCACTTTTTTTCAAAGGAGTTGCTAGGTCTGCTAGGGCTTTCCTTATTATGATTTGCCTTTTTTTTTCTCTCGGCTATTTAATAACACCTCGCCTTAGTTTATTTAGTGATGCTGAAAAGGTTTGACTCGTTTGATTCTAATCGTGGGTATCAACCATCAACGAATCTTTGAACACTTTGAATCGATATTAATCTTTGCTATATCTATTAGTAGTGTACTGTGTATAACGAGAAATTTTTTTTGTCCTCTGTTATATAGCTCTCCCTTTGATCTGTTTCTGGATCCGCATCACTCCTCTTTCTCTTGCCGTCCCTGTTATAGTTCGGGCTTGCACCTCACCTATCCTGAGAAAACAAAGAAGTTTTTTTATCCTCTTTACTTAATAGCTGTGCCATCGGGTAAAACTTATTACATTTTGGAAGGGAGAGTACTGAAAATATATATAAGCCGTACGGATCATTCTAATTTAATCGATTTAAATATAATGAGAGTGTAGATTAAGGCAAGAAGGGTTGACATTGTAGCTGTTCTGCCAAGGATTAGCACAACTTGGTGCAAAGTTACAAAATGACAGATTGCATGCCACTTCTGAAGTGAACAAAAGAATTCAAACGCCGACGACCTGAGTGCAAGTAGCCAGTAGGTCAGTGTCTTCTCTTTTTCTCCATCCTCCAAGACATCCATTTTCTGTGACCACTACGGCGTAGTGGCTTGCTTAGCAAGCACACAAGTAGAGTTTGATGTTGCAAGAAACAAACGCAAGCTGTAATTAAGATGGATTTTCTTGACAATTTGTGCTTTACGTCTTTTTCTCCTCTCTCTTTTGGCCGTCTTTTGCTTGGAAGTTTGCTGCTGAAAAGTATATACGCACCATGACTATACTGATTAGCATCTCTTTGTTTTCAATAAAGCAGATTCTTGACGCTAAACTCGCCCATCATCGAAGAAAAATGTAGTTTAATTATTTTCATTAGTGTGCTTACGATGGTGAAATTAATGTTTTATAATATTGTAGAAATCAGGGTCAACTCCGTCGTTTGCTCTTCAGTTTAGCCGTCGCAACCAAAATTTAAATTTTAAATCTCCAGAGTTGATTTTTATTTTTTTTCTCATCATAGTTTTAACATTAGTTTTTTAGTTTTTAAGTCGTTAATAACAAATGTATATAAAGTTTTACCCGCAACGGCATTTGTAGGAGTTGATGAGCACTATATTATACTTGTAAAGTTGTAATACGCTGGGCAAGAACAAGACCCTCTATACGTTGGCTGTAGATATAACACAACAAATTGCAGAGGATTACCAAGAAAATAACTCCTCAAATGAAACCAGCATGTGGGTGCTTGATTCTCCAGCATTTTGGTTGATTCTTCCAGGCACGCTTTTGTCTTCCTTCTTTGGACATGCATGCATTCAAGGCTGATGGCCCAAAAGTCGATACTAATTTGATCTTCTGGCCAGGTGTTCTTTGCAGATTTACAGCTCTTTAATCATTGAGATCCACAAAAGAGACTATGATGGTTGATTATGCAAATCTTGTGTGTTTGAACGTCTTTTATATGCTGTGATTACACATGCTAAAATAAGGTTAACTAAAAAGACACTTTACTAGCTAGACCATATCATGCCAACTCGATCGTAGGATTTCTTATACTGGTAGAATTTCAAGTTGTCCATGAAAAGTGGGTTAGAATTACACCTCTTCGCTTGCAAAAGCTTGCAATCGTATCTGCCATACCATTTGAGCTAGAAAAATGAATGGAGAAACGAAAAATAATTTGTGTAGAATTTTTATGTCTATGTTTTTATTGGCAGTTCAAAAGAAAAATATTGGATTATAGACTATTATAAAAAACAAATCAAATATTAAATTGAGTTTTAAAATTTAAATTTTAGGTATGGTTGCTATCAAGCTGTTTGCTGACGATGGAAGACCAGGCCAACACTGACCATCGATACTAACATTAACATTAAATAAGGCGGCGTTTAAGGTTGATGAATTTTAAGATAAGATTAAATAAGGACACTTGGATATGATTAATTGAATTTTTAGTTTCTACAAACTTAATAAATAAATAAATTTATTTAATGTTTTAAAGAAAAAATTTCGTACAAGTTAACGAAAACTAACATAAAATACATCTTATTCAAAGTTGCAATATACTGTTGCAGGTATCTGCGGTATGGCCTGGCCGGCGCCTTATTAACTCCGCACTGCAGCAGCCGGTGTCACAGTGTCACGTAGCCGGTGCCGGTGGCGGTGCGGTGCCGGTGCCAGTGCGCGCGCACGGGCACGGCGACGACGGCGCCGACCGGTGCGTGCATGCATGCATCCGCCTGCAGCCAGAGAGGCTTTGCTAATGCTAGCTCGTGATGCACGTGCCCGTGAGGCCGTGAGCGAGGAAACGGTGCGCGCACCAAGATTTAAATCATCTCAAGTTGATGGCTGATGCTGATTTGTTGTAAAATTTTTTTAATTGGCTGTTTGACCGGTTGGTTTTAAGCCAGCCGAAAAAGTCCTCGATCACTAATAGGTAAACCCATCTTTAAATGAGCTTACCTATCAACGACTCAAACGTCGGAGGATCCATTTCCTGCACGCACACTGCGCACACTCGCACTCGCACTCGCACAGACTGACATATGCGGCGCGCGGCGATGGACGTCAGGCTGGCGGTGGCGGCAACTGCTTTGGCTATGTGACACGGTGATGGTTGGAAACACCTCTTCTCGGCACACGAAAAATAGAACGACGGATTAACGTTTAATTAATTAAATATTAAAAAAATTAAAAATATTAATATGATTTTTTAAAAAAATTATATTTTTTATAAAAAATGCATCGTGTAATAATTTGATTTGGAAACGTATTAAAAAAACACAGCCATAGGCTACCACGCTACCCGCGCTTCCATGACGTGAGATGGGTACTCGTGGGGTCTGCGCATCAGCACCAGGTTTGTGATTTCGATGAGTTATGCCGTGCCACCCCTCAGCGACACGACGAATTTCGTCAAAATTCGTGAAAGCCAACGGTAATGAATAGTAACAAATTTGAATTTGAACGATTTTGTGCGTACCGCGAAAACCGAACAAAAACCGCGAAAATCGCGCAAAACACGTGAAAACCATGAAAAAACGTAAAAACCGTGAAAACCGCGTCGTGCCGCTGTTTTCGCTCAAACCCGCGAAAACCACGCCATATACCGCAGTTTTTGGCAAACATTACAAAATTAATATTTTTATATAATATATATATATATATATATATTTGTGTTAAAATAAATTTTTTATTTGAATTTTTACAAAATTATTTAAACAAAACCGTGGAGATACGATACCGCACCCCCACGAAACGACTAAAAACCGTGAAAGCCAAGCCGGCTTTCGCGAAATACACTGCTCACCCGACCTGCAGGAGATGTCCCGAGTAATTGTGAATTTGTGATATGCCAGGCACTGCACCTGCACTCGCACAGTACTAAAATGTGCGCGCCCGTGCCACGCCCACGTGCATGCATAATACATATGCATCTTACAAAAAATGAACGTTGTAAAAATCAAACGCAGAGAGCACCAAATTAAAGAAATACACCAGTACTAAAGGAAAGTGCAGATGGATAAAACTGACGAGTCTGTGAGAAGACAACCGACTTGAATTAAATACTACAACCCAGTCTTATAATATAACAACTACATTTTGAAAAGTATAAAGTTGATAAATCGATTTTAAAAGTTTCGTAAGATTGTTGTAGAGAGTTTTCACTATAACCTAACCGTTTAGTATCTTAAAAAAGTATGCGTGCGATAATTCGGTATCCATAATAATAATATAAAATAACAGGTTCGTTCTATCAAAATAACTAGCTATGTTCATCAGCTCTTGGATATCCAATGCACGGTAAGTACTCAAGGTTATGTAAGTGTGATCTGAGTGCATGCTGATATGTTTGTTAGTGTCTATGCGTCTTCATATAATGTATAAAAGATATGCATGTGTAATTGGGCAGAAATACTCTCTAGCAGATCTAGAAATGTGCTTTCCGGAAGTAATAATTCATGTGTATCATGGGTACTATCACATCGTGCCAGATCGAAAGGGAGTGTCCAATACCAATCATATGACCATGCTCAAGACTACGTAGAGATCAAGCAATTCACTACCTGTCAACACTAGTACAATTTGGATCAATGCTACTGGAACGAAAGGGATGTGAATCGCACAAACGACCTGCCAGAATCATGCCAAAACAGTGTCGGAAAGACGAAAAGGCATTGTCGATTTTGCTTCAAAAGGAAGGGATACGGCAAGTGAGGAAAAAGCTCAGCAAGAAAGACACGTCCAAACTCCAAATCACCTTCCCTTCTGCTGCAAGCTAGTCTCTTTTACGTATAAATTTGACATGACAACTACTTGGGTTCAAAGAATTGGCAAAACCACAAAAGTCAGGCGTGAAAACAAACCAAATTCTGATGCAAAAGACACTTAAGGTATATGTTTTTGGCCGGGCGAGAAGCACTTTAAGTACTCCTGGAAGCAGATTAAATGGCGCAGAAAAATATAGCCTCTTAGCTGCAAAAGATCACATACGTCTAAAGTAGACATATTACCAGATCAAACTTGGCAGTAAGAAGAGAACATGCAGGGACGACATTCAGGGTAAGTTCTCTGATATTGGCTCAATGAATCAAATATTCAGATGGGAGCAAAACTTTGTAATATTCCACAATTTCTCAAGGGCTCCTTGCTATCATTCAACATAATCAATCCAACTTGTGATGTGAACCTGCTATCCTTGGCTTTCATTAGTGCCACCAGACTCTCCAGTCTGATCTGCATCCAGAATTCATTTCACACTCAAAATCCCAGAGGCTTCTCATCTAGTGGACACTCTGTTAATCAGTTGAGGCAAAAATGTGCCATGTAGGATCACACGACAGTCTCAGCAAGCATCTTGCTTTCATCAAGTCCTCAAATCTTCTGACATTGCGGAAGGTATACAATGTGTTGTCAGAATATCCTGAGTAGCAGCCTTCGCCATTTTTGCCTCGAGAACAACCAGCTGCCAGATGATCCATCAGTCAATAGGAAAATGCTTACATGAAGTAGCATTGAACAAAAGAGGAGGATAATTTCACTATGAACAATGGAAGAGAAAAAGGGCGCTAATAATCCACATCCGATACCTGATCGTAGTCCATATCAAACTTTAAGTATTCTTCGTTACAATCTTCCACCATGGTCGCCAAGTGCTTTAAATTTTTTACTGGTTTGCCATTGAAGGCAAGAACCTATAGAGAATAAAAACAGTAAAAAACAATTAATTTAACACATGAAAGGCAATTTGTTCAGAAAATTTTAGTCTTCTACTACTCTTAGTCAATTATAGCAACCAGAAGTTCAGAACAATAAATGTCCATTACGCTTAGTAACTAACTACCAATGTTGTTAATTCCCTCTGAAATTTATTTCCACCAATTTCAAACAAAATACTGCTTAAGGCTGCTAACTTTAGCTAATATATATAACAGCAGTTGGAGACGACCAATTCTGATCAGCATCATTCAAAAAATATGAACTGGGGTAGTGCAGTTGATATGGTCAGTTGGGGAACACCCTTTTCTGGTACGGAGTACAATACGATAACTTGTGAAAAAAAATCTCAAACCATAGAAATACTTTAAGTAGTGATCATCATTACCTGAATATTGACAATTTCTTCATAACCAATGTTGATATCTGCTACAAGAACCTGAAAATTCATCATTTTTTTCAAAAAAAAAAGTGTCACATGATGAAATTATAAATATCAAGCTCTAAATAAAAGCAAGAAAGGTTAGTTGTCTCATCTATAACATAAAAACACAAGTTGGTACAGAAGAACTTGAGACCTGTGACACCACCACAAGCTGCTCGTCAGGTGATTGAGCCATTGCATGTAAGTGCTTGTCCAACAACTTGACAGGGGCATCATATTCATAGTCTTTTCCATACTGATGAAATAAGTATTGTAGTTAGTTCTGTATTATCAAAAAGTTAACTTACAACTTTTTGCAGCAATTTGGGCATGAAAAAAAGGTGTAAATGTGTTATGCTAGCAGTCATGGATGATGAGAACCTACATGAGTGATTCTTGAAAAAAATGACAAAATTCCAGAGAACTGCTCCACAAAAATAAACTATGCTAATAAAGGAATCTTCCGGGAAAAATGGACTGTCTGCCACCGACCAATATATTGTGACACTGATTATTGATTGTACACACCAACTACATGAGTTAAATGTTAAAAGTACAGTAATGACAGGTTCATGTCAACATTTTCAACCAACATGGGAGAAGCAACTGGTAGTCCAACATAGAACAGGCATTTGAAAGATGTCATTCAGGTGGCAATATCGCTTCCTTTCTACAAGGTTGGTGAAAATGATGCATGAAACATATAGTCATTGATATTTGTGAACATGACTGTAAAAAAATATCCATGTTTCACGCACACCAGAGCACAAACAGAAATACTAAATCAGTACAATAAAGTAAGTTGACAATAATATTCAAGGTTTGTGAAAGTCTGTTAACAAAATACATATACGAGACTAAGCACGCGGCGTATGTATTTTTTATTTAAAAAAGAAAGAGATATGTTAAAGATGCAAACTACGGTTAAGATCAAGCTTTCCAAAATTGCAACAAATTATACTGAACATCATACAGTAGTAGAATGGAAAATTGACAACTGAACAATGATGTAATATCTTGACTATTATTTCACACATAAAGCTGGACAAGGGAGATGACAGCATACCTCAGATCGGAGATATGGAACAGATACAACCATAAAAACAAAGCCAGCAACAATGTAATATGATGGTGGCCTGCCCTTTATATGAGCTGGAATGAGTCTTTTGTGAGTTGCCAGCTTAATGTTAAATTCAAGAACTTCCGAATTGCGCAGAACTTTGACATGGGCCATCTCGCCAGTGTACTTCTGTGAAATGAGGTAGCTGAAGCCAATACGCTCCCCATGTCTGAAAGGAACTGGATAACCAAGAAAAACAAAATGTAAGCCAATACTCTCCTCCCTAAGTCATACTTCGTAGGCTACATTGGAGACAAACCATTTGGAGAACTAGTAATAACAGATGACAACTAAGACATGCAGCAGACTTCTAAAGAAACAAATCCCAATGCTTTGTGCTAGATAATACACATTGAATGATGTCATTTATGGTCAGTGGAGATCTCCATTCAATTACCCTGCAGACTTAGAATAAATCCTTCACAACCAATAATCTAGAACAGGCACTGGGAGTGGTGACTAGAAGTTAGAACCTGAGACAATGGAATCTCTCTTGCATGCAACAGAATAGTTGGAATCTATCTTGCATGCTCCCAAATAGATACAAGAATAACTGGCCAAGGCGAAAAAGTTCTACAACAAAAATAATAGAAATAATTTTGGTAGTTATGTAAAGCTCTGACTAACCTGTACCGTCATTGGCAATGTCAATGCCATCAAAGCTTAGAATAATATCAGAAGGTTGCAGGGATCCAGATTCAGGAGCGGTTGGCTCAACCCTTCTGACACGAACACCCTTTTGGTCAGATTTCATTCCCATTGCCTTTCGGAGATCAGGATTTTCCATTTTCTGCCATTCTATTCCAAGTATAGGAAAACCTGCAAAAGAATAAAGGAAATAATAAGCAAATAGCATGGAAAATCAGAAGATCATAGATGTGAAGTTAATGATGGAAAAAGGACTAGCACAAAACATTTTTTTAAGAAAAAAGGCCCTATGTGCATCAGAAGATCAATGACAATCAACCATAAAAATGCATAACTAAACTATTCAAACCTTTTTCTCCTGAAGTTTTGAATTATTGTAGCTGTATCAAACTAAAACACACACAATCTACGCATGCAGTCAATGAAGGTATGGTGGGTTATTGAAATACATTCTAATATGATGGATTAGCCTGAAATGTAAGATCTCAAGAACAATACCTGTTGAGGTGTTGATAATGCCAGAGCAAGAACAATAACTAACTCTTGTGACTGCTAATATTTTTACTTGCACAAAATACGCAGCTAGATGAACTGACAGTGTTAATCTAGTGATAAAGCTCAAATTATAAGCATGTGGATAAAAAAACATAAAACATCTGCATATGCATCCAAATAAGCAAGTTCCTGTGCAAGGAGCATCCATTTTCCATTCACGTGCCATCATATATGCCCCCTTAAGTTTAACTCCCAAAGAACTAATTTTCATATGCTAAGAATAGAAAGTTTTACCTGTGTACTCCCCAGATTTTTCGTAGTCTTGAATGAAGTGATTAATCACTGGGGTGGGTATGACGTAGCCTATGTTTTCTACATCTTCGTGTTTAAGAGATTGAAAAGCTATGCCCACACACTTGCCCTTATCATTGAAAGCAGGGCCTCCAGAGTTTCCTGAATTTATAGCTGCATCTATCTGTTCCCACGAAACAGTGAAACATAATTATGCTCCCAGGTTAAGAGATTAGTAGAAATACAGTGTAAACATATTTTGTAATTCCAAAGAAAAGTAAAAAAATATGTCTACAATATGCAAAATATAGAGAATCAAAAGAATGCAAAGATCTTAAGAGAAAAAACCTGCAATCCTAGAAGCTCTGTTGAACCATGAACATATGAAAGTATCTCTATTCTAGATACAACACCACTTGTGACTGAAATCGTGTCTCCTCCAATTGGGTAACCAACAACAGTCACAGCATCTTGAAGTGCAGGCAAAGATCCAAACTCTAGAGGTGAAACCCCTTTCCAGAATTCATCATCCTCTACAGTTAACATTGCTGAAATGGAAAGGTTATATTAATTACCAAATCACATAAGAAAAGCTCACTTCTTGAATCATTAAACAATAAATTGACAGGCAAATATTTGCAATTTAATAATGAATTGCTTGAATAATACAATTTGACTCCTGCCCTTGAATTTTTTTAGGTCAGCGCAACTTCCAAATGATTGACCCAATATCTCCAAAATAATATTCCACATAGGCAGGTTTCTGATAACATAAGACCAAGCATATTGTTCACTGGTAATCACCATCAAGCACTAAAATTAGCACTAGCTTCTGGATTTGTTTTGCACAAGTACTAGAACAATTTCACAACAGTGCATTTATGTGCAATGGTGCAACCGTAAAGCTCTAGATAAACAAGAAAGGACAGATGAGATTAAGTTACTATCCCTAAAGCTATGTGGCATTACTTTAGCTACTCCCTATCATTCCCTATCCTGTTAAAACTATCACAAGGAATTCTACACAAGCTTGATGCGCACTCTGTCCAATCTAGATTGCCACCTATTATCACACCTCTCTGTGTGATGGTCAAATCTGTTGAAATGGTATCATCAAACTTAAACCTTTGTGATTGGAGTGAACGAAAACAAAAAAAATGCAATGCTAAACCTGATGTATTCTGGTATACCAACGTGAAGATTTGTAAAACAACCAAACATACAAAATCTGCTAATAGTAAATAGCAAGTGTTTCCAGCTATTTTTTGTGTAGTGCACATCTGCAGTTTTCAATATGTTTCGGGACATTGCCATTTTATCAAACATTGCAAGGATTCCGTTTGCCAATAACTAATCCATCGTCCTAGTAAAGTTGCACGAGTGTGGGCTATACATACCAATGTCACACTCGGTGCCAATGGCAAGAACGGTGGCGAGGTATTTGGTATCCGATCCCCTCTTCTTAAGCTTGACATGGGTGTAGTGCTCCACGGAGTGGGCGTTGGTAAGCACCCTGCGCCCCCCAATGATAAAACCGCTGCTGCTGGAGCTATATTGCCGTTTGCGCTGCCATGGCAGCGAGAAGTTGGGCTCCGTGTGTACGCAGAACACCTTCACCACGGCGTCCATCGACGGCATCACCTTCGCCACCTGCTCCCACCGCAACGGCTCCACCACGGGGACCTCCGCCGCCGCCTTGGCGTTGGCCGCCACCTTCTTCGCGCCGCGCCGCGGCGGGGACGGAGGCGCGTAGGGGCGGCGCCGGCATCGGAGGGAGGATCTGGACGGCCTCGCCGGGACTTGCGGCCGCGGCCGCGCGGGGCGGGGGAGGAAGCAGGATCGGGCGAGTCGGAGGCGGAGACCGCCGCGGCGAGGGGAGAGGAGGGGTGGTGGTACCCGTCGGAGGAAGCGGCGGCGGCGGCCGGCGGCTTCGGCTTGCGGCCGCGCTTGCGCTTCTGGCCAGAGGCGGGGGCGTGGGTCCCATTTTCGGCGGGGGCAGCGGCGGGTGACGGGATGGGCGGCGGCTTTGGCTTCCGGCCAGGTCGGCCGCGCTTGCGCTTGGGGGAGGAGGTGGAGGCGTGCTCGTGGTTGTCCATGCCGACGAGCTAGGGTTTCAGGGAGATGGGAGAAGTCAATGCCCAAACGGGTTGGGGTTGGCTCGGTCGGTATTTCTTAGGTGCGGGTCGGTCGGGTTCGAGTCACATGGTCGGTTCCAAAGTGGCGGCGTGTCTGTGCTTTGCTTGCACAGATTTGTTTACGCTTTCTGCGAACGTTCACGCAGTGAGATAATCCACTCTATGCTTGTCCTAGTTCAAATGATTTTTAATTAAAATTGTTCATTTCTATAATATACCGATGGGTTTTATCACTGGTTCTATAATATGTTCTATAATTATAAATACCAAAAATACCATTCAATACATACAAGATTAACAATTAATTTATCCTATTAGAAATTTTTCAAAATACAATATTTTTGTACGTAGCTTTCTTACATAATATGAGTTTTGTATATAATTTTTTTTTGGTTTATAAAGTTTTTTTGTTGGATATGAGAGAGAAATTGCTTACCTAAAAGATAAATAGCAAAAAAAATGTGTAACATATGAAAGATGTTTTACATTAAAAACATAAAAAATATATTTTATGTAGAATATAATGGATAAATTATTTTTAAAATATATATATACACAAAAATATTTGAAACTTATACACAAACTTTCACATTTTGTAAAGAGGCTACACAACAAAATTTATTTTTTTGAAACTTGTGATAGGTGTCGGATAAGACATATCTTCTATACTTAGGTTTGTGCCATATAGGAGTACCACATACCTAATGTTATGCGGGAAGATATATTTAAATTAAGGAAATATGATAAATCTACGAGTAAATTGCCTTCTTGGGATAGAAAGTATCAGTCGTATTCGAGAAAGACAAGTCTTTCTATCCTGTATCTTACCCAAGTTATCCGAGTTCTACTTAGAGAAAAATATGGTCATCGTTATAAATCCAAGGCCCTCATGGAGAGAACACATCGAGTTACGAGCCATAGCCAAAGTCACATTGAGAGACAATCAGGAAAAAGGTCAAAGCCCTAGTTGCCGATAAGATTTCGTTGAGCTGTACTTGGCAGATTCTAGTCTGCAAATTGAATTAGCTATCTTACTTCTTCAATTGTAATTTATGTGCTATTTTTTTATATATACATATAAACTGGAGTAGGGTTATTACTCGTATTGAGGACTCGAACTAGTATAAATCCTTGTCCCTTAGCAACTAGATACAATCTCGCGTATACCTTGGTTCCAACGTTTTCTATACTATACAAATACTATAAACGGACATAGTCCGTCGACAACAGGATAAATCAATTGTTAATCTTGTATGTCTACAAGGTGTTTTAGGTATTTTTGAAGAAAAAAAGCCCAGCAAAATGGTATATTGTAGAACAATTAATAAACTCGTATTATAGAAAGAGGTCATATCAATGGTGAAACCGGGACAACTCAGTGGCATAAAGTATATTCTCTCTTACATAATTGTAGGCCATACGCCTAGGGGTGGACATTTTCCCATTGGAGACACGACCCTGACCTGCCCCTCAAGGCGGGAGAGAATTCTCACTTGTGGGTGAGCCAGGACGAGCCCCCGCAAATTCCTAGGAGTAGGACGGGTATTCTAACTATCCCGTGGTTGACCCGGCAAGGCCTCGGGTGTGAGTTACACCTTCAAAAATAGCTCATTCCAAGAATAAAAGGCCCAGCTAGCACACTAGTTGAGTAAGTAGCCCATATGCAAACTAAACCCTAATTTTCAATCCTATCCCCCTCTCCTCTCACCCAGTCGCCACAACTTTATCCACAAGCAAGCAAGCGGTAGTGGCAAGGATGCCGCTGGTGGCTGCTCCTCCACGCTGCTTCGTCACTCATCGCATCGCCATGTCATGCCATCTTGCTGCTTGTTGCCGGCTCGCTACGCCGTGCCATCTCAATGGTCATTGCCACGCCTCCATCCTCGAGCCGCCAAGCCTCATCAGTCATTGCGCACCACACTGCCACCTCCTGTTAGTGGTCTGGTGTCACGCCCAGAAATTCACACCAGAATTTCTGCAGCTAATTTGTGCATTACACCCTCGTCCGGTATCGCCGAGGTACACAAATCGACGTTATTGATAATACTGATTCCTCATTTAGAAACAATATAAAAGAGTTACACAAATGCGCGGAAAGGAAAATAAAACCGACTTAAGCTAAACTTGACACGAGCGAAGCGGAACACCAACTCCACGGCTAAACCTTGACGAGAACAAGCCTACACCTCCCGGAGACCTCGATCTCAACCTCGGCACCGAAGGGAGAAAAAGAAAGCAAGGCGAGTACAACCACCGTACTCAACAAGTCACACCGAAAAGGGGACATGATGCAAGATAAATAACAAGGAAAGGTCAAGGGCTCAATTTGCATAAACAAGCATTTGCAAGCATATAATAACAATATTTGAAGACAAGTAAAAAAGTAGAAATATTTAAGCAGTATTAAATAAACACCGTCCAACGCTCAAACCACGTTGCAACAGCCCATCCATCCACCGCACTAGTCATACTTCAACATTTCATTCAAAATAAAAAAAATGAGACTAATCAAGGTGAATCTGGTCGATCGCCCGTAACCGTGGGCACGGCTATTCGAATAGTTTTTACTCGATCGAGGGGTACAACCGTACCCACAAGACACAATCCCACAACACGTTACCGTGCGCCGGTGCATCACCATGGTGCCCGGAAAGGAACCGTGACAGGACCCTTCACATAACCCCTCTAGTCAATCGTACCACACCAAGGTTTCGCCCCATTCCCATCGGGCAATGGCAGCCCCTCTAGTGCCGCGATGAATCCGGAAGTTGATCAACCCTTAAAACCGGGCCGACCCAACTCCATCACGCCCACCCTCTCTCGGGATACGTTGATTAGAGACAGCTACGCTGCGGACCGCCCATTACCCATGCCGGCTTGTGGTATGCACGGCATTTCTTCCGGGGTTTCGAGAACTAGGTTCTTAATTGTCATGAGCACGCTAACCAAAGTCCAACCATGTGCTCACGACCCACCCTTTTCATAATTCAATATTATTAGAGATAGGGTCACAACTTAACATCGTCCGAGAGTTAAATTCTAGTAATATACTTGATTAGTGTGATTCCCTTAAGTGAGCTAGTTGCGCTAAGCATAACTAAGCAACCTTAAGCTATCATCTAGTCACATTGGACCCCAAGTTATCAATGGTATAAGGTAAACAATCCTATGGTTGAGTACAATAGGTATAAACACCCCATGAAATGACATTCTAAAACATGTGCAGTATTTGAACAAAAAAGAGGTATTTACATAAAATAGGTACAATATGGTCATAAGGTATGACTTGCCTTGCTTTGGAGACTGAGGTACCTCGGCGACTACTAAGAGAACGGGCTCGCGGAAAACTCGGGATCTACACGACAAACAAAGCACTCAACAAACACCCTAAAAAGTCTACTGAAACAGCACTGAAAAGTATTTTTAATGGATTCTTGACATTTTTCTGGATTTAATGAAATTTGAATGGGCTAAAACGGAGCTCGGATTCAAAAGATATGAATTTTAGAAGTTTAATTACGATTTTTAAACTAAACGAAAAGACTAAATTATTTATTGCGCAATTAAGTCCCGGTGACGTCATCCACGCGCGGCTCGGGGCTGACGTCGCATGACGTCGCGGCGGCGTCGCCCTAGGGCCGACGCCGACACGGCCGGGCGCACGCGGGAGCCGGGCGCGGCGGCGGATTCTTGCCACGTGGCGCGATCCGAGCGGCCGGATCGGCGGCGATCGGACGGCGGGGACGAAGGCTAGGGTTAGGGTTAGGGTTTGCGGGCGCGGCGGCGGCGGGTTTCACCGCCGGCGGGGTAAGCAGCGACGGCGCGAAGCGGCTTGGCGGCAGCAGCGGCGGCGGGACACAGCGGCGGGACTCGGCGGCTTGGCGGCACGTGAGCGGAAGGAAAACGAAAGGAAACGAAGTAAATAAAAAGAGAAACGGGGAACGGCGGCGAGCTCACCGACGGTGAAAGAAAAGGTCGGAGACGGCGGCGATTCGGGGTTAGAACCGACGGCCAACAAAGGGAAACAGGCGAGCTCGGGGTTTTAAAGGGAGAGAAGAGGTTGAAACCGGCACGGATACGGCGGGGATAAGGTCACCGGCGGTTTCGGACTCGGAGAGAGAGGGAGAGATTTCCGGCGGTCGTTTCGGGCGGTGGCGGAGTCTTTGCGGCGTGCGGGAAAGGCGGGCACGGGTGCGACGGCACGGGCGGAGCCGGCGTGGGCCCACGCGGCGCGAGGCGCGCGGAACGCGCGAAAAGAGGTAGAGCGGCGCGCATGGCCATGGCGGCGGTTGGGCCGGCCGGTGCGAGGAAGGCGGCTCGACAGTGGGGCCCACTGTCGGTGGCCGCGGCGCAAGGGAGGCCGCAGACTTGCGCGCGCGACCGCATCGTGGGCCTCGCCCACGACCGAGCGAGAGCGAGCGGCGGCGGGGAGGCGGCTTGGGCGGAGCGGTGCGGGCCGACGGCCCGTCACGGCGAAGGGCGGAAACCGTACGGGCAGTACGGAAAAGGGAAAAGAAAAAAGGGAAATTTTGGGACTTAATTAAATTGCTGTTTTCTTATTTAATTGATTAAAAATACTTAGAGTGCTCTAAAAATTTCAAAAAAATCGTTAGCGTATTTTGACATGCGAAATTCAAGAAAAATCCCACCATGTCGTTTCCATTTATTAATTGCATTTTAAAAATTATTGGTTGGCTCCAGGTTAACTTCAGAAATTCCGATTATTTCAGGGTAAATTACTTAAATGAATTAGGGAAAAACCCAGGATGTGACAACCTACCCCTTAAACGGAATCTCGACCCCGAGATTCGGAGGTACGGCGAAAAGTTGCGGGTGCGCGGCCTTTAGCTCATCTTCTCGTTCCCAAGTAGCTTCTTCCTCGGAGTGATGAGTCCATTGAACCTTGCAAAACCGATAACCTTGTTCCGAGTCCTTCTTTCACCGACCTCAAGAATACGTGCTGGTCTCTCTACATAGGTTAAGTCCTCTTGGATTTCAATGCGTCCGGACTCGCCCGCTCTTCTCGGTACCCTTAAACACTTCTTTAACTAGGACACATGAAACACGTCGTGAATACCGGTCATGTTGGAGGAAGCTCCCGGTGATAGGCCACTTCTCCTCGACGTTCCCGAATCTGTATGGTCCCACGAAACGTGGTGCCAACTTACCTTTGGTTTGGAAACGGTGTACTCCTCGGAGTGGTGTAACGCGAAGATACACAAAATCCCCGCTTCAAAAGCGAGATCTCTTCGACGATTATCCGCATAGCTCTTTTGTCGGACGCGCGCAATTTTCAACCTTTCCCGAATCGCTCGGACCTTTTCCTCTGCTTCACTTATTACTTCTGTGCCAAACAGCTGGCGCTCACCCGTCTGATCCCAGAATAGGGGTGTGCGGCATTTCCGTCCATACAGTGCTTCATACGGTGCCATTTGAATGCCGGCCGATAACCGTTGTTGTAAGAGAATTCCGCATAGGGCAAGCTTTTGTCCCACGCTTTTCCAAAATCGATTGCACATGCTCTCGGCATGTCTTCCAAAATCGATTCACTCTCTCGGTTGACCGTCTGTTTGCGGATGATAGGCCGTGCTAAAATTCAAACGGGTACCGAGCTCTTCTTGCAACTTCTTCCAGAACTTGGAAGTAAACTGACTTCCCCTATCGGACACGATCTTCTTAGGCACGCCATGCAAACACATGATCCTTGCGAGATAAAGCTCGCCAACTTCTTCCCCGAGTAGGTAGTATGTACGGTATGAAGTGGGCCACCTTGGTGAGTCGGTCCACCACGACCCAAATTGAGTCATATCCTGTCGTTGTGCGGGGTAAACCCGTGATGAAATCCATTCCAATTTCTTCCGATTTCCATTCGGAATCGAAGTGGTTGCAACATCCGGCGGTCGTTGATGTTCGCCTTCACTCGCCGACAAACATCACAAAGTGCAACAAACTCAGCTATCTCCCTCCTCATACGACCCACCAAAACTTTTCTTTAAGATCTTGATACATCTTTGTCTTGCCGGGTGAATTGAGTATTGGGTTTGGTGAACTTCCGTAAGGATTATTTTTTCAAATCCTTGTCTTCCGGCACACAAAATCTCTTTCCCATCCAGATTGTGTCGTGTTCGTCTTCGTAAAACCACGAGCTTTTCCGACTCTCATGTTCTTCTTGAGTTTGGCCATCTCGGGATCGATGCCCGAGCGGCCGAATTTGATCAATGAGAGTGGGTTGGGCTTCCGGAGCAGCCACAAAGCCAAAATCCACCACTCGTAGATTTAGATACTCGAATTCCGCAACCGGTCACACATTCCTTCGACACCGAGGGTGGTGCAAGTAACTCTTTCGGCTTAGTGCATCCGCAACCACATTAGCTTTGCGGGATGGTAATGTATCCCTAAGTCATAATCTTTGATCGGTCCAACCATCTTCTCTGTCGGAGGTTTAAATCCGGTTGGGTGAAAATGTACTTAAGATCTGTTGTGATCCGTATACACTTCACAACGATTACCAATTAGGTAGTGTCGCGGATCTTCGTGCATGAACCACTGCGGATAACTCCGGATCATGAGTGGGGTAGTTGTTTTCGTGTGGGCGCAATTGACGAGATGCATATGCGACCACTTTGCCTTCTTGCATCAACACACATCCCAACCCTTGGCGAGATGCATCACAATAAACTTGGAAGTCCTTTGCTGGGTGGGCAAGTATCAACACCGGTGCAGACACCAACTTCCTCTTGAGCTCTTCAAAACTCTTATTGCATTCTCGCGACCACTTAAACTTCTCATCTTTCTTCAACGTTGAGTCATTGGCTTGGCGATTTTGGAGAAGTTCTCAATGAAGCGGCGGTAGTAATCCGCAAGTCCAAGGAAACTTCGGATCTGCGTAACCGTTTTAGGCGGGGTCCACTTGGTATCTGATTCCATATTTGCTGGATCCACGGCTACTCCTTGGGCATTCACAATGTGGCCGAGGAACTGTACCTCCTTTAACCAGAAAGCACACTTGCTAAACTTGGCGTAGAGCTGATGATCTCTCAACTTCTCGAGTACTGTCCGAAGATGTTGCTCATGATCCTCCTCCGACTTAGAGTAGACCAAAATGTCGTCAATGAACACCACCACAAATTTATCCAAGAACTCCATAAACACCTTGTTCATCAGATTCATAAAGAAAGCCGGTGCGTTGGTTAACCCAAAAGACATGACCGTACACTCGTACAGTCCATACCTGGTGGTGAAGGCGGTCTTGGGAATGTCCTCTTCCCGAATCCTCAACTGATGATAGCCCGATCGCAGGTCTATCTTGGAAAATACCTTGGCCCCCTTGAGTTGATCGAATAAATCATCAATCCGTGGTAGGGGATACTTGTTCTTGATAGTAACCTCATTGAGGGCGCGATAATCGACACACATTCTCTTGGTCTTGTCTTTCTTTTCCACGAAAATCACCGGAGCACCCCAAGGCGATGTGCTCGGGCGAATATACCCTTTTTGCAACTGTTCATCCACTTGCTTCTTTACTTCGGCCAACTCGTTGGCTCCCATCCTATACGGCCTCTTGTGTATTGGGGTGGTCCCGGGTACTAAATCAATCCGGAATTCAATTTCCCTTTTTGGCGGCATCTGAGTTAAGTCTTCGGGGAAAACTTCAGGGTATTCTCTGACGATGGGGATATCCTCAAACTTCACAGGGGTCCTTGCCGCCGTTTCGGTCGATTCCCCGGTGGAAACATGATTCAAACTTGCTATGGGCTTGACTTGCATGGGAGAGCGAAAAACAACTCTTTCTCCTTTCGTATTAATTAAAGTAATGGTGCGACTAGCGCAGTCAATTACTCCCTTATGTCTGGACAACCAATCCATCCCAAGAATGACATCTATGCCTTTGGACTGAAGGAGGATAAGGTTGGCTAGAAACATAGATTCTTGGATTTCTATGGTCACTGAGGGACAATACTGAGTGGTCTCCAAGTGGTTTCCAGAGGTTTGAACCCGCATAGGTATCTTAAGTCCCACTACTGACAACCCATGTGCCCCAACAAATTGCTTTGAGATAAAAGAATGTGTAGCGCCGAATCAAATAATACGTGGCGGGAGTATAGTTTACGGAAACATACCCGTATAACTTCGGGAGCGGTGCAGTGCTTCCTCGGCGGACGCATGATTGACTCGAGCCTGGATGAACCTTGGCCCGCGCGTCTTGGCTTTGGACACTTGTCCGCAAAATGCCCCGGTCACCACGGTTGAAACAGACTCCGGCTTTCCTCCGAGTCCTTCCTTGGAGGTGGTGGCTGTGACTGTTGCTGGGATGGTGCCGTTGGAGGGCGCGGGGCTGGAGTACGCTGTTGCCGACCACGCCACTACCGCGTTTGGAAATTCCACGGTGATAAGGTCGATGCCGACGAACAATCATGGTGGTAGGTCCACTCGACTTCCAGGCATGAAACGCGGCCTCTGCTGATTTCCCGCCGTTGAGGAGGTCGGGACGGAATACTTTTCTCTTCTTGATCATCTTGTTGCGCCGATCTTCTGTCGAATGGCCTTGTCAACCAGCTTCTCAAAGTTAGCATATTCTCCGGAGATAAGCTTGTCCGTGAGTTCATCATCCAAACCAGTCAAAAACTTTTCCTGCCTCTCTGCATCAGTGCGCACATCTTCTGGGGCATAACGGGCAAGACGATTGAACTCGTGCAGATACTCAGTAACTGATCTGTTACCCTGCTCAAGAGAACGGAACTCACGCTTTTTTTGTGCAACTATTCCCGCAGGAATGTGTGCGGTCTTGAAACTGCGACGAAACTCTTCCCTGTGTAACTTGCTCCCCGGGCGAGTAACCAAGTAGTTGTCCCACCAAGCGAAGCAGGACCAGAATCGATGAGTGGCAAACGAGACTTTCTCCCGATCCGTGCACCGCAGCAGATCCAACTTCTTCTCTATGGCATGAAGCCAATCATTAGCCTCCATGGGATTGGTGGTGCTTGGAGAAGGTCGGCGGTCGGACACGAAGGAACTCGCGGCTTGGACGGGGTGGTGGGGCGGCAACCGATTGTTCTCGCGCCGTTGCTTGCATTTGTTGCAGCATCTCGCCGTTGCATCCGATGGTGTTGTTGTTGCATTTGCTTGCATCATTGCAGCCATCATCTCGTGTCGTGAAGCGAGCACTTGAGCAATGGTGGGATTCTCGGGTGGCGGTGGAGGAGCATTGCCATTGGCGTCGTGAGCCTCGTTGTTGTTGGCACTGACGCCCATTGTTCTTGTTCGCCCGCCGGTCCCGGTGTTCACCATCCGAAGGAGACGACCAACCGAAGAGAGAGAAAAGAAGAAAAACAGTGGACTTAGAACTAATCTTTATTATTTGAATTCAAATGCATTGTTCGATCTTGACTAAAAACAAGGAAAAACACAAAACATCCTTAATTGGTCGGTCATATCACACTTGATATCGATTGCCCTATCCCACACACGCAGCCTATCACACAAAGAACTACCAAGAAGACAAACTAAGTTAAACGGTAAAACTAAGGAGGGCAACTAGAACGATCCACGAGACGAGGAGTCGAAGCCGCTTCCTTCGAAGATCCCCACTCTTCCGAACGGCTCCTAGAGTCCTCGGGCGTCACCTCCGACTTGGACTCTTCGAATCGGTTGCCGTAGCCCAACCGATCCCGCCTCTTCCCTCCGAGGAATCTCGAGTCTCTTCGGAGTCCATGTCTTCACCGAATTCTCTAAGCTTCGGATCACGGAGACGGAGATCCAACCATTACGCCACCTCCGCCTTGATTCGCCGAAGCCTGGAGCAAAGGTGAGGCGTAACCCGCAGCAGGAGGAACTGGAATCGGCGCCGGAACCGGAGCGGGTGGAGCCGGAGAAGGCGGTGGAATCCGAGGTGCCACTGGATACGGACAGCGCGGTGGTGGTCTTCCGAGGCGTAGTGCGGGGTCTAACCCCAACCGGTGGCGGGAGTCCCTTCAACTCGGCTACCTCCTTCTTCGACGAACCACTTCGTCCCCGGTCGCGTGATCCTCGGCATCTTCTTGTCGTTCGGCTCCTTGGTCGCCTTGTGTAGGTCGAGTGCATCGATCCAGTCCTTTGAGCACGGTGCACATGTGACCGAAGGTAGAGTCATTCTCCTCTGCCGTAGACTTGAATGCACCGACCTCGAGGAACTACCTCGACGGGGATGGTAGCGGTAGGAGGAGGTGCGAAGGTCGGCGTCATGCGGCTCCCTCATCCCGGCTAACATCGGGTAGGCGGCTTCTTGACGGGCGTGATCCGACGTGCCTCCGGAAGCCGTGACCTCCATGTTGGGAAGACACGTTCCCACAAACCCGTGAACCTCCAACCGAACACGGTAGGGCAACTCGCCACCGAGAGGCGCAACCGTTGTATACTCGGTGCTTCGGGATATCCAACCGCAAGGGCCATACGCGCCCCGCAACGAAGCCTGTCATCCCTTTTCCGCAGGGTCGTTTTGGGAACCCGCCATCTATAGAAACAAAGGAGTGGAAAAATCAAAACATGCTCAAAAACCCACGACCAACATCCCATTTTCGCAATTCCTAATCCCTAGATCGACTCCGCTTTTCAAAACACCCCTTTTTTTCAAAACATATGCACATGAAAAGAATTAAAGGGCTCTTAAGGTTTCCAGTTGGCTTGTCCTACGTCACAGGAAGGCTCGATACCAACTTGTCACGCCCGAAATTCACACCGAATTTCGCACTAATTTGTGCATTACACCCTCGTCCAGGCATCGCCCGAGGTACACAAATCGACGTTATTGATAATACGATTCCTCGTCTTAGAAACAATATAAAAGAGTTACACAAATGCAGCGAAAAGGAAAATAAACCGACTTAAGCTAAACTTGACACGAGCGAGCGGAACACCAACTCCACGGCTAAACCTTGACGAGAACAAGCCTACACCTCCTCGGAGACCTCGATCTCAACCTCGCACCGAAGGGGAAAAAGGAAGCAAGGCTGAGTACAACCACCGTACTCAACAAGTCACACCGAAAAGGGGACATGATGCAAGATAAATAACAAGGAAAGGTCAAGGGCTCAATTTGCATAAACAGCATTTGCAGATATAATAACAATATTTGAAGACAAGTAAAACAAGAGAAATATTTAAGCAAGATTAAATAAACACCGTCCAACGCTCAAACCACGTTGCAACAGCCCATCCATCCACCCGCACTAGTCATACTTCAACATTTCATTCAAAATAAAAAAAATGAGACTAATCAAGGTGAATCGGTCGATCGCCCGTAACAGTGGGCACGGCTATTCGAATAGTTTTTACTCGATCGAGGTGTACAATCTGTACCCACAAGACACAATCCCACAACACGTTACCGTGCGCCGGTGCACCACCATGGTGCCTCGGAAAGGAACTGTGACAGGACCCTTCACATAACCCCCTCTAGTCAATCGTACCACACCAAGGTTTCGCCCCCATTCCCATCGGGCAATGGGCAGCCCCCTCTAGTGCCGCGGTGAATCCGGAAGTTGATCAACCCTTAAAACCGGGGCCGACCCAACTCCATCACGCCCACCCTCTCTGGGATACGTCGACTAGAGACAGCTACGCTACAGACCCAGCCATTACCCATGCTGGCTTGTGGTATGCACGACATTTCTTCCAGGGTTTCCCGAGAACCGGTCCTTAATCGTCATGAGCACACTAACCAAAGTCCAACCATGTGCTCACGACCCACCTTTTCATAAATCAATATTATTAGAAACAGGGTCATATTTTAACATCATCGGAGAGTCGACTTTAGTAATAAACTTGATTAGTGTGATTCCCTTAAGTGAGCTAGTTGCGCTAAGCATAACTAAGCAACCTTAAGCTATCATCTAGTCACATTGGACCCCAAGTTATCAATGGTATAAGGTAAACAATCCTATGGTTGAGTACAATAGGTATAAACACCCCATGAAATGACATTCTAAAACATGTGCAGTATTTGAACGAAAAAGATGTATTTACATAAAATAGGTACAATATGGTCAATGTAAGGTATGACTTGCCTTGCTCTAGAGACTGAGGTACCTCGGCGACTACTTCGAAGAGAATGGGCTCGCCGGAAAACTCGGGATCTACACGACAAACAAAGCACTCAATAAACACCCTAAAAGTCTACTGAAACAGCACTGAAAAGTATTTTTAATGGATTCTTGACATTTTTCTGGATTTAATGAAATTTGAATGGGCTAAAACGGAGCTCGGATTCAAAAGATATGAATTTTAGAAGTTTAATTGCGATTTTTAAACTAAACGAAAAGACTAAATTATTTATTGCGCAATTAAGTCCCCGGTGACGTCATCCACGCGCGGCTCGGGCTGACGTCGCATGACGTCGGCGGGCGTCGCGCCCCTAGGGGCGTCGGCACACGGCCGGCGCACGCGGAGCGGACGCGGCGGCCGGATTGCTGCCACGTGGCGCGATCCGAGCGGCTGGATCGGCGGCGATCGGACGACGGGGGCGAAGGCTAGGGTTAGGGTTAGGGTTTGCGGCGCGGCGGCGGCGAGGGTTTCACCGCCGGCCGGGGTGGCGTGGCGGCGGGAGCGGCTTGTCGGCGACGAGCGCGGCGCGAGCGGCTTGTCGGCGGCGCGGCGGCGGGACACACGCGGGACTCCGCGGCGGAAGGAAACGAAAGGAAACGAAGTAAATAAAAAGAGAAACGGGAACGGCGGCGAGCTCACCGACGGTGAAAGAAAAGGACGGAGACGGCGGCGATTCGGGGCTAGAACCGACGGCCAACAAAAGGAAACACGGCGGAGCTCGAGGGGTTTAAGGGGGAGAGAAGAGGTTGAAACCGGCACGGATACGGCGGGGATAAGGTCACGGCGGTTTCGGACTCGGAGAGAGAGGGAGAGATTTCCGGCGGTCGTGTCGGGCGGTGGCGGGTTTGCGGCGTGCGGGAAAGGCGGGCACGGGTGCGACGGCGCGGGCGGAGCCGGCGTGGGGCCCACGCGACGCGAGGCGCGCGAAACGACGCGAAAAGAGGGTAGGCGCGCGGCCATGGCGGCGGCGGTTGGGCGGCCGCGGTGCGAGGAGGCGGCTCGACGGTGGGGCCCACTGTCGGTGGCCCGCGGCGCAAGGGGAGGCCGCAGCCTTGCGCGGGCGGCCGGCATCGTGGGCCTCGGCCCACGACCGAGCGGAGGAGCGGCGCGGGGGAGGCGGCTTGGGCCGGAGCGGTGCCGGGTCGACGCCCGTCACGGGCGAAGGCGAAACCGTACGGGCAGACGGAAAAGTGAAAAGAAAAAAAGAAAAAGAAAAAAGGGAAATTTTGGGACTTAATTAAATTGTTGTTTTCTTATTTAATTGATTAAAAATACTTAGAGTGCTCTAAAAATTCCAAGTAAAAATCGTTAGCGTATTTTGACATGCAGAATTCAAGAAAAATCCCGCCATGTCGTTTTCATTTATTAATTGCATTTTAAAAATTATTGGTTGGCTCCGGGTTAACTTCGTAAATTTCGATTATTTCAGGGTAAATTACTTAAATGAATTAGGGAAAAACCCAGGATGTGACATCGCGGCCTTCGTCATCGGGTCCCCACCCCAATTATCGTCGCTGGTCCATTCCCTATTCTTTGTCGCTACTCCTAATTATCGACCCGTCATCGCTACCATTAGTCGTTGTCACTACTCATGCAGCTAGGGTCAGCGGGGCCCTGCTCACCCGTCGGGTCCCTATGGGAGCGGAGGCAGGTAATGTTTTTCATCCGGTTGGTTCAGGTGTTCCTGCAACCCAGCCCTGCCCCCGTCTCGTTGCCACCCCTACATACTCCTTTGTTTCCTTTCATTCTCAACCATGCTAAAGATTTGTTCAAATTTCATGCATGTTCAGAATTCAAAAACTTTTCATAGTAGCAAAAACACTTGAGAAGATCAGAGTGTCACCAATTTTTAGTACCTTATAAAGAACATTCTCATTGTCCTCCAGCCATCCAGACCTATTTCATCCGCACGTGTCAACTTGATCCCCATTCCTTTTCTTGGCATATTCATGAGCACATGGCAAACGCAAGGAGCTGATCTTTCAGCCCATGTGTCCCTGATCACTTGTTCTCTAGCCCACGTGTAAAACCTTTCCAGACCCATTAGCTCAAACTCTTTCAAGCCTTTTCTCTTTCTCATTCAGAGGCCTTTGGCCTATGTACATGTTTTAAGTGGGTATAGACTATAGCCCAACACATATACTACTAATTATACATAGTAATTTTAGAATTTTTGGCATTTTTAATTTTTTTAAAGATTTACAAAAATAACTTCCGAGTTTCGAAAATTACAAAACTAATCTCCTCCCGCCCTCCGGAGGGCGTGAAGGAAAAACGCCTCCCGGAGGGCGAAATATCCGACGTGGCGGACGCCGTGCGGGCCGCCGCGCGGTGGCATTTTTGCAGCGGCCCCTTCCCGCCCTTGGTAAGGGCTTTTTATTGTGCACGGGGCCGCCGCAAAAGGCCGCCGCCTGGCATTTTTGCAGGCGGCCCTTCCCGCCCTTACCAAGGGCGTTTTTTCACTGTGCTTACAGGGGGCCCCATTCCCGCCCTTCCAGAGGGCGTTTTATGCCCAAACCCTAATTGCCCTGATCGACATCGACCCACTCTCTCTCGTGTTGTTTGAGATATAAAATGTTATCGTTGTATTTTGTGCTAATATAACAAATCCATTGGATTTGTGGTATTGTTGCAAATGTAACCATCTTCGTGATTTGTCGTATTGTTTGAAATGTAAATGTTATCGTCGTAAGGATGCAAATGTAAATATTGTTGCAAGTGTAAATGTTCGAGGTATCGTACATATGTTGTTTGCATTACCTGTGAACATATTGTTTTAACCAAGTTAACTTAGTTGCAATGGTTAAGCAGTTGTTTGTCACAGTGTTACATAACCCATTAGGTACGGATGATGCAATACAACTAACTCATCCCCCACGAGTCAAGGCTCGGCTACCTACGGAACCGTTCAAGGGCGATAAGCTTGTCATCAATTTTCTCTTTCCTTCTCGACGTTGTACTCCTTTTGAGTTTCACATTCAGTTACTTTTAGGCCGTTATATTGGGGAATGACATTGTCGATCCACCTAGTGAATCCACACCTTCTTTGAATGCCCTGGTAAAGAAACACATGTAATCAGTTAGAGAGCCACTAGAGCGAAGACGTTTGCATAATTGATAAAATGAAAGACGTACAACGAAGTCATTGTCTAAGTTGGGGCAAATGAAATATCTCCGACCATATGTTCGTGGTTCAAATGAGGTAGCCATCTTGCAACGATCCCTACAACCGTACATAGGACGCTCCGACCATTTAGGGAAACCCAGTGGGTTGTTCCTCCAAGCTAAGCTTGCGATTTCGACGCGACGTTCATACTCCATCCAAGCCTAAATGAATTGTTCAGTCGACTCAGGTTGTGTTACCGTCTGACCGATCGAAGCAGGTTTAACCATATCGATCCAATCTTAGTATGGACACTGACGTACATCCTCCTGGTTGCACATTTTTTATGGTCGGAGTTAAAAAATGGAACAAGCGAAAAGGTTAAAGAAAGAAAAATTATACTCACGACAAAATCGTCATCCGCAATCTCGGGACACACGAAGCATCTTTGTCCTCTAGTTGCTTGTCTTATGGATCTTACCACTGGCAACGTAGACCACGGTGGCATTACGGACGTTCCCGCCATGTGGGTAGTGCCACTGATCCATAGGCCACCCAAAGCTTCAGCGCGAACTCGACGTTGGTACTCGGCCTTCCGTTGCGAGTAGTCCGACCTTGTTTCGCTAAGTGGGTAGTAACGTGTTCCGTCGGTTCGTGGGTTCTCCTTATCTATCCACTCAACGAAGTTGCACACCCGACGATATGCCTGCATGAGGTGTTAACACGATGTACAATCAAGTTAGCGTTTTCTGCGTGAAGATTTTGTAGATGAAAGCAGTGCAGTTAAGCCATACCTGATCAATGTTGGCGCATTGGAAAAATCGTCTCCTCCTGGTTTCAGCGAGGAGGGACGACGTAAGTATGCAACCATCTCCACAATGGCATAACGGACGGTCACACCATGGTGGAATAAAACCGCTCAAAGGATGGAGTCGCCAGTGGAGACGCTCAAGGAATGGATGATATGAAGATCTCATTGCAGGAGTAAATGTAGAAAAGAGAATGCAGATTTGAAGAGCTCGTATTCGGATCTAGGCAATATATAGTGCAGGGAGGTGAAGGTTCACATCTATGTATCGTTTATGTCTGTCACGGGGCAATAGCTGATTGAGACGTATCGTGTAGGATTGTCAGGGCAAAAGTTGATAGCGACGTATCGTGCGGGACTATCACGGGGCAAAAGTTGATAGCGACGTATCGTGCGGGACTATCACGGGCAAAAGCCGATAGCGATGTCTCGTGCGGGTCTAACTGGGCCGAAAGTCTTTTTGTCGTTAGTAAGAGTATCATGCGCGAACGATATAGAAGGATCTCGTGACATGTGAGTGCGACGAACAGACATAGATATATACAAACATCAAACACAAAATAAATATTTACAATTTGTACAAACTGTTGCACACAGCAGCTACTGACGAGGCCTTTTACCCCTATCCCTCCTAGGCTGTGCTCTGACGTGCCCCTGAGAGTACGTCAGCCTGTCTGGGGGCACGCCACGACTAGCACGGACATCCGGCGCGGCGTCTCCGTGGCGGGTCCCGCTCGTGGTAGAGGTGCTCCACCGAGCAGCGAGGAGGCGAGTACTTCCCGATCCGGGTCCTCGGGTCGTCGGTCGTCGCCCGTACGACCCCCTCGTCGCCTCCGCCGACCCGCCCGCCCGCGTCGACGAAGTCCCCGACCGGAAAATCCCCGCCGAGTAGAATCCTCCCGTATGTAAGCAATGTGAAGCATCGGTGACTTAAACTAACACGTGTGAACTAATCATCTGACGACGCTTGCTCACCTCCCGCTGAGTGAGGGACGAGGAACGGAGGTTCCGCTCGCTCCGCAGAAGCTCGCAGTCCGGGCCGAGTAGCGAAAGGCCGAGGGATCGACGATCTACTCGCGCCCGCCGTATCCCCGCCGGTAGCGTCGGACCTAGGCGACATTCGGTTTGTTAGATCACGTTGTAGGGTTGACACAATGAAAATGAGTGGAACTAACTGTGGAAGCACCGGCCGTGTGGTGACCATCCGGCATCGGACCGCGTGGACGAGGACCTGTAACACCCGTGGAGGAACCGCGTCGACGGCGTAACGACACGAGAAGATCCGCAAGATCGAACGTGCCGTCGTCTGCATCCGCCGGAAGGTCATCTTCTGTTCCACCTCGTTCGGTGAATGCTGCGTCCGGCCTCAGCATCACCGAGTCGATTTCGGCATTCAATGCCCGTGCGGCGTCGGCCTACAAATATCAAAACAAGTTAGGTTTTTCGCTCCAATAAAAAAACATAATGACGTACAAAGGCTTTAATGCCGAGAAATCATGACGTACCCCAACGAAGTAGTCCTGGTCTCGGTGCCAGGGTAGGTGTCCGTGATGCGCTCGGTGTTGCCGCTGCGTGGCGGTGTGAAGGTAACTCGCGGACGCGTCCGCGGTAGGTACCACCGAAGGTAGGCGGTGTAGTTCTCCTCGGAGTGGGCGTAGATCTCACCGATCACCTCCTCGGTGGCTATCGGCCCGCCACGTATTGCCGCATACGTGGTTCCCAGAGGAGCCTCCCCGCGTCCCCGTCGAGACAACTGCGTATACAGAAAGGTCGACTATAGTTCCATTTAATTTGACACAATAGTAGTACATTTGAAATAGAAATACTCACTGGTGGTCCGGTGGGGAACGGCAACCGTACGTCTACGGAATCCCGCGCAATCCGAACCGCCTCATCACTCGGCTGGGCGGTGAGGCTCGACGGTGATGTCGTACACCATCGGGATCAACGTCATCCAGAGGCCGAGTCGCGCGTGCACAACGTCGAGAGGCCTAGAGGCGCCCGAGCTGCGACCGCCTGCTGCGTGTACGGCTCCCAGACAACGTCGTACGGCTGGAGACGGTCCAACTCGAACACGAAGTCCGGGTAGCTCCGTCTCACCTGAGCGTGGGCGTAACGACGCTGCGACAATAAAATAATCAAGTGGTTACAAGTTTTGTTCAACACAATTTAAATATTTGAAAGAAATATGACTTTGTACTTACGTTGCGTCGAAACCAGTACGAACCCATCGTAGGCCCGTCGGCCGGGTTCTCGAAAGCTGGCGCTACGTCGTACGGAGAGGTGTCGACGACCGGTCGGCCGATCGCGAACCGCTCCGCAGCCCACAGCTGTAAGAGAAGGGGACAGCCTATGAAGATCGCTCCCGGATCTGTCTTCGTGCACGCGTCGCACAGCCCACGGTAGGTGGCTGCGAGGACCGCTGAACCCCAACTCCACTGAGGCACGAAGCCTATCTCCGCGTCCGCTATCGACCGGGCGTAGTGGATCAGGCCCCTCTCTGCAGTGTTCCCCGACGTGTTGGTGAACATCACCCAGCCGAACAACCAAAGAAGGTACGCCTCCAACGAGCGTCGCACGGAGTACTGCGTCGGCGTCGGGGTGGAGCTTGTCGGCCTACAAAGGAGAAAACCATGTTAACAAACATCGATGTAATGAAAAATACCGAAGTCTTCAAGTTAACTTAGTGTGAACTGCATAATCCAAGTCTTCGTAGGCCCGGTGGTCGCGTAAGGGTAGATCGACTGAATAGCTGGGAGCCTCGGTAGCCTCATCACCTGAGCAAAGCGTGCAGTGATGTCCTTCCTCCATCCACCAACAGCATCCACAGGCCCGACAGCCTCTCCGGTGGTGGTAGCCCTAGCGTGGGAGACGTCCTGCGGCTGAGCCATCTCCCCACAAGGAAGATGGAAGGTGTGCGTCTCGGGACGCCACCGATCCACCAAAGCGGCTATCGGGACCGGTCCGCATCCCACCGTCTAGCCTGGTCGTTCTCGTGGGCACGCGCCTCAACAAGTCTGCAGAGAGCGATCAGGCCAGACTCACGTAACCTGCATATCATACACATAGTGTAATATTAGTATCAAGCATAGTATTCTTGCAATAAGTGATAAGAGTTTGATCGTACCGCTGGACGTGTCGCGGATCGACACGCAACAACTCGCGCGACGGCCGTGGACGAAAGGTGGTCAGCTGAGCACCCTGCACTGCCGACAAGTACGACCTGTGCGCCCTGTCCACCTGTCTGCTGAAAAGTGCTGGTGTATCGTCCGCCATACCTGCATGAATACATGAAGCACACAATAAGCAATTTATAAGAAAAATCAAAACAACATGAATACATGACATAAATGGTCCATTATATCTCAACATAAAAAAAGTGCACGTCTTAATTCAAACTAACAAACACAACATATAAGTATCACAACAACAATAAAATAGTTTACGTCTCACAATGATAAATATTACACGCACGACAGATGGCAACAACATGACAAATAGTACAAATATCATATCACCACTAGATTGAAAAGGAGCAAACAAAATAATCAAGCCATTGCATCTCCAGTGGACGACGTAGTCGCTGCACGAGCACGTCTAGGACGTGGTCGCCTCGTTGTTGTTCCTTCTCCGATGGACGGCTACCATCGGAGGGCTGTCCGGAAAGTCCTAAACCTTCGACGGTTGAAGTTTCGAATTCTTCGGACATTTTTGTATGTATGTCCGCGCTCATCGCATTTCTGCAACGTAGGGTCCTTCCCCGGCCTCGGACTCGTCCATGTCGTTTCTGATGCGTCTCGACTGGCGACGTCCCTTTTTCATCCTTAACTTCGATGGATCTGGAATGTAGAACACTTGTGGCCGCAGTGTTGTGTACGATCCAGATATCCCAAAACCATATATCTCCTCCTTCCACGTATGAAAAATTGATTCTTTCCTGTAGTACGGTGACACATAAATATCCGGAACTATGCCGCAGTCCCAGTGGCAGGACGTGTGAGCAAGGCAGATGTCTAAGCTTCGGCTTCATACTGCAGCTACAACCACCATCCGCATGAAGCACATATTCTGCACGCTTGAACACGGTTGATGCCTCGCCTTCTCCGTCGACACACATGATCTCGTATCGAAGAACTTGGGTTCCTTGGGGATTACTCGTGCTTCATAGCCTTGAATTTTGTCTTGCATATATTTCGTCACCACGTTGCCAAATACAATTTTGTTATCGACCATTAAAGGGGATATTTTCTTAAATCTATCCCTAAAATATGCCGAGTGCCATAGAGGATAAATTCCACAATACCCACCAATGGAAGCCCCCTAACTCCTCGCATCACCCGGTTGTACACCTCGGCCGGAGTTCGTTGTCATTATACCATATCGAGCTCCGTCGGTGTCATATAACGAGACCACTTTTCTTTCGGTTCATTCTCTATCCACTTGGGAGAAATTACGTATTGATGGTGCGGACCTCCTTCTCATTGTTGGCGGGTCATTATGCAATGGACCAAGAGGTACAAGCGAGCTCGTCAACGTGGCAACGAGATTGCTCGTCGGTTTGCTTCGTTGTCGCTCATCCAACCTTCTCCACATCTCATTGAATTTTTTCTCTTGATTTTGACCACATAGCCTCTTGAATAGATCCATCGGTGCTTGTTCTTGAATTGTTTGTAGAAATTGGCTCCCATGTGACGCATGCACCACCTACTCGAACATCATGCCACACCTAGTGGAAGTCCCCTCTCCGGCCAACCATTTTGAAGGTAGTCGATTGCCCTCGGCATGCCGGCATGACGATCATGTATGAGACAAACATTGGGCCTCATACGAACGACTTGGCATCGAACTCTCTCCAAGAACCAATACCGGCTTTCGGTGTTCTCACTCTCGACAAATGCAAACGCCATAGGTAACACTGGTTGTTCCCATCTCCTCCAATCGCCGTCGATCGACCTCGTATTACTGTCGAAAGGTTCCATCTATGCACAGCACACGGGCGACGTGCACAAATGCGTTGATGCAAGCACCAATCGAGAAAAGGCTCTTTGCAGCACGCTCTTGCTCGAATCGGTAGATGATGGAAATGTCGAATGTCGTAGTAGGTATTGGGGTTTCTCGAGCAATGGTGGCTAATAGACGAGGTAAATTGTCATACGATGCTTCAAATGTGCCATACCTCATCTCCAATATCTTTTGTTTCGCCCTCCAAGCCTTCGCATAGCTAATAGTATACTTGAATTTGTTCTCAATGTGTTTAATAATGGAGCTGGTTCAAAATCCGTGTTTTTAACAACATGGTCAGTACATCTCACCGCAACAAATGCCGAGGTGATGTTGCGGTGGTACTTATCTACCCGGCAACAGACATGTGTGCTCACCAACAATGCTCACTTTCCAATAGTCACTCCATTTCCCCTTGTATGCATGAACGCGCCACGGACAATCATCCTTCATACACTTCACATCATACACATAGTTCGTAGACTTCACCACCCTAAACTCTCTATGCAAAGACACCGCCCAATGCTTCACTGCCTCTTTCATGTCTTCCTTATGAGCATACCTAGCACCCTGGATGACCTCGTTATCTTTGTATTCAAATGAAACATGCCGCCCTTCCGAGATAACAAGCCGAGAGAAATCGGCTTGTTCCCAATCGACGGGCATGACATCTTCTTCCTCGTCCGATGATTCATCGCCCTCCGCTGCTCATTTTCAGAATCCTCCCTCTCCATTTCTTCAACAATTGTTTCGATTCTCCCTCGTCCGCCACGCCAATCGCCTCCTCTAAGCTTGCTTCATTGCTTGGACCTTCGTCATACTTTTTTTGCATTGTATTAATGCTATCGATTTCATGCAGTGCCACAAAAATAACAAGGGACCAGGACCTTTCAAGTGCCATGTCCACATAACGTCTCCACGACTCAGTGTTATCAATAGGCATAAGTTCCCAATAATATCCTACTGTTGCACGACTTACTACAACGGATACGAGACATTGTGTTCACTCTTGTATCCACTTTAAATCCACGTAGCAACCAACTATACACCGACTCAAATGTTTTCTCGCCGGCCTATCGATGCCCTTTGATTTCATCCTAAATTCGACAAATCTACACCTTCGGACCGTATCTAACGTTGCCTTCACCGTGAACTATCGAAATATGATCTTACTTGCCATAGTGCACGACAAACAAATTGAAACCGAGTTTATTCCATACTACGAATATATTGCCTAGATGATTACGTGCCTAACTTAATTTCTTTACCAATATGTTCTCTCGGTCTACATCTTAAATTTTCCCAAATCGATTTGTTCGTTCCATCTACCGTCAATCGTAACTCGTTCATTTCAATTTGCCAAAATTTATAAACTAAATTCAATTAAATCGTAGTTTATATCTAAACATATTTTGATCATCAACAAAATTATACGTACGATTTTCTATAGTGCTTACCATCTACTCACATAATTTACACTTAGATCCAAACACATTCTACCTAAGTTCATCTATCTATTCTACCTATGTTAATGTCCATTAAATTATCTTTGTTGATCTATCTATTCTACCTATGTTATGTCGATTAAATTATCTAAATTGATCTAAATTAAACCATCTGTTTTACAAATCTATAACAAATTATTCAATACCTATTCAAATATTACAAATTTATATTTTTCCTAATATTTCATTTACATACTAACTAACAAACAAAATAACGACGGGATATTGCATTTACCTCCAATGAAGTACGCAATCCAAAAGGCTTCGCCGCACTCCTCCTCTTCCTCACTCTCTCTCGTTCTTTTTCGGATTTGGGAAGGTGTAAATGAGGTCGAAATGATTGAGAGTCGGCTATATATCTTGGCGGTAAAAACGCCCTTCCGGAGGGCGGGAAGGGGCCACCTGCAAAATTGCCGGGCGGCCGTGGCAATTTTGCGGGCGGCCCCCTGTAAGCTACGTGAAAAACGCCCTTGGTAAGGGGGAGGGGGCCGCCTGCAAAAATGCCGGGCGGCCGCCTTTGCGGCGGCCCCCGTGCACAAAAAAACGCCCTTACCAAGGGCGGGAAGGGGCCACCTGCAAAAAGGCCGGCCTGCGGCATTTTTTGGCAGCGCCCGTGCACGTGAAAAACGCCCTTACCAAGGGCGGGAAGGAGCCGCCGCAAAAATGCCACCGCGCGGCGAGACGGCCCGCACGGCCGTCCGCCACGTCGGATATTTCGCCCTCCGGGAGGCGTTTTTCCTTCACGCTCCCGGAGGCGGAGAGATTAGTTTTGTAATTTTCGAAACTCGGAGTAAATCTTTAAAAAAATTAAAAATGCCAAAAATTCAGTAATTTTATCGTATAACCTTTATATATACTAACTTTATACATTAAAACTTTTGGAATGAAAAGTTTATAAAAATATAGTACACAGTAACTTCATACATGGTAACTTTTTATGTATAACTTTGCACATATAAATTTTTGACATGGATTTATTTTTTAAAATAGTGTATGAATGAGTTTGAAAAAAAATAAAAAACGGTTATGAAAAAAAGAAAAATGTATAAACGTTATTGTATCTAAATGGTCTACAAAGTACGATATATCTCTAACACTTATAATACACCTTAACAACAGTTCACATCTATCATCTTTTTCTTACTCACTCATAATCCAACGGACAAAAATTAAAGTGACTTCTTTGTTTTATATTATTTTCTTTTTATTATGTCCATGCCTGCATGAATTTAGCCTGCATGAATTTAATTGCGAAAGATTATCTGAGATTTGTTTTTTTGCTTATATACATGTACGTTATTCGAGATTTGCTTTTTTCTGACTTGCATGCATGATTAGATTTAAAAAATATGATCGATTATATTAATGTTAACATACTAACGATTAGTTAGGAAGTGGAATAATATACGTAATAGAATAATCTAAACGGCACGCACCTTTAAAAAAAATGGTGTGGGTCCACCTTGCATGCATGTAATAGAAAAGTCGGGAAAAGGAAAGGAAAGGAAGGTGCATGGGCTGGTGGATGGCTCGTCTCTCATAGGCCTCACGTGGAAAATGATTTGACATGCTCAGCCGAAAAGAAAATCCGAAGGAGAACACCCTCCGGTCGGAGAGTGTTCGCGCGGGACGAACAATCGCCAATTAGGTTTTCGGCACCACGTCCACATGGCAAATTTTCCTCGAATTCGTCACTGGGCCAGGCCAGAGCCCAGTTTGCGGGCCATCATGGCCGCCGCCGCTGGCGCGGCCTACCTCCGGTAATGGGTTGAATTCGTAATTGGGCCGAGCAGATCGCTGCACCTCTCCATCTTCCACATGAATATTGGCATTTATAATTTTAATTTTTAAAGATTTACAAAAATAATTTTCGAATTTAAAAATATACAAAACTAGTTGCTTTCCGCGTCTCGGGAGGACGTGATTGGATAAAAACGCCCTCCCGGAGGACGTATTATCCGACGTGACGATGGCCGTTGGGTGCCGTCTGTCGCGCGGCGAAATTTTGCAGGCGGCCCTTTCCCGCCCTTGCTAAGGGCGTTTTCCCTGTTCACCTGGGGCGCTGCAAAAGGGCGGCCGCCACGCATTTTTGCAGCGGCCCCTTCCCGCCCTTACCAAGGGCTTTTTCCCCGTTCATACAGGGCCGCGCAAAGTGGCGCCGCCCTAGCTTTTTGTGCACGGCCCCCTTCCCGCCCTCCGGAAGGGCGTTTTTGCCCCTGGGCAGTATATAAGCCGAGAGTCAAAGGTTTTGTTCTCATTTGCATCCTCCCAAATCCAGAAAAAGAACAGAGAGAGGGTGAGGAAGAGGAAGGAGCGCGGCGAAGCCCCTTGGATTGCGTACTTCATCCGAGGTAAATGTAATATCCCGTCGTTATTTTTTTTGTTAGTTAGTATGTAAATGCAATATTAGGAAAAATATAATTTTTTGATATTTGAATAGTTATTGAATATTTTGTTATAGATTCGTAAAACAGATAATTTAATTTAGAACAACTTAGATAATTTAATCGACAAGTAACATAGGTAGAATAGATAGATCAACAAGGATAATTTAATGGACATTAACATAGGTAGAATAGATAGATCAACTTAGGTAGAATATGTTTGGATCTATGTGTAAATTATGTGAGTAGATGGTAAGCACTATAGATAATCGTACGTATAATTTCGTTGATAATCAAAATATGTGTAGATATAAAGTACGATTTAATTTAATTTCGTTTACAAAATTTGGCAAATTGAAATGAACGAGGTACGATTGGCGGTAGATAAAATGAACATATCGATTCGGGATATTTTAAGATGTAGACCAGAGAACATATTGTTAAAGAAATTAACTTAGGCACAGAATCATCTAGGCAACATATTCGTAGTATGGAATAAACTCAGTTTCAATGTGTTTGTCAGGCACTATGGCGAGTAAGATCATATTTATAGTTCACGATGAAGGCAACGTTAGATACGGTCCGAAGGTGTAGATCCGTCAATTTAGGATGAAATCAAAGGGCACGATAGGCCCGAGAAAACATTTGAGTCAGTGTATAGTTGGTTGCTACGTGGATTTAAAGTGGATACAAGAGTGAACATAATGTCTCTATCCATTGTAGTAAGCCGTGCAACAGAAGGATATTATTGGGAACTTATGTCTATAGATAACACTGAGTCGTGGAGACGTTATGTGGACATGGCACTTGAAAGGTCCTGGCCCCTTGTTATTTTTGTGGCACTACACGAAGTTGATAGCTGTAATACAATGCAAACAGAGTATGGTGAAGGTCCGAGCAATGAAGCAAGCTTGGAGGAGGCGATTGGCATGACGGACGAGGGGAGAGAATCGAAGCAATTGTTGAAGAAATGGAGAGGGAGGATTCGAAAATGAGCAAAGCGGAGGGCAATGAATCATCGGACGAGGAAGAAGATGTCATGCCCGTCGATTGGGAACAAGCTGATTTCTCTCAGCTTGTTATCTCGAAAGGGCAACATGTTTCATTTGAATACAAGGATAACGAGGTCATCCAGGGTGCTAGGTATGCTCATAAGGAAGACATGAAAGAGGCAGTGAAGCATTGGGCGGTGTCTTTGCATAGAGAGTTTAGGGTGGTGAAGTCTACGAACTATGTGTATGATGTGAAGTGTATGAAGGATGATTGTCCGTGGCGCGTTCATGCATACAAGGGAAATGGAGTGACTATTGGAAAGTGAGCATTGTTGGTGAGCACACATGTCCGTTGTCGGGGTAGATAAGTACCACCGCAACATCACCTCGGCGTTTGTTGCCGGTGAGATGTACGACCATGTTGTTAAAAACATGGATTTTGAACCAGGCTCCATTATTAAGCACATTGAGAACAAATTCAAGTATACTATTAGCTATGCGAAGGCTTGGAGGGCGAAACAAAAGATATTGGAGATGAGGTATGGCACATTTGAAGCATCGTATGACAATTTACCTCGTCTATTAGTCACCATTGCTCAGAGAAACCCCAATACCTACTACGACATTCGACATTTCCATCATCTACCGATTCAAGCAAGAGCGTGCCGCAAAGAGCCTTTTTCTCGATTGGTGCTTGCATCAACGCATTTGTGCACCGTCGCCCGTGCTGTGCATAGATGGAACCTTTCCGACAGCAAATACAGAGGTCGATATCGACGATGATTGGAGCAGATGAGAACAACCGGTGTTACCTATGGCGTTTGCATTTGTCGAGAGTGAGAACATCGAAAGCTGGTATTGGTTCTTGGAGAGAGTTCAATGCCAAGTCGTTCGTATGAGGCCCAATGTTTGTCTCATACATGATCATCATGCCGGCATGCTGAGGGCAATCGACTATCTTCGAATGGTTGGCCGAGAGGGACTTCCACTAGGTGGCATGATGTTCTGAGTAGGTGGTGCATGCGGCATATGGGAGCCAATTTCTACAAACAATTCAAGAACAAGCACCGATGGATCTATTCAAGAGGCTATGTGGTCAAAATCAAGAGAAAAATTCAATGAGATGTGGAGAAGGTTGGATGAGCGACAACGAAGCAAACCGACGAGCAATCTCGCTTGCCACAAAGTTGACGAGCTCGCATTATCTCTTGGTCCATTGCATAATGACCCGCCAACAATGAGAAGGAGGTCCGCACCATCAATACGTAATTTCTCCCACTGGATAGAGAATGAACCGAAAGAAAAGTGGTCTCTGTTGTATAACACCGACGGAGCTCGATATGGTATAATGACAACGAACTCCGCCGAGGTGTACAACCGGGTGATGCGAGGAGTTAGGGGCTTCCATTGGTGGGTATTGTGGAATTTATCCTTCATGGCACTCGGCATACTTTAGGGATAGATTTAAAAAATATCCCCTTTGATGGTCGATAACAACATTGTATTTGACAACGTGGTGACGAAATATATGCAAGACAAAATTCTAAAGGCTATGTAGCACAGAGTAATCCCCAAGGAACCCAAGTTCATAGGTACGAGATCATGTGTGTCGACAGGAGAAGGCGCGGCATCAACCGTGTTCAAGCCGTGCAGAATGTGTGCTTCATGCGGATGGTGGTTGTAGTTGCTGTATGAAGCCGAAGCTTAGACATCCGCCTTGCTCACACGCCCTTGCCGCACTAGGGACTCGGCATAGTTCCGTATATCTATGTGTCACCGTACTACAGGAAAGAATCAATTTTTCATACGTGGAAGGAGGAGATATATGGTTTTGGGATATCTGGATCGTACACAACACTGCAGCCACAAGTGTTCTACATTCCAGATCTGTCGAAGTTAAGGATGAAAAAGGGACGTCGTCGCCGAGACGCATCGAAACGACATGGACGAGTCTGAGGCCGGGGGAAGGACCCTACGTTGCAGCAAATGCGATGAGCGCGGATATACATACAAAAATGTCCGAAGAATTCGAAACTTCAACCGTCGCAGTGTGGCTTTCCGACAGCCCTCCGATGGCAGCCGTTTCATCGGGAGAAGGAACAACAACGAGGCGACCACGTCCTAAACGTGCTCGTGCGGCGACTATGTCGTCCGCTGGCGATGCAATGGCTTGATTATTTTGTTTGCTCCTTTCAATCTAGTGGTGATTCGATATTTGTAATATTTGTTATGTTGTTGCCATCTGTCGTGCGTGTAATATTTATCATTGTGAGACGTAAACTATTTTACTGTTGTGATATTTATATGTTGTGTTTGGTAGTTTGAATTAAGACGTGCACTTTTTTATAATGTTTAGATATAATGGACCATTTATGTCATGTATTCATGTTTTTTTTCTTATAAATTGCTTATTAATGTATTAATGCAGGTATGGCGGACGATACCAAGATGGTCACCACACGGCGCCGGTGCTTCCACAAGTTAGTTCCACTCATTTTCATTGTTGCAACCCTACAACGTGATCTAAAAACCGAATGTCGCATAGGTCCGACGCTACCGACAGGGGGATACTACCGGCGCGAGTGGATCATCGATCCTCGGCCTTTCGCGACTCGGCCGAGCACCGCGAGCTTTGCCGGAGCGAGTGGATCCTCCATTCTTCGTCCCCTCACTCAGCCGGGAGGTGAGCAAGCGTCGTCCGACGAGTAGTTAACACTTATTAGTTTAAATCACTGATGCTTCACATTGTTTATATATAGGAGGATTCTACTCGGCGGGGATTTTCCGCTCGGGGGCTTCATCGTCGCAGGCGGGCGGGTCCGGGGCGGGCGACGAGGGGGGCTCAGGTACGGGCGACGACTTCGACGATCTGGAGGACCCAGATTGGGACGTTCTCGCTGCCTCTCAGCTTGGTGGAGCACCTCTACCACAGAGCCAGGACCCGCCACAGGAGACGCCCGCGCCCGATGTCCGTGCTAGTCGTGCCGTGCCCCCAGACAGGCTGACGTACTCTCAGGGGCACGTCAGAGCACAGGCTAGGAGGGATAGGTGTAAGAGGCCTCGCCAGTAGTTTCTGTGTGCAACAGTTTGTAAAGATTGTAATTATTTGTTTTGTGTTCGATGTTTGTATATATCTCTGTCTGTTCGTCGCACTCACATGTCACGAGATCCTTCCGTATCGTTCGCTGCATGATACTCTTACTAACGACAAAAAAACTTTCGGCGGTGTCAGACCTGCACGAGACGTCGTTATCAGCTTTTGACCCGTGATAGTCCTGCACGATACGTCGCTATCAACTTTTGCCCCATGACAATCCTACACGATACGTCTCGTTCAGCTGTTGCCCCGTGACAGACATAAACGATACGTCGATGTGAAGCTTGACCTCCCTGCACTATATATTGCTTAGATCCGAATACGAGCTCTTCAAATCTGCATTCTCTTTTCTACATTTACTCGTACAATGAGATCTTCATATCATCCATTCCTTGAGCATCTCCACTGGCGACTCCATCCTTTGAGCGGTTTTTTTCCACCATGGTGTGACCGTCCGTTATGCTATTGTGGAGATGGCTGCATACTTACGTCGTCCCTCCTCACTGAAACCAAGGGGAGACGATTTTTCCAATGCGCCAACATTAATCAGGTATGGCTTAACTGCAATGCTTTCATCTACAAAATCTTCACGCAGAAAACGCTAACTTGATTATACATCGTGTTAACACCTCATGCAGGCATATCGTCGGGTGTGCAACTTCGTTGAGTGGATAGATACGGAGAACCCACGAACCGACGGAACACGTTACTACCCACTTAGCGAAAGAAGGCCAGACTACCTTTGACGGAAGGCTGAATACCAACCTCGAGTTTGTGCTGAAGCTTTGGACTGGCCTATGGATCAGCTGGCACTACCCACATGGCGGGAACGTCCAGAATGCCACTGTGGTCTCCGTTGCCAAGTGGTAAGATCCATAAGACAAGCAACTAGAGGACAAAGATGCTTCGTGTGTCCCGAGATTGTGGATGACGATTTTGTCGTGAGTATAATTTTTCTTTCTTTAACCTATTCGCTTGTTTCATTTTCTAACCCCGAACATAAAAAATGTGCAACCAGGAGGATGTACGTCAGTGTCCATACGAAGAGTTTATCGATACGGTTAAACCTGCTTCGATCGGTCAGACGGTAACACAACCTGAGTCGACTGAACAATTCATTCAGGCTTGGATGAAGTACGAACGTCGCGTCGAAATCGCAAGCTTAGCTTGGAGGAACAACCCACTGGGTTTCCCTAAATGGTCGGAGCGTCCCATGTGCGGTTGTAGGGATCGTTGCAAGATGCCTACCTCCTTTAAACCACGAACATATGGCCGCAGATATTTCATTTGCCCCAACTTAGACAACGACTTTATTGTACACTTTCGTTTTATCAATCCCGCAAACGTCTTCACTTTAGTGGCTCTCTAACTGATTACATGTGTTTCTTTACCAGGGCATTCAAAGGAGGTGTGGGTTCACTAGGTGGATCGACAATGTCATTCCCCAATATAACGGCCTAAAAGTAACTGAATGTGAAACTCAAAAGGAGTACAACGCCGAGAAGGAAAGAAAAAATTGATGACAAGCTTATCGCCCTTGAACGGTTTCGTAGGTAGCCGAGCCTTGACTCGTCGGGGATGAGTTAGTTGTATCATGTATGAATAAGACATATGCCATGTATTGTATCATCCATACCTAATGGGTTATTAACAGTGTGACAAACAACTGCTTAACCATTGCTACTAAATTAACTTGGTTAAAACAATATGTTATGATCACAGGTAATGCAAACAACAATTGTACGATACCTCGAATATTTACATTTGCAACAATATGACGATAAAAAAATGTTCATTACACAACATATTTACATTTGCAACAATACAACGATAACATTTACATTTGAAACAATACGATAAATCAAATGGATCGGTTACATTTGCAACAATACGACAAATCAAATGGATCGGTTACATTTGTAACAATACGACGATAACATTTTACATTTCAAACAATACGAGAAAGGGTCGACCGATTAGGGTTTAGGATAAAAACGCCCTTCCAGATGGCGGGAATGACAAAAAACGCCCTCTGGAAGGGCGGGAAAGGGGCCGCCTGCAAAAATGCCAGGGCGGCCGTCCTTTTTGTAGGCGGCCCCCCCGTGAACAGGGAAAAACGCCCTAGCAAGGGCGGGAAGGGGGCCGCGCGCAAAATTCGCCGCCGCGGCGACGGCACCCAACGACCGTCCGCCACGTCGGATAATACGCCCTCGGGAGGGCGTTTTATCCAATCACGTCCTCCCGAGGGCGGCAAGAGACTAGTTTTGTAAATTTTCAAATTCGGAAATTATTTTTGTAAATCTTTAAAAAATTAAAATTATAAATGCCAAAAGTTCTCTTCTACATTGTCTCGTCGATCTTGCTCTCTCACTCCCTTTGATCTTTCGATGATTTCTCGCCGTCGCCGTTTGATTCCGACGAACTGATCATGTCAGCCACCAGATCGCCGCCGCCGTTGCCTACAAGGGTTCACGTCGCCGGAGCGAAAGAACCGGTCACGATTTCCGGTGGGGTTCCGCTGCTCCCCTGACAGAATTGGGTTCAGGGATCAACAACAGCGCTTGCAATTTCGGTTCGAAATTCCCAAAATTTCGATAATTTCGGTCCTCCCTGATAAGCACATATCGCACTCGAAATTTTTAATTTTGTCCAAATTTTTGTTGACATATTATGAGAATGCTAACCCTGATCAACAGCCATGTCTAGCCAATCCAAATCTCGTTTCTGCTCGCACATGGGATACTCCGGTGTTCAGGTGATTTCCCGGCCGCCTTGGATCCACCACCATCACCACGCCCACCGCTGCAGTTCAGGAGGTCCTCCCCCCAATCTCGCTCGTACCCTCCTGTGAGTTTGTGAGCCTTGTCCCTTGCAGTTGTAAGCAACAAATGTTTTGGTCAAATCATCTGTAGATGGTTGTGTGTGCGTGTTTTTCAACCAAGTGTTGATCAAATCAGCTGCAGGGAGTATGTTTGTGACTAGAAGCACGGTGATAGGGGCGTCATCAACTGGACTCCACCCACATTGTCTTGTCACCGAAGTTGCTGTCATGCAGCATTGGTGCCTTGTTCATCTGAAAGATCCATTTATGAAATTGTGAGTGGCGTAGACTGTAGAGGGTGACGTAGTTGGAATGGGGGTTTGCAAGTGGGCACTCTTAACTCTTAAGTGCAACCTGACGAAAGGTGTTTTTTCGGCAATTACACAAAAGATTTGTGTATCATTGCGTTATTAAGATGGAGAAAGAAGGCTACAAGGAACCAATATCGGTATTAGATTCTAAACCCCTGATGAAAGGTGCTAGTTAACTGTATTAAATTTTATACTTTTATCTTTTCGGAGGATCGAATTCGCGCGAACCATGTGATTCATTTTCTCTTTAAGTGTAGGGTTGTTGTGGAGATTATGGCAATCGGGTATCTACATGGCAAGCTTATTCGACTGGAGATAGGGATAGGTTGTGCCTACCAAATATGTAAACCAACTACGACTTGGGTATTACGTTGCCGATTAGATAAGGCAACGGCTCATAGTCATAGTTTGGTAAGATTGAGGAAACCGACTTAGAGTAAGATAGGGTTTCCGATTTGTAAGCCCACCTCCCAAGACTATATAAGGGGGTAAGGGCGTCTCTTGAGGGAGATCGTTTTTAGATCATATGCTTCATGAAAAGTTAGATGAGCTTTCAGCTTTAGATACACGAGATCATGAGATCAATAAAGACACTCGGCGGATCGAATCCCGAAACGGAGTAGGGTATTACCTCACGAGAGGGCTGAACTGTCTAAATCTTCTTTTCCTCCTAACCCATTGTGCTTGGCGTTCTTGACTGCGACCCCGAAATTACATTGCCGAAACCAAGTTTCGACGGTTGGCGCGCGTAGGGGGGACCGCGCGTCGAGACTTCTTCAACAAATATCGCCGACAAGCGTGATGGGATCTCCTTCAAGATTCGGCGACTTCGTCGCCTACTTCATCGACAGTTCCTCCTTCGACTCGGATTCGGACCAGTCGGAAGGAGAAATCCACTCGACACCGTTCGGACTTTCGAACAGCGCCACGATCTACAACGACGTCTTGAAGACCAAGATGCAATCTACTTTCTCCGACGACGGACTTCACTCGGCACCATTCGGATTACCGAATACCGCCGAAATATGCGCCAATCTTCTCACCTCCCCAACGGAGGCGATCTATTCGGACGAAGACCTCTCGATGCCGTTTGGGTTACCAAACGTCGCTGAGATCTACAGCAAACTTCTCTCCCGAGTCGACGGCGACCCACTCGGAGGAGCCCACACCCCCAAGCTCTGACTCGGACTGGAACGATCCAGACCCGGGCTACCCAGGATCAAGGGAGGTCGCCGTCATCCTCCCATCATTCGGCTCCTGCTCATCTTCGGAGCTCAATGGATACCTCAGCTCCGCCGGCTTCGACGACCTCTATGGCATCCTCTCTGACGAAGCCGACAACTCCGACTACCGCATGGACTATGAGCCGAAGTGCTTTGATGTCCTCATGGCCGAGCCGGACGAGTCCGACTCAGCCATGGCCAAGAGGCTTGCTGAAGGAGAGCGGGCCAAGATTGAGCACGAGCGCAAGACGGCCGAAGAGGAGAAGCAATGTAAGGACGAGGCTGACAAGAGGAAGCATGACCTACATACAGCCGGACGATCTGCCCAGGAGGCCATCCTCCAAACGCGGGTTCGCAACATCAACATTTTCCAAACGCCACAGCAAAACGCTGTTGCCGCGCTCACTTTCTTGGACACCGTCATGGAGACGACACCCGCCAATGTGACTCCGATACTCGACAAGATCAAGACCATCGTCGCAGCCATAGCTAACGGCCACCCCACCACCTCAGCACGAAGGTCGACTGAGTCCGTGGCTGAAACGCCCGACAAAAGTCGACTCCCGCCTCTAAGGTCAGGAGACTATAAGAGGCCCGAGCCAGATCGGTCGACAACAAGGCCAAGAGGCCCACCCCGCGAGTCCACGCAGAAGTACCAGGAGCAAACGGCTGACTCCCGCGACAAACGACACGGACGTCCACCCGTCCACCATCGCGTCAGCCGCAACAACAGCTCCAGCTATCCAACCAGCCAACCGAAGACCCCGCCGAGTGATCTACGGGAAGTCCTCGATCGCCGCTACCAGGAACGAGACCGACGCACTTGGGAAGATCGGAGGGGATCACCCGATAGCGGCGACGACGGAATGCCGCTTTCACTCGGGAGCTTCGCCAAGTGCACTGCCGAATGGTTTTAAGCCAACAGAATAGAGAAATATGACGGCAAGACCGACCCCGAGTCGTGGCTTACCGTGTATACTCTCGCCATCCGCGCAGCAGGCGGCGACAACAAGGCTATGGCCAATTATTTGCCCGTGGCCCTCGCCAACTCAGCCAGGAACTGGCTCACGAGCCTGTCAAGAGGCTCAATCGGCTCGTGGAGCGAGCTGAGGGACCACTTCATCGCCAACTTCCAGGGCACCTTCGAGAGGCCCAGCACACACTTTGACTTATACAACGTCATCCAGAAGCCGGACGAGCCTCTGAAGGATTACATTCGGCGCTTCTCCGAAAAGCGCAACAAGATCCCCAACATCACCGATGGCATCATCATCGCCGCCTTCCAGAAGGGAGTCTGTGATGAACTGTTGATCGGGAAGTTTGGGCACAAGCCACCGAAGACGGTGAAACAAATGTTCGAGACGACGAACTCCTACGCCAAGTCCAACGATGCAATCAAGGCGGCACGCCAAGACCGGCCTGACAAAAGGGATGACAAGCACTCGGAAGGAAGCCGGCATCCGAGGAAGGATAACGGCAGCAACGATCAGGCCTAGAAAGATCGCAAGCGCCGGCACCAAGACCTGGTTGCCACAACGTCCGATTCTCAACACAGTCGCCGAGTTGCGGCTTACGACGCGATCATGAACGATCGTGAACGCTCAGTACACGCATCATCTACAAGCAATTCTCAGAGCAATATGCGGCACGGTTAAACAAGAAGCCGACTAATGAAACCGGTCCATCGAGAACCAAGAAGAACAACCCGACTGGAAATTCGAAGCCTTTTCATGGCCACGTGGGCGAGCTGAATCACATATTCGGGGGCCGCAGGCTTATGAGTCCAAGAGGAAGCAAAAGCTGATGGACCGCGAGGTCAACGCAGCACAACCCAAAGTCCCACAACATCTACGATGGTCGGAGGTGGCCATCACGTTTAATCGCTCGGATCATCCCGACCGAGTGGTTCACCTAGGCAAGTATCCCTTGGTACTCGACCCGGTGGTTCGAACATCAAGCGAAGTGCGTCCTCATCGATGGGGGCAGCGTCCTCAATCTACCGTTCGCCAAGACCCCGGATGAGATACAAATCCCGAGAACGAGTTGAAGGCAAGCTCACCCCCTTCCACGGAGTGATCCCGGGCATGCGCCCATACCACTCGGGCACATCGCCTTTCCAGTCACCTCCGGAGTTCGCAAGAATTTTCGAACGGAGAATACCACCTTCGGGGTGGTCGACTTCAAAGACGGCCTACCACGCGATCATCGGAAGGCCTGCACTCGCCAAATTCATGGCGATACCACACTACACTTACCTCTGCATGAAGACGCCAGGGCCTAACGGCGTCATCACCCTGCGCAGCGACGTCAAACAAGCCTTCACCTGCGATGAAGAAAGCTACGATATGGCCCAATCTTGTGAGAGATCACGTGGCCAGAAGAAATCCGACCGGCTACATCAACATCCGAAGAGGGTGAAATTTCTACAAAGAGGATAGTCAAGTCGGGACAAGGCGACGCCAAAACGAAGAAAATCTTCCTTGATCCAGTCGTCAAGATATCTTCAAGGACTTAGAAGATACCACGGTCGCAATGTTCGGGCGCGAGCTTTCATTATCGATGATTTGGTTCTATGCAAGATCCAGACCATCAAGGACCATCACAAATTATCTCCACTATGGGAAGGACCATACATAATCGCCGAGGTGACTCGGCCAAGAGCATTTCGACTAAAGTGCGAAGATGGATCTATGGTGAAGAACTCTGGAATATTGAACATCTTCGATGATACTATGCTTAAATTGCCGTAAGTTTCATGTTATTCTTGACTGCCAATATCAAGCAAGATGACTTCTTGAGTTGACAGTCGGGGGCTGCATACGTGTCAATAAAGCATGGTTTTCTTCGACAACTTGTTTATATTTGGTTTATCATTGTTTAATGTTTCTTGATTTGAGTTTAATAGATAAGGACTCGAGAATTTTTGATGACCTAATCAAGCTTAGGCTTGGTGACAGTCGGACGAAAATTACTTAAGAAATTTTCTATGAAGACTCGGGTCAAGGTATTAACATAAATAAGCTAGATACCTACAAGTTCACATCGGAGGCATAAAGAGACCAAGATGATTAAACTTACTCCCGACCGAACCTCGGATGACAAGGGAATCTTGGAGGTGGATGCGGAAGACGGCTTGTGATGGAACAAGAGTTCCTAGATGGATGGATTTGCATGTACACGAGTTTAGGGTTCTCCACGAGAGTGGTGAAGAGTGCTGCGAAAGAGGAAATTTTTGGGGAAGATGAAGTGTCGAGGATGACCTCGAGGCTTCGTAAAAGACTTGAGGGTTTTTGCCAAGTTATCTCGCGATTGGGCCGAGCCCATGAGAGACTTGCGGCCCGCTAAGGTGTGGCTTGACACGTGTCCTTAGGGACTTAAGTGGATGGACTTGAGCAGATTTCCCCGGCAATATGCGCGTGTCACATAGTCCAATACCTTTAAAATCCTTTCATACCGCGGTTTGCATAACTTCATGAGAAGTTGGCACGATGTAATTTGAAAGGTGACAAACAGTTAAGCTTTTCATGGCTGTCCCGATGACAGAACTGTTGGTTTTTAAGCATTTGATTAAATGATTATATCAATGCTATTTTTTCCACCTTGGTGAAGATCTTTTTAGATTAAGACCAATATTATGGGAGCTATTTAATATTTTGGTCATATTTTTCGATGACTGAAAATTTGTTTACCCCATGAGGGTTGACTAAATTATTTGTCCCGAGATGACTCGGACAAGTTAACTCGGATGAGCATGAGCTCGCCGAGTGATTTTTACCCATGAGGGTTGATTAAATTATTTGTTCCGAGATGACTCGGGCAAGTTAACTCGGATGAGCATGAGCTTGCCGATTGTTTTTTACCCATGAGGGTTGATTAGATTATTTGTCCCGAGATGACTCGGACAAGTTAACTCGGACGAGCATGAGCTTGCCGAGTGTTTTTTACCCATGAGGGTTGATTAAATTATTTGTCCCGAGATGACTCGGACAAGTTAACTCGGATGAGCATGAGCTTGCCGAGTGTTTTTTACCCATGAGGGTTGATTAAATTATTTGTCCCGAGATGACTCGGACAAGTTAACTCGGATGAGCATGAGCTTGCCGAGTGTTTTTTACCCATGAGGGTTGATTAAATTATTTGTCCCGAGATGACTCGAACAAGTTAACTCGGACGAGCATGAGCTTGCCGAGTGTTTTTTACCCACGAGGGTTGATTAAATTATTTGTCCCGAGATGACTCGGACAAGTTAACTCGGACGAGCATGAGCTTGCCGAGTGTTTTTACCCACGAGGGTTGATTAAATTATTTGTCCCGAGATGACTCGGACAAGTTAACTCGGACGAGCATGAGCTTGCCGAGTGTTTTTACCCACGAGGGTTGATTAAATTATTTGTCCCGAGATGACTCGGGCAAATCAACTCGGATAAGCATGAGTTTGCCGAGTGAATTAATTTCTTACCCATGAGGGCTAAATAAATTATTTGTTCCGAGACGACTCGGGTGAACTACTCGGATAAGCATGAGCTTGCCGAGTGATGTGATTTTCTATGATTGCTTTAGCTTGAGCTAAGCATTTATATGAGAATTATTTGTTCCGAGATGACTCGGGCAAATTTTCGGGATGACTCGAGAAGATCAGCTCGGATAAGCATGAGCTTACCGAGCGAATTGATTTCTTACCCATGAGGGATGATTGAAATATTTGTTCCGAGATGACTCGGGCAGATCCACTCGGATAGACGTGAGCCTACCGAGTGCTTTCCACCCACTAGGGTTAATTGAGTTATTTGCTCGGGATGATTCGGGCAAATTCACTCGGACGAGCACGAGCTTGACGAGTGATAAGGTTGCTTTAGCTTGAGCTAAGCATCTACATAAGAATGATTTTTTATAGTTCTTGACTATATGTTTAGTCTATTTTTGACTAACCACATAGTCGGGGGCTACACCTAATTTGGTGCATCAGGAGATGCACCTAGATATTTATTTTTGAGAATTTGTGAGATATTTTCCAGCCCTTCACAGTCTTTGGAGCCACTCGGAAGATTCGGCGAGATGATGGAATCACTCGGCGCCAGAGCACTCGGCCAAAGAGGTTTTTGGCTGCGTACTATTTTGGTTTGAAGTGAGTTGTCTCGTCGACCGAAAAGGACTCGGGGCTACTGTGGAGATTATGACAATCGGGTATCTACATTGCAAGCTTATCCGACTGGAGATAGGGATAGGTTGTGCCTACCAAATATATAAACCAACTACGACTTGGGTATTACGTTGCCGATTAGATAAGGCAACGACTCATAGTCATAGTTTGGTAAGATTGAGGAAACTGACTTAGAGTAAGATAGGGTTTTCGATTCGTAAGCCCACCTTCCAAGACTATATAAGGGGGGTAAGGGGCGTCCCTTGAGGGAGATCGTTTTTAGATCATATGCTTCATGAGAAGTTAGATGAGCTTTCAGCTTTAGATACACGAGATTATGAGATCAATAAAGACACTCGGCGGATCGAATCCCCGAAATAGGAGTAGGGTATTACCTCACGAGAGGGCCTGAACCTGTCTAAATCTTCTTTTCCTCCTAACCCATTGTGCTTGGCGATCTTGACTGCGACCCCAGAAATTACATTGCCGAAACCAAGTTTCGACAGTTGTATTTCTCCATAGGACTGCACAAGAATTTCATGGCTTACTTCTTCTATGTCATGGTCTCATGGATTTAAGTTTGAACTAAAATGGTGCACATGTTGTTTCCTTGTTTTTTCTTCCCTCTCTACGCTACAATTGCCCACATGCTCTTGTTACATTATTTTTTAAAACAACACGCACAAGATAGTGTGATGTTTTATAGAGCAATAGCTTTTGTTACATTTGAAACTTGTAGTTACTATAATCATATATATTTCAAATCTATGTAAATATATTTACTTGCCTTTTGTTCTTCTAGACAGATAATATAATACTTATTCTTGTTTCCAGGACTTTGGAGTCTGGGGTAAGATATAAAGCTTCATCTGTAAACATCATCAGAGGTACATCAGTACTTCAGTAGAAATTCTGATTGCTATCCCTCATCTGATAAGGCATTTAATAATTACTTTATTAGGATAGACTAAATGTATTAATGATGTTCTTCTGCCTATTATCTAAATGATCACATCTCCTTTAATTTGTCCTTGACAACTCATAGCTAATTGCTTTGTTTGTGTCACTATTCATTACCCTGTATGTGTTCATGTTGGACCTCAGACTTCAGAGTCTAGACAGTAGATAGACATGCCAACTTCCTGAAAGTGATCCCTTCCAACTTTTAGTTGGGACAATAAACAATGTGATACTGGCATAACTGAACTCAAGTGTATGACATGTGAGAGTTAACCACTTAACTGTGATGCTTGTGGTCTGCACTCTGTACAATAGGATGCTAACTGTAATATCTGAACTTCTTTCAGAATCTTTCTAATAACCTGTCTGTCCCCCATCAGGAAAATGGTGATGATTTATCTACTAAATCATCACAATTCTCTGTGCATGCGCACTAGAGCTTTTCTCAGGTAGACAATTTATAGTGCATCCTAGTCATCTTTTAGCATTTGACGACCTCAGTTTCAGTATTTCTGAATAGAACACAGATATACGCAATGCATGACCTTTATATTGTCAGATTTGGATCTGAAGCATGATGGCCATCATACTTATTCATTGTACAATTACTCTTCAGCTAAAATTACCAGATAAACAAGCAACCATATAGAAGAAAAGAAAGTACTTTATCACTAAGAACTTATATGACAGCATTTTTAGTTACAGCTAGGAAATGATAACGCTAGATAACTGCAAACATTGTAAGAAGTCATATGTGGGCTCGTATAGCCTTATGTTCCTTAGATTCATGTTGTTATTGAACACTGCAACGCATTTGGGCCTCCTTTGGAACTCCCTTGTAGCTGGTTAACCACGTGCATGTATTGCAGTCTAGCAAACATGCTTCAGTTTCTTCCACAAGAGTATTATATGACCCATAGTATTGATCACTATCTCAAGTAATTTGTCGAAACTGAAGTGCGTGCATAGAAAGTAATGGCTACAATTTGCAATCGTTACTGTTTTATTTACATATATACCCAAATTTTAGTGCCCAATCCATCATGTTCTTTGGTTCTACAAACATTGTTTAGGACTTAAATATTTCCACCATGGTCCATCCAATGAATCATACTTTTTTCGGGAATACGCATAAGACTTGAATGTCTTTGTATTAAGATTAAGGGGTGTTACTTACAAACGCAACCGACACAGGCAATGAAAGCTTGAAAATGGGAAAAAAAAGGAAAAGAAAAGAAAGGAGGAAAGCTCAGCCAAGTGTGATATCTGGCAACCAATTGTGCGACCACAACCTAGATGAGGAGGCTTAGGGTGCGTTTGGTTGACGGTCAAGGTTGGATGGGATATGGTGGCCCATATTTGGCTGGATTTGGCAATCCAATTTTTTGTTTGGTTGAGTGAATATGGCGATCCAGTTTTTTGTTTGGTTGTAGGGATGAAAGTGGATTTGGTGATCCATTTTCTTTTGGTTAGAGGGAGTAGGATGAATGAATTGTTGCAATCACCCCTTCATTGGAAGTGGTGAGTATACCCCTTCAAATTCACCAAACCCACAAAATTATCAATCTACTACAAACAAAAAAATCTAAAGAGAAATAAAAAATCACAAAGAAATAAAAGGGGGAAAGGGAGGAAAACAAAAAAAAAGGTCCTCCTCCCTCTTCTCGCCGACCGCCAGCCCGTCTCCTCGCTCACCGGCCGCCGCCTCATCTCCTCACTCCTCTCGCCGTCGTTCGCTATCTCGCGGCCGCCACCCCGTCTCCTCGCTTCTCTCGTCGCCCACCACCCCATCTCCTCACTCCTCTCGCCTGCCGCCTCGTCTCCTCGCTCGTGGTGACAATGATGACAATGACGGCCTCGTCAGGGGGGCGGAACCCCCAGTGCTGCCTCATCGGATCCGCCGCCTCCAGATCCCGACGAGGATGAGCCGGGAAGGCTGCGGTGGTCTAGATCCGATCATTGTCATCATCTCCCCGCCGCCGGTCGTAGCCGTGCCCTCTTCCCTGCCGCCGCCTCCGGCCTCCAGGGCTCGCTGCCACCACCTCTTCTCGCTGCCGTCATCTCCGGCCTTCGGGCTCGCCGCCACGCTTGCATCCCGTACCGGCCGCTGAGCTCGCCTCTTGCGCTTGCTGTCGTGCCTCGTCGTTCGCACCGGTCGTCACCTCGCTTGCGTCATCGTTGCTGTCGCGTGGTGAGGGGTGATGCGACCCACCTTGGTCGTTCGCCCGCCGCTCGCCCGGCGGCTGCGTTTGGGCAAATCGGCCGAATGCCTCCATCCGACATCTAAGGGGAATATTCCCCTCTGGGTCGCCCTATCCTACCCCCGCCCACCAACCAAACAACCAAAAAAAGGGGCCGCCATGTCCTATCCATCCAAACACACCCTTAGATGGGTGCTCCCGCCTCCAACCACAGGCTTGCCTCTTCAGCAGCCAAGTTTGCCACTTCACCCCAAGATCGTCTTTTGTTGTTGAAAACCGATGAATCATGCTAGCATTGACTGTTCTCAAGAAAGCCCCACAATCAGTTCGTATAGCTGAAAATATTGAATACTACTATCAATCTCTCTACAAGGAAAAAACTAACTTCAACAGCTATCTATTGCAACATTGTTAGCACCTTCTTGGTCTCCCTATTGGTTTTTGGTTGAAAGTTCATCTCCAAATACAAAATACTAGTGTAATACACTTACCAAACTCCACCAGAAAGTCCCTGTTAGTGGCTCATCATAGGAAAGATTTGGATGACTCGATTTCCAGCTCATCGTGCAACAGCAAGACACGCATTGCACGAAGGAGAAAAAGAGCCTATGCTCCCTTAGGTTTCACAAGTGCATTTAGGTGTAGCTCTGAGACTGTGCATGAACACCAGCCTATCCCAGCAAGTCATTCACTCGTTCACTGCAACTCCTCTCAGCTTTCATCATCTTCCAACCTGCAAGAGGGGAAGATCCCCCACACCTTTCCTGATTTGATGGCTGTGTTTTCTAAGGCGATGTACTGATGATGCTGGCATCTTTGCTGTTTGGTGAGGAATCCATCAATCAACATTGCCTGAGAAGGGAGTCAGAGACCCAATGGTGAGAAGGAATCACCATCTAGTCCCTGAAGAACACCCCCAATAATTTCTCTCTTTTCCATGTGCACTCCCCTCTGTAAAGATGTGAGGAGAAAAAAAACCTAGCAGGATCAGTGTAGTGGTGGTGAGGTGACACTTGTGTCCCCCTGAGCGATCATTTTTACAAGGGGAGCACATATGCCAGTCAGTAGACAGCAGTAGGTGTTTGATGTCTATTACAATGGGTGTGTTTAGATCTTGGAAATTTTTTTTGACAAAATGTTTGAAGTATTAAACATAGACTAATAAAAACAAATTACAGAATCCGTCTGTAAACGACGAGACGAATTTATTAAGACTAATTAATCCATCATTAGCACAAGTTTACTGTAGCACAATATCTAATTTGGCTTAAAAGATTTGTCTCGTAAATTACATACAAACTGTGCAATTAGTTATTTTTTTAGTTCATATTAAATACTTTATTTATGTGTCTAAACTTTTGATGTGACAGGACGTAAAATTTTGGGCCATGGATCTAAACAGGCACAATGGCACAAGGTCCCCTGTGGTGTGTGCAGTCCTTCAGTTGTTGGCTAGGAGGAGAAAAGTTGGGAGAGTAACCTGTCAGGGGCCATGCCCTGAGAAAGAAAAACACACCATTTGATTTGATGTTCTTGTTATAACTTGCATTGTCCTGTGAGGCTGTGACTCACCTCCTCTTTTTTCCTTTCTTTAGGTAAGGCAGCAAATGGAACACTGGAAATTGCCAAACATACTGGGCAAGCTCCTTTGCCTGTTAAGCCTTCAGTCTAATTAAGCAAATCATGGTATATATGCCGATCAAGTGATAAACTTTGTCATACTATGGTATGCTGATCAAGTGATAAACTTTGTCGTACTAGTGATCAATCCGGTATCTGTATCAAAATTAAATCTCATATTGATTTGAGCCAAGTATGCGTCGATCCAAACCGTACCGCGAAAATTCCATCGTTAATCATATCGGTGGGGTTACACCGAGGGCCGATGATCAATGATCATGTCGCGAATAGCTGCGATGGACTCCTCCTGGAAGGATACAATGGTAGCTCTGTTTACTACCAACAAAACTTTTTGGAGCTGTTTGTGTTGGAGAGCTTGAGGGCCTATGTTGTTAGATACCACCATCAAGGATAGGGTTGCTCCAAGAACAGCAACTGGGACATTGTCCTGCATTGCCTCTGTAGTTGTCATTCAGCTGTTTGCTTACTCCTGAAAGCATCCCGATTTGCAGTTAACTGTTCACAAACAATGCAACTAGGCATGTCAATAAAGGCTATGATCTAATGCGTACCGCAACTTGTCATTGCATTGGACTATGATACAGTCTAATAGTTCTCTTTGTTACGTGTGTTATACCTGCAATTTTATCACTTCTTCTGCATGATGATGGTTTGTGGCATCAATTGCTCAGTGTGGGGATGGTGGCTGTGTCAAAATCTTCACAGATTACCTGTTAACTTGGACCATACATTACAAGGTACAGCACATCTCTGTGCCAATCATCATCTGATATACCCTTATGATTCTTTCAGCTTCTGTTATGAGCTCATCCCCCTACATTATACTATGATAACAATATACTGCATGCATTCTGAAGTACACTTTTCAGATTATTTACCATATTATTGAAACGAATTATTTGCTCTATGTTTCAAAAAATACATTTTGTTAAAAGAATTCTATTGTATTGCTTAGATCTTGTTGTAAGTTAATTGTTAAGTTTATATATCAAAATATTTAATTTATCTCTATAATCAAGTATATAATATGTAATAATGATTCGCTCAATAATCTGTTTCAAACTGGCCGAATCTTTGAGCCAAATCAGTTTGGACTTCTGACCGACTAACGGTCAGAGGATGGCAAAATAATGGTCAATGCCTCCTGTGCAGCCGAGAATCTAAGATGGCCTTGCACCTTGTCGCAGAGTGCAAATACACCAGAAGGATCTGGCACCTGACAGCCACTTAGATAGGCTATTGGCAGACATAATCGGCCCGGTGGAAACAAGCCAACTCAGTACAATAATGGTGGGAGAACTTAGCAAATGCGACCAGCATACCAAAGAAAGGGCTGCGATCCCTGATTCTGCTGATCGTTTAGAAAATCCTCTTACAAAGGTCAAAGAGGAGGTTAGGCTATGATGTCTGGTAGAGGATAAACGTTTATGCGAGTTACTACCATATATTGTATATTGTATAGTTTGTAAAGCTCTTATACTCTCTTCTTTTGTTGCCTTAGGACGATATTTACTTCTGCTTTATTTAATAAAAATACTCTCATGCCGTTTTCTGTAAAAAAAAACTCAAGTACTCTCTTCTTCATTCTCAATGATATAGGTAAAATCAGTTGGGAAAAGGGTTTCTATCTCATCATCATTTTGCCAACCTTGACTAGTCAGGAAGACATACAAAGGTTGCAGTCTTTGAGCACTGCAACAAAACGCCATACCGTTTGATATGCTCGTATCGTGCTCCGTATAAAACAAAAAGCGGCACTGTTGCCACAGGGTCCCATTGTTACATGTACACATGCATGCTTCTCTACAGGGCTTCTCATAATCTCTTTACATGGACCGTATTTTTTTCTGTATTTTCCACATGAGTTACTGTTGTCCACAGCCAAAAGGAAGTTAGTGCTGTACAGTGAACTTTCAAGAGTTAGGCCATGTTAGTAACGTCTGCAGTTTTTCACAGGAATTTCACTAAAACAATTTAAATATTATAACTAGTGAGTGGGGATAGGAAAGAAAAACAAAGAAAGAAAATTTCATGCACTAACCTGAAAATTTTCCACGAGCTTGGATTATTTATGGCGTACGAAAAAGTTCGCCGCACTTGTGGGAAAAAAATTAGCTAACAAATGTCAAGCCTTTCTCCTCATCCATGCAAATTTTGTTACCATGTATTTTTTTATAGTGAATTTTCAGGTGATTTGGGGGGCCGGCATTTCACATGCACATAGAAGACGCTCATGTCTAAATGTAACAGTATACTTCAGATTTGCATCCATTCACCCATCACCTTTCTTCAAGCCGATTCAATGCAAAGGTGAGAAAGAGAAGGCAGGCAATAATGCAAGGCAGTCATCGTCATCGTCGTCCACGTCGAGCCGTAGAAAAAAAGGGCAAAACAACAGTGGACAATTAAAATCCAAAGGAGAATCTAGTGACATCCACTGTTGAGTGCAGCTGCAGCAGCAGCGGCAGCAAGAGGAGAGGAGAGCGGAGAGCCAGCAAGAAAGCATGGAAAGCTGTGGTGCACTTTCAGCTTGCAAGAATTTGCTATGGTCAGGGGGTGCCAGGAGGCCAGTAGTTCAGTTAAATGGGGAAAGTGCATTGCCTGGCAATGCACAGGCTGTGTGTGCATTGAACTTTCTTTCAGGTCCTCTAAAGGTTTGCTGGTCTCACAGCCTTTTTCAGATTTTTTTTCTGGGAGAAGTTTCAGCCTTTTGCAGTGACCGAAAATGCTTGTTGAGTTTGCTGTTTTTGCAGGTAAATGTTGTTGTAATAATCTTTATGTGAAATGTGCTGATAGAGATAGGCATCACATACTTCTGTGAAGTTACCTTCCTCAAATGATGCCTGATGACCTTCTAGAAAACAATGGTACCTCAGTCCATGTCCCTCAGAAGTGTAGCTCATCTCAGTAGTCCATCAAAAAAGCAAGTTAAGCAACTAGACAAAATATTGTTCAGATGAACTTGCTCTTAACATATATTTTTGCATTGTTAAGTTGATGACCTTCTGTGGATTAGCTTGAGGTATAGAAATTTGTAGTCTGTACAGCTAGCAGGGAGGCTTTGCATGAATGTCTTCTTGGATAAGAACACTTCTGAGGGATCTTTGGCTCAGTTCCCTTGGGCGCATCTACTACTTGTGTAAGAAACTGCTTTTTTTCTTCTTCTGAATTTTCTCTGTGCAATCTTGCATTCCATTTCTTTGTCAATTTCTCCTTTTCCCTGTACTTCTCCTTTTCAGATAGATAGAGTGAGAGAGAATCAGAATAAATCTGCAATGTGTTATGGAGGATCCAGAATTCTTTGGATTGTCCCAGGCTCATAAAGACAATGTGTTCAAGCATCTCATGTCATGAACAGGTGACCTACCTACACTACACAATGCTACCAATCATGCACGCATGGGCTAGTGCTGGGAGATGTCTATGATCTAGAGCTCACCTAAATCTCTTTCCTTGCTTAGGTTCATCTGGGGCTTCTATCAGGGAGAGGATTTTATTCTCTTATAGGGGATGTTCTTTGGTGTACCTTTCTTAAAATTCAATTTTAAAGATTATGTAAAGTTTTTTAAAAAGGAAATGTACAGCATAGTAACATCTATCAATTTACCAAAAATTATATTCAAATTCGATCTACACATTAAGAAAAAAAAGACAAATTAAAATGTGAATAATACTAATACTATTTATACGCTGGTTTTTTTATTTCTCAATGTATAGGTTGAATTTTGACTTATTTTTTTAAAGTTGTATACATATATCATAGGGCTGTTTTCAACTTTTTTAAAAAGATTTTTAACAACTGTTTGGATGATGTTTGAACAGATGAGACCAGGGAATGTCCCCTCGAAAGTTAAGTTTAGAGAACTTCTCCGCTTCTGTCCATGGCAGATTTATCTCTTATCTCCAACAAACAGACAGTGTTACATCAGTAGAAAGCTCAAGCTAACTAGACCACTGCTGCTGGTGTACTAATGACACACACACTCTTGGCTGCTGTTTGCAACAGGTTACCGCGCTAATCCCGGTGTTTTTTTTTCTTTGAGACAGATGCCGTTGCTGTGGCTGAGTGAACGTCTGGGCTACTGGGGAAGACGAGCACTTGATGTGATAGAGCACAGTGTCCAATCCTCCATGGCGTTGTCTCGTGAATTCATCATCAGTATGAGTAGTTTTTTGGCACGACATTTTGGCTGAAAACGACGAGGTCTTCACGAGGCGTCTTTGGAGGAGGAGCTTCAGGTCTTTTTTTTAAAAAGGAAAAATCTGTATCTTTTCTGTTAATAAAGTAGAAAACAAATCCTTATGGATTGAAAATTACAAAAACAAAAACAGAAGGTCGCTCCGAAGACCGATCAGAACGCTAAGGAACTATACATCGTTTGTTAACAATTCACTCAAACGTCTAGCGGCGGTCATTATTCATAACCTAGCCTTCTCCTTAATATGGGCCATCAGCGATGCCACCGTGGATTTCTTATGGTCAAAGATGCGGCGATTCCTCTCTTTCCAAATTTCCCAAACGAATAGGAGAATGAGTGAGGGCAATCCCTTCTTGATACTCCCTTTGTGTTGGCCAGATGTTCCCACCAGTCCTGAACCGAGCCTGTAACCTCCCAGTTAGAGATGGCAACGGGTATATACTCGATGGATAGTGTCCACCTATACCCGTACCCGTTAGGGTAAATTTTACCCGTCGGGTTACCCGTCCCCGCATGCGGGTAAGAAAGTACTTCCATATCCGTACCCGCACGGGTAATTCTACCCGACGGGTTACCCGTACCCATCAGCGCACCCGACAGAGTATGTATGTCGATGTCGTAGATCGACACGCAGGGATCCGGAGGACCCCCTTTTTTGGTTCGGCACGGGGAGCGGTGTATCCTGGTTTAAGCTCGCGATGATAATGGGATGAGCAGATGAGGCGTGAAAGAGATCAGAATTGCGAAGACACGAAGGTTTATACAGGTTCGGGCCACCAGCACGGTGTAATACCCTACTCCTGTTTGTATGCAATATATGGGGGGAAATTTACGAGAGTAAAGGGAGTGTTCCTCTCTTTAGACTCAGTAGTGGATGAGAAATTGCCTCAGGCCAGCTGATGCCCTGGAAGCTGATCTAATGGCCAGACGGCCCTGAGCATATGATCAATCTCCTAGTTGAAGAGGCAGAACCTGTTCTATGATGGACCTGGGTCTCCTTTTATAGCATAAGGGAACACCACAGTAGTCCTAACTTTTTTCTCTTCCACTCCACGTGGGGGAGTAGTTTTTATCTTGTCTTGTCGGAGAAGTTAGTCCATTCCTACTCCTCCCTGTTTGCTGCGTCACGAAAAGTGGAAAAGGGGGCGGTCGTCGTGGTAGCCATGCTGCTGACGCGAGGATGGTTTGCCTACCTACTCCGACGGGACCCACCGGTCAATGGCCCATTCCACGGGTAGGCGTAGGCGCCGTGCTTCCCACGCGCGCCCCCTCTCTCTCCCACGCGGCCGTCCAACGCATTAAATGCGACCGGACGGGCATGTTGGAGGCGTGCGCGGAGTGGGTGCGCGGCCACGCCGCGGTCTTAGTCAAAGACTTTTAGCCCCTTTGCCTCGTGATAGGCAAAAGGGGTGATGATGGGAGCAACTGACAGCCGCGCCTCACATCGCATTGAATGCGGCGTGGCAGGCGCTCAGCTCCCCTCCTTTTGAGCATTAAAAGGGTTGGTTGGTAGTTGGACTCGCCCCTCTCTCAGAGAGGTGCGGGATGATGGATGGGGGTTCGGTGATCCCGAACCCTACCGACCGGGGGTCCGGTGATCCCGGACCCCACCGTTTGGGAATACGGTGGCCTCCGGGCAGCCTCCGGACCAGCCCCTTCTGGGGCGGCCACGTGGCCGCCCGTGGCCAAGGCTCGCCTAAGCCTTTCAGGGCATAACTTTGACGCTCTTTTGACGGGCAAGGGTGCCTTCCCTTTTCTCATATGTCATGCCTCTGACATACCCCCGGGCCCATATCACCGACAGTAGCCCCCGGCGTTGACTGGGACCGAATCGGGTTCGGGCGCGGTTGACGCCATTTTTTGAGTGTGTGGGCCCAGGTGCTGGATGCTTTTCTGTTACAGTAGGCGCTGGCACGCGACGACTGGTGATGCACCAGGCCAAGTTTTCCTTAAGACGGGGGGTGAGTTTATTTGGGCCACGCGCGCGGGGGCCCATCCAAACTACCTGGCTCTCTCCGTCCCGTGTAGTGTGCCTGGCGGGCGCGGAACCCCAGGCGGCACGAAGTCCGAACGGCGCGGAAACCCAAGGGGATGCGAAAATCGAAAGGACGCAGGGACGAGGGGGCGCTTCGTGTGGTAGTGGGGCGAATTTAATGCCGTGGAATCCGAGGGGGCGGTGGTAGCTTATAAAACCAGATCCGCATGGAGGGGAATCGGTTTCTACGCTTTCCACTGCCATCACCTCTCATTGCCATTCGCCCTTCGTCTACCTAGCGCCTCCTGCTCCTTCCGTTTCCTTTCTTTCGCCTTCAGCTTCCCTTTTCGTACTTCTGCATCCACCCTCGTGATGGGCCGCGATTCGCCCCTGGAGCCGGGAAGTGTGCTTCCCAAATCTTTGGTTCGCACCGCGGAGGCCCGCAGTCTTTTCAACAAGTTTCTTCCGCGCTGCACGCGCAGCGGCGGCGATGTCCCGGAGGAGCGGCCCCCCACGAAGATGGTGTTCTTCGCCTCCTTCGTCATGGTCGGGCTGGTGCCGCCCTTCTCTCGATTTTTTCTCGACGTCTTGGAGTTCTACGACCTCCGGCTGCACCACCTCACCCCCAACGCCGTCTTCTACCTCGCCGTGTTCGCCCACACCTGCGAGATGTTCATGGGGGTGAGGCCCTCTCTTCACCTCTTCCAGCAATTCTTCCGGGTATGCCGGGCTGGCTCTCCTGGCGCGGTCGGGTACGTGGCGATCCAGCCACGGAACGACAGGGCGGTCGAAACTCCCTTCATCGACATCCACCCCCGCTCCAGGTGGGAGAACTGGAGGGCGTTCTAGTTCTACACCAGCCTGGGCGACCACCCCCGACTCTCCCTGCCGACGGGGATCCCGGTGAACCAGAGGAACTAGGGGGCGCGCCCGCGAGCTGGGAGGGAGCTGGACGGGGTGCTGGACCGGATCAGCTACCTTTGGCGGGGGGGCCTGTCCAGCCAAGCGGTCTTCCGCGACTTCCAGATGAGGCGCATTGCGCCACTGCAGCAAAGGCCGCGCCCCGCCTACATGTACACGGGCTCCAACGACGACATGCGGATCTACCTGGGCGCCGCCTTCGACTGGGACGAGAGGGATCTCGGGACCTTGTTCGCCGCACCCTCGGCGTCACGGAGATGGACCTGACGCAGCTCCCACCTGGGCTGGTGCCGCTGTGCCAGGACTCAGCGCGCTCGGAGATCCTGCACCTGTTGCAGGTGGTGGGCGACGATGTGGGCTCATCGTCGGCCGCACCGGAGGCTGCTCCGAGGGGCGGGGGTGGTGACGCCGACGCCGACGCCGACGACCACATCCCAATCGGGCGGTTGAACCGCCGGGGTTCGGGCCGAAGCGACCCGGGGGCCCCGGACCCTAAGGGGAAGAGGAAGAGACTAGAAGAGGACCCCTCTCCTCCCCCATCTCCACCTCGTGGCGGCGGAGCGGAGCGCGCCGCACCCCCCCCCCCGGCAGATGTCACGCCCAGAAATTCACACCAGAATTTCTGCAGCTAATTTGTGCATTACACCCTTGTCCAGGCATCAGCCGAGGCACACAAATCGACGTTATTGATAATACAGAATCCTCGTCTTAGAAACAATATAAAAGAGTTACACAAATGCAGCGGAAAAGAAAATAAAACTGACTTAAGCTAAACTTGACACGAGCGAAGCAGAATGCCAACACCACAGCTAACCCTTGACGAGAACAAGCCTACACCTCCTCGGAGACCTCGATCTCAACCTCTGGCACTGAAGGGGAAAAAGAAGCAAGGCTGAGTACAACCACCGTACTCAACAAGTCACACCGAAAAAGGGGACATGATGCAAGATAAATAACAAGGAAAGGGATAAGAGGTTCAATTTGCATAAACAGCATTTGCGGAATATAATAACATTATTTGAAGACAGTAAAACAGTAGTAATAATTAAGCAGTATTAAATGAACACTGTCCAACGCTCACACCACGTTGCAACAGGCCCATCCATCCACCTGCACTAGTCATACTTCAACATTTTATTCAAATAAATAAGTGAGACTAATCTAGGTGAATCTGGTCGATCGCCCGTAACCGTGGGCACGGCTATTCGAATAGTTTTTACTCTGATCAGAGGTGTACAACTGTACCCACAAGACACAATCCCACAACACGTTACCGTGCGCCGGTGCACCACCATGGTACCCCGGAAAGGAACTGTGACAGGACCTTTCACATAACCCCCTCTAACCAATCGTACCACACCAAGGTTTCGCCCCCATTCCCATCGGGCAATGGGCAGCCCCCTCTAGTGCCGCGGTGAATCCGGAAGCTGATCAACCCTTAAAACCGGGGCCGACCCAACTCCATCACGCCCACCCTCTCTGGGATACGTTGATTAGAGACAGCTACGCTACAGACCAGCCATTACCCATGCTGGCTTGTGGTATGCACGGCATTTCTTCCAGGGTTTCCCGAGAACCGGTGCTTAATTGTCATGAGCACGCTAACCAAAGTCCAACCATGTGCTCACGACCCACCCTTTTCATAATTCAATATTATTAGAGATAGGGTCACAACTTAACATCGTCCGAGAGTTAAATTCTAGTAATATACTTGATTAGTGTGATTCCCTTAAGTGAGCTAGTTGCGCTAAGCATAACTAAGCAAACCTTAAGCTATCATCTAGTCACATTGAACCCCAAGTTATCAATGGTATAAGGTAAACAATCCTATGGTTGAGTACAATAGGTATAATCATCCCATGAAATGACATTCTAACACATATGCAGTATTTGAAAGAAAAGAGGTATTTACATAAAATAGGTACAATATGGTCAATGTAAGGCATGACTTGCCTTGCTCTGGAGACTGAGGAACCTCGGCGACTACTTCGAAGAGAACGGGCTCGCCGGAAAACTCGGGATCTACACGACAAACAAAGCACTCAACAAACACCCTAAAAAGTCTACTGAAACAGCACTGAAAAGTATTTTTAATGGATTCTTGACATTTTTCTGGATTTAAAGAAATTTGAATGGGCTAAAACGGAGCTCGGATTCAAAAGATATGGATTTTAGAAGTTTAATTGCGATTTTTAAACTAAACAGAAAAGATTAAAAATATTTATTGCGCAATTAAGCCCCCGGGTGACGCAAGCATGGCGCAAGCGGTAGGGCTGACATCACCGGGCGCAAGCGGCCGCACGCAAGCGGCAGGGGCGCGCGGTCCACGGTGGGACCGAGTCCACGGCGGCGGCGGAGAGAGCGGGGACACGTGGCGCGCACGGTGAGGAGCGGCGGCGATCGGACGGCGACGGATTGGGCGGAAACGACCGGTCCAGATCCGCCCGATCCGAAGGATCGGACGGTGTAGATCGCGGATAGGGTTAGGGTTCGAGCGGCAGCCATCCAGCGTGCGGCGACCGGATCGAACGGCGACGGATTGGGCGGGATCGGACGGTGCGGATTCTCCCGATCCGACCTATCGGACGGCCCGGGAGAGCGGCGCTAGGGTTAGGGTTTTGGGCGGCGGCGGCTCGAGCTCGCCGACGGCCATGGCGCGCGGCGGCCGGCCGATCTCCGGCGGCACGGCGACGGCGGCGGAGGTGCTGCGGCGCGGAGACCACGGCGGAGAGCGAAACGAACGCGGGGAACGACCCGAGAGGCAACACGAAAACCGAAGAGAAAAGGGAACGGCGGCGCACTCACCGGCGTTGGAGAAGACGACGATGGCGACGGCGGATTTTAGGGCTAGCACTAGGGGAAACAAAAGGGGAAACGCGCGGCAGCGAAGAGGGAATTATATAGAGGCACAACGAGACCGGAAAGAGCACGGGATCGGCGCGGATTCGTCGCCGTTGGTTACGGATTCGGAGAGAGAGAGGGAAACAACGGCAACGAATTTCTCGCGGATAAGGTTTTCATTGGACGCGAGGGGCGCGGAGATGGATGCGGCGTTGCGGAATCGGGCCCGGCATGGGTCCGATGTGGCTCGGGTTCAAGCGAAACGGAGCGGAGCGGCGCGCGCATGGCGGGCGGCGGCGGGCCGGCCGGACGCGGGACGGGGACTGACGACGGGCGGGGCCCACATCGGTGACTCGCGGCGAGGAGGCTTCGCGGACTTGCGCGGCGCGGTGGCGTCGCGGGCTTCGCCCACGACCAGAGGGCGCGCGCGGGCGACTCGGGCGGGAGAGGAACCGGCCGACGGCCCAAGAGGAAAGAGCGGAACACGTGCCGCCGTACGGAAAAGAAAAAGAAAAAGAGGAAAAAGGATTTTGGGGCTTAATTAATTTCCGATTTCTTATTTAATTGATTAAAAATACTTAGAGTGCTCTAAAAATTCTAGTAAAAATCCTGTTAGTGCATTTTGACATGTAGAATTCAAGAAAAATTCTACCATGTTGTTTCCATTTATTAATTGCATTTTAAAATTACTGGTTGGCTCCAGGTTAATTTCAGAAATTCCGATTATTTCAGGGTAAATTATTTAAATAATTTAGGGAAAAACCCAGGGTGTGACAACCTACCCCCCTTAAACGGAATCTCGACCCCGAGATTCGGAGGTACTGGCGAAAAGGTGCGGGTGCGCGGACTTTAGCTCATCTTCTCGTTCCCAAGTAGCTTCTTCCTCGGAGTGATGAGTCCATTGAACCTTGCAAAACCTGATAACCTTGTTTCGAGTCCTTCTCTCGCTGATCTCGAGAATACGTGCTAGTCTCTCTACGTAGGTTAAGTCCTCTTGGATTTCGATCTGGTCTGGACTCGCCTGCTCCTCTGGTACCCTTAAACACTTCTTTAACTGGGACACATGAAACACGTCGTGAATACCGGTCATGCTTGGAGGAAGCTCAAGGCGATAGGCCACTTCTCCTCGACGTTCCCGAGTGTATGGTCCCACGAAACGTGGTGCCAACTTGCCTTTGGTTTGGAAACGGTGTACTCCCCGGAGTGGTGTAACGCGAAGATACACAAAATCCCCTGCTTCAAAAGCGAGGTCTCTTCGACGATTATCTGCGTAGCTCTTCTGTTGGGACTGCGCAATCTTCAACCTTTCCCGAATCGTTCGGACCTTTGCCTCTGCTTCACTTATGACTTATGTGCCAAACAACTGGCGTTCACCCGTCTGATCCCAGAAAAGGGGTGTGCGGCACTTCCGTCCATACAGTGCTTCATACAGTGCCATTTGAATGCGGCCGATAGCCGTTGTTATAGGAGAATTCGCATAGGGCAAGCTTTTGTCCCACGCTATTCCAAAATCAAGCGCGCATGCTCTTAGCATGTCTTCCAAAATCTGATTCACTCTCTCAGTTTGACCGTCTGTTTGCGGATGATAGGCCATACTAAAATTCAAACGGGTACCGAGCTCTTCTTGCAACTTCTTCCAGAACTTGGAAGTAAACTGACTTCCCCTCTCGGACACGATCTTCTTAGGCACGCCATGCAAACACATGATCCTTGCGAGATAAAGCTCTGCTAGCTTCTTCCCTGAGTAGGTAGTATGCACTGGTATGAAGTGGGCCACCTTGGTGAGTCGGTGCACCACGACCCAAATTGAGTCATATCCGACGACGTGCGGGGTAAACCCGTGATGAAATCCATTCCAATTTCTTCCCATTTCCACTCGGAATGCGGAGTGGTTGCAACAGCCGGCGGCCGTTGATGTTCGCCTTAACCCGCCGACAAACATCACAAAGTGCAACAAACTCAGCTATCTCCCTCCTCATACTGACCCACCAAAATTTTTCTTTAAGATCTTGATACATCTTTGTACTGCCCGGGTGAATTGAGTATTGAGCTTGGTGAACTTCCGTAAGGATCATTTTTTTCAAATCCTTGTCTTCTGGCACACACAATCTCTTTCCCATCCAGATTGTGCCGTGTTCGTCTTCCGTAAAACCACGAGCTTTTCCGACTCTCATGTTCTTCTTGAGTTCGGCCATCTCGGGATCCGATGCCTGAGCAGCCCGAATTTGATCAATGAGAGTGGGTTGGGCTTCCATAGCAGCCACAAAACCAAAATCCACCACTCGTAGATTTAGATACTCGAATTCCTGCTCCAATTGGTCGCACATTCCTTCGACACTGAGGGTGGTGCAATAACTCTTTCGGCTTAGTGCATCCGCAACCACATTAGCTTTGCCGGGATGGTAATGTATCCCTAAATCATAATCTTTGATCAGTTCCAACCATCTTCGCGTCGGAGGTTTAAATCCGGTTGGGTGAAAATATACTTGAGACTTTTATGATCCGTATACACTTCACAACGGTTACCAATTAGGTAGTGTCGCGGATCTTCGGGGCATGAACCACTTGCGGATAATTCCGGATCATGAGTGGGGTAGTTGTTTTCGTGTGGGCGCAATTGACGAGATGCATATGCGACCACTTTGCCTTCTTGCATCAACACACATCCCAACCCTTGGCGAGATGCATCGCAATAAATTTGGAAGTCCTTTCTGGATCCGCGTATCAACACCGGTGCGAGACACCAACTTCCTCTTAAGCTCTTCAAAACTCTTGTTGCATTCGCCACCACTTAAATTTCTCATCTTTCTTCAACAGTTGAGTCATCGGCTTGGCGATTTTGGAGAAGTTCTCAATGAAACGGCGGTAATAACCTGCAAGTCCAAGGAAACTTCGGATCTGCGTAACCGTTTTAGGCGGGGTCCACTTGGTAAGCGATTCCACATTTCTTGGATCCACGGCTACTCCTTGGGCATTCACAATGTGGCCGAGGCTGTACCTCCTTTAACCGGAAAGCACACTTGCTAAACTTGGCGTAGAGTTGATGATCTCTCAACTTCTCGAGTACTATCAGAAGATGTTGCCCATGATCTTCTTCCGACTTAGAGTAGACCAAAATGTCGTCAATGAACACCACCACAAATTTATCCAAGAACTCCATAAACACCTTGTTCATCAGATTCATAAAGAAGGCCGGTGCATTGGTTAACCCAAAAGACATGACCGTACACTCATACAAGCCGTATCTGGTGGTGAAAGCGGTCTTGGGAATGTACTCTTCCCGAATTCTCAACTGGTGATAGCCTGATCGCAGGTCTATCTTGGAAAACACCTTGGCCCCTTTGAGTTGATCGAATAAATCATCAATCCGTGGTAGGGGATACTTGTTCTTGATTGTAGCCTCATTGAGTGCGCGATAATCGACACACATTCTCTTGGTCTTGTCTTTCTTTTCCACGAAAATCACCGGAGCACCCCAAGGCGACGTGCTCGGGCGAATATACCCTTTTTGCAACTGTTCATCCACTTGCTTCTTTACTTCGGCCAACTCGTTGGCTCCCATCCTATACGGCCTCTTGTGTATTGGGGTGGTCCCGGGTACTAAATCAATCCGGAATTCAATTTCCCTTTCTGGCGGCATCTGAGTTAAGTCTTCGGGGAAAACTTCAGGGTATTCTCTGACGATGGGGATATCCTCTAACTTCAGAGGGGTCTTTTCCGCCATTTCGGACGATTCCCCGGTGGAAACATGATTCAAACTTGCTACTGGCTTGACTTGCATGGGAGAGCGAAAAACAATTCTTTCTCCTTTCGTATTGATTAAAGTAATGGTGCGACTAGCGCAGTCAATTACTCCCTTATGTCTGGACAACCAATCCATCCCAAGAATGATGTCTATGCCTTTGGACTGAAGGAGGATGAGGTTGGCTAAAAACATAGATCCTTGGATTTCTATGGTCACTGAGGGACAAAACTGAGTGGTCTCCAAGTGGTTTCCAGGGGTGTGAACCCGCATAGGTATCTTAAGTCCCACTACTGACAACCCATGTGCCCTAACAAACTGCTTTGAGATAAATAAATGTGTAGCGTCAGAATCAAATAATACTGTGGTAGGAGTAAAGTTTACAGGAAACATACCCAGTATAACTTCAGGAGCGGTCTGTGCTTCCTCGGCGGACGCATGGTTGACCCGAGCCTGGATGAACCTTGGCCCAGCGCATCTTGGCTTTGGACACTTGTCTGCAAAATGCCCGGGATCACCATAGTTGAAATAGACTCTGGCTTGCCCCCGAGTCCTTCCTTGGAGGTGGTGGTGTGATTCTTTGGGATGGTGCCGTTGGAGGGCGGGGCTGGAGTTTGTTGTTGACCACCGCCCTCTCCGCCGTTGGAAATTCCCTGGGTGATAAGGTCGATCGACGAACAATCATGGTGGTAGGTCCACTCGACTCCCGGGCATGAAACGCGGCCTCTGGCGATTTCCCGCCTGTTGAGGAGGTCGGGACGGAATACTTTTCTCTTCTTGATCATCTTGTTGCGCCGATCTTCCTGACGAATGGCCTTGTCAACCAGCTTCTTAAAGTTAGCATACTCTCCGGAGATAAGCTTGTCCGTGAGTTCATCATCCAAACCAGCCAAAAACTTTTCCCGCCTTTCGCATCGGTGCGCACATCTTCGGGGCATAACGGGCAAGACGATTGAACTCGTGCGATACTCGAATGCGATCGTTACCCTACTCAAGAGAACGGAACTCACGCTTTTTACGTACAACTATTCCCGCAGAATGTGTGTGGTCCTAAAAGCTGTGACGAAACTCTTCCCAGTGCTACTTGCTCCATGGGCGAGTAACCGGTAGTTGTCCCACCAAGTGAAATGGACCCGAATGCGATGAGTGGCAAACGAGACTTTCTCGGTCCGTGTCTTGCAGCGAGATCTAACTTCTTCTCTATGGCATGAAGCCAATCATTAGCCTCCATGGGATTAGTGGTGCGGAGAAGGTCGGCGGTCGGACACGAAGGAACTCTGGATCCTTGGACTGGGGTGGTGGGGCGGCAAACTGATTGTTCTGCTGCTGTTGCTGCATTTGTTGCAACATCTGCTGTTGCATCTGATGGTGTTGTTGTTGCATCTGCTGCATCATTGCAGCCATCATCTGTGTCTGTGAAGCAAGCACTTGAGCAATGGTGGGGTTTTCGGGTGGCGGTGGAGGAGCATTGCCGTTGGCGTCGTGAGCCTCGTTGTTGTTGGCACCTGACTGCCCATTGTTGCTGTTCGCCCCGCTGGTCGTGGTGTTCACCATCTGAAGGAGACGACCGACCGAAAAGGGAGAAAAGAATAAAAACAGACAGACTTAGAAACTAATCTTTATTATTGGAATTCAAATGCATTGTTCTGATCTGGACTAAAAACAAGGAAAAACACCAAACATCCTTAATTGGTCGGTCATATCACACTTGATATCGACTGCCGGCTATCCCACACGACGGCCTATCACAGCAACTACCAAGAAGACAAACTAAGTTAAACGATAAAACTAAGGAGGGCAACTAGAACGATCCACGAGGCGAGGAGTCGCGCTTCCTTCGAAGATCCCCATTCTTCCGAACGGCTCCTAGAGTCCTCTGGCGTCACCTCAGACTTGGACTCTTCTGAATCGGTTGCCGTAGCCCAACCGATCCTGCCTCTTCCCTCCGAGGAATCTCGAGTATCTTTGGAGTCCATGTCTTCACTGAATTCTCGAGCTTGAGTTACCGGAGATGGAGATCCAACCATTCGCCACCTTCGCCTTGATTCGCCGAAGCCGGAGCAAAGGTGAGAGCGGAACCTGCGCGGGAGGAAGCTGGAACCGCGCCGGAACCGGAGCGGGTGGAGCGTAGAAGGCGGTGGAATCCGAGGTGCCAGCTGGATACGGACGGGCGCGGTGGTGGTCTTCCGAGGCGTAGTGCGGAGCGACACCAACGGTGCGGGAGTCCCTTCAACTCAGCTACCTCCTTCTTCAGACGAACCACTTCGTCCTGCAGTCGCACGATCCTTAACATCTTCTTGTCGTTCAACTCTTTGGTTGCCTTGTGTAGGTCAGAGTGCATCTTATCTAGTCCTTTGAGCACGGTGCACATGTGGCCGAAGGTAGAGTCATTCTCCTCTGCCGTAGACTTGAATGCACTGACCTCGGAGGAACTACCTCGACGGGGATGGTAGTGGTAGGAGGAGGTGCGAAGGTCAGCATCATGCAGCTCCCTCATCCTAGCCAACATCAGGTAGGCGGCTTCTTGACAAGCGTGATCTGACGTGCCTCCGGAAGCTGTGACCTCTATGTTGGGAAGACACGTTCCCACGAACCCATGAACCTCCAACCGAACACGGTAGGGCAACTCGCCACCGAGAGGCGCCACCGTTGTGTACTCTGGTGCTTGGGATATCCGATTGCAAGGGCCATACGCGCCGGCCGCAACAAAGCCCGTCATCCCTTTTCCGCTGGCGCGCGGGGAACCGCCATCTATAGAAACAAAGGAGTGGAAAATCAAAACATGCTCAAAACCCACGACCAACATCCCATTTTCGCAATTCCTAAACCCTAGACTGACTCCACTTTTCAAAACACCCCTTTTTCTTTTTAAAACATATGCACATGAAAATAATTAGAGGGCTCTTAAGGTTTCCAGTTGGCTTGTCCTACAGTCACAGGAAGGCTCTGATACCAACTTGTCACGCCCGAAATTCACACGAATTTGCGGCTAATTTGTGCATTACACCCTCGTCCAGCATCGCCGAGGTACACAAATCGACGTTATTGATAATACGTAATCCTCGTCTTAGAAACAATATAAAAGAGTTACACAAATGCAGCGGAAAAGAAAATAAAACTGACTTAAGCTAAACTTGACACGAGCGAAGCAGAACGCCAACACCACAGCTAACCCTTGACGAGAACAAGCCTACACCTCCTCGGAGACCTCGATCTCAACCTCTGGCACTGAAGGGGGAAAAAGAAGCAAGGCTAAGTACAACCACCGTACTCAACAAGTCACACCGGAAAAGGGGACATGATGCAAGATAAATAACAAGGAAAGGGATAAGAGGTTCAATTTGCATAAACAGCATTTGCGGAATATAATAACATTATTTGAAGACAGTAAAACAGTAGTAATAATTAAGCAGTATTAAATAAAACACTGTCCAACGCTCACACCACGTTGCAACAGGCCCATCCATCCACCTGCACTAGTCATACTTCAACATTTTATTCAAATAAATAAGTGAGACTAATCTAGGTGAATCTGGTCGATCGCCCGTAACCGTGGGCACGGCTATTCGAATAGTTTTTACTCGATCGGAGGTGTACAAGCTGTACCCACAAGACACAATCCCACAACACGTTACCGTGCGCCGGTGCACCACCATGGTACCACGGAAAGGAGCGTGACGGGACCCTTCACATAACCCCTCTAACCAATCGTACCACACCAAGGTTTCGCCCCATTCCCATCGGGCAATGGGCAGCCCCTCTAGTGTCGCGGTGAATCCGGAAGCGATCAACCCTTAAAACCGGGCCGACCCAACTCCATCACACCCACCCTCTCGGGATACGTTGACTAGAGACAGCTACGCTACAGACCAGCCATTACCCATGTTGGCTTGTGGTATGCACGGCATTTCTTCCAGGGTTTCCCGAGAACCGGTGCTTAATTGTCATGAGCACGCTAACCAAAGTCCAACCATGTGCTCACGACCCACCCTTTTCATAATTCAATATTATTAGAGATAGGGTCACAACTTAACATCGTCCGAGAGTTAAATTCTAGTAATATACTTGATTAGTGTGATTCCCTTAAGTGAGCTAGTTGCGCTAAGCATAACTAAGCAAACCTTAAGCTATCATCTAGTCACATTGAACCCCAAGTTATCAATGGTATAAGGTAAACAATCCTATGGTTGAGTACAATAGGTATAATCATCCCATGAAATGACATTCTAACACATATGCAGTATTTGAAAGAAAAGAGGTATTTACATAAAATAGGTACAATATGGTCAATGTAAGGTATGACTTGCCTGGCTCTGGAGACTGAGGAACCTCGGCGACTACTTCGAAGAACGGGCTCGCCGGAAAACTCGGGATCTACACGACAAACAAAGCACTCAACAAACACCCAAAAAGTCTACTGAAACAGCACTGAAAAGTATTTTTAATGGATTCTTGACATTTTTCTGGATTTAAAAAATTTTGAATGGGCTAAAACGGAGCTCAGATTCAAAAGATATGGATTTTAGAAGTTTAATTGCGATTTTTAAACTAAACGAAAAGATTAAAAATATTTATTGCGCAATTAAGCCCAGGTGACGCAAGCATGGCGCAAGCGTAGGGTGGCGTCATGGCGCAAGCGCCACGCAAGCGGCGCGGCGCGGTCCACGGTGGACCGAGTCCACGGCGGCGGCGGAGAGCGGGGACACGTGGCGCGCATCGGTGAGGAGCGGCGCGATCGGACGGCGACGGATTGGGCGGAAACGACCGGTCCCAGATCCGCCGTCCGAAGGATCGGGCGGTGTATATCGCGGATAGGGTTAGGGTTCGAGCGGCGGCCGAGGGCGGACACACGGCAGCCATCCGGCGTGCGGCGACCGGATCGAACGGCGACGGATTGGGCGGGATCGGACGGTGCGGATTCTCCCGATCCGACCTATCGGACGGCCCTGGAGAGCGGCGCTAGGGTTAGGGTTTTGGGGGCGGCGGCTCGAGCTCGCCCGACGGCCATGGCCGCGCGGCGGCGGCCGATCTCCGGCGGCACCGGCGCGCGGCGGCGGAGGGTGCTTGCGGGCGCGGGAGACCACGGCGGAGAGCGAAACGAAGCGCGGGGAACGACCCGAGAGGCAACACGGAAAACCGAAGAGAAAGGGAACGGCGGCGCACTCACCGGCGTTGGAGAAGACGACGATGGCGACGGCGGATTTTAGGGCTCGCACTAGGGGAAACAAAAGGGGAAACGCGCGGCAGCGAAGAGGGAATTATATAGAGGCACAACGAGACCGGAAAGAGCACGGGATCGGCGCGGATTCGTCGCCGTTGGTTACGGATTCGGAGAGAGAGAGAGGGAAACAACGGCAACGAATTTCTCGCGGATAAGGTTTCCATTGGACGCGAGGGGCGCGGAGATGGATGCGGCGTTGCGGAATCGGGCCGGCATGGGTCCAACGTGGCTCGGGTTCAAGCGAAACGGAGCGGAGCGGCGCGCATGGCGGGGGCGGCGGCCGGCCGACCGGACGCGAGGACGGGGACTGACGGGAGGGGCCCACTGTCGGTGACTCGCGGCGAGGGAGGCTTCGCGGACTTGCGCGGCGCGGCCGGGCGTCGCGGGCTTCGCCCACAACCGGCGGGCGCGCGGGCGACTCGGGCCGGGAGAGAACCGGCCGACGGCCCAAGAGGAAAGAGCGGGAACACTGTGCCGCCGTATGGGAAAGAAAAAGAAAAGGAGGAAAAAGGATTTTGGGGGCTTAATTAATTCCTTATTTCTTATTTAATTGATTAAAAATACTTAGAGTGCTCTAAAAATTCCAGTAAAAATCCTGTTATTGCATTTTGACATGCAGAATTCAAGAAAAATCCTACCATGTCGTTTCCATTTATTAATTGCATTTTAAAATTACTGGTTGGCTCCAGGTTAATTTCAGAAATTCCGATTATTTCGGGTAAATTATTTAAATAATTTAGGGAAAAACCCGGTGTGACAAGACCAGGGGCTCGCGGGCGCGGACCCATCCCCGGGCCACTACGCCGAGGGCCAGGCCGGCCACAACGGCGGCGACAACGACGGCGGGGAAGGCCCGGGGCGCATCCCCGGTGAGTACGCCGGCGGCGGGGGAGGCCCGGGGCGCATCTTCGGCGAGTACGCCGGCGGCGGCGGGGTCCGTCCGCGGGACCCCAACATCAGGGGACACGGTGAGCAAGAGCCCGACGAGTCCTCCGAGCCGCCTGCGAAGAAGAAGCGGCCATCTCGGGATCTCCGGGACTTCAACCCCGCCCGCAGTACGCCTTGCCGATACGTGGATGCCCATCGGGGCCTTACCCTTTTTGTCTTTGTTTCATGATTCCTTGTTGTGCTTTTGTTTTGCTTTCAGCCACGAGCACAGGCATTTTCACCCAAGGGTTGTACCCAAGGGCGGTTCTGCCTCGGGCTCGGGACAGGGCGCGCAGGAGAGGCCCGGGGCGCCCGAACCCCCTAGGTCCGGGTCGCCCCCTACGGGCTCGGTCCCGGATCCGGTGCGATCTGGGAGGGGGGGCCACCCAGAGGCTGGAGCACCGGTCGCCCACGAGAGGCAAGCCGCGGGCGGCGCCGGCACAGAGGGGGCGGCGAGGGCGGAGGAGAGCAACCTCGAGGGTCCCCTCCGCGGCAACCATCGCCGCCGCCACAGCAGCCCTCGCCCGCACCACACTTAGCGGCGCCATCGCCCCGCCGGCTACCGTTAATCCTGCCGGCACAGGCCTGCCGCGAGCCCCCAAGGTAAGAGGCGGGCGGCGCCGGCCACGGGGGGTCCTCGGCGGCTCAGCCGGCGCAGGCGGCCGATCCCGGGCCGAGCTCCGACTCCGAGTCTGGGGGCGCCCGGTCCGGGTTCGTGGCCGCCTTGGACACAGAGCCTCTCGTCCGGTCGTAGGAGCGGGCGAGAGAGGTCGGGCCAGGGCGCTGGAGGAGGCCAACGCTATCTCCTTTGAGGGGCTTCGGGCCCAGGTGCAGGCCTTGGCCGCAAGGGAGGTCGAGGTGGCGCGGCGGGAGGCTGAGTGCGAGGAGGGTCGTCAGGAGCTGGTGGCCACGGCGAGGGCGAAGGGCCTCGTCCGCAGGCGGGAGCTGGCGGAGATCGAGCGGTGCCAGGAGGAGCTCAGCCAAGTGTTTGAGGACACCGTCGCTGAGCGGCACGCCGCCGACCTCCGCGAGCAGGTCGCCGCCGCCGCTGAGGAGAGGGTGCGCACCACCACCGGGCAGTTCCTTCGCGACCTCAGGGAGCGCGCCCAGGGCCTCGACGAGCGTGAGCACACCCTGTGCGACGCTGAGGCCGTCGCCGTCGGCACCGACGCTGACCTCCAGGCCCGCGAGGCCGGCCTGGCGGAGCGGGAGAGGGACCTTGAGGCGGCGTGGCGGGCGGTCGAGAGCCAGGAGGCCGCCGTCGCCAGGGCCGAGGAAGACTCCACCGCACAGGAGGCCAACGTGCTGGGTCAGGAGAAGGCCATTGCCGAGCACGAGGTCGCCGTGGGAGGCGAGAGGCGACGGTGCTGGAAGCCCAGGAGGAGGCCTCCCGATGCCTGAAGGGCGTATGGGATAGCGAGCAGCTGCTTATCGCCGCCTCAGGCCGCCGGCAGGACGAGCTGGAGCGATGGGAGCATGAGCTGGCCACCCGGGAGTAGGTGGTCATGGATGCGCAGACGCAGCTGTGGGGGCCGGGGCCGAAACTGGAGGAGGCGCGCCGTAGGATTGCGGAGCTGGAGCGCGTCTTGCATCTGGGGGTCCAGGGCCTGGCCTCGTCCGTCGGGCGCCTTCGGGATGCGGCTCGCGGGGTGGGGGTCAACCGTACCCCCCCAGCGTCCCTACCTTGGGGGGATTGGCCACACACATTGATGATCTGGCCGCGGGGATACAGAGGGTGCCGGAGGAGGTCGACGACGTGGCGAAGGAGTCATCATATGACTTACCCGCCAGGTCGCGTCGCTTATCTTGGCAAGTTACCAAGCCCGCGACCCCGACTTCGACCCCTACATCCCCACCGAGGACTTCCCCGAAGGCACCGAGGAGGCCGCCCACCGCCGCGTCCAAGACACCGTCGACTCCATCATGATAGGCTTCGACGGCACCCCGGTGGCCTTCCAGCTCGCCCTCCGCGAGGACTCGCCGGATGCAGACTCCCCGGCGGATGCTCTCAGCGACCCACCGGCCACTTAGGGCCCTCTTGCTCCTTCTCGGCTTGTATCTGTATTTATGTAAAAAGATATTTGTCGCATTGTTTATAAAGTTAGCGAACTTGCCTTTACTATGCTGAACTTGCATTGTAACAGCTCATCGTGGCTGCTTTTGTTGATTCATGTATATGTATGTTGGGAGCCCCCGGCCAACTTAGCGCGCACGTAGTGGCGGTTGGTTGGCCCGAGCCCCTATATATTTGCTTTCCTGCAATTGATAGTTCAAGACTTAGTTATTGCGATAATGCGGTAGTGTTGTTCTCCCCCGTGATTTGTCCCATGCCGCCGGGGGCTGTTTCGGTTCGGGCAAAGCATGCACCTGGCCGCTTCGGTGCCTTTGTCGAGTTAGGTTCCGGTAGGCGAAGGCATAAAAAGGCCGCGAGGGCAGCGGCAACGGGGGGCCAGGACAGGCGTGTTAGTTCGCACCCGAACCCCCAGGCGTGATAGTATGCAACATCGCTGTACCCTCGACACCCTTAGGGCTCTCAGGCTAAGGCGGGCAAGGCCAAGGAACTATTGGAAAGCCGCATCCGCAGCACATGCTCGAGCACATGGGGAAAAACACACTGCAACAAGTATTCTGTAAGGGAAACATATGGGATTAATAGCAAACTTATTGTTCATGCCACAGAGGCAGTGGATGAACTTCCATGCATGTTTCAGCGCACCATGCGGCTTATGGGTAGAACCTGCGCAGGTGGGAAATATTCCACGGGTTCGGCAACGGAGTGTCGTCCTCTGTGGCTAGGCGAACAACTCCCGGATGCGGGGTGCCGATAACCTTGTATGGCCCCTCCCACATCGGGGATAACTTGCTTAGTCCTGCACGCGTTTGCACATGGCGCAAGATCAAATCATTGACTTGCAGCGCTCGGGGGCTCCAAAAGTGACCGGTAGAGCAATCTGCCCCAGGGGCCACACCTTCCCGGGCGTCACCCCAATGATGGGGTGAGAGGGCCCTAGTACCATTCCCGGCGCCCTGATTACATCAAAGGCCTTTGGGGATAGCACGTCGAGGGCCGCACCTCCGTCAATTAAGACTCAGGCGACCTTGACGTTGCAGATGGTAGGGGAGGTCACGAGGGTCAAGTGGCCGCTACGTGCAATGCTCCACGGGTGGTCGGTCTGATCAAAGGTGATGGGCACCTCTGCCCAGCGCGACCTTCGGGCCGCCTCGTGAGACGGCATGGCTGCAAGGAGCTTGCGCCTCATGGACTTGAGGCTCCGGCGGGATACTGGGCGCCTGCACCGCCGTCGATGGTGGCAACGGCGTGCTGGGGGTCTTGGTAGCCCAGGTTGTCACCGTCGTCCTCGGCGGGGGCTATACCCTTGGCCTCCTCTCGCCGGTTGTCCGGACGCTCCGCCGGTGCCTTGCCCTTGCTACGGATTTCCTTCTCATTCTCCCTCCGCTCCTACTCGTACTTTTGCACCTGCTCGGCCAGATTCTTGACCGAACGGCACTCGGAGAGGTCGTGGTGGGAGGTTTGGTGCACCATGCACCATTTGTCTCCGACTCGGCCCTGGGGGTGAGGGTCTGGGGACCGCCTGCGGTTACCTGCGGGCTTGCCCTTCCGCGAGGGCTTCTCGGCTCCGTCGGTGGCGAGGACGTGGCCCTCCCCTCACCACCGCGCGATGGCCGGCGCTTCCGTCGCCGTTCGCGTCGCTCTTCACGGGGACGCGGAGGGGGAACGCCGAGGTGGAGGTCGGGGGTAGGATTCCTAGGATTCCAAACCCGAGCCTCCTCCTTGCGGGCCACCCAGTCTATGAGCTCGAAGAGCTCCGTGGTAGTCCGGGGGGCCTTGGATTCGATCTTCTCCAACATAACGTCATGGCATACGCCACTCCAGAAGGCGAAGATCACTGCATGGTCAGCGATGGAGGGTATGGTGTTGCGTACCTGGCAAAAACGCTGAATGTATTTGCGCAGGGACTCGTCCTCCCCTCGTCGAACCATGTGAAGGTCTGCCTCCACTCCCGGGCGCGGGTACGTGCCCTGGAAATTGGAGGTGAACTGGCGGCACAGGTCGTCCCAAGAAGTGACTGACCGGGCCGGCAGATTCATCAGCCAAGAGCGGGCTTGGCCCTTGAGCGCCATGGGAAAGAAGTTGGCCATGACACGCTCGTCTCCTCCGGCAGCCTCAATGGCTGTGGTGTAGATCTGGAGGAACTCGATAGGGTTAACCGAGCCGTCGTATTTCTCCGTAAGGGCCGGTCTAAACTTGTTAGGCCAGCGCACGTTACGGAGGTTGGTAACGAAGGCCTGGCAGCCATTGCCAGCCAGAGGGGGCGACAGTGGCTGCGGGGCCTCATTGGGCATTGCGGAGCCCCCTGCTCGTGGCTGGGCCATCACGGCCGCTCGCCGCCCTTCGAGGGGCTCTATTTGCGGGAGGGCCTCTGCGGCCGCTCGCCGATTGGTAGTGCCTCCCGACGAGGAGGCGCAATTCGGTGCTCGCCCCATGCGGCGCTCGTCACGCGCGCTCGATGCGGAGGCGGGCGTCCCGCTGCTGCGTATAGCGAGATCTGGGCGCTTCCATGGGCCATTGCTGCCGAAAAGCTCTCCTCCGCACTTGTGGCAGCCGCTGCCCTTTGAGCCTGCCGCCGGAAGGACGAGCTTACCGCAGCTCGTGAACCGTGCGGTTGGTGGCTGGAGGAAGCGAGGTCGACGGCCAGCTGGCGCTGGGCCGTGCCTACGAGCTTCGCCACGTCGTCGAACCACCTCCTGGCGTTGGATCCCTCACCAGGGGTGACTGGGGGGTGGCGCAAAAGAGCTTCTGCCGCCTGCAGGGCACCCTCAGGAGTGCCAAACTCCAGGCGGCGATGGACGTCGCCTCGGCGGGGCTCACCGGTACGCCCGCTAGGGCGTGGTCTGGGTCCTGCAGGAGCGTTGTCAGCCCTGCGGGATGCATGGGCTCCTCCTCCCTCAACTGCCGCTTCAGCGGGGGGCAGAGGGGATGGCGCAGGCGCTGCTGCCGCCGTCGCCATCAGCGGTGGTGAGGGAGACGAAGATCCTTCCCCCCTCGAGTGGAGGTGGCGAAAGTTGGGGCTGTGCATGCCCGCATCAACCTCTTCCGCCGCCTCGTTGGCCAGGTCACACTCGCGCGTAGCGAGTGAGCCTGACGCGGAGCGTAGGACGCGGCCGTGGACCATGGCGGGGTCGGCGAGAGAGGATTCCCGCCAAAAAATGGGAGGAATATAGGAGTTTAAATAAATCAAAACACAGTGCGATCCCCCTACCTGGCGCGCCAGCTGTTGATGTCGTAGATCGACACGCAGGGATCCGGAGGACCCCCTTTTCTGGTTCGGCACGGGGAGCGGTGTATCCTGGTTTAAGCTCGCGATGATAATGGGATGAGCAGATGAGGCGGGAAAGAGATCAGAATTGCAAAGACACGAAGGTTTATACAGGTTCGGGCCACCAGCGCGGTGTAATACCCTACTCCTGTTTGTATGCAATATATGGGGGAAATTTACGAGAGTAAAGGGAGTGTTCCTCTCTTTAGACTCAGTAGTGGATGAGAAATTGCCTCAGGCCAGCTGATGCCCTGAAAGCTGATCTAATGGCCAGACAGCCCTGAGCGTATGATCAATCTCCTAGTTGAAGAGGCAGAACCTGTTCTATGATGGACTTGGGTCTTCTTTTATAGCATAAGGGAACACCACAGTAGTCCCAACTTTTTTCTCTTTCACTCCACGTGGGGGAGTAGTTTTTATCTTGTCTTGTCGGAGAAGTCAGTTCATTCCTACTCCTCCCAGTTTGCTGCGTCACGGAAAGTGGAAAAGGAGGCGGTCGTCGTGGTAGCCATGCTGCTGACGCGAGGATGGTTTGCCTACCTACTCCGACGGGACCCACGGTCAATGGCCCATTCCACGGGTAGGCGTAGGCGCCGTGCTTCCCACGCGCGCCCCCTCTCTCCCACGCGGCCGTCCAACGCATTAAATGCGACTGGACAGGGCGTACTGGAGGCATGCGCGGAGTGGGTGCGCGGCCACGCCGCGGTCTTAGTCAAAGACTTTTAGCCTCCTTTGCCTCGTGATAGGCAAAAAGGGGTGATGATGGGAGCAACTGACAGCCGCGCCTCACATCGCATTGAATGCGGCGTGGCAGGCGCTCAGCTCCCCTCCTTTTGAGCATTAAAAGGGTTGGTTGGTAGTTGGACTCGCCCCTCTCTCAGAGAGGTGCGCGATGATGGATAGGGGTCAGGGTGATCCCGGACCCTACCGACCGAGAGTCCGGGTGATCCCGGACCCCACCGTTTGGGAATACGATGGCCTCCAGGCCAGCCCCTTCTGGGGCGGCCACGTGGCCGCCCGTGGCCGAGACTCGCCTAAGCCTTTCAGGGCATAACTTTGACGCTCTTTTGACGGGCAAGGGTGCCTTCCCTTTTCTCAGATGTCATGCCTCTGACATACCCCCGGGCTCATATCACCGACAATGTACATGTAGGTCATCTCACACATAAAATCCTTCCGTTTCAACCTCGAAATTCACAGCAAGGTAGCAAGACACACAAAATCTTTTCATTTCAACCTCCAAATTCACAGCAAGGTAGCAAGGTTCACAACATATTTATAAGCTAAATTGGCTGAGAGAGGGCAGCTAGACTTTTTATACGGGTATTTCTTGCCCGCGGATAGATGGGTATGGGTAGTACACACCCATACCCGCACCCTACATATCTGATGGGTATGTGTTTTCATCAAAAACGTACCCGCGGGTAGAAAATTCTTCCCATACCCGTTTTTTTATCGGGTAAAACCCATCGGGTACTCGGGTTTCGGGTACCCATTGCCATCTCTACTCCCAGTGAGTAGGGTGTAGTTCTTCACTGCCCACCCAATCCGCTGCAGCCGCCCAAAGCCTCCTTGAGAAGCGGCAATCCACAATGAGGTGTTTGGCCGTCACACCTGCTCTCCTGCACAAAGGGCATAAGCCATTATTTTGTCATCCTCTGGCCGCCGGCCCGTCGGAGGCAGGTCTTGCTACTACCATGGGAGTCATATACATGTAATGATGATGTCATGGACATATATAATCTAGAACATAATCTCCCAAGATTGAAGAAATAATGGTACTAATGGATTGTTGGAGCAGTTTGCAAGTGTACACACATATCCTTCTCTGGGGCCAAGCACAGATCAATCCTGAGTTTTTTTCCTGCAATATGCCAATTGCCAAGTGCAGTCTGGTCTACTGCCCAGTGCATAAGGCCTTATTTGGATCGGAGGAATTTTACAAATATTTTCCATGGTTTTTATATGAATCAGTTCAATTCCCGTTGTCAAAAAAAAACAGAGAGACAGAAACTTCTGCTGTTCTGCATTTCCAAAGAGGCCTGAACAAACTCAAGTCGCATCACAAACTTCCATCGTTCCAGTACATGTATTTTTCTACATTCTACTCTGTTTTTCTAACCTATATGTGCATATGAATCACTGCAATGCAAAGGTGACTAGTAAAAGGTACTTATATATCAGTATAAAAAAGTGCAATTCGGTGCAGGATTTGTCAAGGCAGGTATGGGCAGGAATTGAAGGGAGTTGTGTAGGACGTCCATGCCAAAAGGAAGGGACTTTGTAGCAATTACAACAATGGCTTTGTCCTGCTCCTCCTGCAGAAAGACGCAGGGAAAAGGCGACACAACAGCACTAGCTGGTGTCACGTGATCATCTCTGGAGATTTTCCTCTCTCTTCGCCTGGCGATTGGTTAGCACATTGGCAAGGTCTATCTATCAACCGGTCGTTTTGACCAGAAGGAAGGTTGGTCCACTCAGCTTTATGCTAACATAATTCCCTTTTTCTTTTCTTCAAGTAATACTGTTGGATGATTGATTTTTTTCTTCAGTAGAGTCATTCTGAGCATTTTCAGTGCTACTCCTACTTTGTTGAATGGTGAATTTTACAAAATTATAGATTTTGTAATTTGTTTCATATGCTCCGGAAAAGTGTTCCATAAAAATAAAACTCACCTACGCGCCATAATTTTTTTTGTCATAGTTAGAGTTTTCATAAGTATTTCTATTATGTACACATATGTGATAGTTGTCTTCTTGGAGCAAACAATATGGTGGTTGGTATAGTATGATCGTGTCTATGCAACATTGCTATCATGAAGGTCTTCTTTTGCCGTCTTAGACACTCCTGCGTGCTACTATGAAGTTCTTTCATGTTATCTTTGTCATCCTGCAAATGGTTATAATGTTGCTATCATAAAGGTTTTTTTTGTCGTCTTTGTCATCTTGTAGTAGGAAATGAAGTTTAAGATAAAATGATCCCGACAATATTTATGACGGCCCCTACGACTATATTCTAACATTTAGTTGTAATAACATTTAGTTTAGTTGCAATAGAAATGTCTCGCTTAAAACTAGGGTCTTTAGAAACAATTTGCAAACAATATGAAAAAACCATAAACCATTTAATTTTCATGTAACTATAGGTCAATCTTCCGCTCATTTTTCATCACTAACTTGCACGGGCTTAACCATCATTCAACTACCAAGGGTCTATATCCGTATCCATGTGAATATCAATCATTTGTAATTAATTTTAGCACCTTAATCAAGGGGTGTTGCACTCATTATTTGCAGGTATTCCGTACAGAACAATATCATGTGTACATGTCGACCCTATCAAGCTTATGGACTGGTAGAATTGTTCTTCTATCAAAGAAAGTTAGTATATGTGTGTTCAATGATCAAAACCACTAAGAGCAAAGCTGTGGCCATTATTTATGAAGAAATTGAAATTCACATGCCGTTTATTCAATTATATTGTCTAGATGCTTCTTCTCTCCCCTCACCCCACCCAAAAAAAAATCTAGAGATATGCCATGCTCACAATCACACATATTTCAAAGCATAATGACATTTCAAAAAATATATATTTCAAAGCATAAAGGACAAATCACGTGCAAAATTTGATGTAATATAGAAGTGATTAATCATCTGATTAATTTACAAAACTAATACTGTACCTCACCTACATCCATGCTTGCATGTCAAACTTGGCATGCAGTAGAAAAATATAGACTAATATTAATATATTATTATTGTTCTAGAATTGCTCCCGCCGCCATTTCATCTAACGTGTTCTGGTAGGGCATTTGGCACTGCAGAGAAAACAGATATGGCAATTGATGATAATTGGGAACGACTATCTGTCCAAAGAGAAAAAAAACTATATGGATTATACGATTGTTCGAGAATTAATGTTGCCTGTTGTTGCCGTACCCAGCAGCAGGTCATCAGCAGCCATCCAATTGTAAATCTGGGGCTAAAGCTGCGACAGTGCCTCCTGGTCCAAACCATGGCAGCACTACAGTTTTGGCTGATTGGCTGTCCTTCCCAATAGGCAGTCTTTGCATACAGGTGTAACAGGATATAGGTAGGATCCTCTGTTGAAATGTGGTGATCCTACTAGGGAAAAAGTTGAGATAGCCTAGGATCTGCAAAAACCAACTGAATCAAAATTCAAGTAGCATAGACATCTTTTTTAAGTAACTGAAATTCTTTGGGTGTCAAAGACTTTTTTTTATCAATTGGTTTTTGAAATTTTGACGGTAGAATGTGTGAATGCTAACAAAGAAACCCTGGTTAATGAACTGCCGACAGTGATGAGGCAATAGTGAATACGATCTAGTTTCCTTTTGTTTGTATTAACAGCACTTCGATGCCTGAATAATTATGTATCGAGAAATTTTTCTTCGTTGATTTTGTAATTATAAATGTTAAATATATATAATCCCATTTCTAAAATTCAAACTTTTTCCCTAGACATACATCTTACTCGACATTTTAAATTTCTCTAGCACACCCACATGTAGCGAAATTTCATATGTATTTCCTCATGACACAAATGACAAACCAAATATATTAAATCTAGGTACAGTGGGTGGCAAGAAACATGGGGATGAAAATAGCATCCCCCTGGCATCACTATTCAGCTCCATAATAGCATGGCAAGCCATCCATGCTCCTCTGCCCTAAAATGTGTACCTCTCTTTTCAGCTCTAGTCCCTCTCACTAGCTTAAGGACAAGCAGATGGCCAACTGCGCTGCATGTTGCATGTGGAAAGAATGCATTATCTTATTTGGTAGGAGTATATATCCACATGAACCTTTCCCTGTTAGGTGTATATCTTTTTTAAGGAAAAATGATACGATTGTGCCTTTTCATTAATGTAGAGGGAAAAAAGTACACCCCTAGGAGAAAGAAAAGGAAAAGGCCGAGAATATACAAGTACGATTACACAGAAGCATTTGTGATCTCACGCAGGTGCTTAGCGCCCGCCATGCCCCGAAGACTAGCCTGCTCCTTGATTGTCATGAGGAGATTGCTTGTGAAAGCCTCTTTATGATCGAAGATTCATCTGTTTCTCTCCTTCCATAACTCCCATTCCACTAGCAAGATGAGGGATCGAAGGCCCTTCCTGGGAATACCCGGAGTATTCGCTAAGTTCTCCCACCATTGTTGTACTGAGGAGGCCTTCCCCCATTCTGTCGGTTGAAGCTGTTGGAATCCCACCAAGTTTGCTACAAGGTTCCAAACTCTGGAGGAATATCTGCACGTAGCCACTAGATGCAACGCTGTTTCAGGTGAGGCACGACATAGAGGGCAATTGCCATTGTTTCTCCATCCTCTACCCGTCAACCGATCCGAGTCCATACCCTATTATGGACAATTAGCCATGCATGGTATTTACACTTCCTAGGCACCCATGCTTTCCAGATTAGGCTTTTGAAGGTTGCGGTAGGTGCACCATAACACTGTGCTGTGTAGGTTGAGGATGTCGTGTAGCAGCCATGGTTGGTGAACTTTCAGGTGATCTGATCAGCCTCCCCCTCGATTAATTGAACTCACCTCACTGCTTCCCACAAGGCAACTAACTGTTCGATGAGATTCACTGACCACACTGTACTTCCATCAATGGCCAGATCGTGTAACCAAGCATCGTCCTCTTTGCCCTATCGTAGAGTCTTATTCCTTCTTCTGGATAGATTGTAAACCAGTGGCATGAGGTCTTTTGGCCTCTGTCCATCTAGCCAAGCTGATCCCCAAAAAAGGGCTATGTTGCCATCGCCAACCGTAATTCCTGTTGAAGCAGCAAAGAGGTCTCTATCCGCCTTATCACAAGGCGTTACTAGCTCAGCCCATGGTTTTGACGGATCCTTCCACTCTTTCCACAACCAGCAAAGTCGCATGGCTCTTGTAAATTTTCCAAGATCCAAGACTCCCAGCCCGCCTTGGCTGGTGGGCAAACACGTTCGTGACCAATTGACCTTACATTTCCCCCCGGTATCTTCTCCCGTGCCTGCCCAAAAGAATTTTTGCCGTTGCTTATCAAGTTGCTCTAAGGATCTTTTTGAGACTTTAAGGGCAGTCATCAAGTATATCGGCTGAGCTGTTATCACAGATTTAACCAAAGTGGATCTCCCTGCGAGACCCAAGTTCTTCCCCCCAGCCTGTAACTTTGCCAGACATTTTGTCAAATACTGGCTGTAGGTCTCTCTTGCGCAGCCTTCCTAGCACGAGAGGAAGGCCCAGATATTTTAAAGGGAAGGTCGCCCTTACGGCCGGCACATCCTGCAGGATTTCCTCCAAATTGATACTTTCGCATCTGATGGCCGCCACTTGAGACTTTTGAAGATTGGTTACTAATCCATAAGCTGAGCCAAAGCTGCTGAGGATATGGTGAAGGCTAAAACATCTCGACGAGAAGGGTTGATGAAAATAGTTGCGTCGTCTGCAAACATCGAGATTCGTAGACTCGACATTCTGCCCCTCAACTTGGAGAGCACCCCTAGTTTTGTGGCCTTTTCAAGCAGATGTTGAAGCAGGTCCATTGCCAAAATTAAGAGAAGTGCTGAGAGTGGGTCTTCCTGTTGAAGTCCTTTTCCATGGAAAATTCGCTGCCCTGGGCAGCCATTTAGCAGGACTTTGGAGGTCGAAGTGGAGAAGAGCGCACTCATCCAATCAAGCCATTTCGTCGGGAAACCCTTGCGCTGCAATAAGAACATTAAATAGTCCCAACATACTGAGTCGAAAGCCTTTGTGATGTCCAGCTTGAATAGTAGGACAACTCGCCTTAGCCTGTGATATCTCTTAGCTATACTTCTGACAAAGAGAAAGTTATCGTGTATGCTCATCCCTCTTACGAAGGCGCTATCCTTTCTTCTTCTCTTTTACTTTCTGTTCATATCTTTAAAGTATATCGACTGAGTACAACACTTAATTTACAAGGCACATAATTTTTATCGGAAGGTGGAAGGACGCCAACCAATTTATTAGATTTAGAAAAAAATAGGGTACATCGTAGCACAGGGTGCCACCAACAACAAACTCTGTGTGTAAACTGATCATCGGGAGTACAAGGCACATGATTGCTAGTGATTTGTTTTCTAATATATCTCAATATCTACCACATACTACGCACATATACCAGCAAGCAACTGCAAGGAGGACATGGAGCAATTCAATTATTAATGTGGACTAGTGCATGTCCTTGTCATGACCAAAGTTGGCCATGCTTTTGGGGGGTGAATGGGATCTTTGGCAAAGGGGAAGGCCTGTACAACATCTTTGGAGCTCATGAGCTCCTCATCTTTGGAGCTGCATTGGCATCAAATCTAGATCAAAATGAGGGCTTGATGACAGAGGGTCCATGTAAATGTAATGATGCAGGTTAGGGACTTCTTTTAATGAGGACATATTCCGTGAAAAATGAGCTAAGTGTTAAAAACTCGTGAAAATTATATGTAAAAGTTTTGTAAATTCATAAAAGAATTGCTAGATATAGAAATAAAATACATTTTTTACCAAATCTTAATTCCAAACTTAACTGCATTTGAGAGAAACAAAAATAACAAATCTCAGATAAATCTCAGATAAAGTGTTATGCTACTATTTATCCAATTTTTTTCTTTTTTATTACTTTCAAATAAAATTGAGTTTGAACTTGAGATTTGTTGATAATGTATTTCATATCTACACCTATCTTTATTAATTTTGTATAAATTTACAAAACTTTTAGATATAATCTTTATGAGTTTTCAACTTTTTTATCGGATATGTCTCATTTGTTAGAGGGATGTAGCATGTGTCATGGTTGTGTGTGTATGTGGGGAGGTCAAAAAGGACTAAGGCATTTGCTGAGGTTTTGCTTTCAATGTCAGAAAACCATTTTTTTTGAGTGAATATGTATCTGAAGCCATTCCCTTTTGGTCATCATGCAATCTTCAGGGAACATGGTACAAAGGGCCCCATTCCCAAGGGCATCTGTGGAAAGAAAGAATCGTCTCCTTTACACTGGAAAATACTTCCAGTTTAGTGCTTTAGTCTGTGATGAGATAAAAAATCACATTCTGATTGTATTTAATCAATAACAAGTAATCTTTTTTTTAAACAAAACGGCATACACTGCATATTTTATTCAATATAGTGAAAGAAAATCACACCCCTAGGGGCTCAAAGAAAAAACAAGTTCACTCTATACAGATTTGACGATCATCTTAAGAAGAATAATGAGTAATCTTATCCATGAGAAATCAAAATAAAAATACATCGCACCTTCAGGCCACAACCTAAGATAAATGTAGATTTGAAATCTTAGTTGCACAGTAGTCCATTTTGTGTCCATGCCATAGGCAGGTTCATTGAGAACGACAACTAGCTCAGCTGGCAGGGTGCTGCCAGGAGCTGACGCGGCCACCTGGATTTGAATCCTACTTGACCCACGTTATCTTGGTGTTTTCTTAAATCTCAATTATGGATGCTAAGTCCTTTCTACTCATTTCTCTCTTAAAAATTGATACGAAAGCTCTTTCTTTCATATGCGCGTTTATCGACAGGTTTATTGATTTACCACCCCAGACGGCCGTATAGGCTTGTCGATGAATGCTCCATTGAATTTTTATAATATTATTGAAATGATTGAAGATAGAATATTTTGCAGTCCGGTTTTTAACTTTTTTCCCCCACTAGTCAATGTTTTCAGTTTTTTTTGGAATTTTTCCTTGACAATCATATTCATGGTTTTCTGAAGAGTGATGCCACAGGATCAGCATAAGGAGGGACGTGACTGGTCCTCTCCCTTCGCTGCACGATATATGCATGGGTATATACGTACGTAGGATGTCAAGCTCAAGGTCAGAGGCCGGTAAAAGAAAGGCGATTCCCTTCCCCTACCCATCTACAGTTGGGATCGATTCCCTCTCGTTCCCGGCCACACATCGTCTCACATCACATGTGAATTTAGACAGACTCCAAGCTAAAAAAGCTTTAGGTCCCATTTCTTTTCAGCTATTTTATCAAATTATTACCATGCATTATTTTTCTTCATACTTCTTAAAAATATGTTTTCAAAACAACTTTCTTCTAACGTATTGTTTAGACAACTTAATCTAAATTATTTGTTAAAGCTACTTCTTTGGTAAAAAAATTGATTTATCGTTATGATTATAAGTAAATAATCGGTATCACTAATCTAGCGCATAATCGGATTCAAATGGGGCCTTGGTGCCTTTGCATTGCATGGATCCATGAATCATACATGTTACATAGTCTATGTTACATCGAATGTTTATATGAGATTTTGAAATACTAAATATAAACTATTTATAAAATTCATTCATAATTGATAGATTATTCACGAGACGAATCTAATAATACTATAAACATTTATTAATCGTAGATTAATTAGGTTTAATAGATTTGTCTAATAAATTATATTATGTAATTATTTTTATAATTAATTTATGTTCACTTCAAATGATTCTCTACACATCCAACGTGTCACGATAGCCCTTGAATCCAAACCCATAGTACTGTTATGGAGATCTAAACACACTGCTGCTACAACCATTAATTTCTCACTGCAGCAGCAATGCATTGCAGAGGGTAGCTGGTCCGGGTCGTCAGAACGGGGAGCGGCAGCAGGAGAAGGAGGCACACACAACACAACACCATGCACAACATTACAGGCAGATGGCAGCTAGTAGCCGGTATTCTCTTCTCTCCCTTTTTCGAGTCTCGGTGTTCAGTGGTAGAGACAGGCCGTGTTACGCCAAGAGAATGCGAGGAATAAACCGAGGAAGGGAATAAGACCTATGAGAGCATTTAAAACACTTTGCTGCAGAGATGTAGGACCTTTTGTACGTGCCTTCGTATTTTACGGGTCCAGATCATCTCTACTATCGTAGAAACCTTGTATCATTTTTACTGTGGTAGAGATCAGCGTAAAAGACGTCTAAATTTGTCCAAACGCCGTTTTGGACATATATTATGTCACAATTTAATTTTTGAATGGAATGGTTTTTTTGCCGAAAAAGAAAAACTGAATTATCTGGGTTGAATGTTATGTTGTCCAAGATGACCAGGTCTTCCCAACTACCCCACTATATATCACCCACCTTCTAACCCTAACCTCACACTAACGTTTTCCTCGAGCTGCCCACGGCCTCAAATCATATATTTGAACTCGTTTCAAAATTTTACTTTTATTGAATGATATTTTATTAAAAATACATTGTTAATTGGATTATATTTTTTGTCTCGCTGTAATTTATCCGGCATCCATTGAAAGCACGGATAATATATTATGAAATATTAAATGAAACACTGTAGAGTCCCTTGAATATATTAAAAAGAAAAAGGAGGGTGGTAAGGGCCAAAAGGGAAGGGAGGAATGGCTTAGCTGTTCCTGCTACACCGCAATGTTTATCTGTAAGGCGCCGTACCAAGAACAGTCCACTTCATTTCTCTCGTTGAGAGCCTGGGTGTGGGCATGAAGGGGACAGTTGGGATCAGATCAATCCGAGGACCAAAACCACGCAGAATTTCTCCTCATTCCGATAGATAATTAATAAGCACCCAACTGTGGACCATATGGGTAATTTGAGCAGAACAAGAGATAATACTTCCCTCTAGTAAAAGAACGTCCGGTTTTTCTGTCAAACTTTTGAAACTTTAAATATTGATAAATGTTAAGATACTTAGCTTCAAACCATAGAAATTAGTACATATAGATATGTGACGAAGAGAACTTCCATAGTTGCATAAATTTATTAGCTTTTGTAAAACTCATTCTAATAAAAAGTTATGAAGCTGTGTCGTGAAGACATAACAAATTAAACGTCGCATATTTTTAACGGGAAGGAGTATAACATCTGAAAATCACTTGGCATCAGGTATTTAGGTGATTGAAACCGAGAGAAATTTACTTCCTGTCACAATCCTATGGTCAGGAAATTGTTTTAACCACTGAAACAGCGGAAATCGAGAAGACAGGAGGAGGAGGAATGTGTCAGGTAGCTTACTAGCAACGGTTATTACAACAACCACCTACTTCTAGCGCCAGAGACGATGACCATTGATTTCTCAAACCAAAAACCTAAATTAGGGCTTCAGGGTTAGGGATGAATTGGAGGAGGTGAGTAGACAGGAGGACCATGATGACGAATATGGAGGAAAGGCCAAGGCAGCGGTTGAGAGATAGGTGGTGAACACAGGACGGGGCAATAAGATGATGGTGGTGCCACAAAAGCCGAGTAGTTAGGAAATAGGGATGACAGTGGCGTCTCAGACGATGGAATGAAGGGAATATCGCGGGGTGGAAGGGGGGCTCTTAGCATAGGAAGGAGTGGTGGGGATAGGTGGGAGGGAGGCAAGGGCGGATCTAGTGGTGAGGCTAAGGAGGCTTTAGCCCCCCTAATCTCGTCGAAGCAGTGGAACCCCTTAGCCTTTTTCTCAATTTTTAGGTTACTAGTAAGCGTGTCGGTGTGTTGCAACGGGTGAAGTCGGGCGCGACGCGGATGGGAACGAGGGAGGGGAGCAAGCGCAGCGGGAGCTTCGAGCAGCGGCGAGAGAGAGAGGGGCGCAGCGCGGGACGGATGAGGACGGGCGGGAGGGCATAGGAGATCTTTTTTCATCTAAGTCCTCTCTTTCTTTCAGACGTGGACTGCGGGTTAATTTTATAAACACTCAAGGGGTTTTCTGCAAAATAGTCAGGAGGACAAAAATTTTGGGTAAAAGCACTACTTGCTTTATAGATAGTTATAGATATAGATATATATACTTTGTATGCGTATGTACCTATACAAAGTGTATACACTTAGGTTGAATAGTAGGCCTACTAAAAAAACTCATTTGGTGTGTGTGAACGAATTGGACCGGCCTGCTAAATAATGTATCCCATAAAAAATTACAAAAGCGAAGTCTGAAAACGTGCAGCCAAATTTGATAACGGGCCGAATTGATCGCATAGGCTAGGTCGATAAAGAAAATTCCTAAAACAACCAATGAGCCAAAAACGAAAGTGGTCACACGCATAGTGGGCCGTGCGCCTGGTCATCCATTAGAGATTTCGGCTCTGGTTCGTGTCAGACGTGAGATGGTCTCGGAATTGAATCAAATCCAAGGTGGATCGCTGCTTGGGCCGCGACCCTCCATTTTAAAAAAATTTAAGGGGTTTTCTGTAAAATAGCCAGACAGAATAAAATTTTAGGTGAAAATACTACTTGCTTGCTTTATAGATAGTTATAGATATGTGTTATAAGAAAAAGTTGAACATAAAAAATGACTTTAACGTCTCTTATGAAATATTTATTCATTACCGAAGAGAGGAGAGGCGACTGTGCATGTCTCACCCGGGGGTGGAGGAGATGTTAGGGAGGAGAGCAATCGCAATGCGAAGGAGAATGGCAGGAACACGGACGAGTGTGAGGGTGAGCCGCGCCCGTTCTTCCGCATGTTACACGTCGCTAGGAGAGGAGAGAGAAATGATGATGTTGGAGGAGTAATATTGCAGCTGCACGAATCTGGACCCTCCAAAACTGACTGAAATTTTGTAGTATTTTCAGGTGACTGACAAATCCCATAATAAACCAGTATATTTTTATGTACTGTAGCAAAAAAGGACAGCTCTCCCAAGTCCCCGTCTCTCTTTCTCAGAGTAGTCTGCTGTCCCTGTGCGTGTGAGAGAGAGAGAGTGAGAGGTGTTATAAATTTTTGGCAAGTGTGGTTTTCTCTCATTCTCTGTGGCGGCCTGGCTGCACAAGTCACAGCCATACAGGGAGGGAGATCACTTCACCCAGAGGAAGAGAAGAAAAAGTAGAGCAAGCAAGAATGGAAGCACCTAGCAGGCTAGCTATCCACTCCATGTTGCCACTCCTCCAAGATCCTTCACTACCATAGCTAGCATCGTATTCTCTACTCTTCTCCTCTTCTCTCTCTGCTTCTGCTCTTCCGACGAGTAGAACATAATCCATCCGGAGGAGAGTGCAATCGATCAGCTGAGCTTGACTGGTGATCGATCACGGAGCTCGCCTGCGGCGGCGGCGGCGGCGGCGGAGATGGATGAGCAGCTGAGCCCGGTGGCCGTGACGCATCTGCTGCAGCACACGCTCCGGAGCCTCTGCACCAGCGGCGACGACTCCCAGTGGGTCTACGCCGTCTTCTGGCGCATCCTCCCCCGCAACTACCCTCCCCCAAAGTGAGCAACCACTCCCTCTCTACCGTCATCAGCATGCAATAATCACGTTTAGCCATGCGCTAATGCTGCTCCTGATGCTGGATAATGATTGTTTTCTGGTCGTTGAAATGCTAAATTCGGTTGACCAGATGGGATCTCCCCGGTGGGGCATACGACAGGGCAAGAGGAAACAGGAGGAACTGGTAAGTGAAGTCTAGTCCACTCTGCTTCGTCTTCTTTGCTCTTGCTAGCTTTGTGTCTCATTTGCAAAAGAAAATAAATAAATAAATAAATAATCGCCTAGGATCTTGGCATGGGAGGACGGGTTCTGCAACTTCGCGGCCACCTCCGCCGCATGCGGCGACGGCGCCGCCGCGGAATGCGAGGAGACGAAGCAGGTTGGCGTCGCCGGCGGCGGCCTGCAGCCTGAGCTCTTCTTCAAGATGTCCCATGACATCTACAACTACGGCGAAGGGTACGTAATACGTACGGTACAGTAGCAGCTAGTGGTTAATCGCTGTAGCTTGATTAAGCAGGTGGTGATGGCGATCATCACTCGGCTGGGAGGAGAACGTGTTAATGGCGATTAATCATTAGAGTACCGTGTGCCAAAATTAATTCTTGGCGATGATGCTGCAGGTTGATAGGGAAGGTGGCGGCGGACCACAGCCACAAGTGGGTGTTCAAGGAGCCGCAGGAGCAAGAGATCAACCTCATCTCCTCCTGGAGCAACCCTGCCGACTCTGTAAGCAAAACAAGCAAAAGCACAATCTTTCCATTGATTAACCACTGTCATATTGCTGCAGGTTTGGTGGTAGTAATCGTTTGCAGTGTCTCGTCTGATTTGATTTCCCGTTTCCTGCTTCTATCTTTTGCAGCATCCGAGGACATGGGAGGCGCAGTTCCAGTCTGGTATCCAGGTAAGTTAATGGTAGCTACCTGCAAGGCTAGCAGAGCAGCTAGTGTAGTGGTGATCTTGGAGGCCGGTCTCTTGACAGATCGCAATCGAGGCTGGCTGCTGCTTTGATCAAAGCTCTGCTTCTGCAGCTGATGCCTCTGTCTTTTTGCTGCCATGTTTCCCTTTCTTTTGCATGCCTTGGCTCATTCTTTGGCCGTGCTGCAGACCATCGCACTGATCGCTGTCAGAGAAGGCGTCGTGCAGCTCGGCTCCATGAAAAAGGTTCACCACCCGATCGACTGCATCCTCACCCGCCTTTTTCGCCACGCTTTCAAGTTATTGTCTTTTTTTTTTCCATACCAAGAATCAATCAGTGTGTTCGCAGCGAATGCATGCTTAGCTCACGTGGAGCTAGCTAAAGATGCATGTAGGGCTCATGGTAATGGCGGCTGTGATTGGTTGGTGCAGGTGACGGAGGACCTGAGCTACGTGGTGGCGCTGCGGCGGAAGTTCGGGTACCTGGAGAGCATACCGGGGGTGCTGCTGCCGCACCCGTCGTCGGCGGGGGCGGCGTTCCCGGGCGGCGGCTGCGTCGTGGGGCCGCCGGACGCCGCGGGGTGGCCGGGCATGATGGTGTCGCCGCCGGTGCCGCCCGAGCTCTACGTCGACCCCTACGGCGCCGCGGCGGCGGCCGGGGTCGGGCCGCCGCCGTCCATGCAGATAATGCCGTCGATGAGCAGCCTCGAGGCGCTGCTCTCGGCTGCCCTCCGTCGTGCCGGCGCCCTCGCCACCGCCGCCGCCGCCGGGGTCGTCGTCCATGCCACCTACCGGCGCCGCGGCGACGTCGTCAGCACCGCCTAAGGAGGAAGCGGAGGACGACTACGTCCAGTGCCACGGCATGGACATGGCGACGTCGTCGACCAACGGCGGCGGCGAGAGCACCAGCGCCAGCGCCGGCGGCGGCGCTCCATTGCCGTCGTCCTACTTCGTCAACGTAGGCGTCAAACCCAGCGAGGGGTTTTAGCCTCAGGCCCTAGCTACGCTACAGTTAGCTACTACCTCCTCGTGTCTCTCTCAAAGTGTACGTGTAGTCTCGCGTGTACTACCTGTGGGCGCCAAGCCATGGCAATGCATGGAATGGTGTTCATTCATCTCTAGTGTTAATTAAATTTAATTAATCACTTGCTAATTTAATCCCAGATTCCCAATCATTTGGTAGCTGGTCGAATTCGGTCGCGAGATTCGATCGGGATGTACGTACGCTGAAGTACTAAAGTTAGTACGACTGTACATTCATCCGTGTACTATCGAATTTGTCACATTCATTCATATCAGTAGGTATATATATATATGTATATATATATGTATATATATATATATGTATGTATGTATGTACTAGTAGATGGGTTGGGACTTGGGAGATGAGTTGACACCTGAGGAAGGCACGGCAATGGCAATGGATGGCACGGCCGGCCCCCTCCAACGACGTGTCGTTGTGGTGCAGAACGTTTGACCGGTCCTTTTTTTCCGGGGCCCAATTGCCTCCTGTGCTCCATACCATTCCTGCACGTTCAACTCAACGGACGGTCACAGGATTTTCACAGGAATTATTTCAATTCTGAAGACAACTAAACGATATTCTTTTTAAAAATCCTATACAAAATTCATTTTAAAAAATCATATTAAAATAATTAATACTAAATCAATTATGTATTTTTTTAAAAAAAAATTTCTCCTATAGCTGCTACTCTAGTAGTAGCAGACGACAGATCGATCGGGCGGCGCTGCGGCGGGCAGATCTGGGCGGCGAAAGTTTGATGATGAAACAGAGGGGATTTTCATTTCATCAGATTCAGTCAATCGCATCGACCGGTTGGTCGTTGGTCCCCGCGGGCGGGGGAGAAAAAAGACGGGCAAATCAAATCTGTGGCAGCTGATGGGGGCCCTGTGCGCCATCATGGCCTGACCGCGCGCGATTACTCTCGCTCGCGCTGCTGCCGGCCCGCCATGAGGAGGTGGCGCTGGTACTGGTAGATAGAACACGTAGACTGGATCGATCGACGCCGTACGTAGCTACAGTATATCGTCGCTCTGTCGAACCGTGAGTGGATCGCGGCTGCTGCGCTTGCCGCCGGACACCGGTGCATCGATGACGTCGTCGGCGGACGGCCGGTCGGCATCGGCATGGCGCAGGTTCGCGCGGCGCGCCAGACGCGCGTGTCGCGCGTACGGGGAAATCAACTGATCCCTGGTCTTGTGTCCGAGGCGAGCGGCGCCGCTGGCGGGCGCGTCAAGTTGAACGGGCACGGGCGCGGCGGCGCGATCTGTGTGTCGGCTGTCACTCGCGGTGGCGAGACCGGGTGGTTGGGTGGCGTGGCGGCGACGGGTTTGTTGGCATCCGGAGGCAGGCGGGATTCGGCCGGGATCCGCGCAATCATCGTGGCGTGCGCGATCAGCGTGAGACCGAACCCGACCGGGATCATGGCGAGCGGGTTGGCTATTGAGGGGATGGAGACGTGGACGAGTTCCCAATCTGATCCTTGCTGACTGATGGTAAACAGATCCTCTCTATAGTATTAGTATTGTTCTCTGATTTTAAATGGTTGACATATGAGTTTTATATCTATTGAGTTTATATATGTTAATGATTCAGGTCCTGTTTTCCACCTTTAAAACTTTACACCTCGTCACATCGAAAGTTTAAACATATAAATGAAATATTAAATATAAATAAAAAAATTAATTGCACGTTTGCATGTAATTTCGTAGACGAATCTTTTAGCCTAATTAGACTATAATTTGACAATAAAATGCAATATAGAAACTTATGCTAATGACGGATTAATTAGGCTAATAAATTGCCTCTCTTCTGAGCGGATTCGTAATTTGTTTTTTATTAGTCATGTTTAATACTTTAAATAGGATATTTTGAAAAAAAAAATCAAAGTCGGAAGATAGAATATACTAATAACCTCTGATTGATGGCTTTGCCGATCGACGTGATGGACGTGTTTTAGGCGAAGCAGGAGTGAAGGGGTGTGCATCGCGCATTTTTTGTGTAGGGAGAAGATGTGGCGTCCGGGAAAGCCGATAGGCTGGCAAAGCCCATCAGGGCCCAGGGGTCAGAAATAGATTTTTAGCATTTTTAATTTTATTTTTTTAAAAAATTTGTAAAAATAATTTGTGGTTTGAAAATATTGTAAAACTAGTCGTCTCTCGCCTTCGGGAAGGCGAGATTTAAAAATCGCCTCCCAAATTGCTTTTTCGCGTGGCGGACGGCGTTGGCCCGTCCTGCCGCATGCGTGTAATTTTGCATTTTGCCTCCTTTGCGCCCTTACAAAAGCTTTTTCACGTGCGTAGTGATAAATGAATAGTGGTAACAGTGATGAACAGTAAAAACAGTAAAAACACCCTTTGTAAAGGCGAAAAAGGGGTAAAATGCAAAATTACATGTGCGCGACATACGACGGCCAACGGCCGTCCGCCACGTCAGAAAAAACGCCTTCTGAGAGGACGATTTTTAAATCTCGTCCTCTCAGAAGGCGAGAGACGACTAGTTTTGCAATATTTTCAAACCACAAATTATTTTTATAAATCTTTTAAAAAATAAAATTAAAAATGGTAAAAATTCAAGGAAAGCATGGTTAGTGTGAGTTGTGATGGATAGTGGCCCAGAAAGTCAACCTTAGTTGAAACTACGGTCCAGTGGATTTTTTGGGCTAAAAGAGCTCCCTAATCGATCCAAGACATGTCCAACTGAGCCCGGCCTGGTCCAACTATGGCAACTAATTTTCATTTAACATCATTTTTGTACATTATTCTAAAGCCTTTAATGTTTCAAAGATTTGTTAAATGCATTTTTGATGTTACGGCTGATTCACTACAATTGCTGGCTCTCCACTCTCTAGCCCAAACCCTATCCAATCAGCCCAGGTTCAAAGTGGGCTCGGATTCCTGTCTACCTGCCCTGAACAGCTAGCTATGAGCTATCTAGCCCTTGTAATCATATCCTCGCTACACTAGAGACGGTAGGGCTAGAAATACGGCTTGGGCTTGTATTAGCTTGTCAAACGTAGCCAAGCCCAAGCCTGCTTTGTAACACTTAAGTGAAAGGAATAAGTCTATTTACCATACTTCCGTCGACTTTAACCATATTCCTAAACCACATTATCAAACCACATTATCAGAAATCTTCATCTTTTATCTTGGTAAAACCGTCTAAGTCAAGTTTTATGGCAGTATAGATGGTTATTTTGACTAACATGGTATCCTTGTCAGCAAAAAGAAAAGACTAAATTTCACCTTGAACCATGTGTTATTACCGGTGTTTTATTTTGCACCATCATTTAATTAATATTTTTACTTTCGACCGCGTAATCTTATCTTTGTTACATAACTATGAGTACGTTGGCTCTGATTCGTTAGTAAACTCCCACTATATATAGACAATTTATTTGACATATGACTATGTCGGAGAAATGGAAATTAGGATCCCCATCATCAGATACACATGGTATCCCTGTCACCAATTCCCGAGCACGGTCTTCGTGGGCGTGCTCGGGACACATCGGTCCCTGAGCGCAATTGCTCGGGGCATATCTATCCAGGCACAGCCCCTGCGTGTCGCCCTCCAGGCGATGTCCGGGCACACCCAACCAAAGCGTGGCACCCCGTGGGTTGTGCTCAGGGCACATCGGCCCCTGAGCACGACTACTCGGGACATATCTATCCGGGCATAGCCCTTGCATTGTGACATCCTCAAAAATGTACACTTTTAAAAACACGTAAAAGGATGTAGAAAATTTTTGCGAATAATTTTGCTATGTGCTCAATTTTAAAACAATTAAAATTCCCTAATATTTATTTACATTTTCCTTATTTTAATTTAGAAATTCTAATTTTATTAAATTTTGGCCCTTATTTTTGAAAATCTCAATTTAATATTTAATTCAAGGAAATTTCTAAAAATTGAGTTTAAATTAATTTTAAATCCTAGATTAAATTTCTTCTAAGTTTTTCTAAATTTTTCTTTTTATTTTCCTTTTCTTCATTTTCCTTTTTCCTTTTTTTTCTTTTGCTTTTCTTTTCCTTTTTCCTTCCTTCCTTCTTCCTCCTTCCTCCCCTGTTTGGCCGAACCACGGCCGCCGCACACTTTGGCCGCCAAGCCGCGGGCGCTAGCTTCGCCCACCAGCGCCACAAACCAACCTAGGTCACCGCCATTCTAGTGCATACGTGCCAACGCCGGATTGGAGCATCGCCGTCATCGTGATCATCCACGGCGAACCGACATTCCATCGAACCGCCATTGCCGGAGCCTATCCCGAGCTCAAAACCGACTTAGGAACCCTATATATAGACCATTCCAGGCAAGGACTTGTATACCAAAGTTGATCCTCATCTCTTCCTATATATTTACCCTAAGTCTCCCCTAGCTATTACACCTTTAATTGCTCAAATTGTTAGAGAAACCAGACAAAAGTCACTAAAGAACCCTAGCTAGCCGTCGGAAGCAAATTTCAAAATTCGTTGTCTCCGGTCTATTTCTCTCCAAATAAAAGGTATATTAATTATCTATGCACTTCAAGCTTTCATTCCCCTAAGTTTTCAAGCTAATGGACCACCGGAAGCCGCCGCCGGCGAGCACCGCCATGGATGCTCTGTTTGGCCGCCGGCGTGCGCACGGTGATAGCCCACACCGATGTTTCTCCGATCAATTAAATACCCTAGATAGCCTCCCTGTGCCTCATAGATTCTCTATGACCCCTTGGTTTGGCCTTACCGTCACCGGAGCACCCCGGCGACGAGCACCGCCACCACCCTAGCCGCCTCACCGTCGCCGGCCCGCTCCATAGCCTCTCCGGCTTAGCCAAGCCCGAAAACGGGTTCCTTGTGCCATGTAGATGGGGATGAACCCCTTAGTTCCCGAGCTCCGGCCCTTTCTCGCCGCCGGCGGCTAACAGAGAAGAAGAGAGAAAACAGAGGGAAGAAAGAAAAAAGAGAGAAGAGGGAAAGAAAAATAGAAAAAAGAAAAAAGAGAGAGAAAAAGAGAAAAGAGAAAGAAAAAAAGGAATTAAATTTATTTTAGTCAATCAATAGATCCCTTTATTCTTTTCAAACTCTGTTCAATTTTTTCTTGTTTCTTTCAAAAATTTATTTATGTTCTCTTTCTAAATAATTTATAAACTTCTAACTCTTTAAATCATTTATTTTAAAATAAGTCCAAGTTTTAAACTTTAAAATTTAACAAATAACCTTCTCATTTAGAACATCAAAAATATCTTTTAAAACTATTTTTTAAATTTTTATATTTGTTTGATATTTATTTGGATTTGTTTATTTAATTTCTTTTATTAATTATCGGTAGATCGCAACGTCGAGTTCGCGGAGGGAGCTGAACTCGACCAAGGTATTGACGTGAACACCCCTCGTTGCCCTTCATGAAAATAAAGAATTTGAGACTGTTGACACTAAAGGCAAGTCAAACCATCTTTGATCATTTATAGAATTTAAAAATAATATATTTAGTTAGAAATGTTTTGTGGGTTGGGCTAGTTAAGTTAGATAGTTATAATCTATCATTTCATGTAATTTTAAATATCCTTTAGTTTATATATGTCATTGTTTCATGTGAATATAAGGAATCCTTTAGTCCATATAAATTATTATTGCATGCATTAGAGACATCCTATATATAGAAAAGGAGAATTCTATTATTCCATATGACTAGATATATTTTCCTTCTCCTTAGACAACATATTAATAACCTGGACTAAGTATAAAATTATCAGCATAATAAAATGAGTATTATCGCATGTATTAACATTTTATGCATGGTCATAGGGAGTTATGTTATCATTGCATGTAGCAATATAGAAAATGATCTATTAATTCATGTGACAAGTAAATAAAATTCCTATCATTCATGTGACATAAATAGTTTTGGCTGAATGCCAGAAAATATAAAAACTCTTGTGCCAGAATAAGGACATAATTTTGCTCATCCGTTGGATCGGTTTCTACCAGCTTAGCAGATATATTTCTCTATCTAATCTCCTTGGGGCTTGCCGATATATTTCTCTATCTAATCTCCTTGGGGCTTGCCTTGATTAAATGGCACGCACAAGCCTAATTGGTAAGCAACTATGTAAACAGTGAATAAAAGGCCAATACTAACCAGATTGGTACCGTCTGTTAAGATAGCATCACAGGTTTTACCAAACTGGGGTAAATGTATGATGAACAACTATTAAATAGGGGATTGAGGGTCATTCACTGGTTAGGATTGGTACCCCTATTAAGATAGTCCACCAGTCTTATCACACATCAAGAGAAGTTAGAGTTATGTAGATGTTATGTTACCCTTAGCCTGACTAAGGTTAATTCTCGGGTAAAGCTGGGCAAACGATACAAAGTTGATTGTATTCGAATACATCGTACTCCCAGTTAATGGAGTTGTGTCTATTGGTGAATCCAGTTTTATGGCATAAGCAATTTTCTAAAATGCTATCATAAAATTTGAATATTCATATGTAATTGATTTTAAGAAAGGATAGGACATAGAATCAGGTTAAGACTGGATTTATAATCCATATGCTTCTTATGATATCATGCATATTTATTTGTTTATATAGCTTGAATTCAGTTTGGCTTGCTGAGTACCATCGATACTCATCGTTGCATATGATATATTCAGGAAACCCCGAAGACGAAAAAGAAGCTCCTAGTACCCTAGTGGTCTGGGAGGATGAGTACGATTTCTAGGTCGACTCCACACTCAGGCTATCCCTGTGGAAGTGTCGCGCCTTTTTGTATTGCATAATTTGTACTTGAACATTATTAGTTTGTAATAATAAACGAAGTTCTTGTATCTGTACTATCTCACACATAACTAGACTCCTGGGAGGTTATGTGGTATTGTGGGAGCTGACCTCTCCGGAGGAGACCCCACATGGGTGCCGCCTCTCGCGGGTGGTGCTTGGGACATACCCGATCCGGGCACGGCCCCCTGTGGGTTGTGCTCAGGGCACATCGCCCCCGTGGGTTGTGTTTGGGGCTTATGCACGTCTCCTAAGCGCCGCCCCCCGCGGGTGGTGCTCGGGGCACATCGGCTCCCGAGCATGACTGCTCAGGGCTTATCTACCCAGGCACAACCCCTGGGTGTCGCCCCCCACGGCGCGATGCTTGGGGCACACCCGACCCAGGTGCGACCCTCATGGGTTGTGCTCGGGGCACATCGGCTCCCGAGCACGACTGCTTGGGGCTTATCTACCTGGGTACGACCCCCATGGGTTGTGTTCGGGGCATATCCATCTCTAGACGCCCCCCATGGGTTGTGCTTGGGGCACATCTGTCAGTTTTTCCTTGGGTGCCTCCCATGGACTGTGCTTGGGCCACATGCGACTCCAGGCACGACCTCCCGTGGGCGGTGCTTGGAGCGTTATCGAGACCTACAAGATCTATATCTTCAAGGTGCTGAACCAGGTGCATACAATCATCGACAACTCTTCCGAGCCACACTCATCATAAACTACTTCATTGTCGACATCTTCGAGAAACTCATCCAAGCCAACAACAAAACCTATGATTAACAATGGGAGCGGTCGTGGGTGCCTGGGTATGTTGGGTGCCCTAGACATGTGGTGTGCCCCAGGAGCATTGTTAGCCCGAGCTCGGTGACCATCTAGGAACAAGGCGGAGGTGCCTTGAGGCCCCGGACTAAGGCCTTACACGTCCTTTCCCTAGGCTCTCCTCGGGGAACTCCATCACATTTTATGAGCATGGTGGGCCTGAAAAATCGACAACTGCCAACACCATGCACAAACCCCAAGACAGAGCAACTCGGAGTATAGCTCACCTGCATAAAAGGAGACGTGGAGCCATGTGAAGTTCTTTGCATGCCCATGTCAACAAAATAAATAGAGGAGGCAGAGCATGGCACGCTCACTCTAACACATATTTATCGACATTGTGGACTCCTCTTGCTTATAAAAGGAGGGTCCATGCTAACAAATAGAGGAGAGACTTTAGATGGGGAGGATGGGCACAAATCCCACATATTCCTGTACTCCCATTCGACATCCACGTACTACATACACATAGGAGTAGGGTATTACGTCTTCGAACAGCTTGAACCTATCTAAAAAAGCTTGCCACCCACATATCTATCATCCGTGTTCCTCTTTCTCTCTTTGTCTCTATCGACATGACACATTGACTCGATTCTGCGCAGGACGACCCCCCCGACCAAATCTTCAAAGGGGGGTCCTCACTTCCCCGTTGTTGGAGGACCAATCTCCGACATACAAATTGGATGTAGAGTGATAAAAGAGTTAAGGGTGGTTCAAAGTGACACAAATGTAAGATTATCCGGTTCAAAGCGAACACATTAGTTAAAGGGTGATTCAAAGCAAAACTTCGGTAATATAAGACGATCCAAACTGAAATTTACTCAAAACAAAATAAAAGAACATGTGGAGGACACATAAAAGTGGACTTCCACCTCTCCCCACCTCTCTCCTCTCTTTCCCAGGAGCTCGGCGGTGAGGAGATGGGCGGCCAGTGAACCCATCTGTGGGAGTCTCCGATGGTCCGTTGCCGCCGCACCAAGTACAGGCGGTCTGGGGCTGGATGGAACCAGTGGAAGAGGCAACTGGAATTGGAAGTCAAGGCGACTGCCACCTTGCCCTTGAACTCCTCACCTGCCAGTGACATCCTCGCGACAACCACAACGAACGTCTAGTACCGCTTCTTGAGTGGCATCCTCCAGATTTTAGTGGCCGAAGAGGTGGAGGAACCACAATGTTGAACAGATCGACAACATCCTTCAGATCCTAGTGGAGTAGAGGCAGAGTAATCAACGACACTAGAGGAGAAGCAGAGACTGGTGGGAGCTCGACCTAGGTGATAGGTCACCAGAGCAGGTCGTTGGGGTGGAGGCCAAGAGAAATAGTGCTAGAGGGTACGACGAGTGGCGAGGAGGGTTGTGGGGCCATGAGACTAGGGCCAACCCACGTGGGCAGCAGGCCGGAGGAGAAAGCCGGGCAGGATCGATGGGCTAGTTGGAGACGTTGTGGCCTCGAGTTCCCTCATCCTGCCGTCCCCCGGAGGTCTTCCTAAGCTCCGACGTACTCTTGCATCACGGAGATCTCCCCGAGCTCCAGTGTACTCTCATGGCACCCCATCTTCCTCGTGTTCTTGCTTGCGCCACGTCCTCGTCGGGGTCCCTGTCCCTAAAGCGCCATGTCCATTCATCTTCCCACGCCCGACACTAGCTGCTTCTAACCTCCACCGCCATCATGGACCTCCTCGCCCTGAGCTGCTTCCTCGTCACTACTCCCTGCTAGCGCGTTCAACACTTTGAGCTACAGGAACAAAGAGGGAGATGGAGCAAAAAGGAGGGAGGAGGGAGAGAAAAGAGGGAGTGAGGATGACATGCGTGTTTTTGCCACGTTAACGCCTAGTCAGCACTAGTGGATCGGGTCAACTTACCACATCAGCGAAACCAACCATCTATACTACCGGAGGACCTAATTTAATTCGGGTTTCAAGATTTATGGTGTTACGGTTTAGGGATGCCGATTAAACTCAATGTAAAGATAAGAGACGACAAGTGGACTTATTCCTAAGTGAAATGAGTCGAGCCCGAGCTAGCTCACAAGTAGCTTGGTCAGTGTCCTAGATGTGAGATACTTCAAACTTATGTATTAAGGTTGATAGGACCTACTATATACCAAGTCTTATACAAAATCAAGCCTAATATACGAAAGGTGTTCCGGATAAAAATTAAGAAGCAAAGTCCTACTTGAGCACTACAAGATCTACTCGGACCGTACACATACTTGCCTTCCTAGTTCTACTTGGACAAAGAGGCACCTGAGGGTATAAATACAAGACCCTCAGGAGAAGAGGGGACAAGCCAATACATACCAATACATGTCAAGACAAGCCAATATAGTGCCACAAAAGCCAGGGCAATAGAAGACAACTCCAATCTCATGGAGTTCCTTTTCGAGGAAGCCAACAATAGCTAGCTGATAGAGACTAGATTAGGTTCTCCTCCCTATTGTACTTGTGAGAGATTGATATATAATGGTAACACCAATTTTGGCCAATAGGAGTAGAGCTATTACCTGTAAGGACGGAGCTTGAACCTGTATAAAAATCCTTATCATCTCTTTTATTGCAATCTTGCATATATCCTGGTATCAATGATCCCATACATTACAAATATCGTAGGCGGGTACAGCCCGTCGACACTTGATGCCCCAAGTGTCATATGCATATTGGGCTAGCTTGCTACGTGCAGCCCATTATCCCAGTAGATGGAGATGACCAATATCCTCACGGCTTGTTTGGCAAGAGAAAGAAATGTGCTTAGGAGTTTAGAGGAGGGAGTTGGTGGAGGGATTGGTCATGGGAGTTTCATTTTTACTACCATCTCTTTGTTTGATAGTAGAGATGATAATCATGGAAAGTATGGATGGGAATTGAATTCTTAGTGCTAATGTACGTCTCGGATTTATCTCGTCGTACTTAGGAAGGGAATTCCCTCTCAATTACTTGCCCAACCCAGGTATTGAAAAGGTGGGAGTTTGCTCTTAAACTCCTCTTCCCAATTCTTCCTAAAACTCTCACGTCCACCAACCAAATAACGGACTTAATAGTCCCCACCCCACAAACTCCCATTCCTCCTTAACAATTACCCTCAACCAAATGCATGGTAAAGATCACACTGCAACATTTCTCACGTCTTCTCACTGTTGTTGCAAAATTTATCCAACACACAAAGGCCTGAGAGATCTGTTTATCTCCAATGTAGGTCCTAAATTTGGGGTTCATGGCATTCTAATTAGTTTGATCCTGCAACTAACAAGGATGATCGAAAGAATTGGACCAATGAACTAATCGACCGATATTGATATAATGTGATAGATGTAGGTCCAATGGTTGAAGCATACATCGCTAGAGGTCCGATGTAGGTAGATTCGCATGTATATCGGCTAACTAACCGATACATCTAATAGCTAAAGCCCATAATAATGATAACTCATTGGCTCAACTCTGATGAACGTCACACAAAAACCTATCGGCTTACTAGAATCAAACTTATTAGCAACAATCTAAGAGATCGAACCTAACCGAGACATTATAAGATTAAAGATAATAAGAAAACCTATTTAGTCGATAGATCTACATAGACGTGATGGATATATCGCATCAATCTAAAACAACAATGTGGTTAAAGAGATATCAATCTAATAAAAATATCAGACCTAACCGAGGAAGTCCTGATTAAGCTGAATGACTCTACACAACGATACGATTAAAGATATAATCGATGTATCAGATAAGCAATGCTTGTAACAACCTAGTTAGAATATCAGACTTAACCGAGAAAATCCTAATCAAGCTAGTTCAAACAAAGATGGGCAACGTTTATAAATACCTAATTAGAATATCGGACCAAACCAAGAAGTCCTAACCTGGTCGATATAAACAAAAATTGATGGAACTTACTCTCTCGTTGGAGATCGAACTTAACCAATGAAGCCCAACTCGAGAGCAAGGCCCCGAACTTGATTTCTCGCCGAAGATCGAACTTAACCGATGTAGCCCTTCTCAAAAACAAGAACTGTTGAAAGGTTGGCGATGCGCTAAAATTTTATTGTGTTGATCTGTGGATGATCTTACAAAGACCCCGGATGTACATATTTATACCCTTGGATTGGTATTAGTCCAAATCGAACATAAGATAAGATTTCTTAACAAGAAAAAGAAAATAACTAATCCTGCCTACTTAAAAGATATACTAAGAAAATATGAAACTATCATGTCATGCTCTTCACGATTCTTCTTTGAATTTAGCCTTATCTATATAAATTTTCACCTACTAATTGGTTTCTTTCCTTAACCAAATCCATAAAAAACTATACAAATTTTTGGTGTTAACACTCACCTATACAAAAGTTCGTACTCCTTTGAGTGCCCGACATACTTAATGTGACACACACGCCATTGCCTTTTTCCTCCTCGTTGGCCCATTCCTCACCTTAACTTAGCGCCTTCACCAAATCACATGCATGTGCCACACTCACGTCATCAGGGGTTTACAATACCATGTGGTAACCTTCAATTACCGTGGTAACAGTAACCATTTAGTTTTTGAAACTTCACGGGTTTTCTTGGTAACCTCACTGTTTCTGCAGTTACATGGTTCCGCTGGTTAGAGATAACCTCTACCAAGATAGTAGGGGAAATCCTGCACACGGTATGGCAACCCCCACGGTGTAGCCTTTCACACTTTCTTCTCAGCTCCATCGCTTGCTGTCCCTGCTCGCCCGTCCACCTCCACGCTTCCCTCCATCCATCAGGGGTGGATCTACCGTATGACATGGGTGTGCAAATGTACACCCAAAAATTTTGACCAAAAATTAAGTATATAGTATATACACTATGCATTGATACAAATTATTATTTTGCTAATAAAGCATATGAATAAGCAGTGGCGGATCCAGGAATTTTTTATAGCCTGGGCGAACCATGAACAACTAATCGGTAATAACAATCATACAATCATATCAAGTTTTAGAACCAAAATCATTGCTAAATAGAACCAAAGCTTGAATCATTGAGCATACATGGGGTTCAGTTGAACCCCAAAACAAACCCAAACTGTTACTTGTATTAAGGTTAAGGCTCTGAGTTTCTTTCAGATCTAGGAGAGAAGCTAGGGTTAACACAAGCAAATTCGAGGAAAGCATGTGGTGAAGGCCTGTTGATGTCGCCTAGAGGGGAGGTGAATAGGCGATCCTGAAATTTTCTCGAGAATGCAGCGGTTAAAACACTCAGGCACCTGAACTTCTAGTATTTGAACCCCGGAACTTCCGGTCAGCACAAGCTGCCCGGAACTTCCGATGTTACAGTTTGGAACTTCCGATGTTCTGTGACTTAACAGGATCTGAACTCAAATTTAAACAATTTCAACACAAGTTTATTGCTAGCAACCTGAGGATACACACAGGTAATAGAGACAAACAACAGTAGATAAGGGGATAACACACGAGACACAAGGATTTTTACCCGAAGTTCGGATTCAAAGAATCCTACTCTCCGTTGAGGAACTCCGTAGAGTTGGGTCTCACTTAACCCCTTGCCTCACCAAGCAAATCCATGGGAAAAAGTCTACGACCTTCAATTCCAACGTTTCTAGGTTCTTGCCTAGAGATCAAATTGACCACAAAGATCCAATTTTGATCCTCTAGCATGAACCACAAACATGAATTGCTCTACCTAGACAACCTCCAAAAGATCAGCTTGGTTTGTCACTATCCATACCTCGTTTCCTTGCGAAGGAGAGGTGATCCTTCACAAACTTTCCCGGGCCAATCCATAATTCTCCGGAAGCTCACGGGAGACACCTAACCGTCTAGGAGATTGTTCTAGTAATAGGCACCACTCCAAAGCCCTGCAAGAATCACCAAGTGCTCAAGTCACCTAGCTCTCTCACTCTCACAATCACTCCAAACACTCAATCTTCTCACAAATTTGGTTATGTGGCTCAAGAATTGAGTTGGAATGAGCTAGAACACCATGGGAGAGGCTAGGAGACTGAAAAACGAAAGTGGGATGGCTAAAAGTGAGCTGGGGACAAGGTGGGATATATAGGTACACCTTGCGTCACTTAGCCGTTACTCACAAACTCAGCAGGAATATTGTCCGAAAGTTTTGGTCTGGGACTACCGGAGGTTCCGGCCAACACTTGGTTCTCACGGTTTTGCTGCGAGGTAAAGGTGTCCGGAAGTTCCGGCTTTGAACCCCAGAACTTCCGATCGGCTTTCTCTGCCAAGGAAAGGGAAATTTTGAAAAAATAACTCCAAAAATTCTCACTCAAGGATATTTTGACTAAGAGCACTTAGATCATCTCATGGCATGAGTTTTACCTCTCTTAATAGTACGGTTTTTCCTAAAACTCAAGATTTAAGAAAAAAACTATTATAAACCGTTATAGGATCTTTTCTCCTTTTTGTAATTGATGTTTGAGGGTTCTCCTTTCTCAAAACCTACACAACTAAGCATCTAGGGACTAATTCTCCTATACACAGCTCAATTAAACACATTAGTCCCTTAACCAAATTGTTATTAACACCAAAACCCACTTAGGGGGCTAGATGCACTTTTAATCTCCCCTTTTGATGGTTGATGACAACTTGGTTAAAGCTTACAAAAGATTAGAGTAAATGAAGTTTTGAGTAAGAAGGGTTAGATAGAACTCCCCCTAAATATATGCATAGTGTGAAATAAGAGTGAATTTAATATGTGTTTTTGATAGAGGAGTTTAGGGAATTTCTAACCAACTCATTTTACTCAGTGGGGTGCAACAAAGGTGAAAGGAAATAATTTGTAAGAGCATATAACATGGCAAGCACATAAAGAAATTAAAAAACAACAATTCACCATTCACAAAGAAAACAAGCGATCATGCAAATAAGCCTAATTAATATCGTAAGGTCTAGCAATCATTACATCCCAACACACATAGAGTTCACATGTCCAAACAAGATCGAAAAGATAAAAGTCCTAGGAGAAGCATGGCCAACAAGGAACAGCCGACAGAATGTGCCAACAAGGAAGCACAAAGACGCACAAAAGCGAGAATTGACCCCCTCTTTCTCAATCTTCTCCCCCTTTGGCATCAAGACACCAAAAAGGAATAAGAGAGAAGGGAAGTCACTCGGAGTCATTGGAGTTGGCGACAATCTCGGTGTCGCCACTCTGAATGTCATCGTCGCCACCACCGGAAGAAGGGGAGGCCTCGGCAATGTCGGTGGCGCTACTGTAGTCAGGAGCTGGCGACGCCACAGCAGGAGAGTCATCCTCCTCCTCGTTCCCCTCAGAGTGCGAAGACACTTCAGCGAAGGCGTGAGGAACATAGGCAGAAGTTCCCTCACCGGCAGCAACATCGTAAGCGGTCTCGTAGGCTACAAAGGGGTCCTCATAGACCTCATCCTCGGAGTCGTCGGAGACTGTATGACCAGCCTCCCTTAGAAGCATCTTCTGACGCTGCTCAATCTTCTTGACCTTGGAGACGGTCTTGGCGCAGAGACAGAAGATCGAGCGCAACACCTTCTTGATGGGCGAGCTGGAGCTCGAGCCCGAAGGGCGTGAAGGAGCTGAGGAAAGACCGGCACCTGATGCCGAGCCAGAAGGACGGGAAGGAGGAATCCTGGGAGCAGTCGGCACATGAGGCCGAAACGGCTTGTGAGAGGAGTCACAGGTGTAGAAGAAGCCGGTCACATTGTTGAACATCTTCATGACGTATGGAGCGTACACACACCCCCGCTTGAGATCGCAGGCGATGTTGTATATCTTGAACCAGATGAGCTTGGAGACGCTGAAGGGCGGCTGATTGTGCCGCATGCGACTCAGGAGATGCGCATGACGCGCAGGAAGTGCCGTCGCATCCTCGGCCTTTGGCAGCAGGGTCCACCTGAAGATGGAGACAAACACAAAAGCTTGACACAGGGAACCAAAAACAGAAGAGGGATGGAAACTGGGAAAGACCAGACCTGAAGATGGAGTACAGAAGCTTGTACTGAGGTAGAAGCCCCTTTGTGGTCCCAAGACAGTCACGAGGAGCATCTGGTGCATAGAGAAACCTGGTGCGCACCATGGGGATGGAATCCCCAGTGTGGATGTTGGGGCGGTTCAGATCAACTTGATCCAACCCCAAAATCTCCGCGAACTGAGGCAGAGACACTTTGTGGGGGCGTCCCTCTGTCCTCCACTTCAAGAAGGGAACCCCATTCTGAGTGGAACTGAAGAAGACTGTGGCATAGAACTGCCCGATAACCTCAGTGTTCCAGGAGTAGTTGAGGCAGAGGACATCCTTGAGGTTCTTGGCTACGCATACTTGCATCAAGTCATTGAAGTATGCGTTGTTCTTCGACTAAAGATAGCCAAAGTCTAGCCACTTCATCTCCACAACCCGATTGGTCTGGGAGAGAAAGACAGAGTTGTACCAGTCGAGCTAGAAGAAGGTCCTGAACCGTGGATCCAGGGACTCCTGAGGGACGGTGTCAGGATCCACCAGGCGATCGCGACCACATCGGGCTATCTACTTGAGATAGTTAATCCTCTGGCGCCCAGTGTGGTGATCGGGGTCAACATCATAACCCTGAACAGGATACAGTGGGATGGGATTTCCCCAGGAACCCGGCTCATCTGGCTGAGGACGAGTGGCAGTGGAACTCCGGGCAGGACGGGGTGGAGGACCAGCAGCTTGAGAACCTCTTGTTGCTGCGGTTTCGACATCTCGAATGGTCAAGGGCCGGTTCTGAGTAGCATGGGACGGCCTGGGAGGAGACCGATCCTTACGCCTGTCCTCAAAAACCACCTTTTCTTTTCCGAGACGTCCTCGAGGACCTCGAACGGGGAGACTATTGTCATCGTCATCCCCGAGATGTTCTGACGAGCCTTCTGGTGCTTTTCACGAGCCATGGAATCACTGCAATAGGGAACAAGCAAAGATAAGGGAGATGCAGTGACAAAACGGGGTGAAGGAGAAGGAGGTTGTGGCAAGCTGCACAGGCATCGAAAGTTCGGGTCCAAGAACACCGGAACTTCCGGTGTGCCTGGCAGTCGTGCGCCCCCGACCGAAAATCAAGCGCATTGCCTCAAAATGCACAGATCGGCCACCTACAAGGTACTAATTTGATTTGCAACCGAAAGAAAAACTCCCTAGGTCCAAAAATTGATAGATCGGGGCAAAAGAAGGTGAAACTAGGGAGAGGGATTGAACAAAGTACCTCGGGGCAAACGGAAGTCGAAAGCAAGCGCGGGCGTCGATCCTCCACCAAAACACTAAAACGATCAAGAGATAGGGGATTTCGGAGGAGATAAGAAATCGCGGAAGAGGGGTGAGAGAGAGGAGAGAGATGGTGACGGTGGAGAAGTGAGGGAGATAGGGTTTGCCGTCGACCACCCCGGAACTTAACACCCCGACCACCAGAACTTCCTGTTGGACATGACCAAAACTTCCGGTCAGCCCGATTTTTAGACAAAAAGAAATTGTCGAAAGTTCCTGGCTGGGGTCCGGAACTTCCGACAAGAAGCTGAAAGAAGGAATCTATAGATGGATGGACATGTAAACAAATGCGATGCACGCGACCAATACACAAGCAATCATTACATAACAATGGTCACAATGCATCACAAAAAGGACCAAAAACCAAGTTTTTGCAAACAAACACAAGCACACAACAATTTTCGCAAACATTTTGGGAATGGTTTTTGGGCAAGATGGAAATGTTTGAACCTTATTTTCATATCAAAACCAGCTTCTACCTAAGAAGCGATCTCAAGATACAAAGGTTCAATTTCAATTTACACTCAATTCGATTCATGCTTGACTATTGATTAGTCAACCAATCCTCAACAAATGTTGCGAGAATCCAAGATATTAAGCACACTCCTAAGCTCACAAAACCTCTTCCCATCCAAGGGCTTGGTGAAAATATCGGCTAGTTGATTCTCGGTTTTCACATGGGATAGGACAATGTCACCCTTTGCCTCATGGTCTCTCAAGAAATGGTGGCGAATGTTTATGTGTTTGGTTCTTGAGTGTTAGACGGGATTTTTGGCTAGTTTTATGGCGCTCTCATTGTCACATAGGAGAGGAATCTTGGAAAAAATATAGCCAAAGTCTTGTAGGGTTTGTTTCATCCAAAGGAGTTGAGCACAACAAGATCCGGCGGCAATGTATTCGGCTTTGGCAATGGATAGGGCAATGGACCAAGAAACAAGTGATCGTCCAAGGAATTGGCACGTGCCGGTAGTGCTCTTGCGATCAACCTTACACCCGACATAATCCGAATCGGAATAGCCAACAAGCTCAAAGGCACAACCCTTAGGATATCACAAGCCAAGGTTAGGAGTGTGCACCAAGTATCGAAGGATTCTCTTAATGACAATCAAATGACATTCTTTGGGTTTCGCTTGAAAGCGAGCACACATGCACACATTAAGCATGATATCGGGCCTAGATGCACAAAGATAAAGCAAGGATCCAATCATGGAGCCATATACCTTTTGATCCACGCTTTTGCCGTTTTTATCGAGATCCAAATGACCATTGATAGGCATTGGAGTCTTGATGGGCTTTGCATCCTTCATCCCAAACTTCTTGAGTACATCTTTCAAATACTTTGTTTGAGACATGAAGGTCCCTTCCTTGAGTTGCTTGACTTGAAGCCCGAGGAAGAATGTGAGCTCACCCATCATTGATATCTCAAATCTTTTGGTCATTATCCTACTAAACTCTTCAATAAATGAGATATTAGTTGAGCCAAATATTATGTCAGCGACATAAATTTGGCATACAAACAAATTATTTTTGAATTTCTTAGTGAAGAGAGTAGTGTCGGCTTTGCCTATCTCAAAGCCATTGATGAGAAAATCCCGAAGGCACTCATACCATGCTCTAGGGGCTTGCTTGAGCCCGTAGAGTGCCTTGTGAAGCTTGAAAACATGATTTGGATAATTGGGTCTTCAAAGCCGGGTGGTTGCTTAACAAACACCAATTCGGAGATTGGTCCGTTCAAGAAAGCTCTCTTGACGTCTATTTGATATAATCTGAAATCATGGTTAGCAGCATAGGCTAAAAGAATACGAATAGACTTAAGACAAGCAACCGGCGCAAAGGTTTCACCAAAGTGAACCCTTGTGCCACTAACCGGGCTTTGTTGCAAGTGACTACTCCATTCTCATCTTGTTTGTTGCGGAAGATCCACTTGGTGCCGATCACGTTTTGATTAGGTCTCTCAACCAATGACCATACTTGATTGCGAGTGAAGTTGTTCAACTCTTTTTGCATGGCCATCACCCAATCCAGATCACCAAGCGCATCCTCCACCTTAACTGGTTCCAAAGAAGAGATAAACGAGTAATTCTCACAAAAACTTGCAACACGAGATCGAGTGGTTACCCCCTTTTGAATGTCTCCAAGAATATTGTCGACGGGGTGATCTCGTTGAACGGTACAGTGTATCCTTGGATGGTGCACCGAGGGGACTACAGCCTGATCAGGTAGCTCTCGAGTGCCCTCGGCGTCGAGCCCATCCACTTATGCCGGAGGCATGCCTTCATGTCCAGCATCCTGGAGGTTTCGGCCTGTTGGGCCCGGAACATCTGGTCGACCTGAGGTCCAGATGTTCCGACCCCTGGGGCTCGGAGCATCGGGCCGGATGTTCTGGGTTGTGGGCAAAGGAACTTCCGGGGCATTATCATCTTGACTTGGTGAAGAGCTATTGGCTATCGACAATGGAGGTTGATCACCATTCACTTGATCGTTCTACGTCTCAACTGGTCGTATGTCGCCAATAGCCTTTGTAGCAATTGCTTTGTGTGGATCCACGTCATCTATAACATGCACCACAATTTGCTCTCCGTGGGAGCCGTTAGATTCATCAAATGTCACATCCCTAGTGATCTCAACAATATCGGAGGTTTTGTTGAGAACACGATAGGCATGGGCATTTGATTCATAACCGAGTAAGAAACCCTCATCCACCTTAGGTGCAAACTTAGATGAACGAGGTCTCTTACTCAAAATAAAACACTTGCTCCCAAAGACACGAAAATACGAAACATTAGGCTTTTTACCACTCAAGAGTTCATAGGATGTCTTCTTCAAAAGCTTGTGGAGGTAGAGACGGTTGATGGCATGGCATGCGATTCTCACGGCCTCCGCCCAAAAGACATCGGAGATCTTGTACTCATCAAGCATTGTCATTGCCACTTCAATGAGTGTGCGGTTCTTCCTCTCGACGATGCCATTTTGAGGTGGATCATATGGCGCGGAGAACTCGTGTTTGATGCCTTCTTCATCAAGAAATTCCTTCACTTGTGTATTCTTGAATTCTTCTCCATTATCGCTTCGCACTCGCTTGATGGAGAGATCATATTGATTTTGAGCTTGTCAAGCGAAGTGCTTGAAGACTTCTTGAGTTTAACTTTTGTCATGGAGAAAGAATACCCAAGTGAAACGGAAATAATCATCAACAATCACAAAACCGTACTTGTTACCTCCTATGCTTAGATAGGCCACGGGACCGAATAGGTCCATGTGAAGAAGCTCGAGTGGTCTTGAGGTGGTCACGACGTTCTTGATGGGATGTGGGTTTCCAACTTGCTTTCCGGCTTGGCAAGCGAACACACACAATCTTTCTCAAATGTTACATTAGTAAGACCGAGAATGTGCTCCCCTTTTAAGAGAGTTGACAAATTACTCATTTCTACATGGGCTAGCCTTTGATACCATAGCCAACCAATGGAGGATTTTGCCATTAAGCAAGCTTCGGGGTTTACTCTATCTATGTCAAAGTTAACAAGATAGAGATCACACTTTAACTTTTCTTTAAAGGAAATGGGTGAGTCATCTCTCCTAAAAAGTGTCACATCCTCATCGGTGAACAAGCAATTATAACCCATTTTGCATAATTGTGAAACGGAAAGAAGGTTATAGCTCAAAGACTTGACAAGGAGGACATTGGAGATGGATTGATCATTTGAGATAGGAATTTTACCTAACCCAATTACCTTTCCTTTGCCGTCATCTCCAAAAATGATATTTTATGATTTCCTCCCTTCTCGTCAAGACTTGTAAACATACTCCTCTCCCCCGTCATATGGTTGGTGCATCCGCTGTCCACCACCCAACTTGATCCATCAGAGGAGAATGCCTACAAAAGAAAGTCACGCTAGGGTTTTAGGTACCTAAACTTGTCGAAGTTTGGGTCCTCGAATATTAGCCACTAGCACCTTAGGCACCCACACACAAGCACAATACTCATCATTGTGACATCTATTGAAATGAGCAACCATCTTACCATTGTGATTCTTGCTGATCATAAATGAATCATAGTATATACCTTCTGGTCGGAACTTCCTCGCCCTGGGCCCGAAACTTCCTACCAGCTTCCTGGGTCTGGTAGAGGCCCAGAACTTCCGGTTGGTCCGACCGGAACTTTCGGGAATTTCTCTCTGTCCTAGAGATCTGCTTGCCCGGAACATTCGATCAACTGGTCCAGAACTTCCGAAACACTGACCAGCCAGGAGACAGCTTGTCTTGCTTGCTTATGGGGCTTCTCCTTCTTTGACAAACTTCAAGCACGGCTTCCCGTTCACAATTGCCCTTCTTGAGGGTTTGCTTTCTTTAGAGAATCCAAGACCATGTCCATCCTTGTTGATATGGGTGGCTATGGTCTTGTAGAGGGCGTCTTTTGAGTGAAAATTCTTCTAACAACCATATTTCACCAAAGTGCCCAACCTATCATTTTCCTTCTTGAGTTTCGTTATAGCTTCAAGGTTAGTTGCATAGGAATCGAAATCAAAGCTATGGCACCTAGCACAACCATTACTAGAGGAGGCATTGGACGACTTAGCGACTTCATTGGAGGAAGAGGTGCTATTCCAAAGGGTATCAAATTGCACTTCAAGTGCTTTGTGACTTTGGTCCAATGTCACAAGCTTTTCTTGGAGTGTGTCATTGATATCCTTTAGGCTAGCCATTGATCCATTGACCAAAGAGAGCTCTTCAGTCAATTTCTCAATCCTCACTCACTCCTGAGCCAAATCCTTCTCTAGGGCAAGGTTTCTCTTCTTTCCAAGAATGAACAAGTCCTCTTGCCTTTCGAGGGATTTCTTCTTGTAGTCCAATGTCTTCATTAGCTTAGCCACATATTGCATTGCCCATTTGCTAAAGCTTTTAATCACATCATTCAAATCATCCTCACTTTCCTCATCACTCTCAAGGTCATCATCAATAGAGAGCTTGGATGAGGGTATTACCTTGCGCCCATGAGCCATGAAGCAAGAGGGGTTGGTGTAGCCCTCGTCGTCATCACTTGGTGGGTGATGATGACTTGATTACGATGGTGGCAACTCCTCCATCACCTTCATCCTTCTCCTCGGGATCCGCCTCATCACCAAAATACCACACTTCTCCAATGTGAGCTCACCCAACCTTCTTTTTGACCATCTTTGGCTTGACTTCATTGTTCTTTGGACACTCGACGATGAAGTGACCATATTCACCACATTGGAAGCAAGCTCTCTTGGATTGACGAGCTTTTTCTTTGTCTTCACTTCATTTGCTCTTGCCAAATCCTCCACGGCGAAGATATTGCTTGAACTTCCTCACCATGAGGGTCATGTCTTCATCATCACTCTCATCTTCACATGAGTCTTGATCACTTGAGGCCTTCAAAGCGACTTTCTTGTTCTTGATCATTGCCACATTCTTGGCCATTTGCTTGACCTCCTTGGCTTCTTTTTCCAACATTTCATGAGCAACGATTCTCCCAAGAATGTCACTTGGTGTAAGTCTCTTGAAGTCCTTTCTCTCGTGGATGAGAGTGACCAAGGTAGAATTCCTTGGTCCAAAGGCTCAAATAAGTCTCTTAACCATAACGTGATCCGTCAAATCTTCACTTTCAAGGCCTCGAATCTTGTTAACCAAAAGCATCATCCGGTCATACATATCTTGAGGAGTCTCATTGTCTTCCATCACGAATCTTCTGAGCTTTCCTTCCAAGAGCTCAATCTTCGATTCTCTCACTCCGGGGGTGCCTTCATGAGCCACTTGTAATGTGTCCCAAATCTCCTTGGCCTCCTCAAGCCCATCAACCCTGTTGAATTCCTCCGGGCTCAAGGCGGAGAGAATAGCATTGGCGGCTTGTGCGTTGCGGTGGATGCTTAGCTCTTGCTCCGGATTGAGGTTCATATCCTCCGTAGGCACATCGATACCTGTGCAAACAATCCTCCAAATGTTAGGATGCAAAGAGATTAGATGCAACTTCATTTTGTGCTTCCAAGCGACATAGTGTGTACCATCAAAGTGAGGTGCACGTCTGGAAGGCATAGAGATGAAGTTGTTAGAGGGATTATTAAGCTTGTTGTAATCGAAAGGTATAGAAGCTCCCCCTATCTCCTTGATTGGAGATTTTCCTCCACTTGCATTGTCTTCATGTTGATTATCCACTCCCGACATCTTGGATCGACTCTAAGCGGTGAAGCCTATTAAGAGCTTAGCCTCTGATACCAATTGAAGGCCCGTTGATGTCGTCGAGAGGGGGGTGTTGACGAGAAAAATCAACACGCTGGCCTGAGAGATCTGCTTAGCTCCAGCGCAGGTCCTAGAATCAATGAAGCGTGGGCGTGCCAGTCAGTTTGATCATGCCACTGACAAGATATTTGAAGCAACATAATATAAAGCGTATCAGCTGGCAGGCCGATACCCAAAAACTAGCTGATCGGCTGATAAGCCGATGGTGCAATTCTGACCGATGCCGATGACAGCCGATGGTGTTAGGGTTTAAATCCATCAGTTGATCGGCTGCCGATAACATGATGACATATAACATTGCATAAACCAACCACATGATAAAATAGATACTGATTTAAAGATTAAAGCACACATCGGTTGGAAGTCCGATGCCATTAAATCCAAATGATTAAATATCCAATGAAGCCTCTGCTGCAATTGGCTAGATCCAACTTGTGTACATTCCTTACAAGCCGATGCGATATCCAAATAACTCATCGGCTGAAACTCCGATGAAACCCTTAGTGGCAACCAACAGGCAGGCTAGAGATTATGGTTCTAATCACAACTTAGTAGGTCAAACTGAATTGATGCATCAGTAAGTATGAAAAGAAATACAATATCTAGACAATCAAACTTTTGACTGATTTTCAGGGTGGTAGATGCCTAAGCTAATCTAATCTAGTAAATAATTTAGCCGGTATTAGTAGAAACCCTAAATTGAGAGACAACCGATAGAACTAAATTGAAATACCAGGACTAGATTAACAGATGCATATGATAAATAGGCAGGCAAACATGTTAACCAAACCGGAATAATCCAAGAGATCGAATATACTGATGCAGCCTTGGACAACGCCGACGTAGCGATTACAATTGCCTGGGCCGACGAAACATTGGACTTACCCTTTCGCCAGAGATCGAGGCCAATGCAACCCTGCGTCGGGTGTCAAATCCCGACGGGTGATGAATAAAGTAGAAAAGGTAAAGGGTGACGATGCGCGGAATTGTATTGATCGAGAGATATCATACATGAACCCCGGGCTTACATATTTATACCCACGGGCTAACAAAGATCCTAACATATTACAATCCGAACTTTCTTAAAGATAAAAAGGAAATAAACCGAGTCCTTATTGGACAATAATACACTTTCCTAAAAATAAAATAGGAAACTAAAAAACTCTTCCTAATTAATAGATACAATTGTCTTTTTAGGACTCTATCCTTATATGGCAATCCTTATGAAGCACATCATCTTGATCCGACGGTGTCTCCAATATTGTCATACCGGAATCGGCTACATCGGCTTGCCTTGTCCGATTCGGTATCAGCCGATAGACACCTTAGCCGATTCGGGCTCCGGGGCTTACTAAATTCTAGCGTTAACACATGCCCCCTCAGTTTTGGAGTATGAGAAGTCATGCTTCAAAATTATCGTTGTCTTGATCACCCCAAAACCGATTCTTCCTTTTCTCTTGACATCAGCTCTCGTAAGCCGATACCTTTTGCATTAGATGAGTCAGACTATCAAACTCATGAAAGAAAAATCTATTTTTGATTGGTATTGACAACCCTTGGAATGCGAGGTCTGCTAGCTGCTCATCACTTAGACTCAAACCATAACATCGGTTGCGAATATTACGAAACCTTTGAATGTATTCCCTAGCCGATTCTCCTTCTTGCTGTTTAACTGATATCAAATCTGTAAGCTTCAATTCACCAATCCCAGCAAAAAAGTATATATGAAACTGCTTCTCAATATCGGCCCAACTTCTGATAGAATTTGGTGGTAAGGACGAAAACCATGTGAAGGCCGATCCAGTCAAAGACATCAGAAAAAATCTAACTTTCAGAGCTTCTTCAGCCGATGCCTCCCATATTGAGCTAAGAATCGGCAAATATACACCATTGTAGAGACACCATCTTGCCCTGAAAACATAGAGAAATCTGGAACCTTATACCGGCTTGTAAGTGAAACCCTATCAAACCACTCAGGATATGGTAGCCGATACACAGAAATTTAATCTTTGCGTTTAATTCCAAACTGCTCCTCCATCACATTTGCAATTATTTCGGCCCAATCCTCTTTGGACAAATATCTTTGAGTTTCCTCTGGCTGATATTGCTGATGTGTCTCTTCATACTGATATTGATCAACTTGCCCCCCGAGCCAATATTATTGTTGCCAATGATGTTGGGATTGCCTTCCAATTTGCCCCCATGCTGATTTCTTAAGGCAATCACCCTGGGAACTGTTTCCTCGATCAAACCATGCAATGTACTGATCAAAACTCTAGATTGATCGAACACAACACGATGAATAATGTTATCAACCATCTCTTGAAGTGTCTCGTCATCCATTGGCTCAGTAGATTGTTCCCTGTCTTTATTCATCAGCTTGGGAGATTGTTCTTCCTCAGCCTTGACTTCTTTATCAGACATCTTGCGGCAATTATGGTCCACCGAGCCATGTAAAAAGATATGCTGTCCAAAACACGGTCCCACCGGGCGTGCCAAAAATGTGTTGACGAAAAAAATCAACACGCTGGCCTAGGAGATCTGCTTAGCTCCAGTGCAGGTCCTAGAATCGATGAAGCGCGGGCATGCCGCCGGTTTGATCGTGCCACCGACAAGATATTCGAAGCATATATATAAAAGCGTATCGGCTGGCAGGCCGATACCCAAAAACTAGCTGATCGGCTGATAAGCTGATGGTGCAATTCCAGCCAATACCGATGCCAGCCGATGGTGTTAGGGTTTGAATCCATTGGCTATGTGTTGAACAAATATCTATATAAAGGCGTCGACTGACGATAACATGATGACATATAACATTGTATAAACCAATCACAAGATAAAATAGATACTGATTTAAAGATTAAAGCACACATCGATTGGAAGTCCGATGTCATTAAATCCAAATGATTAAATGTCAAATGAAGCCTCTGCTGCAATCGGCTAGATCCAACTTGTGTACATTCCTTGTAAGCCGATGCGATATCCAAATAACTCATCGCCTGAAACCCCGTTGAAACCCTTAGTGGCAACCAACTGGCAGGCTAGAGATTATGGTTCTAATCACGACTTAGTAGGTCAAACTGAATTGATGCAGCATTAAGTATGAGAATAAACACAATATCTAGACAATCAAGCCTTTGACTGATTTTCAGGGTGGTAGATGCCTAAGCTAATCTAATCTAGTAAACAATTTAGCCGGTATCAGTAGAAACCCTAAAGTGAGAGACAACCGATAGAACTAAATTGAAATACCATGACTAGATTAACATATGCATATAATAAATAGGCAGGCAAACATGTTAACCAGACCGGAATAATCCAAGAGGTCGAATGTACTGATGCAGCCTTGGACAACGCCGACGTAGCCAATACAATTGCCTGGGCCGGCGGAACATTGGACTTACCCCTTCGCCGGAGATTGAGGCCGACGCAGTCCTGCGTCGGGTGCCAAATCCCGGCGGGTGATGAATAAAGTAGAAAAGGTAAAGGGTGGCGATGCGCGGAATTGTATTGATCGAGAGATATCATACATGAACCCCGGGCTTACATATTTATACCCATGGGCTAACAAAGATCTTAACAGATTACAATCCGAACTTTTCTAAAGATAAAAAGGAAACAAACCGAGTCCTTATTGGACACTAATACACTTTCCTAAAGATAAAATAGGAAACTAACAAACTCTTCCTAATTAATAGATACAATTACCTTTTTAGGACTCTATCCTTATATGACAATCCTCATGAAGCACATCATCTTGATCCGACAGTGTCTCCAATGTTGTCATACCGGAATCGGCTACATTGGCTTGCCTTGTCTGATTCGATATCAGCCGATGGACACCTTAGCCGATTCGGGCTCTGGGGCTTACCAAATTCTAGCGTTAACAGGGGGTGAACAGGCGATCCTGAAATTTTCTCGAGAATGCAGCGGTTAAAACACCTAGGTACCAGAACTTCCGGTACTTGAACCCTAGAACTTCCGGTCAGCACAAGCTGTCCGGAACTTCCGATGTTACAGTCCGGAACTTCTGGTGTTCTGTGACTTAACAGGATCTAAACTCAAATTTAAACAATTTCAACGCAAGTTTATTGCTTGCAACCTTAGGATACACACAGGTAATAAAGACAAACAAGAGTAGATAAGGGGATAACACACGAGACACAAGTATTTTTACCCGAAGTTCGGATTCAAAGAATCCTACTCTCCGTTGAGGAACTCCGTAGAGTTGTGTCTCACTTAACCCCTTGCCTCACCAAGCAAATCACTCGGAAAAAGTCTACGACCTTCAATTCCAACGTTTCTAGGTTCTTGCCTAGAGATCAAATTGACCACAAAGATCCAAATTCGATCCTCTAGCATGAACCACAAACATGAATTGCTCAACCTAGACAACCTCCAAAAGATCAGCTTGGTTTGTCACTATCCAGACCTCATTTCCTTGCGGAGGAGAGGTGATCCTTCACAAACTTTTCCGGGCCAATCCACAGTTCTCCGGAAGCTCACGGGAGACACCTAACCGTCTAGGAGATTGTTCTCCAAGAGTAATAGGCACCACTGCAAAGCCCTGCAAGAATCACCAAGTGCTCAAGTCACCTAGCTCTCTCACTCTCACAATCACTCCAAACACTCAATTTTCTCATAAATTTGGTTATGTGACTCAAAAATTGAGTTGGAATAAGCTAGAACACCATGGGAGAGGCTAGGAGACTGAAAATCAAAAGTGGGATGGCCAAAAGTGAGCTGGGGACAAGGTGGGATATATATAGGTACACACTAGCATCACTTAGCCGTTACTCACAAACTCAGCAGTAATATTGTCCGGAAGTTCCGGTCAGGGACTACCGGAGGTTCCGGCCAACACTTGGTTCTCAGGGTTTTGCTGTGAGCTGAAGGTGTCCGGAAGTCCCAGCTTTGAACCCCGAAACTTCCGATCGGCTTTCTTTGCCGAGGAAAGTGGAATTTTCAAAAAATAACTCCAAAAATTCTCACTCAAGGATATTCTGACTAAGAGCACTTAGATCATCTCATGGCATGAGTTTTACCCTTCTTAATAGTACGGTTTTTCCTAAAACTCAAGATTTTAAAAAAACTATTATAAACCGTTATTTGATCTTTTCTCCATTTTGCAATTGATGTTTGAGGGTTCTCCTTTCTCAAAACATGCACAACTAAGCATCTAGGGACTAATTCTCCTACACACCTTAATTAAACACATTAGTCCCTTAACCAAATTGTTATTAACCACCAAAACCCACTTATGGGGCTAGATGCACTTTCATGTGGGAGAGAGATCAATAAGAAAGAGGATGTGGATGCTCACCAGATGCAACAAGACAATGGTGCTCCTCCCCGCCTCAGTCGCTCGCGGCGGCGCGCCGCGTCCGATGCCGGCTTCGCCACGGCCCCGCACGCCGCCGCTGCAGCCGCGCGCCGCCACGCCGCCGCCAGCCGCGGCCCCGCATGCCATCCGCCCACCGCCTCGCGGCCTGCTGCCGTCGGCGTCCCGCGGCCCCCGCGGCCTGTTGCCGCCCGCCGTCACGTGACCTGCGAGAGAAAGGGGACGCGAAGTCGATGGCGGGATCCGCAAGCAGCGCCATCCCCGTCGGTGCAGTCTTCTTCTCCGCGCGCGGGGGATCGGGCGGTGTGAGGGGAGGCGGCGATGAGGGTGAGGGCGAGGACGGGCGCTTTCCTCTGCAGGGAGTCGCTCCCCTGGAGCCCGGGCAAGGGCCCATGGTCACCGGGCCCTGGGCCTGCCACTGTGAATAAGCATAAGCATAAGTGAAACGATGAGATCGTAAGATAACCAAATTAAATGTCCATTCACATTTCAAATATGAGGAAATTCTTTTTCTTTGTGCACCCATCCTTGAGGGGTGCTAATGCGTGGCTGACCACGCGTGCCCGCCTCCCCACTTTATACTTCCTATATACAAAGTATATATAATTTTGTATACACCTAAATATAAATATAAATATAAATGTAAACTTTATATGTATATATTTTGGACTAAAAAAATTATACAAAGTGTATAAAATTTTATACGTATACGTATAAAATATTATATTTATATGTATCAACTTTATACTTTTATATAAAAAATTTCATAAGGTTGCTCGGCTAACTGCTAATTAGCGATTTTTCCCATTTTTGCAATCCCGCCTCTATCACTGGCTCACTGTCATCCATGACTCCATGCTGCTGCCTCTCGGGCAGAAGTAGGGAGAAAACGGAGTAGGTATTTTCTGTCCGCTCGTCCTACCGTATTATTTTGGAGTAAATTCGGGTATCGGGAGTTTTCATGGTCAGCGGGTATGAATACGGGTATTTTCTTGGCAGATATGGAATCAGATTCGAGAGTGCAGTATTCGACGGATAATCCGATATGGAATCAGATTCGGGAGTGCAATATTCGACAGATACAGATTGTCTGGTAAAAAATATGGATACTATCCGGTTAAATATCCGAGTATTACCCGGATAATATGATACTAGCTTACCCCAATAAGACCGAAAGGCCAATCACTAGCCCACTAAGCATTCATCACAAGGCCCAAAATATTGACTGTCTAACACTTGACTAACCCTAGGACTAGGAAAGAGACCGAGAGAGCTAGAGAGAGATCGAGACTTGTTTACGTGTGAGGTACTGTCCAATAACGATATGAAATGATTTTCAACTGTGAGGTACTGTGCTAGGTATTATTATTGTCATATATGGCTGTTGCTTTGACTCGATATCCGAAAAAATACTCGTAACCAATAGTGTACGTATCCGTTTTTATATGTACTCGTTTCGTATTTGTGACCGACATTATTGAAGTTTATATCCGTATTTGGTTTTTATCCGTGCTCGTTTCCGATTATAAAATATGGGTTAGGATATAGGAAAGATGAGATCCGACCCAACCCAACCCATTTTTACCCATAGGCAGAAGGCCCAGCTAAAAGAAACAGGAAGGAAGGATCGCTCGCGAGCCTCTTTAAGGTAGCTTGAGACAGCAAATGAGCTAAACTGAGCTAGGCTCCTAGCTCGGCTCGTTTGTCGAGCCAAGTCAAGCGGCGTGTTTTGGGTCTGTTTGACAGAACTTTAACTTTAAAATTTAACTTTAAGAGCCAGGTTTAAAGAGTTGTGAAGCAGTCTAAATCCAATTTTATTTTATAAAAGCACTTCAGTCCACTTTAATTTTAGATGAAGGTAAAACTGTTGGGCTACGTCTCTAGAAGATCTGCCAAAAATGCCCTTCATACCACCAAGCTTTCACGAGCCGACTGCAGCCGAGCCTGGGGTCGAGGGCATTTTGGTCATTCTGCTCTCTGATTTTGGTCATTTTGGACTACTAGTCAGCACTCAACATGACTCACACACAGGCTGGACAGGAGGGCATTTCGGTCATTTCGCTCAACAAGTCGTCGCTTGCGTAGCCGCTAGCCACCCTGGACGCGATAGGGATGGGAAAAGGAAATAATATATGGGTGGAAAAAACATAGAAACTAAAAAAGAAAGCAAGAGGAGCAAGCCAGCCAGGCGAGGGAGGAAGAACGCAGGAGGAGCCCAAGGCCCGCGAAACCCTAGCCCTCGCGTTCGCGCACCCTTCCTCTCCCCCCTACCCCGAGCTTGCCACCCGATCCGATCGAAGATGGTTAGTACTTCACCTCGCCCCCGTCTCGATTTCGCGTTTCTTCGCGATTCGTTTCGACCCATTTGTGATTTTTTTGGGGGGTGTTTGAAATCGGCGTGCGGGCGATAATTTGCGCCTTTATTGTTCTGTTCATTGTTCGATTCGTCGGTTTGGCGATGTAATTTTGCGTGAGAGCTGTGGGATTTTGTTTGATCCGGTTCTTTTTGAGATTATTTTTTTGAAGGTTGGCTGTTTTTGTTTTTGCAGCATAAGCTGGGGAGAGGAAGCCGCGACAAGGTGCAGCAGTTCATGACCATTACTGGCGCGAGGTGGGATCATTTATTTGCTCCCGAACTCTAGACTTGCGGTATTTTTAGGATTACAAATCGGTGGTGATTCGTTAGTTTGATTCATTGTACGGCCTGCGGTATTCTTAGATTGGAAATCGGTGGTGATTTGTTAGTTCAATTCATTGTACGGCCTTCTTAGGTTGTCATGTTGATATCAACCTACTATCTCTGAACTTTCTGAAAAATAACGGATTAGAATGTGTTAGTTGCAGCCAAGTTACTGTTAAGTGGTTGTTTTGGCCTTAGACTGAAATTAGTTGCCCTAGTTAGCAGTGATGGATCCGGGGAAAAATTTGGCACCACCATTCGTGTGATAGCTTGTGAGCTTAGCTACAGGGTGTTCACCGCCACATGTATTAGTTAGAATAAGGTAAAGTGAACTTGCAAGTTGTTATGCTGTATCATGCCACATATTCTAGTCTACAAAATAAATGGTACCTCCAGTAACGTAAAACACCACTTGCAAATATGTTAGTGAATTGTAGACTATAGTCTTTTTCAGTTATGCTGCTTGTTTGCTTTTTTTATGACGAACTAGCGAAGTAGTTCAATCACAATAATTTTAGCAAGTCTTTTCGTCTTGTTATTTGAAAACTCATTAAGTACATTTGTTAACATATGCAGTGAGAAGGTCGCCCTTCAGGCACTGAAAGCTAGTGATTGGCACCTGGAAGGAGCTTTTGATTTTTTCTACAGCCAACCGCAAATTTCTGTGACAAACTCTCGGCATCTTGAAGATCTGTACAACAGATACAAAGGTATTGATCTTCATTGCCTTAACTAGCTGTTGAGTTCAAATTCCATCAATTTATTTACATGTATTATTTTTATATGTGCTGTCAGCAAACCCCTTTTCTCTTCTCAGCTTTATGGAAACATATGTTTTTCTTCTCCTATTGCAATGCTTTAGCTTATGATTCAAGGTGTATAATTTCTTTTTCAGAACCTGATGTTGATATGATCATGGTGGAAGGTGTATCTCAGTTTTGCACTGATCTTCAGGTAAGAAACAGCTATTTTTATCTTCGCACTCTCATTTCGTATTTACTTGTTTGATTTCCATATGCAGGCATGTCTAGGCGATACTTAGTCAGTGAGTTGCTGTGTACAGTTCTTATATTTGAATGGCTCTCCTTTGTTAATAGCTGCAGCTTTTTTGGGAGCAACTATATCTCACTGATGAGGAAGAAATGGATTTTATTTGCATTGTGTTTTTTTTGTGTTTGATGTTCAGGTGGTTTTGAATAAGTTATCACCAGATTTAGCTTGGCTCTGTATGCATTGATCTGTTGGCTAATCCAACTGTGGTATTCTCTGGCAAATAAACATTGCTCCAGAGTTCGCAACTACCATTTACCATGTATGCATGTGAGCATCTGCATCCTGTGAGGGATCAGGCAATTTATAGTGCTTTTTGGGTCGAACTTTTCCTCTTTGTGGGAGGTGCCCCCCTCCCCCTCTTTTTCTTGTATATACCTTTGCTTTCTTCTTAATGAAATGAAACATAGTTCTCCCGCGTTTTCGAGAAAAAAATAGTGCTTCTTTTTTAACTTGCGAAATATTATTTCATTAAGGGATATGTATTCCAATGTATGTTATTTGTTATTATATTATATCATGGATCCATCATATTAAATCATTATCAGTTTATAAGATGTATACTTTGTTTTGATTTTCAGGTGGATCCCCAGGATATTGTTATGGTATGTATTTTGGCTTCTTCTGGGCTAATCTATCACTTCCATTTTTGTTTGTAACCTAGCTCTAGGCATTATCTGGATTTATAGTTCTATTTGAGATTTGATATATTCCAAAGAAATCCAAAGCTTGAGGGATCTGTTTATTCTATTTATTTAATTCACTCGGCCACTAATTTTGTTGCTAACAGCTTGTCATATCATGGCACATGAAAGCTGCCACAATGTGTGAATTTACTCGCCAGGAATTCATTGGTGGACTGCAGTCAATTGGGTGAGTGCCATTTTCAATCATGATTATCTATGTAATTGATCAAACTATTGAGTATTTCTTAGATATAGTTTTGACTTATATTCCGGGTGGTATTTGCAGGGTGGATTCAATTGAAAAGCTCCGTGAGAAATTGCCATCTTTACGGGCTGAGATAAAAGATGACCGTATGTTTTTTCTTTGTGAAATTTGGATTTTCTCTATGTTGAAGTAGCACTACATTTTAGTTTACAATTTGTGTCCAATATGAAGGAACTGAAATAGAACGTGTATGGAAGGAATGCGATGCCATCTTTTATTTAATATCTAACCTGTGTGGTTACTCTTTCCTCACCCAGATAAGTTCCGTGAGATATACAACTTTGCTTTTGCTTGGGCTAGGGAAAAGGTTAGCCTCAGTTGAAGAATATTTGTTTCAACCCTTTGCTTGCAGCAGGACAACATTTTTGTTCATAAACATCATCCTGTGATCCTGATGTTCCCTATGTGTGTTTTCCTGAAATATGCTCTTGATCTTACAGGGTCAAAAATCTCTCGCATTGGAGACTGCTCTTGGAATGTGGCAGTTGCTCTTTGCTGAAAGGCATTGGCCCCTTATCGACCATTGGTGCCAGTTTTTACAGGTATGCCTCAAAGGTGGTTCCATGTACTTCCATTTTCAGAGCACTTGTTATTTCAATAACTTTCTGGTTTCAGATGACACTACTTTGCTAATTTAAATCCTTCAAATTTCAGGTGAGGCATAATAAAGCCATTTCTAGGGACACATGGTCTCAACTGTTGGAATTTGTCAAGGTATCACTGTTAATGCCTCCTTTCTTTCCGGGTAAATATGCAAGGAAGCAAGTCTTATTTGTGCCTGATGGTTGACTATAATCAATGACAGACAAACTCTTGTAGATGAATCACAGAATCAGACATGTTATCTGGTTCGCTTAGATTGTCATTGTTAGGTACCTAGGTAGTTTCGTGGTCTGCCTCCTTTCATCTGTTGATAATTTATGCATCAAGTTCTATTGATGCCCCTTTGCGAATACTAAATATGTGTTCTGTTATCGCAGACGATCGATCCACAGTTATCCAACTACGACGAAGAAGGTGCTTGGCCCTACCTAATAGATGAATTTGTGGAGTACCTAACCGAGAATGGATTCGTTCAGCTTAGAAAGTGAACAATGGGAGGCCCACATTCTCACTACTTCAAATATAAATCATGATTGGGCTGTACAAACGTGTGAGATTCTTCTCGGTCTATACAGTGTTCAGGGCTTGACCTTGGCGTTCTTGCACAACTGATCGCAAACAGTGCACATGTATCCTTACGTGATGACATTTGCTCGCGCAAGGGGACAATTTGATTTGGGAAGTGGTGACTGCCATTGTGGAATTATCACTTACGGTTTATTAATATATATTTGTGGTCGGCGCAGAAGAAAAATAGTTATGCTGCCCTTGCTTCTCCCGGCAAATGTGTTACATATAGAAAATTTGAACAGGAGTCTTGTGCTTGTGGAATTTGGTCGTATGTTTGGCATGACACGGTTGCATTCGTTTTACCTGCATTGCAGGCATGAATGAAGTTTTACCTTTTTTAGCACGAATCGGCCTCCTGGCCATACGCAGGGTGGGTTTCGATTTCGCGTCTAGTTTACAAAATCGCACGCCAAACGAGCACACTGATATTAGGGACATGTTCTCATTTTATCATTTTCAACCTTTGATAAGTGCTATCAAATTTTGGTAGGATAAATAAATAAACATTATCTTACCAATGCCATCATATTAAAATTTTCTCATAAAACACTAACAAATTTTCAAGAAGGTATAGATATTCTTTTTTCCTTGGCAGCCACACCTATCTTTCCTTGGCAGCCACACCTATCTCGGTATGCCGATCCTCATCTTTTCCCTCCTCCGTTCAATCAATTCCCAAGTCTAGTTTCTCCGAGCTAGCAAGCGTAGCTCAACAAGTGCTCAACCCCATCCAATGGGTATGCCGTGTGAAAGGATGCGGGCACTGCACCTGCACCTGCACCTGCAGTCCTGCACGGCCACAACGCTCACCGGGGGAACAGGCTTGAAACCGACGAGAGGATGAGGCCAACTGACGCAAACCGGCCGCTGTCGCCGTGCAGATGAGACGACGCCCTTGCGCAGTCGCACCAAACCAAAGACATTGTCCGGCGGCGTCATCACATGCCACGGAGCGACGAGTCGGCGTTGTGTTGTCCCGTTGTCTCTTGTCCGCGACCGTGCCGCTGCCTGCGCAGGTCCGAAGGACACACGCCTTTTTGGCGACACAGGTCAGAAACCGTCGAGCTGCTGCTATGCTGTTGCCTATGCAGTGCTACAATGGTCGCCACTGTACGGGTCCGGCCTGCCGGGTACAGGTCTCGTTGTTTTCTTTTTTTTTCCACCGTCTATGAGGTGAACTTGATAGTCGTCTTTAAAATCGAAGTCAATATATTGTCTAAAAATACATGTATATAAGATTTAGGTGAGAATTTATAAAACCACATCAGTTATAGTAAGCTATAGACCCCAACATATATATAGCAGATGCTCTTACAAGAATAAGTTCAAGTTCTTTGGTTTTTACATCAATGATCATAAGCAAATCTTCAAATACATGAGATTCACATGTGGAGGATGTAGAAAAAAATACTAATCTCCAAAGAAATCTAGCAAAATGACAATAAAAAACAAATGATGAATTGTCTCATTTTTCATAAAAAAATAACATCTCATACTATCATTACAATTTATCGTGTCAAGTTATCTTTAGTTAGAACTACTCCTTTAAACTGATACCATAAAATTCTTTATTTTAAGAAGCATTTTAAGTTTTTAGATAGTCTTATTTCTCTCAATATTACCATATTAATTAAAGCAAAGTAAATAGAACAAGAATCGACCATCGACCATTTTGATGGAGGTTCTATTTGAATGTGTCATATTCTTCAGTTAAACGAATATGCATAATTGAGACAACTAAATTATGTCAATTGATCAAGTTTTGTCATGCCAAAGCTCCTCTAAAAGAAACATTTTCAACGGAACATAAATCATAACATTTGCAACAAAAAAATTTTCTCCTTCAAAATTTATTAAATAAAGACAGGTATTTGTCATTGTGTAACCACTTATCTTTTCAAAATCTTATTTGTTTTTCATTATTAACTACCCATGAACTCATATTTAGGAATCTATTTTTGACTTTCATAAGTCTCAATAAAAATTGAAAATCCTTGTTTTTTCTCAACTTAGGTGATTGATTGATTCTTCAAGTACTTTCTTTTATTATTCCTGCCAAACTCCTTGCTCATTAATTAATTTAGATAACCACTTGCTCAATAAACATTGATTTTGAATTTCTAAGTTATGTATCTCAAATCCACCTTGTTCTTTTGGTTGATATTGTCGACGGGCTATACCCGATCATGATATTTATAGAGTATGAGGATTATTAGAACCAAGGTATACGCGGGATTGAGGTAACAGAGACGAGAGACATAGATTTTCATACGAGTTCGGGTCCTTTAACGACGGGTAATAGCCTACTCTTGTTTATATGAATATATGGGACATACCACACGGATTAAAAATGGGGAGTAAGATGGATAAACTAACTCGTCGACTAGGATCCGCCGAGAATGGCCCGACAAGATCTAATCGGCGAATATGGTTCTTGCTTCCTCCGGCTTGCTTCTCAATGTGGTTTTGGCTATGACTTGTAACTTGATCTCCTCCCGTCCTTGGGGAAACCTTGTTATTTATAGCGTATCACATTCTCCTCTAAGTAGAACTCAGAGAACTAGGATATGATACGGACTAAGGAGACCTTGTCTTTCTTGAATAGGACTCTGATACTTTCTATCCCGAGAAGACAATTTTCTTTTATATTTACCATATTTCCTTAATTAAAGAATATCTTCTTGTATATCATTAGGTATATGATATTTTTGTATATGAAAAACCCAAGTATAGAACGTATATCTTATCCTTGACACTGATAGTAGCCCCAGACTTTAATGCAAATGAACCAGACAATGTTTCCAACCAAAGACCTTAGAACAATAGTTGTCGTACTCGCCTAACCATTGTCGCACGCCCAAGTAGGTATAGAGTATGTGACTAAGTTCTCTACCCAGCTTCGACTGAGAACACGACCATGTGTTGAATTTGGATTAAAGTCAAAAACTCAAATTGCCATAAACAAATCCGCACAAATTCCATCGGTGATTTCTCTTTCTTCTTATGTAGGTTCTCAAATCCATACAAGATATATGACCATGCTATAGCGTTGTCATTCGAGTTTCTTGTAGTCGACACAAAGTGCGACCACCGGACAACTTTCGGCCCGCTTTCGTCATGAGACCTCTTTCGTATGTACTTGAAATTTGAAGTCACTAATCCGGCGTCCATCTAGTCGGAATAAATTTCTAATTATTGTGCCTTGGGACCAGTATATGTCTTTTACTCTGTTATCTGACCGTCCTAAAATCAATTCTTAGAACAAATTGTTAGACAGAAAGCCCCAAAGCAAACACTTAGGAGTAAAATGATATGAATTGAAAATATTGAAAATAAATTATATCTATGTGACAATAAATGAGTACTCTCGCAGAGCCGCCTCCTCGGTGAACGGAGTTATGTACTTTCCTAGACCCCAGCTAGTTTTATGTAACGATTTTCACAAATGCAGCTTGAATCTTATAACATGACTATGCTTAAGTTGTGAATTTCTAGCCCCACGTGAAGTTGGAAAACCAATTCCTAATTATACGACTAGTTAATACATTATAGTGGGCACTCTTACATGACCATCTTGACATGGTCGTTGACCCTTAGTACCCGACTAATCCAATAGTACAAGGTGTCCTCGGCCAAGGTCTATGAGACTCGGTGATTAGTCGGGCTTGACGTAAGAGGACGATAAGAAACAACTTTAGAGACGTAGTGATATAAGAATAGGGGATCAACAGAAAAATATTGCACGTTTGGTATGTATAAAAACATACATAAATTAATGTAGGCGATGGTAGGATTGATACACACACCGGTCGAGCAAGGACCGGCATGTAGTCGTATCTCAACCACTCGTAGAGGTGGTTGGAGAATCACTACAACCATTGGCCAAGGAACAAGTGTAGTCATACCTCGACCACTCACAAATAGGGGTGAAAACAGATCGGAAATGATCGAAAACTAGCTACACCATATTTGTTCTCATATTTTTCAGAATTGGATTCGAATTCGGAAACCGAATACGTAAATGAATCGAATACTATCGAAAACAAATATGGAACAAATATGAGTCGGAACAAATACGGTAACGAAATTGATCGGAATATAAAAACCCATGAAACTAATCTTTACAAAACAATGAAGATAGATAGCTTAATACTTTCTTAAAATATACCAACATTTTTAATTTTTTAAGTAAATAGTACATGTAACAAATCATACATCCATATCAACTTACTAATTTTATAAAATAAACAACAATACCACAATCTTTCATATCATTACAAATCTCGGACATATTAAATTTAGGTATCAATAATAACAAAAATAGTTCATTCATATGATCACATAGAATAAACCAAACAATTTATCACTCATGGGCTAGGTCATTCACTCATGGGCTCGTGGGCTACTGGCTATTCGGCCCTGGCCCATAGTCGGATATCCGCTAATTTTTTCTGATAGTTTTCGACCGATTCTGAAATCTGCCAGATAATTTCTCTACCGTATTTATTTCCGTTTCTGAAAATAATTATTGTTTTTTGTTTCTGTATCCGACACTATCCGAAAATTATCCGACCAACACTTTACGAATCTGAATTTCCGAACGAAAACCGGAAACTATCCGAGCCTTTTTCACCCCTACTCGTAGAGGTGATGGGAGGATCGCTACAACCGCTGGCCGACAACCAGGTGTAGTTGTACTCGACCACTCATAGAGGTGGTGGGAGGTTTGTTACCATGTTGGTCGAGGACCAGGTGTAGTCGTACCTCGACCACTTGTAGAGGTGATGGGAGGATCGCTACAACCGTTGTTCGAGGACCAGGTGTAGTCGTACTCGATCACTCGTAGAGGTGGTGGAAGGATAGCTACAACTATTCGCCGAGGACTAGGTGTAGTCATACTCGATCACTCGTAGAAGTGATGAGAGGATCGCTACCATGCTGGTCGAGGACTAGGTGTGGTTGTACCTCGGCCACTCGCAGAGGTGGTGGGAGGAACGCTACGAGCGCTGGCCAAGGGCCAGTTGTAGTCGTAACTCGACCACTCGTAGAGGTGGTGAGAAGATCGCTACAATTGTTGGCCAAGAACTAAGTGTAGTCATACCTCGACCACGTGTAGAAGTGGTGAAAGTATCACTACAACCGTTGGTGGAGGACCAAGTGTAGTCATACCTCGACCACTTGTAGATGTGGTGTGAGGATCGCTACAACTGTTGGCCAAGGACCAGGTTATTGACGAAATCTCTCTCACACGCCGGCCTGGGAGATCGCTTGACTCCGTGTAGGTCCTTCTTGGTGCCTACAACGTGTAGGGCGTGCCGATTGATTCGATCTCGCTAATCAACAAGAAAAACAAGATAGTGTACGTAAGCGTTAGGTTAGATACCCATGGGATCGGCTAAGGAAATCCATGGATGTATATATGCTATTTCTAGGCCATATTTGGGCCAAGTGATCGAATGGATCGGCACAGAGACAACATCCGCTTGATCCAAATATAGTGAAGAATAATAAATATACAGATCAATAACCTAGCCGATCTTGGAAAGCTAACAGAGAATCGGCTAGTACTCCGATGAATCTTATGTGAAGATAATATTCTGAATCAAACGTATAATTCAGAATCGCCATCACGCCTCTAGAAAAACCGATTTCACTAAGGAACATCCGACAGAACATGATCTTAACATAAGAGGCAATCCTAATATAAATATAGTAACAATCATGTTAAAAGAAACATATTAGGGCAAATAAGGCCGCTGAAACTCCCTGGCGCTATCTCTAGATAATATAAATCTCGGATGAACAGATCACCGATAGTTCCAAAGACAACTCAATAGTTCGAATTGGCGAATTAAGTATAAAAAGAAACATCCAATCGTTATAGCCGACTTACACTCCTCGAGATGGTAGATACCACATATGAACTAGCCAACCTTTAAATCTAGCCCTATTGAACGCGTGTTCTTGACGAAACGAGCCAACAACAAGATAGATCTAAACATTAATCTAATTCATATGCGTTATATGATATATGACGCAAGAAATCACTAATTCTAATGTATCATTGCGATGAAAGCATTAGAAACAGATAATCATACCACTAATGACAAACATTTACCTCGGATTTGGGGGTCGAGACGATGCAGCCCAAAGCCAAACAGAGTGTTCGTCTAAAGAAAAGTTGGCGATGCGCCGGAGATTGGATTGATTGAATGACTCGTATTTACAGAGGGCCTTGGGTCCTATTTATACCCAAGATACAAATACTTGTAACAACCCTGGACTCTACCTAAACTATCGTTTAAAATACCATATTATCCCTAGCGGGACCTATGCCGTGTTACAACTAACAATCTAACAAATCTCTAGATTATGATACAATTGCCGTTATAGGACTCTATCCATAAGTGGCAATATCTTTTAACGCGCAACTAGCACCGAATCTTTCATTTATCCCCAAGTTTCTGCACTAAACATGGCTTCATCTCTTCCGGACTCAAAATCGGTACCGCCGTGCCTCTCATTCGATCCATCCTCACCGACTAACCCGCAGCTCGATCCCTTTTAGCCGATACGATTCGTCTTTAGCCGATCCGATTTCGCTTGCCTTTACGAACTTAGGAACTCAATTACCAAATTTCGGTGTTAACACAGGTATAGTCATACCTCGACCATTTGTAGAGGTGGTGAGAGGATTTCTACAACCGCCGGCCGAGGACTAGGTATAGTCGTACCTTGACCACTAGCGGGGCGCCGGGTTGGTTATTACATATGCATCTCATGTGGCCAGCATTGAAAGCCCGTATATTTAGCCTAGAGGGGGTGAATAGGCGTTCCTAAAATTTCCTTAAAAATTGTAGTGGTTAAAACGAATGTACACCGTAACTTCCAAGTAGGAACTCCAGGAACTTTCGATCGTTCAGGCTAGCGAACTTCCAGTGTTACGTATTTCAAGGTTCTAATCTCGAGCCTAAGTGACTTTCAAGACTAGTCTAAGTGCGTATGACAAGGAGGAATAACCTAGATACAAAGATACTCAACAGAAAGTAAAGAGCATGCACAATAGAGACAAGGATTTTTTCAAAGTTCAAATTCAAAAAATCCTACTCTCCGTTGAGGAACTTTGAAGAGTTGGGTCTCGATTAACCCCTTGCCTCACTAAGTAAAGCACTAGGCGTAAGTCTCCGACCCAACGTTTCTAGGTTCTTCGCTAGAGATCAAGTGACCACATAGATCCACAACTTGACTCTCTAGCAAGCACCACAATTGAGGATCGCTCTATCAAGACCACCTTCAAGGCTCAACTCGGATTTTCACTATTCATACCTCGTTTCCTTGCGAAGGTGAGGAAAACCTTCACAAACCTTCCCACAAATCACTAGATACTCGGGGAGACACCTAACCGTCTAGGAGATCACTCTCAAGAGTAATAAGAGTTAAATCACAGACCTGCAAGAATCACCAAGTGCTCAAGTCATCATAGCTCTCTCATTCTCACAAAATCTCTCAAATCCCTCAATTCTCTCTCAAATTTGCTTGAATCAAGGTAAAGTGGTATAGAATAACATGGGAGAGGCTAGGGGATAGAAAAAGAAAGTTGGATTGCCAAAAGTGAGTGGAGAGGGTGTGGGATATTTATAGATTAATGCTTTCGTCACCTAGCCGTTACTCACATTTGAACTACAGATGTCCGGAAGTTCCGGTGGGACCCTTCGGAACTTCCGGTCAACACTTAGGAATAGTGTTGGCAAAGGTGTTCGAAAGTTCCAGTCAAGAACTCCGGAACTTCCGGTCGAACTCTCTCGCCATGAAAAGTGAATTTTTTGAAAAAGGCTAGAAAAATCTCACTCATCAAGATTTCGACTTTAAGCACATAGATCATCTCGGGCCATAACTTAATACCCTACTTGATAGTACGGTTTTTTTAAAACTCAAGATTAAATGAAAATGAAGAATTAAATAAGGCGTCAAATCCTCTTGCCGCTTTGCAATTGTTGTTGGAATCTTTTCTTTGAGCACATTTTGCACACCTCAGCATTTTGGGACTAATCACCGCACTTGTCTCAATTAAACATATTAGTATCTTAACTATTTTATCATTAACCACCAAAACCCACTTAGGGGCTAGATGCACTTTCAAGCATGACTCACATACCCAACTTACAAACATATCGGATGTTTGTTCACAATCATGCCGGGTGATCAAGCCGACAACATTAGTGAGGAGATTATGCGTGGCAACCTTTTCATAAATAGACCGGGCGTTACCGGTACTAGATGTGATAGGTTTGATCCGATAACTCCGCATTTGTCGAGAACGTTCTTGACAATGAGAACGCTGCCCTGCTTCGAGTACTCGATTGTTCCTGAAAAAATATTTACTAAAAATAATATATATAATTGGAAATATTTTTAGATATATGCTGGATATATTTACGAAATTAGGAGACCAATTAATAAATTGATCTACTAAATACTTCAAAGGACATTATCCTCATGTGTTGGTGCCCTCCGATGGTCAACGCATGTGTCAGACCTCCGTATACTTGACATAAGCAATATGGCGTTATACGGTTGCCTGGACAGATGGCATCACGCGGGCGTGCAGGAAGTCAGGGAAATGAACCGTTCATTTGTCCGAACTTCTTTCTTGTCCGCCTTCGTTATGACTCTGTAACCCGATGATTTTCTTGACATGACCGAGTAGAAGCCGGGGTAGCGGAAACAAGCAGGACCTGGTAAGAATCGGAGTTGGTTGATTTGATGGTGAACTCAGTTCGAGAGTGGCCAGCCTAGGCCAAGCCTCCGAGACCATCACTACCGAGCTGATGTCCTCAGTTGCAGCGGTATTTTGGAATTTTTGGTCTCGGTAAATATGAAAATCATATTGTTAGATGAGATCCATAACATATTTTGGTTGGGTCATATATCCCAGATTCAAAGTAGGTGGAGAGTTTTTCATCGGAAGATCCATTTGTTGAACCCATCTCATTGAAACCGTAAAACACAAGTCCTTAATCTAACGCGTCATTGTCGATGGGCTATATCCTAATCATGGTATTTGTAAAGTATAGGATCATTAGAACTAGGGTATACGGGAGATTGAGATAAAAAGACGGTGAATTTTTATACATGTTCGGACTCCTTAACGACGAGTAATAACACTACTCCTATTTATATGCTATATGAGAAAATACTACATAAATTACAAAGAAAGAGTAAGATGGCTAAACTAATTTGTCGACTGGGATCCGCCGAGAAATGCCCAACAAGATAACCGATGAATATGGCTCGCTTCCTCCAGCTTGCTTCTCGATGTGGCTTTGGTCATGGCTTGTTACTTGATTTCCTTTCTCTCCTCGGGAAAACCTTGTATTTATAGTGTATATCACATTCTCCTTCAAGTAGAATTCGAAAAACTAAGATAGAATATAGACTAAGGAGATCTTGTCTTCTCCGAACGGGACGACATTATCCCGAGAAGACAATTTTTTTTATATTTATCGTATTTCCTTAATTAAATGATACCTTCTTGTATATTGTTAGGTATATGATATTTTTGTATATCATAAATCAAGGTATGCTTTATCCTTGACACGACATATATATAGTGTCCCATCTTGTTAGACCATATTTTTTAATGATCATCGCCTTGCCAAAAGAAACATGATCTATAATAATTAATTTTTGAAAAACCTCTTTTGGGATCTCAAAAATGAAATCATAAACATGACTAAACTCGAAAGTATATAGTTTATTAAGACCAATCTCCCACCTACACACATATGCTTACCTTTCTAACTACTAAGTTTTTTAATTCTTTGCTCATTTGATTTCTAATATCTATTATCGAGCTTTCTAAAATGCATGGAAATACCAAAGATATCTAACAAGAAAATTATCTATTCTGCACTCAAAAATATTGGAGTACTGTTCTTAACGTTCTTTTGCCTGGCCAAAATAGAAAATTTCACTCTCGTGAAAATTAATATTTAGGCCCGAAAGCTTTTAAACACTGATAACAACAATCTCATAATCTTTGTTTTCTCTAAGTCATGATCCATAAATATTAGATTATCATCTGCATATTACAAAATTGGTAAACCCTTACCTACAAGATGTGGAACCACCCCATTGAATGGATCATCTTCCCTGGCTCGTGTAATTAGTATAGCTAGCATATCAACAACTATATTAAAAAATTAGAGATAGTGGATTACCTTACCTTAGACCCTTATATGTTTGAAAATTAGGACCTACTTGATCATTTATTTTTATACCAATATGTTCATCTTGAATGAAAGAAACTATCCACTCACCCCATTTAGGTGAAAAGCCTTTCGTCTTCATTGTCTATTGTACAAAAGACCACTTCACTTTATCATATGTTTTTGAAATCAATCTTAAAAATTATCCCACTGTTTTTATGCATTTCATATATTGTTTTGTGTAAAATAACAAATTCTTCCATAATGTTCCTACCAAGTATAAATGTTGTTTGGGTTGGGCTTATAACTTTTAAACAACTCCATTAACTCTATTCGTAGCAACTTTAGTAAAAATTTTAAAGCTCCAATTGTGGAGATTGTGGCAATCGGGTATCCACATGGCAAGCTTATCCGACTGGAGGTAGGGATAGATTGCGCCCGCTATATCTGTAAGCGAACTTGACTTAGGGTGTTACGGTTGCCGATAGAGATAAGGCAATCGGCCTATAGTCACGGTTTGGTAAGATTGAGGAAACCAACTTAGAATAAGATAGGGTTTCCGACTTGTAAACCCTTCCTCCCAAGACTATATAAGGGGGTAAGGGCGTCCTTGAGGATATTCCAAGAGGAGTTCAGCTTTTAGCTCTTAGCTTTAGATCACGAGATCAATAAAGACACTCGGCGGATCGAATCCACCGAAACGGGAGTAGGGTATTACCTCTCGAGAGGGCCGAACTGTCTAAATCTTCTTCTCCTTCTAACCCATTGTGCTTGGCGATCTTGACTGCGACCCCATTAAATATATTGCCGAAACCAAGTTTCGACAGGTTAGCGCGCGCTGTAGGGAGCCGCGCGTCGAGACTTCTTCAACAATCTCGCCGACAAGCGTGATGGGATCTCCTTCAAGACTCGGCGACTTCGCCGCCAACTTCGTCGGCCGACTCCTCCTCGACTCGGATTCGAACCGGTCGGAGGGAACAACCCACTCGACGCCGTTCGGGCTCTCCAACGGCGCCGAGATCTTCGACAACATCTTGAAGACCAAGATGCGATCCACCTTTTCCGATGACGGACTTCACTCGGCGCCATTCGGATTACCGAATACCGCCGAGATCTGCGCCAATCTTCTTGCCTCCCCGACGGAAGCAATCTACTCGAGTGAAGACCTTTCGGTGCCGTTTGGGTTACCAAACGTCGCCAAGATCTACTGATCAATCGCTTCTCCCCGAGTTGGCGAGGATCCACTCAAGAGCCCGATCCCCAAGCTCCGACTCGGATCGGAACGATCCGATCCGGTTACCCAGGATCAAGGGAGGTCGCCGTCATCCTCCCGTCCTTTGGCTCCTGTTCATCTTCGAGCTCAACGGATACCTCGGCTCCGCCGGCTTCGACAATCTCTACGGCATCCTCCGACGAAGCCGACAACTCCGGCGCCATATGGATCTGCGAGCCGAAGTGCTTGACGTCCTCATGGCCGAGCCGGATGAGTCCGACTCAGCCATGGCCGAAGGCTTGCCGAAGAGGAGCGAGCGAGTGGAGCTTGAACGCGGGGATGCCGAAGAAGACAAACAACGCAAAGACGAGGCCGATAAAAGGAAGCAGGATCTCGCGTGCACTGACGATACGCCTGGAGGCCATCCTCCAAACACGGGTTCGCAACACCAATGTCTTCCCGACGCCACGGCGGAAGCAGCGTCGCCGCACTCACGCTCTTGGATACCGTCATGGAGACGGCTCGCCAACGTGACTCTATCTGGATAAGATCAAGACCATCGTTGCCGCCACGGCTAACGGCCCTCCCACCACTTCGGCAAGAAGGCCGATCGAATCCGTGGCCGAAACGCCGACAAGAGCCGGCTCCCACCCCTAAGGTCGGGAGACTATAGGAGGCCCGAGCCGGCTCTGGTCGTCAACTAGGCCAAGAGGCCCGCCTCCCGAGTCCATGCCGAGGCACCAAGAGCAGACGGCCGACTCACGCCGCAAACGACATGGACGTCCGCCCCGTCCACCACCGAGTCCGCCGCAACAGCCTCCGGCCTACCCAACCAGCCAACAAGACCCCGCCGAGTGATCTCGCGGAAGTCCTCGACCGCCGCTACCAAGAGCGCTGCCCGTCGCACTCAGAAGATCGGAGGATCACCCGATAAGCGGCGACGATGGAGTACCGGCCTTCACTCGGAGCTCCGCCGAGTGCATTGGCCGAGTGGCTTTAAGCCCACCGGGATAGAAAGGTACGATGGCAAAACCGACCCCGAATCTTGGTTAACCGTATATACCCTTGCCATCCGAGCCGCAGTGGCGACAACAAAGCCATGGCGAACTACCGCCCGTGGCCCTCGCAAACTCGGCCGAAATTGGCTCACCACCGCCAAGAGGCTCAATCGGCTCGTGGAGCGAGCCGAGGACCACTTCGTCGCCAACTTCCAAGGCACCTTCGAGAGGCCCGCACGCACTTCGACCTTTACAATGTCATCCGAGCCTGATGAGCCTCCAAGGATTACATTCGCCGCTTCTCCGAGAAGCGCAACAAGATCCCGAACATCACCGATGACATCATCATCGCCGCCTTCCGAAGGGAGTCCGTGATGAGCCGCTTATCGGCAAGTTCGGACGCAAGCCACCGAAGACGGTGAAGCGGATGTTTGAGACGGCGAATTCATACGCCAAATCAAACGACGCCATCAAGGCCGCCCGTCAAGATCGGCCCGGACAAGAGAGAGGACAAGCAAGCAGAGGAAGCCGAAATCCTAAGAAGGATGGCGGCAACAACAGCAACGTGGCCCGAAAGATCGCAAGCGCCGATCGAAGACCTGGTGGCCGCAACCTCCAATACTCAACGCCGTCCTCGAGTCGCCGCCTACGACGCCATCATGAACGCCAGTGCACCCACCATCCGAATCACAAGCACGCGGCAAAGGATCGTTTATCTACAAGCAAGCCACAACAAGACGCTGCGCAGCTCAACAAGAAGCCGATCGACGAGGCCGGCCGTCCCGGCCAAGAAGAACAATGCGCCGAGAATGCCGAACCTTTTCAAGATCCAGTGGGGAGCTCAACCACATCTTCGGGGCCCGTTAGCTTATGAATCCAAGAGGAAACGAAGCTAACCGACGGGAGGTCAACGCGGCTCAACCTGAAGTCCTCAATATCTCGCGATGGTCGGAGGTGGCCATCACCTTTGACCGCTCGGATCATCCCGACCGAGTGGTCCATCCGGACGCTATCCACTCGTCCCGACCCCGTAGTCCGCAACATCGAGCTTAAGCGCGTCCTCATCGACGGGCGCGCCCTCAACATCCCGTTTGCCAAGACTATGGACGAAATGCGATCCCGAGGGCCGAACTCAAAGCAAGCTCGCCCTTCCACGGAGTTATCCGGGGCTATCTTCAACACCACTCGGGCATATCTCTCTCCCCACTTCGGAGCCCGAGAGAATTTCCGAACGGAGAACGTCACCTTCGAGGTGGCCGACTTCAAACGGCATATCATGCCATCATCGGAAGGCCGCGCTGCCAAGTTCATGGCGATCCCACACTACACTTATCTTTGCATGAAGATGCCGGGTCCCAACGGCGTCATCACTCTTCGCAGCGATGTGAAGCAAGCCTTCACCGCGACAAGGAGAGCTGCGACATGGCCCAATCTCGAGAGAGATTACGTGGCCAACAAGAAGTCCGATTGGCGCATCTACTTGGCAGAGGGCGAAGTCCCGAAGAAGATAGCCAAATCGGATCCGCGACGCCAAGACCAAAAAGATCTCCCTTGATTCGTCCGATCCCTCCAAAGCTCGCTGTAATCGGCGCCGACCTAGATCCTAAATAGGAAAGCGCGCTCGTCACCTTCCTCCAAAATAATAAAGATGTTTTTGCTTGGAAACCATCCGATATGCCCGGAATTCCTAGGGAGGTGATCGAGCACTCTCGAACGTCAAAGATGACGCCAAACCAATTAAACAACGATTACGCAGGTTCGCACAGATCGAAAAGACGCGATCAAAGAAGAACTCGCAAAGCTCTTGGCGCCGGCTTCATTAAAGAAGTCCTTCATCCCGACCGGCTAGCCAATCCAGTCTTGGTTCGCAAGAAGAGGCGGGCAATGGCGCATGTGCGTCGATTACACCGACCTCAACAAGGCTCGCCCCAAAGATCCATTCGGGCTACCTCGTATCGACCAAGTTGTCGACTCAACACTGCGAACTCCGAGCTTCTTGGATTGTTACTCGGGCTATCACTGATCGATCCGAAAGAATCCGACCGCTTGAAGACATCTTTCATCACGCCGCTCGGGCCTCGCTACATCACCATGCCTTTCGGCCAAGAACGCTGGAGCTACATACCAACGCATGATCCAAAGATGCTTCCGACGCAGATCGGCAAAAACGTTGAAGCTATGTCGACGATGTTGTCATCAAGACCAAGCGTAAAAGAAGACCGATCGCCGACTTAGAAGAAACCTTTGCAAACATCCGGGCCTTCGAATGAAGTTGAACCCGGAGAAGTGCACCTTCGGCGTCCCATCGCAAACCGCTCGGCTTCATGGTATCACATCGCGGCATTGAAGCAAACCTTAAAAGATCAACGCCATCTTAAACATGAAGCCCCGAGTAATCGAAAGACGTCCAAAAGCTCACTGCTGCATGGCGGCGCTAAGCCGTTTTATATCCCGACTCGGCGAGCGAGGCATGCCCTTCTTCGCATCGCGAAGAAGAAGACAGACGACTTCCAAGTGGACCACACGTGCCGACAAGGCTTTTGAAGACTTCAAAGAATTCCTTACCACGCCACCCGTCCCCGGCTTCACCTCGCCCCAGGAACCCTCTTGCCGTACGCCTCTCCCACTCACCAAGTGGTCGGCCACGGTACTTGTGGTCGAACGAGAAGAAGAAGGACGGGCCCGAAGATTCAAAGACCAATTTACTTTGTCGCAAGTATTGGCAGGAGCCAAAATCCGATACCCCGTGTACAAAAATTGCTTTATGGTGTTCTAATAACCGCGAGGAAATTGGCACACTACTTTCTGTGGTCACTCGATCACCGTCATCACCTCTTTTCCACTCGGCGACGTCATCCACAACCGCGAGGCAACCGGCGCATCGCCAAGTGGGCCCCGGAACCGATGCCGGACTTAACTTTTAAGCCGGACGTCCATTAAGTCACAAGCCTTAGCGGACTTCTGGCCGAGTGGGATCGAACAAAGAAGAGCACGTACCTCGGGAAGACCTCCAACACCGGACCATGCACTTCGACGGATCCAAGAGGATCACCGGCTTGGGAGCAGAGTTGTGCTTCGATCTCCCCGACTGGGAAAGGCTAAGATATGCCCTTCACCTCCACTTCTCCGCCTCACACAACGTCGCCGAATACGAAGCTCTCTTACATGGATCGCGCCTTGCGCCTCACTCGGATTCGTCGACTTATTGTGAAAGGCGACTCCCAGTGGTCGTCAATCAAGTGATGAAAGGCTGGTCTTGCTTAAACGATACTATGGAGGCCTCACCGACAAGAGGTCCGCAAGCTTGAAGACAAGTTTGACGGACTCGAACTCTCACATGTCCCGAGACATAACAACGAAGCCGCCGATGAGCTAGCACAGTTCGGATCTAAGCGCGAAGCCGCTCCGACAGATGTCTTTGTCGAACATCTCTACGAGCCAACCGTCACGGCAAATACGGCTCCCAACGAGCAAACCACGAACGAAGTCACCATGATCGACACCGACGGAGGACGCCGCTCATCAAATTCTTAACTCAGCAAGAGCCGCTGGATGACCGGGATGAAGCGTAACGCGTCCGGCGTCGTTGCCAAGCATACGTCATGGTCAACTCCGATCTATACAAGAGAAGCCCTCGGAATTCTAATGAGGTGCATCACACCCGAAGAAGGGAAACAATTACTCCAAGATATCCACTCGGGCATATGCGGAAGCCACGCGGCGGCACGTACTCTAGTCGGCAAAGCTTACGGACAAGGGTTTTTTCGCTTACCGCGGTCTCGACGCGGATAAAGTCGTAAGAACCCGCGAAGGCCGCCGTTCTTTGCCCGACAAAGCCATGTCCCGCCCGGGAGCTTCAAACAATCCCACTTTCCCGGCCGTTCGCGGTATGGGGCCGGACATGGTTGGCCCTTCAAAAAGCTCCGGAGGTTTCACACACCTCTTCGTCGCAATCGACAAGTTCTCCAAGTGGATTGAAGCCAAGCCGGTTGCCACAATCACCGCCGACAAAGCACGGGATTTTTCCTCAACATCGTGCACCGCTTCGCGCCCCAAACAGAATCATAACCGATAATGGGACTCAATTCACGTGGAGGCATCTTCAAGGAATTCTGTGAAGACTTCGGAATCAAGATCGCTACGCACGCAGCTCACCCCAAAAGCAATGGGCAAGTCGAGCGAGCAAACGGCATGGTTCTTCAAGGCATCAAGGCTCGCGTCTTTTGACCGGCTAAGCCCTTACGCCGGCAAGTGGGTCCAAGAGCTTCCCTCGGTTCTATGGTCGCCGCGAACTACACCCGCCGGGCCACCGGCCAAACTCCTTTCTTTCGGTCTATGGCGCGAAGCCATGTTGCCAAATGAGATGGAGTTTGAGTCCCTCCGGTCCGCAGCCTTCAACGATGAACGCTACGACATCGACCGAGTGGATGACCTCACCCGATTGGAAGAGGCCCGCGAGGCAGCCCTCATCCAGTCGGCCAAATACCTTCAAGGGCTCGAAGATACCACGGCCGCAACGTGCGAGCACGAGCTTTCATTGTTGGCGACACTGGTCCTACGCAAAATCCGACCACCAAAGACCGACACAAGTTATCTCCCTTATGGGAAGGACCCTATATAATCGCCGAAGTGACTCGGCCCGTGCCTACCGGCCAAAGCGCGAGGACGGGTCTATGGTGGAGAATTCCTGGAACATCGAACATCTTCGGCGTTTTACGCCTAATTTGGCTAAGGCCTCATGTTTTCCTTGACCGCCAACCTCAAGCAAGATGACTTCTTGAGCTAGCAAATGGGCCGACACACATATCAATAAAGCTCGAATTTTCCTCGTCAAATTTTTGTGCATAATTTGGTTTATCATTGTTTAATGTCCTTCGACTCGAGCTCGTGTCTAAGGACCGAGAGTTTTCCGATGACCTAATCGAGCCTAGGCTTGATGACAAACGACGAAAACTACTTAAGAAATTTCACGCAAAAGCTCGAATCAAGGCATTGACATAAATAAACTAAAAATAGTCACAAAGATTCCATGTCAAGAGTATCATGATTACATGACATTCACAAAGCGAAGTCGAATATAAGTTCAAAGCTTGAAATTGTTTACTACATCCAAAGAGATCTTTTCGCCGCCTCTTGCGCCTCGCCGAGCATGTCTAAGGCTCGCTCATCCGTTGTCCCCTCGCCGAAGCCCTCCCCGATTGAATGAATATCCACTGGGGTAGAGGACTTGGTCTCAGTGCAAGAGCCGGACCAGCCCCCATGTTGGCGCTTCGGTGATGTTCTTCGATATCGCTCGGGAGCGCCGGAGCTTGTCGAAGATCTCGATTGGCTCAGCGTAGCGGCCCCAACCCCTTGATCAAATAAATTGCCAAGATTGGTGCGGCGGCATTGGCGACCTCTTCCCGTATCTCGTCGCTGGATTTGATCCGCCCGAGTAAGACGTCATACCGGGCTCTGTCTTTATCTTATAAGCCGCAAGGAGTCCTAGATCGGTCAAGGCACTCGGGAATGAAGAAGACATGAAATTCAACTTCAAAGAAGGTTACCTTCAAATTCGGCCTCCATTTCGGCCTTGTCAAGGTTGACCGCTTCCAGCTTGACTTGAAGCGAGTGGACCTCCGAAGAATTTTCTACAACGAAAGAGGATTATCAATTGACAAGAACAACAAAAAGAATCATAATGAAGCGGGAGAGGCGGAGCTTACTTCCGATTGATCCGCGGAGGTCGAGGTTCGCTCCCGAAGCTCCGAGATCTCTCCTCCTCAAAGCGGCCTCCTCGAAGCGGCCTCCTCCCGAGTGACCTTCACCGTCGCCGAACGTCCTCCAAGGAGTTTAAGTGAGGCACCGGCTTTTCCGGCGCTCGGATTTCGCCATTGAACGGCAATATTCTTTCGCACGCGAAGCGCGTAAGGGTGATCGATCAAGGATAACGAAGATATAATCAAAAAGAAAGATGAAGGCTTACGTTGAGCGGTCGGTAGCCTCGTTCGTGCTCTCGACGAGGCATCCCTTTCATCCTTTTCACTCGCCGGCCGAGGATGATGCCCTCGTCTCTCGCCTTCCGAGTCCCGCCACTCGATTCTGATTAGGGGAACCTGTGTCTCGAAAAGCGTAACTGGGATCTCCTCTACCATGGTCGGCAAACAAGAAAGACCAATGAAGACATGAAAGATTCAAAATTGAAAGGACAAAGGAAAGTTCCAAGCAAGTATCACCGGTTGGCGGCCGCCGCCTAGGTGGGGCGGGGCCCTTCTTCTTCATCGGGCTCTGTGCCGAGTGACCTCGGCCGGGGCGCTGCCGCAGCCGAGGGTTCCCGCAACCGGCGGGTCTCCTGGTCGGGATATCCCCGGCGCGATGGGGCTCTTCCCCGGGGCGCTCTCCTTCCGAGGAGAAGGGTGCTTCTCCGAACGCTCGCACTTGGTTGCGGGCTCCGGGTTTTGGCTTTGACGGCCTTGGCGCTTCGGGAGCAGCGGCCGTGGGTCGGCCCTTCATCCCTCCGACGGGATATATATCCGGGGCTTCGTACAAGTAAATACGCGAAGATAAAGAAAAGTCTTCTATGAAAGAGCTCGGGACTTTGGTTTCGAGCTTACTCCAGTTGATCGGCGGATCTTCTGGTGCGCTCCGCGGCGATCGCCTTAGAGGCGGAGTCTCGACGGAGGAGCCGGGACGTCGTCATCCGAGTCCTCGATGATCGCCCGCCTTTTGCTTGCGCGCTTGTTCGAGTCCTCACTGGCGCGCCCGCTTCCCGACCGGATCGGCTTGGATTTTTATCCCAGGTCGGCTTCTTAGCGAGGCGACGCGCGTCATCATGAGCCATCTTATACGGCTTGGAAATGATAGAGGCGTTCTCGCAGAGGAAGGAAGGCGCAACGTTAAGCGACAAGACATCAAGATCGAAAGATACTATAAAGCAATCAATCGGCTTACCTGGAGGAGGAGGTCGATGGATGCTTGAATGGAAGGACGGTAGTATGAGGGCTCGCTCGACCGAGATCCCTGATGAGAAGAGCTTGTACATCCGGATCTTCGTGATCTCGTATGTGAGCGGATCCGGGTCCTCCCGAGTGGGGTCCATTCCGCCTTCGTACTCAAGGCCGGCTTCGATCGCTCCTCGATTGCGCCGTCGGCACTCGATGAAATGCCGAGTGATTTGTTCCCCGCGAAGGTTCCTCTTCTTCATCGCCGGGATCTTCGCGAGCGGATCGTTGGCTTCATCCCATTCTTGGGCTACGGGACGGTGCTCCAAGATGGTTTGGGGAGGAGGAAGACCGACAAAGGAAGGAAGGCTAGGTTCAAGATTGCCGATGTAGAACCGCCGAGTGCCACCTTTGTTCGAGGATTTCAAGGGGAGAGAGAAGTAGTCTTTGCGGAGAGATCCGCGAAGCCGAAGCTCGCCCGCCAACGACACAAGGATGGTCCTTGTTCGGATGGGGTTTCGATAGAACATACGACGGAACAGATTGAAGTGAGGAAGAATGCCAAGGAAGGCTTCACACACATGAATAAAGAGTGCTATGTGAAGCATCGAGTTGGGGTTCGATGGTAGATGTGAAGACCATAGTAATCCAAGAGCCCCGAAAGAATTCGGAGGTGGGAAGACTCGAATCCGCAATAGAAAAAGGAGGTAAAGACGACAAGCTCACCGGTGTTAGGGGTCGGGAAGTCCTCCCCGCCGCCGGCGCCATCCCACAAGTTCCTTGGGCGGAAGCACGCCGTGCTTCACCATCTCCTTGAGGGTGTATTCCCTCACATCCGAGGTGGCCCATTGGTCGAACGGAATATTCTTCTCTCTCCGCCATGAGATCGAGGTTGATGAGGAGCGGATCCGCGAGAAAGGTTGGATCTTGGGCGAAAGATGTGGGAGTTTTGGTTGCGGGAGCTAGTTGTCGCGGCAAGCGAGCTTCTTGGCGGATGGATCGAGGAGCGCGCAAGCCTAGGGTTCTCCGCAATGAACCGATGAGCGATATGCAGAAGGGGAATTTTGGAAGATGAAGAGGCGGGACGACCTCGTGTCTTTATAAAGAAAGATTTGAGGGTTGCGCTAGGTTTTCGGTGAGTGGGCTGAGCCCATAAGAAAATCTACGACCCCTAAGGTGTGGTCCGATACGTGTCCTTAGGGACTTAAGCGGATGAGCTTAAGCAGCATTTGCCCGGCAATATGCGCGTGTCCGAGTGCCCGTACCTTTAAAAGATCCTTCCATACCGCGGTTTGCCTAACTTCATGAGAAGCTCAGACGATGCAATTTGGAAGGTGACCAACAACAGAGTTTTTATAACCGCCTTGGTGAACAAGGGCTGTTTGGTTTTTCGGCATTTGGTCGGGTAATCTTGCCGATGCTTGTTTATTTTCCACCTTGGTGAAGATCTTTATAAGATTGAGACCAGTATTATGGCAAAAGCTATTTAATAACTTGGTCATATTTTTCATATGATTGAAAGAACTTATTTTCCCATGAGGGATGATTAAAATATTTGTTCCGGATGACTCGGGCAGATCTACTCTGGATAAGCATGAGCTTACCGAGTGCTTTTACCCGCTAGGGTTGGTTGAGTTATTTTTTCCGAGATTACTCGGCGAATCCACTCGGTTGAGCAAAAGTTTACCGAGTGCTTTTTACCCATGAGGGATGATTGAATTATTTGTTCGAGATGACTGGGCAAATTCACTCGGTTGAGTATGAACTTGCCGAGTAATAAGATTTCTATGATTGCTTTAGCATGAGCTAGACATTAACATGAGAATAATTTTTTATAGTTCTTGACTATATGCTTAGTCTATTTTTGACTAACCACATAGTCGGGGCTACACCTATAATTAGGTGCATCGGGAGATGCACCTAGATATTTATTTTTGAGAATTTTTATATATTTTTCCAGCCCTTCACAGTCTTTGGAGCCACTCGGGAAGATTCAGCAGAGATGATGGAATCACTCGGCGCCAAAAGCACTCGATCAAAGAGATTTTTGGTTGAGTGCCGCTTTGGTCCGAGCCGAGTTGTCTCGTCGACCGAAAAGGACTCGGGGCTACTGTGAAGATTGTGGCAATCGGGTATCCACATGGCAAGCTTATCCGATCTGGAGGTAGGGATAGATTGCGCCGCTATATCTGTAAGTCGAACTTGACTTAGGTGTTACTGCCGATAGAGATAAGGCAATCGGCCTATAGTCACGGTTTGGTAAGATTGAGGAAACCAACTTAGAATAAGATAGGGTTTCCGACTTGTAAACCCTTCCTCCCAAGACTATATAAGGGGGTAAGGGCGTCCCTTGAGGATATTCCAAGAGGAGTTCAGCTTTTTAGCTCTTAGCTTTAGATCACGAGATCAATAAAGACACTCGACGGATCGAATCCACCGAAACAGAGTAGGGTATTACCTCTCGAGAGGGCTCGAACCGTCTAAATCTTCTTCTCCTTCTAACCCATTGTGCTTGGCGATCTTGACTGCGACCCCATTAAATATATTGCAAAACCAAGTTTCGACACCAATTAAATAAACAAATAGGCCTATATCATTGAATCCGTATGTCCTCCTTGCACTTAGGCAACAATATAATAGTACCAAAATCAAACGAATATAAAGATGCCTTTCATAATAAACCATTTTTATTTGGGTTTCTACCCTTTATTTTCCTTTACTTTTTTTCAGAGAGAAGATACCATAGGGTCCGAGTGACTTTTGGATCACTATCGTGATCATCACCTATATCCATTACCTCCTCCATAATATCACTACATAATTAACCTAATATTATATTATCTGCTAATATAATATTATCCGCTAACTGATCAACTAAAAATTCCGTCTCATCATTTAAACAAGGGGCATGTTTATCATTTAATTGAAAAACTCACATAATCCATATCTTTCTAAATTCCTTATCTCATCAAGAGTATTATTAAAATTAACATCTTTATTTCTAACAACTATTCCAAGTTTATCGAGAGTAGTACTAATTGCATCATTTGAAAATTGCAAAAAGAATCATTAACTTGCAAGTTACATTTGACATGCTGGTTATCCAGGTTCCTTCCAGCTTTTAACTTCTCTTTTCACTCACGTGTTTCGATTTTGGAGCTTTTGGGGGTAGAGGTGAGCCGAAGTCAAAATGGGTTCTACAGCGTTCGCATTGGGTGGACAACAAGGTAACGTTGGGTTTAGCGTGATTGGTCTTCAACCATTGTCGGCAAACTATCTTCCATGTTTCATCCCATCTCAATCTCATTTCAGGGATGCTTCCAACCATGGGTAAGTTTGGTTGCTTAGATAAGGGTTGGGTTGTAACCTGTGTAAAGTCAACACATGCTTGGTTCGTTTGCATCTTTATTAGAGTCAGACTTTATGTTGTTCAAATTTACATCCTACATTCTAGGATAAGAGGAATGTGACTCACGAGCCAAACACACTAGATGCAAGCACGGTTGTATTTACACCAATAGCGCTCAATCTGTATGTGCATTCGGCCTTGCTCAGGTCAAAGCCCCGCACCAGTCTCGCTCATTTGCACTACTCACTTAGCTTATCACGCTTCTTCTTCACCTTCTCCTCCTTCTCCTATATAACAGTTCTGGGACACAATGTCTATTGAAGACTGATTTTAATTTTAAATATAATTTTTGGAATAATTTTTAATGTATTATAGCTTATCTTCTGAACAATTATAGGAAGAGAGTTGTGTAAAAAGATAACATACCACACAAAATTTTAATCTAAAACTGAACTATATGATTCAAAATTAGCTTTAGAAAAAAACGAGCATGGCCTTGTATGTGAGCCGTAAAATCCCAAACTTTTATTTACGGATTTATATAAATAGACACGAGATAGTTTGTTCTCCCAAATAAACCCCCGCATAGTATCATATCAAGTTAGACTAAGCTTCTTTTGTGACAACATACAACATAGGATACTACTAAAGTTACACTTAGATAAGCTTTTGGGTTTCCCTAGGGTTAGGATATCGTGACAACTTCTTTGGCTCATAGTACATAGTAACACAAGCTCTTTTTTATTCGGAAGAAGTAACACTACACCTTTTACGAAAACAGTGAATGATAGGTCACAGAGCATTTATATCCTTTCCTTTGATGTAGGTGAAAATGGTTTTGGAACTAATAATCGCAAATTGATAAATAGAAAAAAATATCATTTTTTCATCTTTCATGTTATTCACTATTTATTATATATTTTGTAAGATAATGAGTAAAAATTAGCCTCTACATTCAACATGAATGTATGAAGCCGAAACAAAGTTCACTGACAATAGACCTAACGAACCTGTGAATACAATCAAAGCAAAACAAACCCAGCCAAATTAAGAAAAATCAAGTCTAAGCTTTTAATCTTCTTTTGCCGTTCCAACCATACATAATTATTATCACTTTTGTCTATCCTTTACGTATAACATTTATCTTAAAACCTAAGTGACAAGGGCTATGATATGATGTTTATAATAACAGATTTTTTTCAAAGTCTTGTCAATGCGTAACGATAAATGTATAAACCCAAAGTTCGATGATTATCTACACCTTTCATACTAATCGATATATTAAAAAAACACGTACACTATTAAAGGAAAATTTGTGGATCAGTCCATATCCCGTGGTACCCCCATAATTCACCTGTTCCGGCGGTAGGACACCGGGGTGACTTCTGAGGCTAATCAACCCAAAGATCGCCGTCGCCGCCGTTCCGCGTCTCGCCAACACGCAAGGAAAACGACGAGATCCCAACGTAAAAAAATTCCGCGGTGCGGGGTCAACGAGCAGACGACCCGCCCGCCTTCTTCCGCTGCTGCAACGTCTCGGCTCCTCGAACGCCTCCGCACAAACGACGCCACGACCGCGATCTGTCAGTGGCTCAGTGCGCGTGTGAAGGAACCCACCCATTCCAACGAGCCGAGCGCTGCGGCCGAAAGCGACCGCCGCACACAAAACCCAAAGCCACCCCAAATCACATCGACACCGCATCGCATCGCATCACGCGGCCTCCACCACCACCGCGGCGCCGTCGCGTTCGCCTTTTCCACCCTGACCCCGACCTCGTGCGCTCCCACCACCACCACCCGCGGCTTCGCTCGCGGCACCGCCACCGAGTCGCCGGAGAATTGTTTGTTCCTTCGTCTCAGCAGAGTGATATCGTCTGCATTTTTGCATCTGTTCCGCTTCCGCGGCGGGGGCGGGGCATCGTTGGGGGAATCGGATGAGATGAGATGCGGGGGTGGTGGAGGTGGTGATGGAGGCGCTCTCCCGTCCGAGCTTGTAGGAGGAGGCATGGTTGAAGTGGCCTTCGCTTCGTCCGGATCCTCCGCGGTGGCGGCCGCGCGCCGCCTTCGTGGGAAGCTCGTCGTCAGGGACGCTCTTCCGTATGCCGGGGTGGCTCCTCCGCCGCCGGCGCTGCCGTTGCCGCTGCCGCAGGTGCAGGCTACGACGAGTGGGGGTGGTGGCGGTGGCGGCGGGAAGATTAGCCCCGCGGTGCTGTTCATCATCGTGATTCTCGCGGTGGTGTTCTTCATCTCCGGTCTGTTACACCTCCTGGTGCGGCTCCTCATGAAGAAGCAGCACCGCCGCGGGGGAGGAGGAGGGGGTCCGGTGGCCGGGGTGTCGCGGTCGGCCGCCGGGGATGACGGGGGAGGAGGGGACGCGGCGCTGCAGCGGCAGCTGCAGCAGCTGTTCCACCTGCACGACTCTGGGCTGGACCAAGCGTTCATCGACGCGCTGCCGGTGTTCGCCTACAGGGAGATCGTCGTGGGCGGCGGCGGCGACGGCGACAAGGAGCCCTTCGACTGCGCGGTGTGCCTGTGCGAGTTCGACGCCGAGGACCGGCTCCGGCTGCTGCCGCTGTGCGGTCACGCCTTCCACCTGCATTGCATCGACACATGGCTGCTGTCCAACTCCACCTGCCCGCTCTGCCGCGGGGTGCTCTTCGTGCCTGGGCTCACGGCGGAGAACAATCCGATGTTTGATTTTGATGAGGGGCTGGAAGAAGGGAGGCTGTCGGAGGACTGCGATAACGGGTTCGGATTGTCTGGGCAGAAGGCTACGGAGGTGATGCAGACGCCGGGGACTGAGAAGAGGGTGTTCCCGGTGAGGCTTGGGAAGTTCAAGAATGTTGGGACCCAGGGCGCTGTCGAAGGCGGCATCGGCAATGCCAATAGTGCTGTCCTGCGGAGAGAGGAAGGGGAGTGCAGCAGCAGCAGCTTGGATGCAAGGAGATGCTTCTCAATGGGGACTTACCAGTATGTTCTAGGGACCTCAGAGCTCCGGGTGTCTCTCCAGCCAGACCGAATTAGAAACGGCGGCTGTGTGACTAGGGCAAGGCCGACAGGGTTAAGCTCTGTCAATGCTGAGATCATGGAGGGGAAGAAGATATGCGCATGGAACAAAGGGGAGAGCTTCTCTGTGTCGAAGATTTGGCAGTGGTCTAATCTGAAGGGCAAGCTACCTACTGGCTCAGATGAATGTTCGGAAGCAGGGAGCCTTCCATGGATGAAGAGAGGTGGCATTGGGGATACATCAAATATGTGACTGTAGTCTGTATTATGATAGTGGCTAATCTTTTCTCTTGTTGGTGCTGCTCACTTAATTTCTTACCTATAGTCATTTTAACTTTTTTCAGTCTGATTGCTTTGTGCTGAGTTCGATTGGAATGCATTAATCCCATGGAGCTATAATTTCTCATAGCCGTGCCACTGAGTATTGCAATAGCTTAGGATGGTTGATTTCTGGTGCTTGCTGGTTTGATTGTTGTTTTCTTGTACTCTTCATATTCTTGCAGCTCTCCTTGTATGATTGATCAAATTGTACTCTTCATATTCTTGCAGCTCTCCTTGTATGATTGATCAAATTGGAGTAGCCATTAATCTCTAAATTCTTTGAGTCTTGACATTCATAGCTATGTATGGAAAAAATTAGTAGTAAGTTTTGATTCAATACTACACCTTGTGGAATTATTAATGAATTTTAGGGCATACTAACTGTTGATATTCAAGTTTCAGTTGTCGTATTGAAGGTTGTCATGCATCAGATGGAACAAGCGATCAATAAATCACCGTAATTTATTGACGGTTGCAGTTATTTGATCTAGGTTTTTTTCTTTCAGTTTGGTGGCTCCTGTGAACATATTAAGAACCTGCTAAAATGTGGTGAAGAAGGGAGATGTTCTTTTGGTGTCAACAAACAGGAAGGATACATGTGGAGGCTGCAGCAGCAACAATTGAGGCAGGAGTAGGCGTAGGGTTTGAAATGGCCTTGAATGGGGCAGGATCTAAACCCTTAATATCTATGTTTGGCATGGGTCGTAGTATGACTACCATAAGCACAAATTTTATATTTGTTACTATGTAATAAGTTCTGTGTATGTTTCCATAATGTTGATTATTGAAACAATCCCCATATTACCATTATAATGTTGATTATGAGTAACTAGTACTTAGCAAAATAAATTGCCATAACATTTAATCGTGCTTGGAAGTAATTTGGAAGTGCCCACAGGTAAATAGGTCTAAAATCTTGTATCTAACTACTTTCTTTTCCTGATCAGTTTCTTACAATTTGACAGCTTTCTTTTTGTATCTAACTATTTTTCCTGATTGGTTTCTTATAATGCACATATTTCCTTCGGTCTCATTCTACTATGTTTTCTTAGGTAATGAAATGTACATTTTAGCTAATCATTGATATATGCCTAAGCATCCTAATTCCCATAATTTGTCAAGTATTGAAGACTGCATTTTATAATTCAGAATGAGAGTAACACTAAACGATTAATTCTTGTTTTAGCTTGCCATAAATTAAGTAAAGTCATGGTTGATACTTCCTAAAACCTGAATTTATGCCAATGGGTGATAGATTCCTTGTATTTCCTTCTTTTCTGTGTCTACTTTTGTCCTTTGGATGCGCAGTGATTGAAATCTGCAGGAACTTCTCATGATTGGCCTTCATTCTTGTATCTATGACTTTAGTGATTTATATTCAAACTAAGCATATTTCTTTTTCCTTCAGTCAGTCATCTGTTACCTTTCTCAATATCTTTTCCTTTGAGCGCTTTTTGGATTTTTCATCCTCTTTTTGAACAATCTTTTTACTCACACAGAAAAAGAAGGAAAGACAATTTTCTTCATCATGATAGAAAGCAAAAGACTGGGCAGCTAGACTTCGTTAAAATTCAGATTATGATAATACTCTAGTTTCCTTTCCTCTATTTTCATAGATTTTGCAAGTTCGATTAATCTTATTTCTTCTCTGTCAAATGTAAGGTACAAGGTACGCCCAATTTGTTGTCATGACAACTGAAAAGTTGGTGAACAGGATGTGGCACTTTTTCCTTTGGTGTGTCCTACCTTTGTTAGCAGACTCTGCTTAAAGTTGTCATTCCTGTAAGAGTTGATAACTAACTGAAATTTATCCTCTGCTTATTGCATCTTGTGTAGGTGGCCTGGTGCGTATGGTGACCATGCTGAGTGGATCCTAGAGTTGTCACGGTACAGTGTCCTGATAAGAGAAAAATAAATAAATAAAGGTGCTTAGTGAAGTGGAATTCGGTGTCATATTTTGTGTTCCTTCATCCTTCTGTTATTTTTAATCATTAAGCAATGAGAAGTGCCATACTCCAATGCATCCACTAATTAAACAGGTAGCGTACTGAAGTTCAGCAGGTTGCATGGAGATCTGACATATGGTTTGCATACATGCCTACAATTCTTACTATACCAGGTTAGACAAATATACAGCTATTTCAGCCATTAAACTAATGCTGAGCTAGCCACCACATTATTGTTAACAGCCAGATCTGAAATAGTAATTGTTTGTTCTGACATCTGAAACAGTTGTTTTTGTGATTCTTCAGATCTCCATTTCCAGATTCAGGACAAACCACAGAGGTTCTTTTATTTCAAGCAGTGTCCAAGCCTCACTCAGGCTTCAGTTCCTACCGGTGAAGATCAGACGACGCGAGCTGGTACGAAATACTGTTCTCTATGTGAAAAATGTTGGACAGTAGCTACCTTCAGGTCCTTAGGACTACCTACTTTGGTTTTTCTCACATGCACCTGTTCGTGTCCTGAAGGCCAGTTTCAGGCATGGTTGGAACGGACAAGATGGACTGTTCGAGCCTTGCGATTGAATATTCATGTCAAGATCATGTACGTGGTCCATTTTCTTTTCCTGTCTCGTTGGCGTTCATTGATTCATCACACTGTTGTCAGAGAGTCAACATCAACTTTACATGACACTCTTGTTATGATACACAAGTGGCGATTACTTTGGACACTGTAGGATTTAGCTGGCATTAACTCACATTAATCAGATTATGAAAGCTGGTTAAATTTGTTTTACCTGCAACACCCACCCATGAATTGTATGCCAAGAGAGAACGTTTGGCTGATTGGGTGCAAAAGATAAGATACGTGTTTAAGTTTCTTTCATATTGATACGGTGCATATTAAATGATACTCTGATTTTGTTCTTGGTTAAATCCATGCTGAAATTCTATCGTCCTATCGGTGTTCTTGATTATTTTACTATCAGTAAACCATACCATTTGGAACACCATTTTTAGTAGAGTAATTGGATTATTGTTTGACTCCTGCTCTGGCTTCACTTGCTTCAGCTCCTTTACAGAGCAGCTCCAGAAGTAAAGGGTAGCTACAGGTCTCCTACCATGTTCATACAAAAATAATAATTTATATCGTGATACTTCTATGCACATGATCATAAACAAAAAAGTTCTAAAATAATTTCGTGTTATGTTATGATTAAAGTTAACTTTATTTAAAATTGAACTCAAAATGCGACTCACGTTTGGGAGGAACAGACAAATGTACTCTAGTAAAAATGGCCTTGCTCGGTAGTGCTACCTGTGGCTGTCAGGTTTATGTTTCTGATTGACTGTCGGATACCGATCTCTGGCGGTATCACAGTTTTTGACAAAATTGCGAATGCATTTCCACAAATTTCAACCAAATTTAAATCAAATATACTGTTTCAAATTTGAGTTTGTCAGATACCATCCGAACCGATCAGTTTTCGTCGGTAAAGTAAATCTTGTTGGTTGTGCTGCTGTAGCTAGCACTACCGAGCACCTCCAATATTTACCGCGCAGCTTGCTACGGGATTTTAGAAACATGTCTATAACAACTAAAAACAACATTGAATTAAATGTGTAATTAATACAGAAGGTTAGCATACATAATACATTTATGGATACGATTAAGTATATGAGCGATCCAAGCGTTGTGATTAAGAATGATAGAGATCCAACAGTCTTTTTTTAATGATGTGGTTTAACACATGTTGAGTAATTAGGTCCAACTGTATAAGAATAACAGTAGATAATAAATGTAAACGTAAATCTCATTTTGGACCGGACACATCAGAGATCGACAACCCTCACAACCCGACTGCTGAACAGGCGAGGGAAAGGTTGGCCAGGAGTGACTCGAAACTGACCTGTCACCGTCCAAAACCTGAATCCAATCTGGCCTCTCTCATCAGATCATTAAGCACCAAAGCCCTCTTGGATTCTTAATCAAAGATGCGTATTTCAGAGATGTGTTTGCACGAAGCGTGCCGGCAACGTCGAGATCAAGCTTTCACGGGTATCATGGCCATCCAATCCAAACAGCTACATACCCACCGATGGAACACCTGCAGATATCATAGATCTACTAATTAAATTCTATCCGTATCTTAAAATTTGCATGATAATTATTCAAAATTTCCGTAAAATTCATCCGTTCTAAAGTTGGTCAAAGTGAAGATAAATACAGTAGAAATATCTGTGCATTCAGTTCTCATCATCTCAATTTTTTTTATATTTGGTATTACCTTTTGCTTGCAAGAACAAATTTAGAAATTCTGTGCCTGTTGTAACAGATTTGATATATATATATATATATATATATATATATATATATATATATATATATATATATATATATATTAGCAAAATACCCGTGCGTTGCAACGGGACGACGATGCGGGAAGGAAAGCGAGGCGAGGACGAAGGTCCATGCGGCGCGCGGGAGCTCCGGCGGCAGACGGGAGGAAGGGCGCGATCGCGGCGTGGATGGGGGCGAGAAAGAGAGGACGCAGGAGGTCTTTTTCATCCAAGTTCTCTATTTCTTTTCAACATTGGGATTGCATGTTAATTTTATAAACGATCAAGGAGTTTTACGCAAAAATAACCCCTTTTAAGCGGGTTTTTTAAATAGCCGGACGATTTGCGGGTTAATTTTGAAAAAACTCAAGGGATTTTCTGCACAATAGCGGGCAAAACAAAATTTGGGTGGAACACTTACTTGCTTTATAAATAGTTATATATGGATATATATATATATATATATATAACTATCTATTAAAAGCAGTGTTTCTATCCAAATTTTGTTTTGCTTGACTACTTTGCGAGAAAAACCCCTTGATTTTTACGAAATTAACTCATGATCCCTGCTATTTAAAAAAACCCGTTAAAGAAGAAAAGAGGTTATTTTGCGAGAAAACCCCGAGTGTTTATAAAATTAACCGCGATCTTCTTGAAAGAGGAGAGCATGATGAAAAGAAAGACCTCATGCGTCCATCTCTTCCGTCCTCATCCGCGCCGCTCGCGCGCCTTCTCCTCCGTCGCCGCTCCGAGCTCCCGCGGCTGCGGACCTTCGTCCTCCATCTCGCTTCTCCTCGCTGCGTCGTCGTCAGTTACAACGCACGGCATTTTGCTAGTATATATATATATAATAACTATCTACAAAACAAGTAGTGTTTCTACCCAAATTTTGTTTTGCTGTCTATTTTGCGAGAAAACCCCTCAAGTTTTTGAAATTAACCGTGATCCAGTCGGCTATTTAAAAACCCAGTTAAAGAAGAAAAGATGTTATTTTTGTAGAAAACTCATTGAGTGTTTATAAAATTAACTCAGTAGTCGCAATGTTGAAAAGAGAGAGGGCTTGGATGAAAAAAAAGACCTCCTGCGTCCATCTCTTTCCCTCATCCGCGCGCGCGCCCTACAGCGCGCTGCTCCTCCTCGTCGCGAGCTCGGAGCTCCCATGTGTCGCTGGACCTTCGCCCTTCGCCCTTCCTCCTCGCGTCGTCGTCCGTTGCAACGCACGGGCATTTTGCTAGTGTGTGTGTGTGTATATATATATAGTTGGGTTCTTGTGTGCGATTCCCGCGCCCATCCGTGTGGCATGGCGAATCTCTAATTTGAAAACTCAAATTGAAAATCGAACCGTTCAAATTGTTCTACATATTAATATCTCCTTGTAGCCAAAATTTAAAATTTTTTTGAAATTTTTTACTATTTTATCGGATAGGTCAAAGATGTAATAAAATAGATAATCCGAAATCGTTGGATTAATGCATTTTTGACCTATCCAGATAAAATAGTAAAAATTTCAAAAAAATTTAAAATATGGTCTACGAGGCGATATTAATATGTAGAACAATTTGAACGGTTTGATTTTCAATTTGAGTTTTCAAATTAGAATTTTGGCCATGCCACACTGAACTGTGCGCAAATACAGGTCACACAGATATGATATATATATATATATATATATATATATACTAGCAAAATGCCCGCGCATGCAACGGGACGACGACGCGAGTAAGCGGCGAAGGACGAAGGTCTAGCGACTACGGGAGCGAGCGATGGAAGCGGAAGGGAAGAGGCGACGCGCAGTGAGACGGCATTTAATGACAAGAGTATGGAGGAGGTCTTTTTTCATCCAAGCCCTTCTTTTCTTTTCAAAGATTGAGACTGAGTTAATTTTATAAACACTCAATGAGTTTTCAGTAAAATAATCATTTTTTTCTTTAACTCGGGTTTTTTTAAAAATAAAGTAATTGATCATGGTTAATCTCTCAAAACTCAAGAGGTTTCTGCAAAATAGCCAGTTAAAACAAAATTTGAGTGGAAACACTACTTGTTTTATAGATAGTTATAGATATCTATAACTATAACTATCTGTAAAGTGTTTTTACCAAAATTTTTTGTTCACGTGGCTATTTTACAAAAAAACTTCTTAAGTGTTTATATTATTAACCAGCAGTTTCAATGCTGAAAAAAAAGAGAGCTTGGATAAAAAAATCCTACTGCGCCTCTCCTTCCCGTCCCCATCCACACCGCGCCCCGCGTCGCGCTTGCGCCTCTCCCTCCCGCCGCTGCTCGAAGCTCCTGCATCACGTCCTGCGCCGCGCTTGCGCCCCTCCTTCCGGTCCCCTTTGTGCTACGCCCCGACTTCATCCGTTGCAACGCACGAACACAGTTGCTAATGTGTGTGTATATATATATATATAAAGAGAGAGAGAGTGTGTGTTCTAACTTTTATTTACAGTGACAAATTTTTAAAAAGCATCAGAAAAAACAACGAAAACAAGCGCAACTTCTATGGACACCATCAACCAGCAGCAAACGGGAGAAAAGGACGTCCACCCTTATCGCCTCCCCGCCCAGCAATAACAAAAATTCGGTCGGTGCGCCGGCGACGTCAGCCCAGCGCGGCGGAGGGGGACGGTAGGTGAGGGTGAGGGTGGGGCTTCTGCTGCGGTGGGTGGTGGAACAGCGGCGGCGCGTCCCGGCCGCCGAGGTCCATGGACGACTTGGCGGAGGAGGCCGGCGGAGGTGCTACGAAACGCGTGGAGAAGTCGCGGTAGCCGGCGTAGTCGCCCTCCGGGCTGCATGCGCCGCCGTGGCCCTCGTCGAAGTTGAGCGCGTAGCTGAGCGGGTCGTAGTTGAGCTTCCTCCCGCCACCGCCTCCGCCTCCTCCGCCGCCGTGATGGTGGCGTGGGCTGCGCCGGAACCGCCGGATGAAGGTCTTCCACCGCGGGCCGGCCACCAGCTCCGACCACTCCCGCACCTTCATCAGCGCGTCCACCCCGCGCCGCCACCACCGCCGCCTCTCCCCTCCTCCGACGCGGTGCCACCACTCCTCCGCGCCTCCCGCGGGGCGGGAGTACGAGGAGGACGTCGGCGCCTCCCACGGCCCCCAGAAGCAGCAGCACCGGTTTCCGCGGCGGGAGAAGAAGGCGGCGTCCGCCTCGTCCATCCCCGCCGCCGCCGCCGGCATCGCCACGGCGCCGCCGTGGCCTCCTCCGCCGGCGTCCATAGGGGGGAATCCAAAGTGACGGTTAGTTCGGACGGCGTCGTCTCGGGGTGTGTGGGGCGGTGTGTGGTACGCGAGGCGTGGGGCGCGTGGGTTTTATTGGAGAGGCAGTTCCTGGGGCCCACTTGTCTGTGACTCCTTGAGGGGCAAGAGAATTTACCCAACTGCCACCGCTCCGCCTCGTGACGACGCCGGCCCACCTGACAGTGGGACGTGTGCCGTTTCTCGCCATGTGGGCCTCTTAAAAGTGGGATCCATATGTCAGTGTGATGATAGGGATGTCATGAGTGCTTAATTGGTGGCGCAACCACTGTTATCCCGTCTTGCTACGAAGGGTGACTGGTGGGGAAGACGCGAGTGGGACATGTCTGTAAGTGGGCCCACTGGGTTGGGATCCTATCATCCTACCAATACGTGGGTGTGGGATGGGACCGGAAGACAGTGGGATACAGTGGAGAGGTGGCCGTTACGTGGGACCCATTGAGGATGCCGCCATCTTACTTTCTCTTTGAGGCTCGGAAAAAAGTGCAGAAACATTGCAGAACTCCATGTTTTTTTTACTCTCCCGTGTTGCATGTATAATTTTTAAAAGTAAAACTTAACATAAAACAGATCTTTCTTTTTAATAAATAGTTTCATCACACAGTGTCACATGCTTATTTAGCATTTTATGGGTCCCACCGATCCCTTCAGCTAGAAAATCCGTTTGTTTTCTTTTGAAATTTAACCAAAATTTATTCAGATTCAGCTAAATTTATTCAAAATTTAATTTCTCTCCTGAAATTTCCTGGAAATTCCAATTCTATCAGTCCCCAAATCCTGTTGGTTTCCGTAATAATGAACCCTCATCTCTAGTTTATCATGAGCATAGCAATACTAGTAGCTTCTAGAAACAGAAAGCAATCAAGCAATCAAGCAATATCGCGGTGGAGGCAGCCTCGCCCACGACGGAGGCGGACACCGCGGATCTCGCACGACCTCCATTTGGGAGCTCCAACTCATGCACATGGCTGCCCTGTGTTGCCCCATGGAGCCTCGGCAAATGCGCCCGACGGACCTCGCGCCCGCTTCCTCGTCGGCTCCCGACGGCCTCGCCGCACCGCGACGTTGGAGCAAACCTAGACTGCGGCGTCCGCGGCAAAGGAGCCCTCGCCGACGACGGTGGACGCACCCTGTTTCCTCATGCGACGCCCGATGACCTCGCCTGCGACGGAGGCGGCCTCGATTCGTGGTGGAGACAGAGCCCGCGACATCGAAGAAGCCCGCAACGTTGTAGAAGACCGATGAAACGAATCAAGACCTCAGTGCACGTTTCACGTCGTTTTCAACGTTTTGGAAACCGAGCTGATTCGTTTCATGCCCACGAAACTTTTTCCTTCTCTCTCCTCCCAGTTTCATGAAAAAAAGTTTCCATCTGTTGACGTGGCACCCTATTTAATGTGCATGAAATCCTCTCTAAAACTTCATTGAGATTGGCCTTAGGCCATGCCTAAGAGCACTTCCAAAGAAATATTTATGATGATTTTTATTCCTATTAAATATCTTGAAACATTATTAATTTGATGTGACACCATATTTAATGAAGAGAGAGGAGAGAAAAAGGAGAAACGATTTTTCCATGAGGGAACGACGTTCTTCCTAGTACCGATGCACCGAGAAACCACCAAGACATCACTGGGAGAAACGGGTAGTTTCGATCGGGATTGATTGCTCTGCCTGGGCTGCCGTGGTCATGCCTCGGCGTGCTCGAGAGCGGCCGCGACGCGGCCTCGTTGGCTGGTCGTTGAGGCAGCGGAGGAGGAGGAGGAGGAGGTGGTGTCTCGCGTGAGCCGCACCTGGGCCGCCATCGTCGTGCCAGGGCAGCGCAGCCTCGCAGGGGAAAAAGGGGCACCGGATCTCCGGTGGTCTGGGCTGGCGCGACACCGCGCGAAGAGCAAGAGCGACTGCAGATGCTACTAGCGGCTCCTGCCAAAGATGACCTCACCTCCCGTCGCCACGTGCGCTTCGTGAAACTGCTTGCAGTTGACGAGGTCCCATGTCGCGAGGAGCTTCATTTCTCGGACGCCCGTCGTCGCGTCGATTCGAGCCGTCGCCGCACCACCTCCTCGGCCCCGCCGTCCTCCGCCGTCGTCGTCGCGTCGGGTCGAGCCGTCGCCCTCCGTCATCACCGCGCTTCCGCCGTCATCGCTGCGCTTCCGCCGTCATCGCTCCACCTCCTTGGCTCGGCGCCCTCCGCCATCGCCGCGCCCCCCCTCGGCCCCGTCGCCCTCCGTCGTCGCCGCGCCACCTCCTCAACCCCGCCGCCTCCGCCGTCGCCGTGCCACCTCTTGTCGGGGAGAGTTAGAGGAGGAAGAGAGAAGAGAAGAGGCGAGAAGAAAAGAAAAGAAAAAAAGAAGAGGAGTAGAGAAGACACTGATATTTGGGACCCATATACTTTTTTGAGATGTGTATAGTGGATCACAAAATAATCGGCTACAACCGATCAATTCTTCTTTTTGAGTTGTATATTTATTTTTTTATCAATTCTTTTTGAGTTGGAGAGGATAGTGAGAGATGAGCAAACGAAAAATTGCACCGAAAAGAGACTCGAAGACGTTGTCATCGTCATATATGAAAAGGTAGAATAGCATATAATGAAATAGTATGGCCCCTTCACATGGTGATCTCCATCTCCATGCCGGTGTAGAGGATCTCCATCTTCATCACCGTTCTTCCAAGTGCCGAGTGCTTGATTTCTTCAAACTAAGCTACTACTATAGAAGCTCTAATTGAAGATTACATCGACTCGTAGGTCGTAAAAGAATGTTACAAGCATTGCACGTATGAAATAATATTACAGGGATTGCACATATGAAAGAATATTACACGCATCACATGCATCTCATACATATAATAGGGCCATACCATCTCAAAGCATTCTCCGCAAAAACAAGTTAGGCGTAGAACGTTTTCTACCTATCGCAGAGATACGGCATCGAGACGACCTATAAGGAGGGTGCACACGGCGGTCCCGCTACACTATCAAGGAGATGGTTTGCATAGGCGCGAGGCAACAAACAAGGTCGGACTACGAGACGGCTTCGGCATAATCACATTATACCATTCGATAAACTATCAAGAAACGCTATCTCGAACCCAACTCAAACCGAGTTCTATGGATATTGCTTCGACGTAATCACATTACATCGTTGCAATACACTATCAAGGAACGCAATTACCATCTACTCTCCTCTACAGATCCCGTAAAACCGATTGATCTAATCAACCCGTGTGCTAAACTTGTTCCGGATCCAATCTAAAACCCGAACTAAGCAAGATTAGCTCGATACCACCGAAGGGTTACGGAGGCTACGCTAGCCGAAAACAAAAACTTTTTACCGCGCAAACGTGGAACACTTGCAAGTAAGGGTCGATAGATCATTACCAATTGGAGTAGAGTGCAATGGATTAGCCAATCGGACTATCCGATCCGGAACAGTCTTGGCCGATGACAACCGATTTGCCAACACCGATTCCCGGAACAGCCGATTCACCAATCACCGATTCGCCGATACCGCAGCCGATCCAAGTCGTCCGACCGCGTTCTCGCGCCTCGCTCCGATGCGCTCGACCTCAGCCGATTCGTAGCCGATCAACACTTTCTCGCCGATCGGCTATCCGTTGTTTGGCCCTTTCGAATTTATGCCGATGTTGTTCGAGATATACGTCTTGGGAGATGGCGTTGGCTATGTGATCTGGGAGCTGATCTTGAATTTCTTTGAATCTGGTTCTGATTGTTCCACAATTGATGACTAGGAAGTCTAGAGAACTCTCCAACCGACGGGCCAAATCTTGTAGTGTTGTTTTCAAGTCATCGGCAGCAGAAGTTAGAGTCCTGTCAGTGGTGTCTTCCTCATCATACATGAACTCCTTTATATCAAAAGGAAACATGTCGGCTAGAGCCTGCAAAGAGAATATTGGAATTGATGAGTATTGATACTGTTAGTTACTGAAAACTTTGAAAGTAGTCGATATGAAGTCAAGAGAAAGGACTTACAGGGATGGCACGAGCCGATGTTGTTTCTGCTTCAACATTATGGCTGCCCCTAGCCGATGGAGTTCGTTCACTTGATGCTTGGGGGGCAGGCGTTGGAAAGCGAGGAGGCTACACACAAAGAAAGACAAGTTTGACTAAGCATCGGTTAGTTAAACATTGAAAGGAGTTTGAAGTCAAGATTACTGATGGAGCTGGAGTTGATTTCTTCCTTGAAGCCAATTTCTTCTTCTGCAAGACAAAGAACTTAATGAGGGATTGCATGTGAATTTAAAGGAAGAGGATTTTGGATAAATGCATACCGGTGAGGTTGAGGTTGAGGTTGACGTCTTGGAGGACTTGGTGTTTGCTTGAGCTTTGTCATGGGCTGGCCGCGTCTGCATGGATCTCCTTGATTCGCTTGTTTCAGCCACAGCTTCATCAATGGCTTCCTCCATCTCTTCTTGATTTAAGGCTTCTTCCACATTTGGATCCAAGGGCGACAGATCATCGACTGTAGCTGCTTCTGTCTCTTTGAGGTTTTCTTAATGCAGTAGATGGTTTGGCTCATTTCTTCCTTTGAAGTGGCTTGCGGGTTTGGCCATGGAGCAAAGTTGATGTCTTAGGGGCATTATAACCGATTCTTGAGGGGGCCACCACCAGCATTAGGAAGGATGCCAATGGCGTAAAATTGATAGCCACCCGATATTGCCGACATGTGGAGAAGATGAATTGGTAGTCTACAAGCAAGGAAAAAGAGTTAGTTAAATATTAAAGAAAGACAGCCGATAATAAATAACAAATGACAAGAGGGAGAAGTGCTTACTTCCGGGATAAGCTCCGGGTATATGTTGGTGAGGTACATTGAAGCCGATTGGTGGAACAAGTGTTTTTTCCATTCATTCCACCATCGGCTGAAGGTTGCAGTCCTCATTATTGCCAGCTCAATGTTGTCTATGCTGTCAAGTGGGGGGCCCTCAATGCTTAGCAGCCATTCCATCATAAGGCCTGAGCCGATTTCGCCTCTGGTTTAAATTTTATCAACGAAGTACAGACCAATCGGCAATTGTCCCATGCCCAGTTGTCTCGCAGCGCTCATAGGATGATAAAATTCATATCAGACTTGTACATTCCTGCCTTGATGGATGCCGACTGGGAGGATGCAAGGAGAGATAGTCGATGTGAAGACTTCCCTAGACTTCTCAAATTTCTCAGAGTTTATTTCGTCAAACCTGAAGTCACTAAGGAGCTCGAAGTCCTCGAAATTCTCATATGCAAACCAGATCCTTGAAGCTATTGGGAATCCGTCATAAAAATTGTCGAACCAATTTTTGAAGGGATCGGCTGAGAGCTTAGATACGGAGTATGAAGATGTTTCCTCTGTGAAGGACATGCATCGGCGTGTTGTGATTTCTTCTCCATCCTCGTCGGTCGTCGGCTGTGCTAATGGGAAGCTGGCTTCGATTAAGTTTGGCCTCTCAGCAACCTTGTATGTATGCAAGTTTAGCCATATCTGCAGTAGCCACCAGGGACCTCCAGTGCTGATAGCCAATTTGTGGCAATTTTAGCCGATGTGTTATTCAACATCTGATAGAGGTACCCTAGCAGATATTTTTCCAAAGGAATCTGTCTCTTCTCCACTAGGGCTTCGGCTATGTGTTGCAAGTTGGTTGTGGGGCCGCAGCTTGAACCACGGAACAGGAGTTTTTCTAGCCACATAAGAAGGAAGGTTGTGTGTTCTCTGGGGTCCACTGGGCCGGTTCCCATGTTCTGGCTTACGAATCCATTCCAGCCTCCAATGGCTCTAGTCTTGAAGGAATATTGACACTTGGTGTTCAGGCTGACAGGATTGACTGATGATGTGATGTCTAAACCCATGGTCATGATTATATCCAAAAGAATGGGAGTCATTGGTCCTTGGTTGAACAGAAAAGCATTTAAGGTATTGGACCAAAAATAGCTGGCAGTCGATAGCAGGGGTTCATCTTTAGGCATGTCGGCTATGGTTAGGGCTAAGCACTGTGCCATCCCTAGTTCTTCCCAATGGCTCTGTTTGCTAGCCGACATCCTATTGTACCATGTTGGCCAGGTTTTATCAGTTGATGGCCATGATTTAAAACTCCCAGTCCAGTGTGCCAAATTAGGGTTTGACAGCCTAAAGGGGATCCTGTTGGTCTCAGCATTGATGAATTCTGAGGGGTCTAGGTTGTCGATCGACCCTAAGAGAAATTGGTTGGGATGGATGAGGTTGGGGATCGCAATTTAGTGAGAAAGGTGCTACAATGAAGAGGAAAGAGAAAGGGTAAATTATGAAGAGCAAGAGCCAAATTACAGAAAGAAAGGAGCTAAAGCCGATGGGGCTCACCTCCGGGAACTCGGGCGACGGCACCGTGGAGGGTGGTCGAGGTCGACATCACTGGGAGTGAGTTCGTCGCGGCGTGGAAGTTGCTTGCGATATCGCCGAGAGCTCCGAGGAAGTCGCCAGTGAAGATTGGGGATGTCTTTTGGCTAAGGCGGTGGAAGCAAAAGTGATGGCGTGAAAAGCTCTAAGGCGATGGTTGTTATTTAAAGAGGCACGATAACTGACTGATGAAAAGCCCTAAATTTCCTCGAAGACAAGATCTTGCAAATCCGCAACATTAACAATATAGGGGACTTGGGGGCATGTGTTAACAACCAAATTTGGTAAGCCAATTATCGATTTGAAACTAAGGCCGAAGCTGATTTGGAGGGAATCGGAATGATTAGAAGCATAGTGCACGCCAAGTGCACCGAATCAGCTAAGGAGTTCGTGGGTCAAGACCGAATCGGCTAAGGAGTTCGTCGACGATACCGAATCGGACAAGATGAGCCGATGTAGCTGATTCTGGTAAGATAATATTGGAATCATCTTCGGATTTGTTTAAAGTGCTTCATGAGGATTGACATACATGGATAGAGTCCAAAGAAGGCAATTGTATCTATTAAATTAGGTTATTTTAAATAGCTTTCTTATAGATAACGTCGGTAAGAGTTTGTTTTAGGCATGTATCTGTAATTTAAATTGCAATAGAGATAGGAGTCATGTCCATCAAGGACTTATCTTGTATCTGGATATAAATATGACCCAGGACCTTGTAAATAAACAATCAGTTCAATACAATCTTCGGTGCATTGCCACCTTTTTCTTTTAGTAATTTCGACGAGTTCTTGCTTCTAGTTGGGTTGCATCCAGTTCGATCTCCAGCGAAAGATAAAACTTGTTATGGCGGCTTGCGCTCTCGGGATTAGTGTTTTCATCATTATGATACTCTAATCATGTTTATGTAAATCGTTGAGTTATCATATATATATTATATAACCTAGATCGATAATGCGATCTAACCCTAATCGGCTAGCTTCTGTTGCGAGATAACAACCGATAGGGTTAGATATCATTGTCGAATTAGATTATACAGTGTATCCACCATGTTGAAAGGTTTTTATGGATTTGCCTAGATCTTATGCTTCTCTTTACACTTAATGCTGCATCGGTTGAGTCTGACCTATTAAGTAATATTTAGAATCATAATATCTATCTTATCTCATGATCACTATTAAAGATAGCATTGGGGTTTCGTTAGTGATATGCCCTAGAGGCAACATGGAGATGTTGGATATCACGTCAATGTTTATGTATAAATGAATAAAGTGTTATTCGGTTCCATGAAATAGACATCTTGTATTGATCAATAAGTACGTGACTTATTTATGAGACTCTTTATGTATGAATCTATTTCTAAATGATCCTCGATCATATGTCATATTGTTGGAACAAATATGATTCTAAGATCGGCATGTTTATTGATTGATGATCATGTCTCATAGATCATGGGTATGGAGATACCAAATCAATAAACATGGACATATGTGTTGGAGAACACATTGTTGGATAGACCCACCATGAGACACTACGGAATTAATGTGCCATTAGTTGGTCTCGGTAGTGTTGGTACAAAGTCCTTAGACTGAGATCACCATGGATTCCAACATGTGTAGTAGCCTACTTTGGGACTACCAAACGCTATTCCGTAAATGGGTAGTTATAAAGGTAGTTTTCGGGTTTGCTATGAAACATGGAGTGGGATGTGAGTGATCAAGATGGAATTTGCCCCTTCTTTGGAGAGATATCTGGGCCCTCGAGGTAATGGATTATGAAAATGCATGGCCATGCTAAGTTGATTGAGGAGTCAATCAACGGACGGATAATCCAATACGGTTCGAGTGAATGGTTAAGCTATTGAAGGGATGACACACATCTTGCCTATAGCTTAATTGGTATCGTGAGGCAAAGGGATTTGTGTACACATTACGAGTTCGGAGCCGATATTATTCTTGTATACTATGATGTCAATATGTCTTGCTAGGCGCGCCGCTGATGTGTCGGGAGTTAGACTCGAGCCGACGATCGGCTAAGTTAGACTATAGCCGAAACCGAGTATACACGAACCTACAGGGGTCGCACGCTTAAGGGGATAAGAACAGACATTCGAGTTGGACTCGGATACGGCTCGATCGGATAGGGATCCGATCGGATAGAGTCCTATGGGCTAACGACGTGTGGGCGGCCAACTCTATGAGATACGGATGAGATCCGATTCAAAATAGAGTCCTAATCGGCCACTAGTCCCGTCGGCCAACTCTATATAAAGGAGGGAGGGTGGAGAGTGGGGCATGTCAATTGCATCGCGTGCAAAGTCGTCGAGATCAATCTCCACGGAAACCCTCCCACTTTCGAGCCAAACCCTAGCCTTGCATCGCGTGCTAGCACACGGGTGTTCGGCGTTCGTCCCCGGAGGTGTGGATACCAGAGTAGCGCGCGCTACTACGTTGCGCGCTGTCCATCGGCGTGGAGGAATCGAGGCTGCGGTCGAGCGCATCGGAGCGAGGCGCGAGAACACGTCCGGACGACTCGGATCGGCTACGGCATGCGAATCGGGCGATTTGCAAATCGGCTGTCCTACAGTATCTTGAGGCGGCTTGCGGGAATCGGCTACCTTGTTCGGATCGGATTGCCACGATTGGCTATTCATGCACTCTACTCCAATCGGTAACGATCTATCGGCCCTTACTTGCAAGTGTTCTGGTTTGCGCGGTAAAAGTTTTGTTTTCGGCTAGCGTAGCCTCCGCGTAACCCTTCAGTTTCAGCCGATCTTACTTGTTTTAGCTATCTTGTCTATTTTTTGTTTACTTGATATGCTAAAATTGCCCTTTGTATTAAGATCTCACTGTAATTAAATATGTTAAACTTACTATCGGTTTGTTAGCTTATCTTAACACTTGATCGGTTCATGTTTAATGTATTTAGTTTAAATTTATATCTTAGTATAAAGTGGTATCGGAGTACTAGCCGATACATATTAGATTTATGACATCGGCTATGCTATAAATATATATAATCTGTATATTAAGGTACTTTTGAACTTAAGTGATTTATACTGTCTCGGTACGCTACCGATCTATCCCAATCACTTAGTTTAAACGTATTTTTATATGTAGATTATATATTATAAATGTCTACAGCCGATCGATTAGATTTAATTTTTCCTGGTCGATTCAATGCATACCGCATCGTCTTAACACCAAACGATACGTCATCGGCCACTAGTCGATCGGCTATCGTTTGCAGACTAACACTTGCTTTCTTTGTTTCTTGTTGGTTGCAGGATCAAACCAACAGGCTCGCCTATGAACCTAAGAAGCAATATTTTGGACCTGTACTAGAGTAAAGCAAACCTCTCAGGCCAGCGCGTGATTTTCCAAGTCAATACACTTCCAGTACAATTTGGGATCAATAGCAACTCGCATAGGAAATGTTCGAGTTCTTTCGCTAGTGCCTGAATCTCATGGGCCTGTTCTACTACAAAACGGTCAGCGACCATCTTGTAGTCAAAGAACTGTTCCATAACATACAACGCACTACCAGCATTAGAGACCCTAAACTTTGCCTCTTTTGCAAATGGTAACGACAGATAGACATCCACTAGGTTATATGCTAGAGTACTAATCACGACCCCTCTGAAAAAGTTATCAGCTACCAAGAAAGCTTGCTCCTCCTCTGGAGTAAACTGTTCTGGCAGCCCCTTTGCGACATGAAAAATATTCACTGTGGTTAACCATAGAACCATTATATCATGCCACTGTTTATAATTTGACCCATCAAAGACGTTTGGTTCAAGTGCGATAGAAAAACCGATTCATGAAAGCCTATCACAATATTCATGTTTTTGGATTGTTATCTTTATAGGCATTTTACAGATAGTTTAATTCGAACAAGAAGAAATAAAATGATACTATAAAGAGTGATGCATTATATATACTCGTATTCATGTTTAAAGCAGATATAAACATAATCATGAAATGGTACCATAAAAGATTTAGATGGTACCTAGGAGTAGATCCATTGTCGGCGACAATGGGTATTTCTTCCCCTGAATTTGATGAAACAGACATGTCTGTTCGGTAGAGTCGAGCTGATGCAGTGACGAACAAGTCGAGGGCAGTGAAGTAGTCGATGGCAGGGAATATTCCAGGGTATAGACCACATCAATGGCTGCTCAATTGCTTGTGTTATTCACCCATTAATCACAGGATTTAAACCACGTCAATGGCGCTCAATTGCCGGTGTACTTCACTGCAGTATTCATCCATTGATCACTGTAATATTCACTCCAGTGATGACTATTGATGACAGCAAAAAAATGTTGTGTCTGCTCAAAAACAAAACAACAAAACTGGAATTTAAGTGGGTATGAGAACGATTTTGTATCCGCGATGAATATGGATATTTAAGTGGAAATATTTAAGCCATCGTGGATGTGGATATGAGGCAAGGAAATCTGAAGGATATGTACTCGTTGCTACTCCGTTCTTTGTAAATCGATTGCCTATTTGGTTGTGTTCGTTCAACACAACCCCGTCGCCGCCGTGGCCGTGGTTCAGCAACCAGCCCGTTCTCGGTACGCAGTTGCGTCATCGTCTTCACCACCATCAACCTCGAAGGTACAAAACTTTCACACCGTCACCACCAATAAAATTGACCTTCCTTAGAGCATCCCCAACAGGAGCTCTAAAAGGTTTCCTAAACCCATTTTTTTGTTATTTTAGTCGAAAATGTGTTCCTACAGAGTCTTCATATAGATCCCTAAAGAAAGAGGTTCTCAAAAATCAATTTTTCATTCTCAAAACTGAGAAGAGTTGTTCCATTCTCAAAAATCGCTTTTTCGTTCCAGCACGCGCGCAGATCCACTCTTCCACGGAATATTTCCAGCGCGCAATCAACTCTCCCACGAAATATTTGTGAATAAAGTGGTTTTATTTGTGATGTATTAATGAAGTTTACAAAAGAGTATTCAACCACATCAACCAAACTTTTTCAGATCGGCAATAGGCCTGTTTGTGAACTTTTTCAGATCAGCATATCAAATGATTATGACCTACACATATCTCGCGACGGCTGAGCGACGACACCAGGCAGAACTGAACGAGTGCACGCGCCTGCGACCTTTACCAGATATCGCACGAAATTTCTGTTTCGTTTTCCCGTGAAATTCTTAATCTGTTTGTGAGACCCAGTTATCAAATAGGGAAGCTCCTAGAGAATCTGCGAGTACAATTTTGATTTCATGCTCTAAATATTTAGAGGATTTTCTATATACTCTTTTTGAGAATCATATTATGAGATTCTGTTGGGGATGCTTTTAGGAGCATCCCCAACAACAGCTCTAAAAGTTTCTCTAAACCCATTTTTTGAGATTTTATTCAAAAAATTTGTTCCAACAGAGTCTTTATTTAGATTCCTAAAGAAAGAGGTTCTCAAAAATCAAGTTTTCATTCTCAAAACTGAGAAGAGCTGATCCGTTCTCTAAAATCTATCAAAAAGAAATGCATGCTGAAAAACATACGTCATAAAAACGTCGAATCTGTTTTGTTGTCTAATTAAGTAATTGGTGAGCCAAATCAATAGAATTAGCTTTGTCGAATCAAAGCACTTGATCCACTCAAGAAACAGTTAGAAATTTACATAGGTTAAAAAAAGTTGATCAACGAAGTATGATTTCTCCATAGAGTTCAATTCAAATACGGACGTAATTAAGTTAAGTTATCTAGTATCTATAAACTCGCACCATAATTATTCAAGTAAATAACCTCATACAAAACAATATAATTATTATATAGAGATTCTCCTAGAGAATCGGCTAGAATTTTAATTTCATGCTCTGAATATTTGGAGATTTCCTATATTTATATTTTCTTTTTTAAGAACCAACTTGTGAGATCATGTTGAGAATGTTCTAACAAACTTTTGATCGATATTCTTAAAACTTTTAGAGAATCTCTAAATGATATATTTAGAGATCTATTTTTAAAGATATTATTGGACATGTTAATAGACTATGATAAATTGTACATCACTATACGATTGGAACAACTAATTTTTATAACGTACATTACTTGTAACTATTTCAATCTTATCCATACTACAACACTAAATAAGTACGACGGATAATTTTTAAAAGAAATAGAAGGTTTTACCTACAGTCGCAAACCCGCTCTCCTTCTCCTCTCCCCTTAGAGCATCTCCAAAAGTATTTCTAAATGAATCTCTAATTCTGTTTTAGAGAATTTTCTTTAAAAACTAGCTCAAAGAGACTCCATATGGATCTCAAAAATTATAAATTCTCTAAAATCAAGATCTCATGCTCAAAACCGAGAATAGAGTCTTGGTTCTCTAAAATAGCTCCTGTCACCGTGAGAATTATTTTACTGCGAGGCCTACAAAAAAAAAACATATTTGCGTCGTCTGCCGCCTGCGCCGCCTGCCGCCATCCTACATCTCGCCAAAAAAGCTTGCCGCTGCATCTTGGCGCATGCCACCGCAAACAGAGTCGGCTACTCGGTTTAGTCACCCGTGTATGTAAAAATATCGGTGCCGCTACTACTCAGTATACTAAAATCTCCAAGCCTATTCTTTTTCAAATGTTATGGATGTAGAATACTGATGCAAACACGAGTTTTGTGATTGGAAAAGGGAAAATAGAGAATCAATTTTGAGAATCTGCCGTATCAATTTTTAATTTTATTCTCTAAACTTTTTAGAAATTCTCTAAATGAGCTTTTTGAGAATTGTTTTTTGAAAATTTGTTGGGATGCTCTTAGCCCTCTTCTTTTCTGGATTTATGGATCTTTTGGCCGAAAAACCCTCCAGCAGGGCGATTTTTAAGTTCGCGACGCGAAGTCTCTGTGTTCTGGAATCGACCGCCATACACGCCTCGCCCGCGGAGATAGGCCTTTTTCTCCTCTGCTGCCTCCCCGGTTCCCCTTCCCCTCACCACCGGCCCCGTCCCGACCCCGGCGGCCGGCTCCGGCAAGCTGCCGATACCCATGGCCGTCCTCCTCCGCACCACCACCTCCGCCACCGCCACGACCGCCACCGGCTCCTCCTCGGCGGCGCTCCTCGCCACCACGTTCCGCCGCGGCGGCAGGCGCCTCCTCCTCCCGGCACGCGGCTCGACGCCGCGCCGCGCGGCCTTCTCACGGCACGCGCCTCGGCCGAGCCGCTGGAGGTCTGCGCCAAGGCCTCCGTCACCGTCCCCGGCCGCCTCGGCGACTGTGAGCTCTCTCCTATCCAATATCCATCTCCACTAGTAATGTAGATTGGCTGTCAATTTAATTTGCGCAGAGGTATGCTCGGTTTGTGCGACATAATGTAGCCAAAAATTGTTTCACATTCTAACACACATTTTAGCCTGATTAGATCATTAGAGCAACTGCTACTAAATTAAATACAAACAAAACACACTGTCTGCCAAATTAACATTGGCATCTGATTGATTCGGGGGTAACAGTCTAACAGAACATGTTGGCAATGTCAGTATCCCAACATTTTAAGGACATGAAGTACGCGATGTCAGAAGCACAGCCGATAATTTAGTTACGTTGCGAATTTTTGTGTACTAACATGTTGAAAAAGTTCCATCATTCTGAGTTGAATTTGCTATGTTTGTCACAGGTCCTTTCACACAAAGAGTGTTGTTGACAATAGAGGAGAAACATCTTCCATATGATATGAAACTAGTTGATCTTGCTAACAAACCTGATTGGTATACATCTGGATGTGAAACATGCCTTTCAGATTGTTTGTGGTTGTTGCGCTGGTTGATAGTTCGATGCCAATCATGCTTTTGTCTTGCCTTACCAGGTTTTTGAAAATTAGCCCAGAAGGTAAGGTGCCTATTGTCAAGTTAGAGGAACAATGGGTTGCTGATTCTGATGTTATTACTCAAGCAATAGAAGAGAAGTACCCTGAACCATCCTTGGCAACTCCTCCTGAAAAGGCTTCAACGTAAGTGTTTTACTAAGTGCGTGCCTTAATAGTTACTGCATGAAACTAGTGACAGTCATAATAAAAACTAGAAGGATTCCATAACTATACTTGAAGTTATAGACCAGGAAAAGCCCATATGCGGTGAAGATTTTTTGTTGCTCTCTGAATAAGAGTATTATATAATTCAAAACCTTCTACTGAGAATTGGCCTTTGAAGCCTGGTATAAACATAATCTTGAAGAGTTAGCCGACTTCTTTTACTTAATAATAAATCTGACCTCCTGGTATTCTAAGGTTAAAATTATAGTACCTGACACACCCCACATGTACTAACTGTAGCATTGATCGCATGTATTTCTACAAAATTCCATAATCGTTTTTTTAAAAAGAATTATATGGTGTTGTTTAGTATACAGTATTGTTGACCATACTATCATCCTAACCATTGAGAACAACTTTCTTTACAGAGGGTCAAAAATATTTTCCACCTTTATTGGTTTCCTTAAAAGCAAAGATACAAATGATGGAACAGAACAGGCACTACTTAGCGAGTTGACTTCATTCGATAGCTATCTAAAAGACAATGTAAGTGGTCCTAATGGCAATTATGATGGCTTGCTAGTTTTGCAGTTCATATTTGCTTCACTGTAACTTAGCTGAAATGTACAATGTACTGGTTCTAAGATGCCAGTTGGTGCAGGGTCCATTTATTAACGGTGAAACAATATCTGCTGCTGATCTCTCTCTTGCTCCCAAACTATATCACATGGAGATAGCTCTAGGTCACTATAAGAATTGGTCTGTTCCAGATTCACTTTCACATGTGAAAAATTATATGAAGGTATACTATTTATCTACTTATTGTTGGTGCAAGGGTGTTTGTGTTTGTCTTTTTGATAGTTCGTAATTGATTTTGCTTCCTGAACTGACCTGGAGTATAAAGGAACCAGAGTATTTTGCCCTGAGTGGATGACCACACATAATGAACATGTAACTAGGGTAGTTACCATATGCAATGTGCTGATATTACTTTGAGGCAACTCATTAGAATTCAGTTCTTATGCACAGTGAATTGCTCTGTTTTGTACGGAGGTTGGTCAAATGAACATTCTTTTAGAAAAATATATATCTGGGTTATTGAGGCACTTAAACCGAAAATCTGATCCATAATTCCAAAGCTATGGGTTACCTTTACTTGGAGTTGAATTTTGTACACAAGTCCAATTTGTTTTGTAGCAGTGATGTCCGTATTTTTATGTTCAGTGCATGTTGCAAGTTTCCCCTGCACAAACTGTCAGTGCTCCTTCAGTGAAAATATACTGATAGTTTTAGTGTGCTATGTATTCTGCCAAGTTCATAACCGGTTACTTTTCACTTTCAATTTTTGTGGCATATTACTAAATACTAAGGATTTTGGTTTTTGGACATTCTATCCTAACTGAAGTATTTGAAATGCAGACTATCTTTTCAATGGATTCATTTGTCAAGACTATAGCTCTGCAAGAGGATGTCATTGCTGGATGGCGCCCAAAGGTCATGGGTTAAATTGTAGTTGTAAAAGTAAGGCACTGTGATAAACTATAAACTACATCGTATTTTCTTCAGTAAAGAAAGAATTATACCACACACAAACAATTTTCGTATGAATACCATTTGTTGCTGCTGAAATATCTAGGCCTCTCTTTGTTGGTAATAGTTTATAGGTGAGTAAGACATTTCGAAATTGACGATGATTATGATAAGATGTAAGGTAGATACTTTTCTGGTCAACTGGAAATATCGTTGTCTTTCTTAGTTGGCATTAGTCTATAGCACGTCATGGGGACAACAATAAATGGAAGTGCCAAGGAACACAAGTTTATATGCAGTTACTGATTTATATGCGATATTTCTTTCTCTAGTCATGAAGATAGATGTAAAGTCAGTGGCGGCCCTGGGAAACATATTTCAAGGAATACTTTCTTGGTTACGAAATACTAGCTGATTGATACTGACTGTATGAATGAGAGCTCCTCGCTTGGTGAGATCGCAAATAGAATCCCCTCTGAACTGCATGTGTGTTAGGGCACTCTCAATGCAGAAACTACCTATAGTTTCTATACCTTCAAGACTTCACAACAAGAAACTATCATCTTCAATGCATGTTCATTAATAATAGTTTCTATAGAGAAAACAATTTAATATGCATAAAAAAGAGCTGATCAGTTGTGGTCAGTTTAGGTAGACATTACGTCGAGCAGGTGATGGGTGGCGTGCAGGTGGTGCTCCCTGCATGTTCCAAGAACAAGAACAGATCAATCAACAAGCAAATCATAAGAACACGAACAACAACAGCGAACGAATTGATCAATCAACAAGCTAATCACGAACAAGAACACGAATGAATCAATCAACCACCCACCGCAAAGCAAACAATAAGCAAATCTGAGCCATCTTGTCGCCGCCTGTGTTGCCTTGCCACAATCCGTGTCGCCTTAACGCTGCCTGCGTCGCCTTGCCAACGCCTGGAAGTGCTCCTCCTTGTCCAGCATGAACTTGGCTTTCTCCATCAGGAAGTAGTACTTTTTCTGCTTGCTAGTCGAGGGAGCCTTGCTGGTCGGAGTCGACGGCCACGACCCTGGGGCAGCGCAGCCCGGGACGACGTGTGGTCGACAGCGTCGTGGAGGAGCAAGGTCAATGCCACAGCGTCGCGCAGGGGCGAAGGACGACAAAGTGGATCCGAAGAAACCACGACCTCCGCCCCAACGCGAGTGTCTTGAGCGTTGGTTCTGCAGACGACGCCGTTTCTAAACAAGAAACGATTTCTTGATTTTCAGCCTACTCTCTCCTGTCACATCAGTAAATCTCATTAAATAGGAGGCTAATAAATAGAGATAGAAACTATGGTAGAGTCTGCATTGGGAGTGCTCTTACCAGGCTAAACTATTTTTGAAAAATAAATGGTTTGAGTTCTGTTTTTTCTTGGGTGCCTCAAATGATTCAATGCTGCTTCACCTACATTATGACATTGATATTATGACTGCGTCAGGGCGTGTCTAAATGAACATGGATATCATCTATCTTTAGTAAAAACTGATAGATTCTTGAAAAATAATCACTTTAACCGTTTTGGTACTAACATATCGAGTGTGCTTGTCATTTCATGTGCACTGAATGAGCAAAGCATTGACATAGTTGAAATAACAGAAGCTTTCAGCAGGGTAAAATTTTGATACGTCTCATCACGGCATCCATTTCTGCAGAGAAATTTTCAAACAGGTGAAACTACAGGGTAAAATGTTGCACGCGAAAGTAGAAATGAAAGAAAGAAAACAGTCTCAAATGTGAAGGATATATATTCTGAACGAAGTAAAGAATATGCTTGATCACACACGGTTTTCGCACACAAAATTGATCTCTTCTTCTTTTGGACTTGAGAGATATTTCATGTAAGTTTATAAAAAGTAAATACAGTAACTAACTCAGACAAATTACTCAAAACTATAGTACCATCCTGCATTGATCTCAATCAGAGAATCGGCAGGTTGAAGTATGAGACATGAAGAATTCAAGATACCGCAGGCAAATGAAATCCACTGTCAAGTAAACTAACTGATGTTTCAGAAGATACAATTTCTTACAATGTATGAATGAACGTATCACTGCACTGTGCACTTCTATCCGTGAAAAGAATCATTGGTCATCAGCATTTATGTTTTTTCACGTACAGAAAATGACCTTGAAGTTGTGTGTCGGATTGTTGGGATCACTAGGCATCGAGTCTAGGTGGATTTGTGCATGTAGATCACGAGTAGAACAAGAGAGAGAGGCGGATTAGGGTTACCGGTTGAATGAGAAGAGGAGGGTTACCCATCGGCCATCGTCATCGTGCGTGGGCGTGCGGCGTCGGTGTCGATGTCGTCGGGCGTGGTGGTGGCGCTTCCCGTCGCTCGCGCCCACGGTTTAGATCGGCTAGGGTTTGCGGGTGAGGTTGGTGGCGGCGGCGAACCTCGTGTCGTGTGCCCCCCCGACCCTCACCCCTTTTATATGGCGCAGGCGACAGGGGTCCACCAGCCAGAGGAGGCTGGACGCCCCGATCAGGCGCGGTCAAGGATCCCCGTTGGGCCGTTGGGCCCAACGGGAGGAGATCAACTCTAACATTTTCCCCCTTGATCTCTTTACTATTACTTTTAACCTTTGTCTGTTTCATCACAAATTAACGTATAGAGCATGTCTCATCGTCACGGTCAATCGCTGATAGATTCAATAGCCAGTATACACATCTCTGTTCAGAAACAGATACTTTATACTTTAACTTTTGGGCCCTGAGTCCAAAATCATAAGGCTTCCCTTAAACCCATGCCGGCTACATGTTCCTTTAACAAATTGGGTGGTAGGCCTTTCGTTAGCGGATTCGCGAGCATTTTTTCAGTCTTTATATGCTCGAGACTTATAGTGTGATCCCGGACTTTATCCTTCATAACATAGTACTTTATATCAATGTGTTTGGCAACACCACTTGGCTGATTGTTGTGAGAGTACAATACTGCAGGTTCATTGTCGCAGTATAACTTTAGTAGTTTCTCAATACTGTCAACCACTCTCAAACCGGGTATGAACTTCTTTAGCCGTTCACTCGCCCGTTGCCTCATAACATGCTATAAATTCGGCATACATTGTAGATCCCGAGTGATAGTCCTGTTTAGAGCTTTTCCATGAAATAGCTCCCCTGCAAGAGTGAACACGTATCCGGATGTTGACTTTGTTTTATCTGTGGCAAAATCAGAATTTGAATAACCCACTATTTGGAGTGAGTCAGATCTTCTGTATGTCAACATAAGGCCTTTCGTTCCTTGCGCATATCGCAGGACTTTCTTTACCAATTTCCAGTGCTTTGGGCCTGGATTGTTTTGAAATCTGCCAAGTAACCCGATGACAAAAGATAGGTCGGGCGTGTGCACACTTGTGCATACCGTAGACTTCCTACACCAAGTATATGGCTTTGACTTCATTTCATCGAGCTCGAACTTATTTTCGGGGCATTGCCATTCCCCATATCTTTCGCCCTTCACTATAGGAGCAGCGTAGCACCGCATTTCGACATGTTGAATTTCTTCAATACTTTTTCTATATATCCCTTTTGAGACAATCCTAGTGCATAATTTCTTCTATCTCGGTGAATCTCTATACCCAAAACATATGATGCTTCACTAAGGTCTTTCATATCAAAGTTTGAGGACAAGAACTCTTTTGTTCCCTCGTAGAAGACTAACATCACTACTTGCCGTAGAATGTCATCCACATACGAATTAAGAAGATGAATTTCCCATTCTTGAACTTTGTATAAATGCAAGCTTGTCCTCAACATTTTCTTGGAAACCAAATTTCTTTATAGTTCCATCAAACTTCAAGTACCACTGTCTCGAAGCTTGTTTTAACCCATAAATGGATCTCTTTAATCGACATCCCATATTCTCTTTTTCTTTCATGACAAAACCTTTTGGTTGTGCCATATAGACTCTTTCTTCTAAATCTCCATTTAGAAATACCGTTTTTACATCCATTTGATGTAATTCCAAGTCGTAATGTGCCACCGGTGCCATTATTATTCGAAAGAATCTTTACAAGACACTGGAGAAAACGTTTCATTGTAATCAATTCCTTCTCTTTGTGTGAATCCTTTTGCCACGAGTCGCGCTTTGAACTTTTTATATTCCCTTTGGAGTCACATTTTGTTTTGTAGACCCATTTACCCTTTACCGTTTTGGCTCCTTTAGGAATTTCCTCCAAATCCCAAACATCATTTAGTTTCATGGATTTTATTTCATCTTCCATGGCTTCTAGCCATTTGGATGAGCGAGCGTTTCTCATGGCCTCTTCATATGAGGTGGGATCATCCTCTACATGAGACTCTTCTGTGTTATACACCTGATAATCATCAGGTATAACTTTTCTTCTTACTCTTTCAGACCTTCTAGGGGCCTCAACATTTGGCATATTTTCTCGTTTGAGACTCTTGTGAAGTCTCCGATTTGGCACATCTTCTATTTGAGGCCGTTGTTGCTCCTCCTCATGTGTGGTAGTGTTTTCTGATGGATCCTGAAGGACAGGTTTCTCATTTCTATTCGTTTCCACCACAGAGAGCGAACAACAGTGTTACGGCCCAACGTCGGGCATTGCGGGCGCAACATCAACGGGTAGTGAGAAGAAAGGTTCTGAATCGTCGAAGTGGGTATATATTCCCGCTTCTCCTCAAGATCAATCACTCGAGCTACCGTGCTCCCCTTCATCATTTCGTCTTCCAAGAAGACAGCATTTCTCGTTTCTACAAACTTTGTATAACTGTTCGGACAGTAGAAACGATAACCTTTTGATCTATCAGGATAGCCAATGAAATGACAACTGACTATTTTGGGATCCAATTTCCCAATGTTTGGGTTAAATACTTTAGCCTCCGCAGGACTCCCCCACACACGGAGGTGAGCTAGTGAGGGTATTCTTCCGGTCCATAGCTCATACGGTGTTTTGGGCACCGATTTGCTAGGTACTCTGTTGAGAATATGAACGGCGGTTTTTAACGCCTCCATCCATAAACCCAATGGTAGGGTGGAGTAGCTCATCATACTACACACCATATCCATTAAGGTACGGTTACGCCATTCAGCCACCCCATTCTGTTGAGGCTCGCCCGGTATAGAATATTGGGCAACTATGCCATTTTCCATTAGAAACCTTGCAAAGGGTCCTGGGACTTGTCCATAAGGAGTATGCCGACCGTAGTACTCCCCCCCACGATTGGATCTTACAATTTTAATATTTTTATCATGCTGATTTTCAACTTCAGCTTTGAATATCTTGAATTTATCCAATGCTTCCGATCTTTCTTTAATTGGATAAATATAACCATATCGGGAGTAATCATCTGTGAATGTTATGAAAGAGTCATAACCATCCACACTCTTTACAGGAAATGGACCACAAATATCTGTGTGAATGATCTCTAATGTTCTTGCGCTTCTATTTGTACCTTTTTTAATGTGCTTTATATATTTTCCTTTGATGCATTCTATGCATTGTTCTAAATCCGAGAACTCCAAAGTGGAGGAAGAATTTCATTCTTAACAAGTGTCTCAATTCTCCCCGCAAAATGTGGCCTAAACGACAGTGCCACAATTTCGATGAGACATTAGGAGTTCTCTTTCTTTTCTTGTTTTCCTTTGTTAATGAGGACCCATCATTTACATCATTTGCATCATTGCATATAACATTCACACTTTCATGCATAGGCAACATATAAAGTTTGTCTCGTGGAAGGCGAGACCCACACACTCATTATTATGAATTATGCGACATTGTACTTTATCAAAATAACAATAATAGTCATCTTCGCCAAACATGACACACTAATCAAGTTTCTATGCAATGATGGGACATAAAAACGTCTCAAAGTGGAAGAATAAAGCCGTTGTCAAGTTTGAGATTGAGATTTCCAACGGCTTTAACTTTCACTTCAACTCCATTTGCGACTTTAACGTTGCTTTCGCTTCTTTGAGTAGTCCTCGTCAAATGGAATCCCTGTAAGGAATTGGAGGCATGAATAGTTGCTCAGAATCGATCCACCATGTGGATTTCGAATAACTAGTATACAAGGATTCATTTACAAAAGTGATAAAATTCTCACCTTTCTTTGCCATTATCATCTTTAAGAAATCAGGACAATCTTTCTTGAAATGTCCTTCCTTCTTGCAATACAGGCACTGGTTTGTCCCCACTGTAAATTGCTTTTGCTGAGGTTGGTGCTGACCTTGGGACTTTTGAGGCTGTTTGTCCTTTGATTGAGACGGTCTATAGTTCCTTTTCTTTGGGCTACCAACGTAGTTGATAACGCCACCATTTTTGGGCCTAATTCTCTCCACCTCTTGTACACATTGTGCAAGAAGAGTATCAAAGGTCCAGTTCTCTGGGTGCACATTGTAGTTGAGAATGAAAACATCAAACTCCTTTGGCAATCGAGACATGATCAAGTGAACCAAAAAGTCCTCCTTAAATCCAAGTCCCATTGCTTTAGTCTTGCATTTTGTGCACTCTTCTGAAGGATAAAATCCCTAATGCCACCTCCAGTGTACCTGTCCGTGACAAGGTCCTTTATGAGTTCTGTGGCATGAGTCTTTGAAGAACCAGTGAACTGGGTCTTTATCCTTTCTAGATACTCAGAGACATTGTCAGTCTCTGGAATTGAGCCTACAATAGCCTGCTCAATTGTATTCTTTACCACAGCCATACATTTCTTGTTGGCTGAGGCCCACTTTGCCTTTTCAACTATGTATAGTCGTCTAAGGTCAACATTCTCTTTTTCTCTTTTCTCAAAGTCAGCATTAGACTCTGTGTTGCCTCTGACTAGTGCAGCAGGTTCTATAAGACAGGGTGTTGTTAGCACCCAGTCTACCTCTCCCAAGATAAAGGCAAGGTCGAGCTTTCTTTTCCATTCACTGTAGTTATCCCCTTGTAAGGTTGGGATGTCTTTTATGCATCCCATCAAAGAATAACCTCCTGAAAAATGATCATGAAAAGTGAGAAACAAAATATCACATAACTTTCCTATGCATTAAGCCTACATCACCGTTGGGCAGAAATTAGGCATAATACATAGCATGATATTGCAACTAACAACGTTGGTCAGAAAATAGCAACATCATATACCATAAATGAAATTCCTAAAATTGAAATTGTCCCGTTGGTTCGAAATTTAATTTGAGAAACATCAATTTCAATAATATATGTCAATTTTGTAGCGGAAACTTTAAACAAAATATATGATTAAACTGTACAAAATTTCAATACTAGGCCGGCCCAAACGGCCCAAAAACTATACATAATTTCAATAAAATATATATATTTTTTCTTCCCTTTTTTTCTTCCTTTTACCGGCCCAAAAGAATTCGGCCTGCTCGGTTTGACGCGCACGGGCTCGAGGCCCAAGAACCGACGGGCTGGGCCGCCGAATTGGCCCAAAAGGCACCGCGCGCCCGTGCGTTGATCTCGGATTGCTAGGATCACTAGGCATCGAGTCTAGGTGGATTTGTGCATGTAGATCACGAGTAGAACACTAGAGAGAGGCAGATTAGGGTTACCGGTTGAATGAGAAGAGGAGGGTTGCCCATCGGCCATCGTCGTCGTGCGTGGGCGTGCGGTGTTGGTGTCGATGTTGTCGGGGCGTGGTGGTGGCGCTTCCCGTCGCTACTGCGCCCCCCACGGTTTAGATCGGCTAGGGTTTGTGGGTGAGGTTGGTGGCGGCGGCGAACCTCGTGTCGTGTGCCGCCCCGACCCTCACCCCTAGGGTTGAAAACGGACGGAAATTTTCCCGTTCCGAACCGACCGTTTTTCTACATTTGAACCGGTCGTTTGGATTTTTGGAAAAATACGAAACAGTCAGAATTCGGGTTGAAGCTTTTGAATGCGGACGGAAGTAGAAACGGCATTTTTCCGTCCGTATTTCCAGAATTCCGTTTTTATCGGAATATTACCATATTTGTACCGTTTTTTCCAAATTCTTCTAGGCCGGCCCGGCCCAATCACAATCACAAAACCATCTACAATAAACCCTAGGTCTTCTCTCTCTCTCTCATTCGAGTCATTCCTGTGCTAGCAAAAGAGTCCAGCCGCCGCTGGCAGCCGCCGCCCACCCGCTCGGCTTGCAGCCGCCGCCCACCCGCTCGGCTCGGCCATTCGCCGCCCACCCGCCGCCCGCGCCACCCGCCCGACCGCCGCTGCCCGGTCCGCCAGCCCGCCCCGAAGCCGACCGCCGCCGACCGACGCCCGCCTCACCCGCGACCGCGAGCGAGCGCTCCCCGCTTCCCCGAGTGCCCGCCTCTCGCTCTTCCGGCCGCCGCGCGTGAGTCCGTGCGCGCCGTGGATCCCTTTTGATTCCTTCCTCCGTGCGCGCGTGGATTCATCTTACCAATTTCTTTCTTCAATATTGCAAGTTCCCCAACAAGACACTCCCCTACCTCCAAACTTTAGTAAGCAGCCTTTTCTTGTCTTTCTACTAATTTTGTTGTTGGATTGCATTTTTCCTTAGATATTGTCAAGTGCTAGAGACCAATGATATAGGCACACTTACAAGATATGATTTTGTTGGATACCCATATAAGAATATGTAATCTTATTTAGCATTGTGATGTTGTATTTTCAGTGGAATTTTTTATGTATGCTAGTAAAAGACTGGAAAAGTAAAAGTTCACTGTTTTTCAAGTACTCAAGTTGTCCCTCCACATTTGTATTTGTATATACAGCATGTTGTAACTTGTATGCTACTGACAAGTGACAACTGTTTTGCAAGCAGCCTGCTCCACCAGCTATGTCAAATCGTGGTCATTGCAGCTCAATGCCACCAGCTCGTGGAAGAGGAAGTCAGTGCCAGCCGATGCACGCCGGGCAGCATCTTGCGCTACCGGCACCGGAACCACCATCTTCAATTAAGGACAGCAACGGATCCATTACGGTAATGATGTACGCAATAAGTAGTAGTAGCAGACTAAGTAACACTTTATGTGTATACAAATTAATAAGAATTTTACTGTTTTTATAGGAAAGATAAAAGTCAATGAAGTTGTGTCAATGTCATCATGTTCAGCAGGACAAAACAAAGAGGAAGACACTCAGAACCAAGAGGAAGGACGACATAATTTAAGCAATGAAGAAATAGTTGCCCTTGATGATGATGATGCCGAGGAAGCAGAGGTTGTCAAGTTAACAGAAAGAGGAGGAAAAGGTGCACATCCGCTGTGTGGAAATATTTTACCAAGAAGATAGAGGTAGTAGAGGTTAACGGCAAGAAGTATGAGCACTGTGGGGTTATTGCAAGTTCCCAAAGTGCAAGCAAAAGTACGTAGCCGAGTCTACCAATGGAACAAATGCATTTCTGAGCCATTTGAGATCATCCACAAAGGTGGTAAAAGGTCGCAAATGAGGTGAAAAGGACCATGGAAAAGATATTACCAATGTTCACCATTCGGTATGACCTTGATACTAGTGTCAAGAAATTCTATTTGGCAATAATCATGCATGAATACCCATTCAATATTGTTGAGCATGAGTACTTTGTGGATTTCCTTTAGTCTTTACGTCCAAGCTTTGCATTCAAGTCGAGGGTCACTGTTAGAAATGATATAATGGACTTATATATACAAGAAAAAGATAAGTTGTATGCAGCTTTGAAGAAAGTTCCCTGTCGTTTTAGTGCAACCATGGATGTATGGACATCATGTCAGAACAAAAGTTACATGTGTGTGACCTTACATTGGATAGATGATGCATGGCATATTCAGAAAAGGATTGTTGGTTTGTTTCATCTAGAAGGCCGACATACTCGCCACAGGTTGGCAGAGGCCTTTACTGAAGTAATGGTTAAATGGTTTGTTGAGAAGAAACTGTTTGCCTTGACTTTGGACAATGCATCAAATAATTTAGTAGCGGTCACAGATATTATTGAAGATCTTAAATTGAATGGAAATGGTTCTTTGGTTTGTGATGGCATATTTTTTTACATTAGATGTGCATGCCACATGCTTAACTTGGTTGCAAGAGATGGGATAGCTGTTATTTCAAAGACACTAGACAAGATTAAATCATTGTGTCTTACTGTGAAGGGCTCTCCCTTGCAATGGGAGGAGCTTATGAAATGTGCTACTGAGTGTGGATTAGATAAGTCAAAGGGCATCCAACTTGATGTCTCAACTAGGTGGAACTCAACTTATTTGATGCTTAGGGATGCACTGTACTACAAGCCTGCTTTCATTAGGCTCAAGATTGCAAATCATCGTAAGTATGAGAAAATTTCTCCCTCTGATACTGAATGGGGCATGGCTGTTATAATTTTTCAGTGCTTGGAAAAATTTTATGATCTTACTGAACTGCTTTCTGGTACCTCATATCCCACTGCAAATCTATTCTATAGAGGTTTTTGTGAGATAAGAGAGTTGATTAGTAAATGGAAGAATCACAACAACACTACTATTAGGCAAATGGCAACTGCAATGAGTGAAAAGTTTGAAAAATATTGGGAATGTTCTAGTACAAGTCTTGCTGTTGCTTGCTTTTTTGATCCTAGGTATAAAAGGAAGATTATAGAATTCTTCATGAGAAAGTTTGATGGTGACTACTATCAAGTTCATCTTGAAGAGTTTATGGCTATTGTAAAGAAGTTGTACCAATTTTACAGTGCTTCTAAACCTACTTCAAGTAGTAGTGTGGTCGAAGATGCTAGCCCAGCAGAAACACTGGGTGCCAAAGGTAATTATGAACTTGAGAGGTTCTTGTATGATGATTCTGGACCTGATGGAAATGAGAATGAATTGGACATATACTTAGCACAGCCACCGTTGAAGCAAGATTCATTTGATATTTTGGCTTATTGGAAGAACAACACAGATAAGTACCCTATCCTTTCACAAATTGCTCGTGATTTGATGGCAATACAAGTGTCCACAGTTGCTTCTGAGTCCGCATTTAGTGGTGCTGGCCGAGTACTTGATCCTTATCGCAATCGTCTTGATCTTGAAATGGTACAAGCACTTGTTTGCACCAAGGATTGGATACATGCAACAAGAAAAGGTACTAATTTTCTAAATTTTTCAAATTATCCAAATATAGTTCGTGTTCAACACATGTCTTGATAATCTATTAACCTGTCTTTTGTCTTTTTAGATCATAAATACATTCCGTCCATAATGGTTGATCTGAGACCGGAAGACCCCATGGCTGCAGCCCCAAGTACCCCTCTAAATGATGAGGTATGCGTTGAATATTTGTAGTGTAGATAGTCTGATAGTCTGCAGCCCAACCATATATATGCACTAATCATTAATCAACTTGTGTTAACTATATGTAGGAATATGACAGTGCAAATGATCCTGATGAGATGGATGATGCTGCAGAGTGATGTACTATGATGTGTTCATGCCAACTCATTTTATTTTGTTAAAACGTGTTATGTATGTGACATTAGTAGTATGTGCTTCGTTCTGTGTGTGCTGCCTTTGAAGTTTGGATTGCTTTTGTTCTGTGGACTGCCTTGGACTACTGTTCTTTTTTTATCAGTCATCTTGTGTCATGGAAGAACTGAGATATATGTACTACTTGCATGGACCAGTGTATCATTCCTGCATTTTCCTAATATTTACTTCAAGTGAACTTCTAGTGAAACTGAGATATATTTGTTCACTGAACTGTTTTGACTGAGATATATTTGTTCACTGAAGAGTGAGCTTGGACTGCTTTGTTCACTAGAAGAGATGCATGGCTTGGTCTGTGTTTTATTAAAGATGTGTGTTTTATTACAGATGTGTGTGATTGTGATTGAGTATAAAGATGTGCGGTATTCCGGCTTAAGTTCCCGACTTTCGACTGTTTCCGTTGATTTTCCGATCGTATTTGTTCGTTTCCGTGTACCCGCATATCCCGATTCCGTTTCTGAACCCGCATTTTTCGAACCGGATTCCGTTTCCGCTAACAAATATAGAAACGTAAGTAGAAATGGAGTTTTTCCGTTCGTTTCCGTCCGTTTTCAAACCTACTCACCCCTTTTATATGGCGCAGCGATGGGGCCCACCAGCCGCAGGAGGCCGGGCGCCCGATCGCGCGGTCAATGATCCCGTTGGGCCGTTGGGCCCAACGGGAGGAGATCAACTCTAACACTCATGGCTCACAGGTCATAAGCCTCTTTGTTTCCATCTCTCCCCCTCTCTTCCTCTGCCGATTTTGCTTCTAACTGGGACATCACAGTCTTCAGAAGTTCTCAAACGCTTATAAGGACTACTGTACGGTGTTTGTGAGCAAGGGATTCACGTTGGATTTTGAGACGGTCTCGACTAGACAATGCTTTCTGAGGCTGAACCGGCTTTATCTCTTGCGCCGGAGGGCGTAGGGAATGTTCATCGGTACGGCTCTTGGCACCGGCGATTATTGGATCAAGTTGGTCTGTTGCACAACGGGTTTCGTTGGTTCATCTCTACCATTCGCATTGTTCTCTTGAGAGGCTTACGTATGATCGAACATAAGTAATTAACCAAGCCTATTAGAGAGAGGATGAATGATAGATTACGTTAGCGAAAGTCAAATAATCAAACTTTAATAGATCAAAACACACCCCAATCTCAAAAATCAATAAAAACACACGTCCTATGAACTATCCAACCTACTATGATTGGTCCGACCGAAGCTTACCGATCCGACCGCAGTCAACTTGCGGTGTGACCATCAGCTTAAAAACAACACAACAAAGCTTCGTAAAAGTACGTTTCTTCAAAACCAACCGTTGGATCGAGCTACAAACTTGTCGAATAAACTAGACAAACCAAGAAACAACTTCATCGGAGGGATTTGCAAACTAATAAACGATTTAAGAGAAAACACCCTCGAAAGTCATTTGTCTCGAATTTCATCAAACCTGAACAAAACCTAAAACTTGAGCAAATTCGACTCTAGCAAAAACTAATGAACAAAAAAAACTAATGAACAAAACCTTTCATATCTGATCTATAAAGCACTAGAAAAGTTTTGGATGAATTAACTTGAAAAAAATTATAACAAAACAAAAATAACAATTTAATGGTCAAAACCAAACAATAACATAAAACTTATGAAACCGTAAAAGATCGTCGATGTTTTATTGATTGAATATTATATTTATTGCTCAAATATTATTCATAAGATACAGCCATAACATTCCTTGTAAGTTTTTCACGAAACCCTAATAAAAACTCTAAATTTTATTGCGTCAAGGCATAACCTTTCTCTCTATTTATACCGAAAATGAAAATATCCTACTTAAATAGGAGTAGTAGAATTCCTAGTTTCACTAGAACTCAAAACCATCAATTTCCAAATTCATCCCTACCGAAATCGTAGCCAAATCTTAGTCACACTAACAACCCGGCTCGGATCGGACCGCTCTCCTAGGCGGCGTGTCACCGAGCCGCTTCCGCACCAACACCAAGCAAGCCGGCAACCACCGTCGCTGCCCGACATGCACACATGCACGCATCAATACCACATACATGCAAAGATCGCATTGCACCAGTGCTTGGTCCGGGAGGGTGCGAGCTGGCCAAGCACTGGACCCTTGAGGCCAGGGGGCCCAACCTCAAATAAGAAAGTCCATAGAATAGCTGCTGAAACCGGGCATTGATTCCTTCCAACATAGGTGACTTGCCAACTCCCTGCCCTTTCACCGCGCGGCCACGAGCGCGAGTCTCCTCCGTTCCTGCCGCTGCGAGTGCCGACTGCCAAGTGAGCGACTCCTTTGCCGCCGTGCCGTGGCCGTACGACTGCGCGCGATCGTGACTGTCGTAGTCCTGTGAGACTCCCGTAGGTAAGAAACTGACCCTCGGCCCTAAGCAGTAATCATCTCAATCTTTATTCTTCATACTTCTTTAGATTTGGGATTTAGGCATTTAGGAACCCCAATTCCCATATGTTGAATTTAGTATGACATATTTGTTTAATTACTTACTACTTCTCTGAATATATAGTGAACTCATGTTGCCCAAAAAACATGCATTAAAGTTGGTGTTTTATCGAATAGCTATACAATAAAAACATGCATTAAACATTATTTTATTATTAAATTTGTATTAAAGGGCCCACCATTGTAGCTTCGCTCCAGGTCTATAAATTGATAGGACCGGGCCTGATAATACCTCGAGTAGCACTTCTTTCCCTCTTCATATTTCTCTTCCAATTTCCTTCACGAACGTCAACACTTGTACATACATCTCATAAAATCTATTACAAAGATATCCTCAGATGGTATTCTTCTACTGTGTATCATCTTGTATCCAACTTCGTCATTTTTGATCGTCTGAATCTCAACTTCTCCCTGAGTCTATTCCCAATCCCACCGTTGATTGAAGTTGACCTTCAAGAATCCTAACTCTAATCACCTTCTCACATGGTATCCTGACCATACCAGACCTTTTCTCATCCCTGAGTATAGTCCCGGCCCTCATCATTGACCAAGACTGACCTTAAGTCACATGCACATAATCAGACAAAACTACAGTTCCTGAATAAAGATATCATCAACCTGACTCAGATTAGTCACACGCACTCACATCAACGTCTACACAAATTTCAAACCAATTTCATCGAATAAATCATTTGGATAACCAATTATTCATCAAAAATATTAATCATGACAATGATTTCACAACTTCAAGGTGCTTCTCTAAAAGTTTTGCTTGTTTCAATTCTTGTCTAGCTTCTGCTATTTTACCTTCCCTCTTAAAGCAACTCGCTTTTCTTATGAAGTAAGATTTCATATTTTTCAACACGATAACAATGTTGGATCATTGTCATGCCCCACCTTTTCCCATAGTTTAAAATTCACCCGTGTAAATGCACAAAAGAAATCGCTGAGAATTAAAGCAAGTGCAAAAAAATTAAAATCTATTTAATGAATGGAAAAGGCTTGGTGGGATTTTTCTTAAATTCCCCATGTCAAAATACAAAAACAATATTTTTATTGGAATTTTTAGAGCAAGAAAAACAATTTTAAAATTTGAATTAGGCTAATCGGAATTAAATTCCTAAGAAAAAGCCTTTTTTCTTTCTCTTTCTTCCTTTTTCTCTTCTTTTTCCAGCCCGTGAGACATCGGCCCACCGCGCCGTCCTTTTTCCAGCGTGCCGCTCCCCACATGTTAGCCTTCTGTCCCCAACCGAGAGGGGCGCAACGGATCTCTGGCGCTTTCAGAGGCGCCTCAACCGGGCCTCGGCTCGGCTGGCCTGAAGGGGCTAGGGAGGGGAGCGGCGCGTGGGAAAAAGGACGCGCCGGCCGTCCTGGGCGCCGTCGTCCCACGCCGCTGCATCTCCCGGCTGCCTCGTGTCATTCCCACGCCACCTAACCCACTCCGCGCCGTCCTCGTGTGTCCCGCACCACTCCTCCACTCTCCCACGCATGCGCAACGGTCGGAACATCCAATCTGCAAGCCCCGGCCGCCCGTCATTCCCGCCGCCACATCGTCGTCGCCATTCCTGAGCCCCTCGGCCACGTCCGCGCCCCCTCGACCTCTATAAATAATCCCCGAGCACCGGCAATCATTTCTCTCTTCTCAATTGCGCATTCTCCAGCTACCCGTCGCCCCACACCCTAACCCACCGCCGTTTCTTCGCCTCCGTCGCAAAATTCGCGCTCTCCGCCACACGCCACACCAAATCGCCTCCACCGTGTGTTCGCCTCCGTTAGTAGAGCGTCGGCCACTGCTTTTTCCTTAAAATCCGTCGCTGATTCGCCTCACCACTGTCGTCCTCTCCAAGTCCGGCCGACCACGGTGAGCTCCTCTCTCCCCTTCTCCTTTTTTGTTTTGGCCGCTTCTATCCCGAGCCGTGCTCACCTCATCGCCGCGTTACGCACACGTCGCCCGTCGCTCCACTGCCCGTCGGTGCCATTTGGGCCCGCGCCATCATCATCGGCCGCGCGTCCGTTCGCCGGCCATGTCGTGCCTTGCCGCCGCCGCTTGCACCATCCTCCTCCTCGCCATAGGATCCATCCGCGGATGGATCCTAGCCCTCCAACTAAGCCATGTCGCCGTGGCACCCGTCGCCCACATGGCTGCCGCGTAGGCGCCACGCAAGCGCCACGTGGTGCGCTCGCTCGGGGCTGGTGGATCGCGCCCACCGTGCGCCCGCCTCTCTCTCCTCCGCACGCGCCGGCGCAATAAATCGTTAATTTTCCTTTTTTTTTCCTTATTAGTAATTCACTGAAACTTCTAAAAATCATGTAAAATTCATCCAAACTCCGTTTGAGTCCATTCAAGTTGTAATGGACTCATAAAAATGTCTAGAATCCATTAAGAATAGTTTAATTATCTGTTTTAGTCGTCTTATAGCCCTTTTGTTGTGATTTATTTGTCAAGTAGATTCCGGTGTCACCGATGCCCCACTTTACTTCGAAGTAGTCGCAGAGGTTTAGCCAGCGGAAGACCAAGGCAAGTCACGTTTCCATATTGATCATATTGTTCCTACTTTACAAAGTTATCTCACTTTATCTATTAAATTGCATTGTTTTATAATGTCATATGGATGGGACCTATAGTATTCAGCCTAGGTTGTTCACCCTAATTCATTGATCAACTGAGAACTAATATGACTAGATGTGTGAGTTAGGATATGCTTAGCCCTGTTTAGTTCAACTAGCTCATTGTTGGGAGAACAATACTACTAGTTTATAGTGACATGAAATGATGGTCATAGGCTAGTATTACTATGGTATAAATGATAAATAAAATGTGACCAAATGGGTGCATAGTTTTGATAGACGCACCCATGGTAATTAAGGACCGATTCGTGGGAAACCCTAGAATAACTAATCATGTGTACCACAAGCCAACGTGGACAACGGCTGGGCTTGTAGTGTAGCTCGCTCCTGTCCGACGCGCCGAGGCAAGGGTGATCGTGATGGAGTTCGGATGGACCGGAAAAGGTCTATACGGCTTCCGGATTCACTTAGGCACAAGAGGGGGTTGCCTACCTTGGATTTAAAGGTAGGGGCCAAACCTGAAGTATGGTGTCGCTTGGTCAGGGAGGGTTATGTGAATGGTCCTGTCACAGACCCCTTTTCGATATGTCATGGTGGCATGTCGACGCACGGGAACGTGTCGTGGGGTTGTGTCTTGTAGGTACAGACGTACACCTCTATCAGAGTAGAACTATTCGGATAGCCGTGCCCGTGGTTATAGACGGTCAACCAGATTCACCGTGATTAGTCCCACTTAAGGATAATTTGGATTAATGGAACTAGTTAGAATAGTTGGATGGATTGGACCTGCCTCAACATGGTGTAACGTTGAGCAGAGATGATTAATCTTGCTTAATTAAACTTAATTATTATTTTACTGTTTTCAACTTAATCTTTGTGAAATGCTCGCCTTATCCAAAAATTAACCCTAGCCTTTCCTTGGAATATCTTGCATCATATCTTTCTTTGGTGTGACTTACGAGTATCATGGAATGTACTCGTCTTTCTTCCTTTTCTCCCACCTCGAGTTGGAGGATGAAGCTGCGGATGAGTTCGTCGATGAGTAGGCTTGTCGCTGCCGTCAAGGATGCCTGTGGAGTGGAGTCGCCATGCTGCGAGCGTCAAGTCTAGTGGTTTAGCTAGTTTATTTTCCCTTTTTGCTGCATTTCTGTAAGACTTTTTATATGTTTATAAGACGTAGATTCTATATATACAACTTATCGTTTGTGTACCCCGGTTGGTCCCGGACAGAAAATTAATACACATTCAGCTTTCGAAATTCTAGGTAGGAATTTCTCGGGCATGACAAGCAAGCATGACATTGTCGGCTACCTCAGTTCATACCCTTCATTAGCAAGATCCAGACTTGGAGGTTCAACCTTATATGGGAGAGTTGACTCAACGTTCCTACTATTTTCCTTGACCGCAAGTCTCGTAGAAGAATTTTCAAGGTCTTCAAGTTGCTTCTCAACAACACGCTTTCTTTGGCTACGCTCGTTTGTGCCTCGTTGGAAACCTTCCCTTCGACACGAAAACAAAGTAGCTCATTAGTGCATAATTAATTAAGTATTAACTAAAATCAACTTAAAATGGATTAATATTATTTTTAAAGCAATTCTTATATAAATTTTTAAAAACACGTCATTTAGCAAGTTTGAAAAGCATATGCATGAAAAGAGAGAGAAGAGCTAGGAACGCAACTCCCGAACACGGCTTTTAATTCTTCCTCGCCTCGGCCTCACCCACCTTTCCTTCCCTTCTCAACACCGCACTCATCTTTTTCAAAGCCAGCAGTTCTCTCTTAATTGCAAACTTAGATTTGGTGTTGACATAGGTCCATTAGTTGTTCAAAATTAAAATAATCTTGGATTCTCCAAACGAATGTCATCCTGATTACCATCGTCCATATTACGAACAAGGGCAGCCTGCTTCACCCAAAATCTCTTGCTCTTCTAGTTGTCTTTCAAAAATTTTAGCCTTCTTCAGCTCTTCCTTTGCTTCAGCAAGTTTATCTTTTTCTAGCAATGAAAAAGTCTAAATACCCTCCTAAACTTTGATTGAAAGTTCATCTAGTACCCTGGACTTTAAAACCGAACATTCGATCCCCTGAACTATACAATACCATTTATATAACATCCTAGGATGGTTTTGCAGAGTGTTTCTTTTTATCTGATTTACATATATGTTGGATAAGTTTGATTACGTGATATGTGAACTGAACATATATGTTAAAATCTCTACCTAAATCTTTCATTATGACCACTATTTTTTGCTTTCACTTAGAACCGGGTGCTAATATAAGTATAACATCACTATAAAATGTAAATTGATGATACCTGAACATGCTTTATCAATTATTCAAAACAGCTCATTTAAGTTTCCAAATATCCAAAACCACTATACAAAACATTTTAGGGGATAATTTGAACGATATTACAAAAGTTTAGGGGGTTGGATGTCCAGTTTTGAAGTTCGTGGTGCTAAATGGACTTCTATCAAGAGTTTAGGAGGGTATATGGACTTTTTCCTTTCAGCAACAGGGCCTGTCCCTTCAGAGCATTAACCAGATACTTGTCATACTACCGGTTTTGTTTCCCTCTGATGATTTTGGTGCTCGGCGGCTAGGGTTTGAGCAGGGGCGACGACGAGGCTCCCTCTCCAGCACGGATATGACCATCTCCATCGTAGATCCAACCAACCCGAGCTCCCTCTCTGACACGGCAACAGTTCTCTCCGACATCAACACTATCCTATTAAGCTTGGGGTAGTGGCCTCACTGGCGACGACCACCACCGTGTCGCACAGGGTGTGTGGTGGGGGCGTCGCATGATGCCACGAAGTGCGAAGCCACAACCCCTATAGCGCGGTCGCGCCATTCTTCCCCGTGTCGCGGGATAGCTTTTCTCGAAGAACGCACGCTCAACCTAGGCTACGCAAACCTTGTTCTGTCACGCCTAAGGCCGAGCTAGCCGAGAATCTCCTGCGTGGCATGGGTTGGCCAATGCCACATGTGTGCACTACAAATGGCCTAATAATATGTGACAACTTTCCTTCCACACTCATAGCAGTTGTTCTTGTTTCATCATGAAGATCTGCACCTGATCCAGCGAGGTAGGAGGGACTCGAGTCCCCCAGCACCCACGCTGGATCCGTCCCTGCCCTCCAAGAATTTCACTAGATGGTGTTTGAAATCGATGAAGATAAAGATTAAGTTGACACATATAAAACGAGAAAGCTATTAGCATATAATTAATTAAGTTTTGATTATTACAAACTTGATAAATAAATATATTTTATATTTAAAGCAACTTATATATAGAAAGTTTTAATACGAAACATACCGTTTAGTAGTTTGAAAACATGCTAACGGAAACCGATAGAAAATCTGAATCTTAATCGAAAAGAACAAGGACGCCATCCTCTAGGTTACAAAAGCAATGCACAAAGAATTTAAATAACTCCCGCGAACAAATGAATAAGCCATTCTTGTGTTTACAGATTGGTGAGACCAGCAAGTACTTTGGCATTCAGTCATGCATTATCAATCATAGATTAGTCTAATATATGCACAAACTGGGAGTTTTTTTTTAATTATGCACCATTCAATTGCATTTCTGCTGTAGATGTTTGCTTCTATGGATCTTGGCATTGAAAACAAATCACTGCATGGAAAAGGTAAAGGTTCAAATATGTATAATCTATAGTAAATAACACTTTTCAGAACAAGGATCAAAACTAGTTAGAAACTCCAGCACTTGAAATTTCATGTTGTAACTAAGGAGAAAATAGACTCCATTTGATTGAACGCATCTTGTCAAAGTGCTTAGTTCTTTATCAGTAAGAAGTAGGAAGCACCACAAGACATAGTGTCTTTGTCTCTTCGGTTCTTGACATAAAGCAATTCAAAAAGGGAGAAAAGGGACGTTGCAAAGTTCAGCTTTGAAACTAAACAGTTTGCACACAAGCGCTCAACTGTGCTCTGAAATAGAAACATTGCAAATTTAAAAGCAGGTGTGCCCGATTATATGCTGATAATTACATTTTATATAACCAGAAATTGATTATTTGTTTGAAAACACATGTCATTTCTATAGCAAGCAGATTAGAAGTACTCCTTCTGCTTCATATTTTTGAAAAAGCAGATCTGTGGGAAAAATCCCCACAGCAACAAAATAAATTAACAAAGGCGGGGGAAAAGTTCAACTTACAGCGGAGCTAGGAGGGGAGGTTAGGGGAGTTAGATACATGAGATGGAGGGAGGGATTAACTAAAAGCATCAAGCCGAAACAAAATGCTTCTCTATAGCGGTCTTGAATCTAACGCTTGGTGGAAGCCTTGGGTTCGAAGTTGGATAACGTAGACCCCGTTTTTGAGGCGGAATCTTTCGTGTTCATAGTACCATTTCCCTGGATCGAGTAGTTGGTACCCACGAATACAAGATCTGGATAATCAAGTGCACATGCACGAATAGTCTTACATTACCATTATTACATTAATAGGCCCGAAGGCAATGTTCAACCCACAGGACCTTATGGTCCGAATACAACATAAAAACAGAATTTAGATAAGGCGCGGAAAGAGGCGGCTTGTCAATTGCCACGTGCAACGACCGGAGCTAAGGTCTAGTATACGCCATCGTTCCTTCGCCCTCCCGGTGATACGCGTATGGGTCTTCGGCTCTCCATTGCCATTGGAGGTTTGTGCGTATAGCCGGGTGAGTACCAACCGTACTCGGCAAGCCAACACGAATTGATGCATATGATAGATTTATTCAAAGAATATGGCTAGGGTTATTTTTGCGTAAAGCCAGTTTTCACAATTCTTTTCACAAACCTATCGACTAGCCAAATCAAGTTTTAATTTCATAGTTCATTAATCCGGCGACGGTTCTGTCTACCATCCATCGTGATTCCAAGGATGGCTTCCCGCCTCCGATTCGTCATGGTTTTCTGGAGTCCACCCTTCTCGCATCTCGAGAAGTTGATCCACCGCGAATGAAATCATCATGCAAACCCATCCCAGCATTTTTAAGTTCAAAGTCTAGCCAAGCGAAAGTCTTGTCACGATGCTCAATATCCGCGAGCACGGCTATTCGAATAGACTGATTCATTCACACTGCAGTGGATGTACACTTTACCCGTACTCCGCGACTGCCCATTGAATGAGCCTGCATCCCTTTATATGAGACGGTCACGGCAAAGCCTTTCGATAACTTCACTTTGGCAGTACCCGCTCTATGAACTTAAGCCCTCATGCACCCTAGCCGTCCTTTTCTAGCAGTGAGAGGAGTTCTGGCGCACCCGGGGTAAGGGAAAACTTTCCAAATCTTTAAGTTTATTTAATGTCGATTCAATTCCACCATTCACAACAAAGGCCGCAGCCCCATTCTTTTCACATAAGCCACATCATAGAGAACCATCTATGCAAGGATACTGCCTCCGCTCGGCTATCTAGTCGGCTAGGTCTATACCCATTCGAGAAGTACGGTTGTATCCGGCTCGTTTCCGGCTATCTCATGGCTCGGTCCTTAATCGACCGGGTCGGCACTTGCCTTTTCCTAATCCACCCAAATCATCCACTCGCCCGAGTCTAAAACATTTGTATAGTACTTTCAATTTTCATCAAATTTAGTTCATCATTCCCATGGCCATGTGGCGCTCATGTCTCCACATGCTGTATCTCAACTACCTTCCCTAAGGTAGTCGCCCAAGCACAAAGCTTTTCGTAAAGTCATGAGTATGCATAAGTCTAAGTATAGCATGGCTAAGCAGTTTACCGAAGTTATTCTTCGGTTGTTTGTATCACATCGCGAGTTACAAGGAGTAATTCTAAAGGTAATCAATAGCAAGGTATGGCATAACAAGTATAGGTAACTCGTAAAGCATGCATGTTTAGAGTTTAAAATAACATCATTTCGCAATTGGGATCGATATGTTCAAAGGGTGTGAAGACTTGCCTTGCTCGCACGCTGGTTGAGTGGGGTCTTCCGCGTAGTCAGTGTTCACCTCTTCGGACGCTATCCGTACGTGCGAAAAGAAGGGTTGAATCCAATTAGAATTCAACAACATCAACAAAAAGAAAAAGATCCCAAAATGATCGCGGAAAGCGGTTTCCAAACACAACCTCTAACTTCGAAATCTTAAGGGTTGAATCAACGAAAATGATTTCAGTTAGACCGAGTGAACCATCTTATGGTTAATATGTATTTTTCACTTGAGTTTGAAGATATTCTAGAATAATTAGGTTTCCAATTTTATATTTCCAATAATTGATCTTTAAGGTTGCAATTATATTTATTAGGGTTTTTGGAATTCTAACGACAGGATAACATCATCCATGCTTAACCAATATTTAAAAAGGTTTCATGTGAACTTCGATAACAATTTAAAGGTTGGACAATATTTGAATTCACAAAAAGAAAAATTAATCTATTAATCATTTTCACAAAGTATTTCATTTTAGAAGGGGAAGAATATTATACTTATTCCTAAATAATAATATTTCAGAAACCTTATTTTATCCTAAAATATTTCCAAAATAATTTATACTTTTACCCCTATTCTTTTCCTGTTTTTCTCTTTTCTTTCTTTTTTTTCTTTTCTTTTTCTTTTCCCATTCCCTCTGTTTCTTCCCTTCCCTCTCTTCTACTGCCACCGGGCCGACGGTGAGAGGAGAGGGCGCCGACGGTGAGGGAGGGCCGGAGCTAGGGGAAGGAGGGGCTTTTCACCATCTTGGGACCACTGGGTCCCATTTCTCCACTCGGTCGGGACCGGGAGCGGCGAAGATGGTGGCGACGGCGAGGTGGTTCGGGCGGCGGTGGCGCTCGTCGGCGCGGACTCCGGCTGTGCCTAGGCCAAAGCAATGGATCTACGAGCATCGTGAGCCCTAGGGATGCTAGAGAGAGGGTTGGTTCGGCCGGGAGGCGCCGAGGTGTGCCGGCGACGGCGGGTGTGGCGGCGGCGGAGAGAGTGGAATTCGGGGCTCGTCGCGGCGATTTCCGGTGGCCTTTTGGCTCGGGAAACTTAGGGAAACAATACTTAGAGCACGGGGATAACGGTGGTACCTTCAATTCGGGAAGAAATCGGCCGAGGGTGACGAATTTCGGAGTTTTGCGTCGGGCGGCCGAGTTAGGGTTCTTCCGGTCGAGCTCCGATTCTTCCAAAATTCAAGCAATGCAACGGCTAACTTTTGGGGAAAAAGGGGAGAAAGCACGAGGGAGTTGTGGCGAAGATTTTCGGTGTTGGGTGCTCGGCTCGGGGTGGCCTCTTATAGGCGGTCGACGGAGGGCGATGCGACGGCAACAATGGCGCGGCGTCGGCAGCATGGCGCGGTCGCGGGAGGTCGTGTGCGCGACGTGCGGCAACCGCAGCCGATGCACGTGCGTACGGTGAGCGCGGTGAGGGTGGTGCGCGCGGATCGTGCAGCGCGACGCTAACGCGGGCGGGTACGGCGACGGCATGGCGACGGCATGGCACGGCGTCGCCGGCGACTTTGGCGACCGTGGATGGCGCGGCAGCCGGCGGTGGTCAGTGCGCGCAGGATGGTGTCATCGGCGAGAGCGCGCGTGCGCGGGTGTCCTGGTACGGCGCGGCACGGCGTTCGGCGCGTGGCGCGCGCGAACGTGGCCTGAAGGACCGGCCGAACACCTTCGACGCGATGAATAGTGTACTTTTCCTATTTCACCGATTTAATTTTCCTAATTCCCTATTTCCATTTCCTTTCTTCCTAAAAATCCCCAAATAAATTTTGGTATTCTCGGAACAATCTCAAAAATTATATTTTCCACTTCTCCCTACTTTTCAAAATATATTTTTCATATTTATTTTGTTTCTTCTTTTGAATTCAAGAAAATAGGGTTTTGAATAGAGATGAATTTCTATCTTCATTTTTCCTTTTTCAAAAATATTTTTATCATCAAATCCCAAGTACTCATTGTCTTTCCCCTATCAATTAGGGTTTTAAACCAAAATATATCTTTTTTTTGGTAATTCACCAAATTATATACGTATATGCTCTTTTCAAGGTACACACATTTACATTTTGAAATCGTTTTCACCGACTGTGATTTCAAAGCTTAGGGTTTTGTCCCATTTTTCCTCAAAGTAATTCTAGCAGAAAAATCTTATTTGCTGAACTGGCAATCCAGATCGAAAAACACGATAAGAAGCAATGATTCCCAAAAGTTTTTGTGAGTTCCGATTTTTACGTTCCGAATTCCATTCCTTCGATTTTCAGGATGTTACAAACCTACCCCCCTAACAATAAATCTCGTCCCCGAGATTTCTTACCGGTTGCTGAATAGGTGTGGGTATTCTGTCTTCAGAAACTCTTCGCTCTCCCAGGTAGCTTCTTCTTCTGTGTGATTGCTCCATTGTACTTTGTACATGCGCCATGACTTGGTTCGTGTCTTCTTTTCTGCCTCGTCTAGTATCTTGATTGGATGCTCCGGGTAGGTAAGATCACTGTGGACATGGATGGTTTCTAACGGGGCTTGCTCTTGGTACCGCAAACATTTCTTCACTGCGATACGTGGAATACCGGGTGGACATCGGAGAGATTCTCGGGCGCCCAATTGGTAAGCCACTTCTCCCCTCCTAGCGCTTATCAAGAATGGGCCCACGTATCGTGGTGCGAGTTTCCCTTTGACTTTGAACCTCTGTGTTCCCCGTAGTGGTGAGACCTTTAGATACACATAGTCACCTTCTTTAAATTCTAATTCTCTTCGTCGGGTATCCGCGTAGCTCTTTTGTCGTGATTGAGCAGCTTGTAGTCGGTCCGGATCGCGAACCTTTTCCTCGCCTCCTTGATTATGTCGGCCCGAATACGGTTCGTTCACCGGTTTCGACCACATCAATGGGGTTCGACATCGGCGACCAAATAGAGCTTCGTTTGGTGACATCTTTAGACCGGCTTGATAGCTATTGTTGTAGGAGAACTCGGCGTACGGCAAACATTTCTCCCAATCCTTGGTGAAATCCAATGCACGCTCTCAAGCATATCTTCTAGTACTTGATTCGTCCTTTCGCCGCCCGTCTGGCCTGTGGGTGATAAGCGTGCATCGAAAGCGAGGTGACTTTCGAGTGCCTCGTGGACTTTGCTCCAAAAATGAGATGTGAATTGGGTACCACGATCCGATATAATCCTCTTTGGTACACCGTGGAGACATACAATCCTACTCATATATAGTTCCGCTAGCTTGGCACCGTTGTAGTTAGTTTTCACGGGAATAAATCTGGCGATCTTGGTGAGCCGATCTACTATTACCCAAATGGAATCGTAACCGTCGTAGTTTTGGGTAGTCCCACTATGAAATCCATGCCTATCTCATCCCATTTCCATTCGGGAATCTTGAGTGGTCACAGCAAGCCCTGGTCGTTGATGCTCGGCTTTCACCCTTTGGCACACATCGCACACGGCTACGTATTCGGCTACATCTCTCTTCATATTGGGCCACCGTATTCTCCCTTCAAATCCCGGTACATTTTCGTGCTTCCGGATGTAACGAATATGCCGATTCGTGGGCTTCTTTTAAGATCAATCCTCGCAAACCGCCTCGTTCGACACGCAGATTCTTTTCTTGTACCACGGATTCCCCGTCGTCTACCGAAAACTCCTTAGCGCGTCCAGCGCCATGCGTTCCTTGATTTCCGGGTTTCCTCATTCCCTTTTTGGGCTTCTTCTATTTGAGTCCTCGAAGGGGTTGAATTTCCAGTGAGTTTACTTCTCCGTGAGGAATCGGTGCATTAAGTCGAGCCATTTCTTCTTGGAGCTCATTAGCCATACCTTTCAATCCCATGTGGTTGCATTGGGCTTTGCGGCTCGCCGCATCGGCCACTACATTTGCCTTGCGGGATGGTAATGGATTCCTAGATCGTAATCCTTGATCAACTCCAACCATCGCCTCGTCGTAGGTTGAGATCAGGCTGAGTAAAGAAATATTTCAAGCTCTTGTGATCGGTATACACATCACAAGTGGTTCCCGATCGATAGTGTCTCCGGATCTTCAATGCGTGAACGACCGCGGCTAATTCCAGTCGTGTGTGGGATAATTCTCCTCATGGGGTCGTGAATCGTCGCGAGGCATACGCTACGACCTTCCCATCCCGCATTAACACGCCTCCTAGTCCTTGCCGGGATGCATCACAAGACATCACGAAATCCTTTAGGTTGTCGGTAAGGTTAAGATTGGGGCGTGGTTAACTTTTCTTTTAGTTGGTCGAAAGCCTTTTGACACTTCTCGTTCCATTCAAACTTCTTTTCCTTCTTCGAAGTTGAGTCATAGGTCGGGCTACAAGTGGAAAACCCTTCGATAAACCGTCGATAATAACCGGCCAAGCCCAAGAAACTCCGAACTTCCGTCACTGACTTGGGTGCCTTCCATTCCGTGACAGCTTCGACCTTGGCGGGGTCTACCGCTACTCCTCCGGCTGAAACCACGTGGCCAAGAAAAGCGACTTCTTTGAGCCAGAACTCGCATTTGCTAAATTTTGCATACAGCTGGTGCTCTCGTAGTTTTTCCAGTACTAGCCGTAGATGTTCCGCGTGTTCCTCATCGTTCTTGGAGTAGATAAGTATATCGTCGATGAATACCACTACGAATTTGTCCAGGTACTCCATGAATACCTTGTTCATCAGGTTCATAAAATATGTCGGGGCATTGGTCAATCCAAAGGACATTACTGTAAACTCGTATAAGCCGTAACGTGTAGAGAACGCCGTCTTAGGAATATCTCCAGCTCTAATCTTCAACTGATGATATCCTGACCGTAGATCAATCTTTGAGAACACCTGCGCACCCTTAAGTTGATCGAATAGGTCATCGATCCGAGGTAGCGGGTACTTGTTCTTGATAGTTACTTCATTCAGCGATCGGTAGTCCACACACATTCTCATACTCCCATCCTTCTTTTTGACGAAGAGTACTGGGGCTCCCCAGGGAGATGAGCTGGGGCGTACAAATCCCTTCTCTTGTAGTTCTCTTATTTGCTTCTTGAGTTCCTCTAACTCGTTGGTCGGCATTCGATAAGGCCTCTTGGATATGGGGGCAGTACCAAGTATTAGATCGATGATGAACTCTACGTCGCGATCTGGGGGCATTCCGGGCAATTCCTCGGGAAACACATCCGGGTATTCTTGTACTACTGACATTCCGCCTAGAGGTAGCATGGTGAATGTAACATCCCGAAAATCGGAGAACCGAAATCGGAACGTAAAATCGGAACTTTCAAAAACCGTGGCTTATTGCTTCTTCTCGGGTTTGTTGCTTCTTATTTGCCCTCGGTTGCATAAATTTAGTCGTGGTCAATTCCCTTTTCGGTGTATTTGGAGGTTTCGGAGTTGTCAAAACGGTGGTGCGAAAGCCGCATCCGGATTTTAAAAAGGAATTTGAGGGAAAGTGCGGATTTGCGAAAGCGCGTTTGGGAAGTATAAAATAAAACTTTGGTTGGGAGAAGATAAATTGAGATACAAAATAAATAATAAAATTCTCGGGAGGCGTGCACTCGAAATTTGGGAAATGTATTTTTATTAAAAATAGGTAAATTATGAAAATTAGGAAAAAGAATTTAAATAAGTATGAAAAATAATTATGGAAAAATGAAAGTCAAGAAAAAGTTTAAAATATAAAGTTAAAAATCATTTTTAGAATATTAGAATTTATTTTGGAATTTTTAGAAGGAAAGAAAATAGAAAATGGGAAAAGAAAATAGAAAATCGGGAAAAAGTGAAAATGCACTGTTCATTGGTCACAAATCGTTCGACGTCGACGGCGGCCTGCGCGCGCGCCTGCGTGTCGCCCGACGACGCGCTGCGCCACAAGACGCGCGCCACGCGCGCGCCGCGCCCAACCGTGCCTCGGCCCCTACCCGCGCGCGCGCCACGCGCGCCGCGTGCACTGCCGCGCGGCCGCGCGCACGCCACGCGCCGCGCAAGCGACCGCCCGCTGACCCGCGCGCGCCGCGCCGCGCCTCGCGCCGCGCGCTGCGCCCGCCCGACCGCCACGCCGCGCACGCGCGCCGCGCCACGCGGCCGAGCCACGCCCGGCCCCTACCCGCGCGCGCACGCCGCTCGGACCCGCCGCGCCGTGCGCCGGCCGCCGCGTTTCGCCCGCCGTACCTCGGCCCTTCCCGTGCGCGCCGCGTGTCACCGCCCGCGCCGCGCCGAGCCGACCCCCTCCTTCCACCCCGCGCCCGCACCGAGCCTTTCCCCCTTGGCCGCGCCTATAAAAGGGGCGTGCCCCGCCGATTTCACCGCACCGCCGCCGTTCTTCCACCGTTCCCGAGCACCGCCGCCGAGGGCCGCCGCCGTTAGCCGTCGCCGCCGTGCGCAAGACCATTCCCCGTGCCCCCTTGCTCCTCCCCGAGCCGCCGTCGCCGGTAAGCCCCTTTGCGCCGCCTTATTCCTCACCGCCGCCACCTCGTTTTCCTCCGGCACCGGCCGAACACCTTGGGGGCATTGAACAAGGCGCAGAGAAAAGGGAAAAGAAAAAGAAAAAGAAAAGAAAAAGAGAAAAAGAAAAATAGGGAAAATTAGGAAAAATTTTGGAAAATTTGGAAAAATATTTTGGGATGACTTGAGTAAAATTTTGGGCAAAAATAAATTATTTTCTCGCATATTTTCTCGTGCAAAGTTTGAAAAAATCGGAATCTGACGATTTCCGAAATTCTATTTCGCATCGTTTTTCAATCCGGATTCCGTTTAATTCTTTCCCGCCATCGAAATAGGTTTCGCTTTTGTGCTCAAACCCTCAAATTTCAAGCACGAATTTTCTTCGCTGATATTCTCAAACGTAAATTTCAAATTTAATTGCGATCGCCGACTTTGCGAAAACCCTAGGTCATCGGTTCGATTCCAAAACCCGGATTTTCCTCGCAACCCTCGTCCTAACTCGAGTAGAATTTTCGCAAAACTTCGGAGTTGTTTTCATGGCTTTTGTGGTTCTTTTCGATCGCTCGGTGTTTTGTTGAGTTCTAACTGAATTCAATTGATCTTTCGCACGTACGGGTAGCGCCCGAAGAAACCGGCATCGACACCGCCGAAGATCCCACCCTCAAGTGTGCGAGCAAGGCAAGTCATCACACTCTTTGAACATATTGATCCCAATTGCGAAATGATGTTATTTTAAACTCTAAACATGCATGCTATACAGAGTTACCTATACTTGTTATGCCATACCTTGTCATTGATTACCTTTAGAATTATTCCTTGTAACCCTCGATGTGATCAAATAACCGAGAGAATAGCTTGCAACCGCTTAGCCCCGCTAAACTTAGACTATGCATACTCATGACTTTATGAAAAAGCTTTGTGCTTGGGCAACTACCTTAGGGAAGGTAGTTGAGATTCGGCATGTGGAGACATGAGCGCCACATGGCCATGATGAACTAAGTTTAGTGAAAATTGAAAGTACTATACAAATGTTTTAGACTGGGCGGCCGGATGATTTGGGTGGATTCCGAAAAGGCAAGTGCCGACCCGGTCAATTAAGGACCGAGCCATGAGATAGCCGGAAACGAGCCGCACAACCGTACTTCTCGAATGGGTATAGACCTAGCCGACTAGATAGCCGAGCGGAGGCAGTATCCTTGCATAGATGGTTCTCTATGATGTGGCTATGGGATGAGGATGAGGCTGCGGCCTTTGTTATGAATGGTGGAATTAAACCGATGTTAATTAAACTTAAAGATCTCGGAAAGACTTTCCTTACCCCGGTGCGCGTAACTCCTCTCACCGCTAGAAAAGGACGGCTAGAGTGCATGAGGGCTTAAGTTCATGGAGCGGGTACGCCAAAGTGAGGTTATCGAAAGGCTTTGCCGTGGCCGTCTCATGTGTTGAGACGTAGGCTCATTTGTTGGGCCGTCGCGGAGTACGGGTAAAGTGTACATCCACCGCAAGTGTGAGTGAATCAATCTATTCGAATAGCCGTGCTCGCGGATATTGAGCATCGTGACAAGACTTTCGCTTGGCTAGACTTTGAACTTGAAAATGCTTGGGATGGGTTTGCATGATGATTTTATTTGGTGGATCAACTTCTCGAGAATGCGAGAAGGGTGGACTCCAAAATCATGACGAACCGGAGACGGAAGCCATCCTTGGGATCACGATGGATGGTAGACGTAACCGTCGCCGGATAATGAACTATGAAATTAAAACTTGTTTTGGCTAGACGATAGGCTTGTGAAAAGAATTGTGAAAACCGGCTTTACGCAAAGATAACCCTAGCCATGTTCTTTGAATAACCCTATCATATGCATCAATTCGTGTTGACTTGCCGAGTACGGTTGGTACTCACCCTTGCTATACGCACAAACCTCCCGTGATGGAAATGAAGAGCCGAAGACCCCTACGCGTACTACCCGGAGGCGAGGGAACGGACGGCGCATATTAGACCTTAGTCCCGGTCGTTGCTCGTGGCAATGGACAAGCCGCCGCCTCTTTCCGCCGCCTTATCTAAACTCGTTTTTATGTTGTATTCGGACCATAAGGTCCTGTGGGATGAACAATGCCTTCGGGCCTATTTATGTAATAATGGTATCAGTAAGACTATTCGTGCATGCGCACTTGATTATCCAAGATCGCATTCGTGGGTACCAACTACTTGATCCAGGAAATGGTACTATGAACACGAAAGATTCCCGACTCAAAATCGGGGTCCACAGAGCCGTATCGAGCCATGCGACCGTAGGCTAAGACCAAATGGCGCCCTACCCCTAACTAGATGGCTAAAGGGAAATATCCCTACGTAGGATCAGTTTTAAACTATTATTTCCGAAAATGCAAATATATCTTTTCTACATCTGTATTTCCTTTTACCAAATGATTATGATAGCTCCCTCCCGCTAATCCTAAGTCGCCCGTAGCAGATGTCAAACCACGACGGAACTTGGGAAGTCACTGCCGCGGAACGAAGGGTTCGTGGTCCAACTCCGTCCCTACTATGGTGCTTGAGATACCCGGAACCACCCACCTATCACATCAAAAAGCATGGCTCCGAAGAGTATCCAGCCTGGGAGGCAGCTGTATCCATAGAAGCCCGTATGGGAAGCGAGACATCTTACGCTTCCATACCCGCTACCACCGAGACCTAGCGAAGCGGCTATTCAGATGCGGCTCGCGAGGCCTTCCTTCGCCTAAATGCGGAACACCGTGCCGAACTCACAATGACAGAGTTCGTGCATCATCCTTACCGCGAAGAGGGCAACCCAGTCTGCACTGTGGAGGCTACCCCCTGCTGTTACAACCCGATGGTCACGCGTCTATCGCGTTGGGCGGAGACAGCAGACGACTGTTACGAGGAGGCCCTGCTCGAGATCAACGATCAGCAGTCACGCCTCAATGATCTGGTCGACAGCCACCAAGGCTGTGGAGACCAGATAAGCATGCTGCAGACTCACCAGCCAATGGTGCTCAGTATGAGCAACTCTCGGACCGCTACATGGCCCGAGGGGAGGCTCTGGTAGAGCTGGAAGAGCAGCTCAGGAAGAGCAAGCAGCAGATCAACCAACTAGAGGAACAGGCACGCACTCGTCCCGTCTACGCCGCAGTACTTCCACCGAGCCCGTACCATCACATCATGCCCCGTGCCCGACCACTATTACCATATGACTCAGCAAGCTTTGATACTTTTCAAGCTATGATGGAGCAAGCTTTCATGTTGAGCACGAGCCCGCACCATACCCGGTCGACCCCACCGTTGCTATATCCACGGGACCCACCCCGAACTCCGTACAGCACCATCCGAGCCGGGATCGGAGAGGGTAACCCCATCCGCATCTACACCGATACGGAGTCCGAGGCGAGCCCATGGAGATCAAATGGGAGTCTAGCGACACCGACTCAATGGAGGAGGAAGTTCCCCCTCGTCGCGACTCACACGGAGGCCCCTCACCCGCCGACCGCTCGCAAGAGTACGCGGCCACCGAGTCGGAAGATTCGGCGTGACTCCGAGGCCACCACCTCCGAGCCGTGGGGACTTTGGTTTGCTTCAGCGGACCACCCACTTCCGGCGCCCGCTCTTGCGGATGGATGGAGGACTAGGCGGAGGACCTTCACTCGCCTCAGAAAGCACTTCCTATTTCCCTTAATTAGTTGATGTAGTTGGACGATATAATTATTATTACTATCTCGGCATGGAGGACTGTGTGTATACGTCCGTGTACCCCTTATGTAATATGTTGAACCCGAGCACGCCTTGCGATGTCTTAATTCGTATGCGTATTATTATTTCACCTTGTCTGTTGAATTGGAGATCATTCGATAGAGCTTGAAGAAAAATTTCCGTGAACTATAACTTAAACTAGTCCGCTCTCTTAAATTCATCTCCCTTCTTCGATGGCACATCGTCGCAGAGCCGCGGCAACCAACGAAACCCGCGGAACCCAACCCTCCACACCTGGCGGAGGTCATGGCTTTGCACCCGGCTACTCCAAGCGATTGCTAATAATCAAGGAGGTCGAGGAGGATCAAGTCCGGGAGAATTCATGAGGGCTAAGCCGCCCACTTTTTCCACCGGCCGAAGAACCTATGGACGCCGAAGATTGGTTAAGAGTGATAGAGAAGAAGTTAACCCTCGTCGAGTCCGAGAAGCCGATAGAGTTATCTTCGCTACTAACCACTGGAGGGTCCCGCGGTGACCGGTGGGACACCTACAAGGAGACACGAGCCGAAGACACGAGCCTACATGGGAGGAATTCACGGCTGCGTTCCGTGAGAATTTCGTGCCAGCTGCAGTAATGAGGATGAAGAAGAACGAGTTTCGCAGACTGCGTCAAGGGAACACCTCGGTACAAGAATATCTAAACAAGTTTACCCAGCTTGCCCGTTACGCCACCAGTGACCTGGCAGACGAAGAAGAAAAGATAGACAAATTCATTGAGGGACTAAATGACGGAACCGAGGGACCAATGATCGGGCGGGATCACACCGCTTCCAAAGCCTCATCAACAAGGTCGTCCGACTTGAGCATGACCAAAAGGTGGTAGACAATAACCGCAAAAGGAGGCTCGCTATGGCTCGCCCATTTCAGGGAACGCCACAACGCCCCAAGGGAGCCACCCCGTCTGGATGGAAGCCAAACGTCCCGGCAACTGGACGTTCTCTCGCTTCCGACCATGTCAACAGTCGGCCTACACCACGGCTTCGTACACCCACACCAACCCTAGCCGCTCCGGGAAGAAGGAATGTGAGTCTGTTTCAAGCTGCGGAGAATTCGGGCATTACTCCAATAGCTGCCCAAAACCACGCAACACCCATGTGCGCACCGGCGCCAATGCAACACCGTCCGAGGAACCCCCACCCTGCGACGGGACGAGGTCTCTGCTCGGACCCCGCTACCCAACGAGGCCGCCACCGGGTTTCGACGTGGCCAGGTGAATCATGTGCGGGCAGAAGAAGCACAGGAGGACCAGAGCGTATTGATGGGTATGTTCTCTATCAACTCTACACCAGTTAAAGTTTTATTCGATTCTGGAGCCTCGCATTCATTCATATCTTCCCAAGTAAGCAAACAACACCACCTACACCAAGTAGCACTTAAGGGGCCTATGTTGGTACACTCACCTGGGAGACATAACCGTACCCCATGCCTGCATTAATGTGCCCATACGGATTAGAGACGTGGTGTTTCTCTCAAACCTTATGGTGCTATCGCCCCAAACCATAGATGTCATACTCGGGATGGATTGGTTGACCAAAAATAATGGGATTATAGATCGTAGTCGAAGGGAAGTCACGGTATCCACCCCATGGGGATCACCGATGAGCATAACTATGGATCGAACCCAAAACTATGTGAACAAGCGCGGGAGTGTTCACCATGCGCCCTTAGGCGGAATGCCCATAGTACAAGAATACCCGGATGTGTTTCCGAGGAATTACCCGAATGCCCCGGATCGCGATGTAGAGTTTATCATCGACTTAATGCCGGTACGCCCCCATATCCAAGAGACCTTATCGAATGCCGCCAACGAGTTAGAGGAACTCAAGAAGCGAGATAAGGGAACTACAAGAGAAGGGATTTGTACGCCCGACTCTTCTCCCGGGAGCCCCGTACTTTTCGTCAAAAGAAGGATGGGAGCATGAGAATGTGTGTGGACTACCGATCGCCGAACGAAGTCACTATCAAGAACAAGTACCCGCTACCTCGAATCGATGACCTATTCGATCAACTTAAGGGTGCGCAGTGTTCTCCAAGATTGATCTACGGTCGGGATATCATCGGTTGAAGATTAGAGCCGGAGATATTCCTAAGACGGCATTCTCTACACGATACGGCTTATACGAGTTCGAGTGATGTCCTTTGGATTGACCAATGCCCCCGCATACTTTATGAATCGATGAACAAGGTGTTCATGGAATACCTGGACAAATTCGTGGTGGTGTTCATCGACGATATACTTATCTACTCCAAGAACGATGAGGAACACGCGGAGCATCTACGACTAGTGCTTGGAAAAGCTACGAGAGCACCACTGTATGCAAAGTTCAAGCAAATGTGAGTTACGGCTCAAGGAAGTCGCTTTTCTTGGCCACGTGGTTTCAGGGAGGAGTAGCAGTGGACCCCGCCAAGGTCGAAGCCGTTATGGAATGGAAGGCACCCAAGTCGTGACGGAAGTTCGGAGTTTCTTGGGCTTGGCCGGTTATTACCGACGATTTATCGAAGGGTTTTCCACTATAGCCCGACCTATGACTCAACTTCCAAGAAGGAAAAGAAGTTTGAATGGAATGAGAAGTGCCAAAAAGCCTTCGACCAATTAAAAGAAAAGTTAACCACCGCCCCAATCTTGACCTTACCCGACAACCGAAAGGACTTCGTGATGTACCGTGATGCATCCCGGCAAGGATTGGGAGGAGTGTTGATGCAAGATGGGAAGGTCGTAGCGTATGCCTCTCGGCGATACGACCCCACGAAGAGAATTATCCCACACACGACTGGAATTAGCCGCGGTTGTACACGCATTGAAGATCCGGAGACACTATCGATCGGGAACCATTGCGATGTGTATACCGATCACAAGAGCTTAAAATATTTCTTTACTCGGCTGATCTCAATCTACGACGAGGCGATGGCTGGAGTTGATCAAGGATTACGATCTAGGAATCCACTATCATCCCGGCAAGGCAAATGTAGTGGCCGATGCGCCGAGCCGCAAAGCCCAATGCAACCACCGGGATTGGACGGTATGGCCGTGAACTCCAAGAAGAAATGGCCGACTCAATGCACACCGATTCCTCACGGAGAAGTAAACTCACCGGAAATCCAACCCCTACCGAGAACTCAAATAGAGCAAGCCCAAAAGGGAATGTGGAAACCCGGAAATCAAGGAACGCATGGCCGCTGGACGCGCTAAGGAGTTTTCAGTAGATGACAAGGGAATCCTGTGGTACAAGAAAAGAATCTGTGTGCCGAACAAGGCGGTTTGAGGGGATTGATCTTAAAGGAAGCCCACGAATCGGCATATTCGTTACATCCGGAAGCACGAAAATGTACCAAGACTTGAAAGGAGAATATTGGTGGCCCAATATGAAGAGAGATGTAGCCGAATACGTAGCCGTGTGTGATGTGTGCCAAAGGGTGAAAGCGAGCATCAACGGCCACGGCTTGCTGTGCCACTCAAGATTCCCGAATGGAAATGGGACGAGATAGGCATGGATTTCATAGTGGGACTACCCAAAACTACGACTCGGCTACGATTCCATTTGGGTAATAGTAGATCGGCTCACCAAAGCGCGATTCATACCGTGAAAACTAACTACAACGGCGCCAAGCGCGGAACTATATATGAGTAGGATTGTATGTCTTCACGGTGTACCAAAGAGGATCATATCAGATCGTGGTACCCAATTCACATCTCATTTTTGGAGCAAAGTCCACGAGGCACTCGGAAGTCATCTCGCTTTCGCACCGCCTACCATCCACGACCGATGGGCGGATCGAAAGAACGAACCAAGTCTTGGAAGATATCTTGAGAGCACGTGCATTGGATTTCACCAAGGATTGGGAGAAATGCTTGCCGTACGCCGAGTTCTCTTATAATAATAGCTATCAAGCCGCTTGAAGATGTCGCCAAACGAAGCTCTATTTGGTCGCCGATGTCGAACCCCATTGATGTGGTCGAAACCGGTGAACGAACCGTATTCGGGCCGACATAATCAAGGAGGCGAGGAAAAGGTTCGCCGATTCGGGACCGACTACAAGCCGCTCAATCACGACAAAAGAGCTACGCGGACACTCGACGAAGAGAATTGGAATTCAAAGAGGGTGACTACGTGTATCTAAAGGTCTCACCCTACGGGGAACACAGAGATTCAAAGTCAAGGGAAACTCGCACCACGATACGTGGGCCCATTCCCGATAAGCGCTAGGAGGGAGAAGTGGCCTACCAATTGAACCGCCCGGGAATCTCTCGATGTCCACCCAAGTATTCCACGTATCGCTGAAGAAATGTCTGCGGTACCGAAGAGCAAACCCGTTAGAAACCATCCAAGTCCACAAGTGATCTTACCTACCCGAACATCCAATCAAGATACTAGACGAAGCGTAAAAGAAAACACGAACCAAGTCGTGGCGCATGTACAAAGTACAATGGAGTAATCACACCGAAGAAGAAGCTACCGGGAGAGCGAGGAATTCCCGAGGACGGAATACCCACACCTATTCAAGAACGGTAAGAAATCTCGGGGACGAGATTTATTGTTAGGGGGTAGGTTTGTAACATCCCGAAAATCGGAGAACCGAAATCGGAACGTAAAATCGGAACTTTCAAAACCGTGGCTTATTGCTTCTTCTCGGGTTTGTTGCTTCTTATTTGCCGCTCGGTTGCATAAATTTAGTCGTGGTCAATTCCCTTTTCGGTGTATTTGGAGGTTTCGGAGTTGTCAAAACGGTGGTGCGAAAGCCGCATCCGGATTTTAAAAAGGAATTTGAGGGAAAGTGCGGATTTGCGAAAGCGCGTTTGGGAAGTATAAAATAAAATTTTGGTTGGGAGAAGATAAATTGAGATACAAAATAAATAATAAAATTCTCGGGAGGCGTACCCGAAATTTGGGAAATGTATTTTTATTAAAAATGGGTAAATTATGAAAATTAGGAAAAAGAATTTAAATAAGTATGAAAAATAATTATGGAAAAATGAAAGTCAAGAAAAAGTTTAAAATATAAAGTTAAAAATCATTTTTAGAATATTAGAATTTATTTTGGAATTTTTAGAAGGAAAGAAAATAGAAAATGGGAAAAGAAAATAGAAAATCGGGAAAAAAGTGAAAATGCACTGTTCATTGGTCACAAACTGTTCGACGCCGTACCGGCCCCGCGCGCGCGCCGCCCGACCGTACGCGCGCCACAAGACGCGCGCGCGCCACGCGCCGCGCCGCGCCCAACCGTGCCTCGGCCTCTACCACGCGCGCGCACGCGCCGCGCGGCACGCGCGCCTGCCGTGCTCGCGCGCGCCACGCGCCGCGCAAGCGACCGCCCGCGGGACCCGCGCGCCGCGCCGCGCCCGCGCGCCGCGCCGCCCGACGCCGCCACGCCACGCGCACCGCGCGCTGCGCCACGCGGCCGAGCCATGCCCCGCCCCTACCCCCGCGCACGCCGCTCCGGACCCGCCGCGCCGTGCGCTCGGCCGCCGCGCGCCCGCCGTACCCGCCCTTCCCCGTGCGCGCCGCGTGTCACCGCCCGCGCCGCGCCGAGCCGACCCCCTCCTTCCACCCCGCGCCCGCACCGAGCCTTTCCCTTGGCCGCGCCTATAAAGGGGCGGTGCCCCGCCGATTTCACCGCACCGCCGCCGTTCTTCCACCGTTCCCGAGCACCGCCGCCGAGGGCCGCCGCCGTGCGCAAGACCATTCCCCGTGCCCCCTTGCTCCTCCCGAGCCGCCGTCGCCGGTAAGCCCCTCGCGCCGCCTTATTCCTCACTGCGCCACCTCTCGTTTTTCCCGGCACCGGTCGAACACCTTGGGGGCATTGAACGGCTGCGAGAGAAAAAGGGAAAAAGAAAAAGAAAAAGAAAAGAAAAAGAGAAAAAGAAAAATAGGGAAAATTAGGAAAAATTTTGGAAAATTTGGAAAAATATTTTGGGATGACTTGAGTAAAATTTTGGGCAAAAATAAATTATTTTCTCGCATATTTTCTCGTGCAAAGTTTGAAAAAAATCGGAATCGGACGATTTCCGAAATTCTATTTCGCATCGTTTTTCAATCCGGATTCCGTTTAATTCTTTCCCGCCATCGAAATAGGTTTCGCTTTTGTGCTCAAACCCTCAAATTTCAAGCACGAATTTTCTTCGCGATATTCTCAAACGTAAATTTCAAATTTAATTGCGATCGCCGACTTTGCGAAAACCCTAGGTCATCGGTTCGATTCCAAAAACCCGGATTTTCCTCGCAACCCTCATCCTAACTCGAGTAGAATTTTCGGCAAAACTTCGGAGTTGTTTTCATGGCTTTTGTGGTTCTTTTCGATCGCTCGGTGTTTTGTTGAATTCTAACCGAATTCAATTGATCTTTCGCACGTACGGGTAGCGCCGAAGAAACCGGCATCGACACCGCCGAAGATCCCACCCTCAAGTGTGCGAGCAAGGCAAGTCATCACACTCTTTGAACATATTGATCCCAATTGCGAAATGATGTTATTTTAAACTCTAAACATGCATGCTATACGAGTTACCTATACTTGTTATGCCATACCTTGTCATTGATTACCTTTAGAATTATTCCTTGTAACCCTCGATGTGATCAAATAACCGAGAGAATAGCTTCGGCAAACCGCTTAGCCCCGCTAAACTTAGACTATGCATACTCATGACTTTATGAAAAGCTTTGTGCTTGGGCAACTACCTTAGGGAAGGTAGTTGAGATTCGGCATGTGGAGACATGAGCGCCACATGGCCATGATGAACTAAGTTTAGTGGAAATTGAAAGTACTATACAAATGTTTTAGACTCGGGCGGCGGATGATTTGGGTGGATTCCGGAAAAGGCAAGTGCCGACCCGATCAATTAAGGACCGAGCCATGAGATAGCCGGAAACGAGCCAGACAACCGTACTTCTCGAATGGGTATAGACCTAGCCGACTAGATAGCCGAGCGGAGCGGTATCCTTGCATAGATGGTTCTCTATGATGTGGCTATGGGATGAGGATGAGGCTGCGGCCTTTGTTATGAATGGTGGAATTAAACCGATGTTAATTAAACTTAAAGATCCGGAAAGACTTTCCTTACCCCGGTGCGCGTAACTCCTCTCACCGCTAGAAAAGGACGGCTAGAGTGCATGAGGGCTTAAGTTCATGGAGCGGGTACGCCAAAGTGAGGTTATCGAAAGGCTTTGCCGTGGCCGTCTCATGTGTTGAGACGTAGGCTCATTTGTTGGGCATCGCGGAGTACGGGTAAAGTGTACATCCACCGCAGTGTGAGTGAATCAATCTATTCGAATAGCCGTGCTCGCGGATATTGAGCATCGTGACAAGACTTTCGCTTGGCTAGACTTTGAACTTGAAAATGCTGGGATGGGTTTGCATGATGATTTTATTCGTGGTGGATCAACTTCTCGAGAATGCGAGAAGGGGTGGACTCCCGAAAATCATGACGAACCGGAGACGGGAAGCCATCCTTGGGATCACGATGGATGGTAGACGAACCGTCGCCGGGATAATGAACTATGAAATTAAAACTTGTTTTGGCTAGACGATAGGCTTGTGAAAAGAATTGTGAAAACCGGCTTTACGCAAAGATAACCCTAGCCATGTTCTTTGAATAACCCTATCATATGCATCAATCGTGTTGACTTGCCGAGTACGGTTGGTACTCACCCTTGCTATACGCACAAACCTCCAGTGATGGAAATGAAGAGCCGAAGACCCCTACGCGTACTACCCGGAGGGCGAGGAACGGACGGCGCATATTAGACCTTAGTCCCGGTCGTTGCACTGTGGCAATGGACAAGCCGCCGCCTCTTTCCGCTGCCTTATCTAAACTGTTTTTTATGTTGTATTCGGACCATAAGGTCCTGTGGGATGAACAATGCCTTCGGGCCTATTTATGTAATAATGGTACTGTAAGACTATTCGTGCATGCGCACTTGATTATCCAGTACTGCATTCGTGGGTACCAACTACTTGATCCAGGGAAATGGTACTATGAACACGAAAGATTCCCGACTCAAAATCGGGGGTCCACAGTGAACACTCTCGCAGCTTGCTCACATAGCTTTGGGTTTTGATCCATAGTTATGCTCATCGTGATCCCCATGGGGTGGATACCGTGACTTCCCTTCGATCGAGTCTATAATTCCATTATTTTTGGTCAACCAATCCATCCCGAGTATGACATCTATGGTTTGGGGTGATAGCACCATAAGGTTTGAGAGAAACACCACGTCTCTAATCCGTATGGGCACATTAATGCAGGCATGGGGTACGGTTATGTCTCCCCCCAGTGAGTGTACCAGCATAGGTCTCCTAAGTGCTACTTGGTGTAGGTGGTGTTGTTTGCTTACTCGGGAAGATATGAATGAATGTGAGGCTCCGTAATCAAATAACACTTTAAGCGGTGCGAGTTGATAGAGAACATACCCATCAATACGCTGGTCCTCCCGAGCTTCTTCACCCGCACATGATTCACCCGGCCACGTCGAAACCCGGTGGCGGCCTCGTTGGGTAGCGGGGTCCGGCAGATCTCGTCTCCCGCCGCAGGGTGGGGGTTCCTTGGACGGGCGTTGCATTGGCGCCGGTGCGCACGGGCGTTGCGTGGTTTTGGGCAGCTATTGGAGTAGTGCCCGAATTCTCCACAATTGAAGCAGCTCACATTCTTTCTTCCTGGAGCGGCTAGGGTTGGTGTGGGTGTACGAAGCTGAGGTGTAGCTGACCTGTTGACATGGTCGAAAGCGGGAGAACGTCCGGTTGCCGGAACATTTGGCTTCCATCCAGACGGGGTGGCTCCCTTGGGGCGTTGTGGCGTTCCCTGAAATGGGCGAGCCATAGCGAGCCTCCTCTTGCGGTTATTGTCTACCACCTTTTGGTCATGCTCAAGTCGGACGACCTTGTTGATGAGGCTTTGGAAACTGGTGTGATCCTGCCCGATCATTGGTCCCCTCAGTTCGTCATTTAGTCCCTCAATGAATTTGTCTATCTTCTCTTCTTCGTCGGTCAGGTCACTGGTGGCGTAACGGGCAAGCTGGGTGAACTTGTTCAGATATTCTTGTACTGAGGTGTTCCCTTGACGCAGTCTGCGGAACTCGTTTTTCTTCATCCTCATAACCGGCACGAAATTCTCACGAACGCAGCCGTGAATTCCTCCCATGTTGGTTCGCCGGCGTCTTCAGCTCGCGTTTCCTTGTAGGTGTCCCACCAGTCACTTGCGGGGCCCTCCGTGGTTAGTAGCGAAGACAACTCTATCGGCTTCTCGGATTCGACGAGGGTTAACTTTTCTCTATCACTCTTAGCCAATCTTCAGCATCCATAGGTTCTTCGGCCGTGGAAAAGGTGGGTGGCTTAGCTCTCATGAACTCTCCCGCACTCGATCCTCCTCGATTTCCCGGTTATTAGCAATTGCTTGAAGTAGCCGGGTCTCGCAAAGCCATAACCTTCGCCGGGTGGAGGGGTTGGGTTACAGCGGGTTCTCGTTGGTTGCCGCGGCTCTGCGGTGATGTGCCATCTCGAAGAAGATAGATGAATTAAGAGATCGGACCAGTTTAGGTTATGGTTCCTAGGGGGATTTTTCTTCAAGTTCTTTTAAATGATCTTTAATCAACAAGCAAGGTGAAGTAATATTAAGCTCACGAATTAAAACACCGCAAAGCGATGCTTAGGTTCATCATATTACATAAGAGGGGTACATGGACTGTACACACACGGTCCTTCATGCCATGATAGCAACAACAATTATATCGTCCAACTACATCAACCAATTAAGGGGAAATAGAGAGTGGTTCGTGCCGCGAGCCGGGAAGGTCCTCCCGCCTAGTCATCCAACCATCCGCAAGAGCCAGCGCCGGAAGTGGGTGGTCCGTCGCAAGCAAACCGGAGTCCCCATGGCTCGGAGGTGGTGGCCTCGGAGTCACGCCGAATCTTCCGACTCGGTGGCCGCGTACTCTTGCGAGCGGTCCGGCGGGTGAGGGGCCTCCGGTGTGAGTCGGGCGACGAGGGGAGCTTCCTCCTCCATTGGGTCGGTGTCGCCGGACTCCCATTTGACCTCCATAGGCTCGCCTCGGACTCCGTGTCGGTGTGGATCCGGATAGGGTTCTCCTCTCCCGATCCGGCTCGGATGGTATTGCTACGGAGCTTGAGGTGGGTCCCATGGACGTGGCAGCAGTGGGGTCTACCTGTGCGGTGCTGAGCTCGTGCTCAACATAAAAGCTTGCTCCATCATGGCTTGAAAAGTATCCAAGCATGCAGGAGTCATAAGGTAATAGTGGTCGGGCACGGGGCGGGAGGTGATGGTAGTGCTCGGTGGAAGTACTGCGGCGTAGACAGACGAGTGCGCATGCTCCTCCAGTGGTTGATTTGCCGCTTGCTCTTCCGAGCCGCTCTTCCAGCTCTACCGAGCTTCCCACGGGCCATGTAGCGGTCCGAGAGTTGCTCATACTGGGCACCATTGGCTGCGGTGAGTCTGCGAAGCATGTTTATTCTGGTCTCCACGGCCTTGGTGGTGTTGACCGAGATCATTGAGGCGTGATCGCTAGTCGTTGATCTCGAGGTGGCTTCCTCGTAATGTCGCCCGCCGTCTCCGCCCAACGTGATAGACGCGTGACCATCGGGTTGTAGCAGCAGGGGGTAGCCTCCACAGTGCGGCATCGGGTTGCCCTCTTCGCGATAAGGATGATGCACGAACTCGTCACCGTGAGTTCGGCACGGTGTATCGCATTAAGGCGAAGGAAGGCTTCGCGAGCCGTATCCTGAATAGCCGCTTCGCTAGGTCCGGTGGTAGCGAGTGTGGAAGCGAAGGATGTCTCACTTCCCATGCGGGCTTCTATGGATACGGCTGCCTCCCAGCTGGATACACTTCGAAGCCATGCCTCTTGGTGTGATAGGTGGGTGGTTCCGGGTACCTCAAACACCATAGTAGGGACTCGAAGCGTACCACAAACCCTCGTCTCGCGGGATAGTGACTTCCCGTGCTCCGTCGTGGTTTGACATCGCTTTTGTAGGCAACTTAGGGTTAAGAGGAAGAGAGCTATCATAATCATTTGGTAAAAAGGAAATACGGATGTAGAAAAGGTATATTTGTATTTTCGGAAATAATAGTTTAAAATCGATCCTATTGTAGGGATATTTCCCTTTAGCCAACTAGTTATGGTAGGGCGTCATTTGGTCTTAGCCTACGGTCGCATGGCTCGATACCAGCTCCTCAGACCCCGTTTTTGAGGCGGGAATCTTTCGTGTTCATAGTACCATTTCCCTCGGATCGAGTAGTTGGTACCCACGAATACGATCGATAATCAAGTGCACATCCACGAATAGTCTTACATTACCATTATTACATTAATAGGCCCGAAGGCAATGTTCAACCCACGTGACCTTATGGTCCGAATACAACATAAAAACAGAATTTAGATAAGGCGGAAAGAGGCGGCGGCTTGTCAATTGCCACGAGCAACGACCGGAGCTAAGGTCTAGTATGCGCCATCGGTTCCTTCGCCCTCCCGGTGATACGCGTATGGGTCTTCGGCTCTCCATTGCCATCACCGGAGGTTTGTGCGTATAGCAAGGGTGAGTACCAACCGTACTCAGCAAGCCAACACAGAATTGATGCATATGATAGATTTATTCAAAGAATATGGCTAGGGTTATTTTTGCGTAAAGCCAGTTTTCACAATTCTTTTCACAAACCTATCGACTAGCCAAATCAAGTTTTAATTTCATAGTTCATTAATCCGGCGACGGTTCTGTCTACCATCCATCGTGATTCCAAGGATGGCTTCCCGCCTCCGATTCGTCATGGTTTTCTGGGGAGTCCACCCCTTCTCGCATCTCGAGAAGTTGATCCACCAGCGAATGAAATCATCATGCAAACCCATCCCAGCATTTTTAAGTTCAAAGTCTAGCCAAGCGAAAGTCTTGTCACGATGCTCAATATCCGCGAGCACGGCTATTCGAATAGACTGATTCATTCACACTGCAGTGGATGTACACTTTACCCGTACTCCGCGACTGCCCATTGAATGAGCCTGCATCCCTTTATATGAGACGGTCACGGCAAAGCCTTTCGATAACCTCACTTTGGCAGTACCCGCTCCATGAACTTAAGCCCTCATGCACCCTAGCCGTCCTTTTCTAGCAGTGAGAGGAGTTCTGGCGCACCCAGGGTAAGGGAAAACTTTCCAAATCTTTAAGTTTATTTAATGTCGATTCAATTCCACCATTCACAACAAAGGCCGCAGCCCCATTCTTATCACATAAGCCACATCATAGAGAACCATCTATGCAAGGATACGCCTCCGCTCGGCTATCTAGTCGGCTAGGTCTATACCCATTCGAGAAGTACGGTTGTGCGGCTCGTTTCCGGCTATCTCATGGCTCGGTCCTTAAGCGACTGGTCGGCACTTGCCTTTTCCGGAATCCACCCAAATCATCCAGCCGCCCCAGTCTAAAACATTTGTATAGTACTTTCAATTTTCATCAAACTTAGTTCATCATTCCCATGGCCATGTGGCGCTCATGTCTCCACATGCCGTATCTCAACTACCTTCCCTAAGGTAGTCGCCCAAGCACAAAGCTTTTTCGTAAAGTCATGAGTATGCATAAATCTAAGTATAGCATGGCTAGCGGTTTACCAAGTTATTCTTCGGTTGTTTGTATCACATCGCGAGTTACAAGGAGTAATTCTAAAGGTAATCAATAGCAAGATATGGCATAACAAGTATAGGTAACTCTGTAAAGCATGCATGTTTAGAGTTTAAAATAACATCATTTCGCAATTGGGATCGATATGTTCAAAGGGTGTGAAGACTTGCCTTGCTCGCACGCTGGTTGAGTGGGGTCTTCCGCGTAGTCAGTGTTCACCTCTTCGGACGCTATCCGTACGTGCGAAAAGAAGGGTTGAATCCAATTAGAATTCAACAACATCAACAAAAAGAAAAAGATCCCAAAATGATCGCGGAAAGCGGTTTCCAAACACAACCTCTAACTTCGGAAATCTTAAGGGTTGAATCAACGAAAAATGATTTCAGTTAGACCGAGTGAACCATCTTATGGTTAATATGTATTTTTCACTTGAGTTTGAAGATATTCTAGAATAATTAGGTTTCCAATTTTATATTTCCAATAATTGATCTTTAAGGTTGCAATTATATTTATTAGGGTTTTTGGAATTCTAACGACAGGATAACATCATCCATGCTTAACCAATATTTAAAAAAGGTTTCATGTGAACTTCGATAACAATTTAAAGGTTGGACAATATTTGAATTCACAAAAAGAAAAATTAATCTATAAATCTTTTTCACAAAGTATTTCATTTTAGAAGGGGAAGAATATTATACTTATTCCTAAATAATAATATTTCGAAACCTTATTTTATCCTAAAATATTTCCAAAATAATTTATACTTTTACCCCTATTCTTTTCCTGTTTTTCTCTTTTCTTTCTTTTTTTCTTTTCTTTTCTTTTTCCCATTCCCTCTGTTTCTTCCCTTCCCTCTCTGCTCTACTGCCACCGGCGGCCGACGGTGAGGGAGAGGGCGCCGACGGTGAGGGAGGGCTGGAGCTAGGGGAAGGAGGGGCTTTTCACCATCTTGGGACCACGGGGTCCCATTTCTCCACTCGGCCGGGACCGGGAGCGCGAAGATGGCGGCGACGGCGAGGTGGTTCGGGCGGCGGTGGCGCCGTCGGCGGCGGACTCGGCGATGCCTAGGCTAAAGCAATGGATCTACGAGCATCGTGAGCCCTAGGGATGCTAGAGAGAGGGTTGGTTTGGCCGGGAGGCGCCGAGGTGTCTTGGCGACGGCGGGGTGGCGGCGGCGAGACAGGGAATTCGGGGCTCGTCGCCGGCGATTTCCGGCGGCCTTTTGGCTCGGGAAACTTAGGGGAAACAATACTTAGAGCACAGGGATAACGGTGGTACCTTCAATTCGGGAAGAAATCGGCCGAGGGTGACGAATTTCGGAGTTTTGCGCCGGCGGCCGAGTTAGGGTTCTTCCGCCGAGCTCCGATTCTTCCAAAATTCAAGCAATGCAACGGCTAACTTTTGGGGAAAAACGGGAGAAAGCACGAGGGAGTTGTGGCGAAGATTTTCGGTGTTGGGTGCTCGGCTCGGGGTGGCCTCTTATAGGCGGTCGACGGAGGGCGATGCGACGGCAACAATGGCGCGGCGTCGGCAGCATGGCGCGGTCGCGGGGAGGTCGTGCGCGACGTGCGGCAACCGCAGCCGACGCGCGTGCGTACGGTGAGCGCGGTGAGGGTGGTGCGCGCGGATCGTGCGGCGCGACGCTAACGCGGGCGGTACGGCGACGGCAGGCATGGCGACGGCATGGCACGGCGTCGGCCGGCGACTTTGGCGACCGCGGATGGCGCTGGCCTGTACGGCGGTGGTGTGCGCGTGGATGGTGTCATCAGCGAGAGCGCGCGTGCACGGTGTCCTGTACGGCGCGTGCACGGCGTTCGGCGCGTGGCGCGCACGAACGTGGCGAAGGACCGGTCGAACACCTTTCGACGCGATGAATAGTGTACTTTTCCTATTTCACCGATTTAATTTTCCTAATTCCCTATTTCCATTTCCTTTCTTCCTAAAAATCCCCAAATAAATTTTGGTATTCTCGAACAATCTCAAAAATTATATTTTCCACTTCTCCCTACTTTTCAAAATATATTTTTCATATTTATTTTGTTTCTTCTTTTGAATTCAAGAAAATAGGGTTTTGAATAGAGATGAATTTCTATCTTCATTTTTCCTTTTTCAAAAATATTTTTATCATCAAATCCCAAGTACTCATTGTCTTTCCCCTATCAATTAGGGTTTTAAACCAAAATATATCTTTTTTTGGTAATTCACCAAATTATATACGTATATGCTCTTTTCAAGGTACACACATTTACATTTTGAAATCGTTTTCACCGACTGTGATTTCAAAGCTTAGGGTTTTGTCCCATTTTTCCTCAAAGTAATTCTAGCAGAAAAATCTTATTTGCTGAACTGGCAATCCAGATCGAAAAACACGATAAGAAGCAATGATTCCCAAAAAGTTTTTGTGAGTTCCGATTTTTACGTTCCGAATTCCATTCCTTCGATTTTTCAGATGTTACAATAACCAACCTGGACAAAGAGTGATCTCGTCAATTAAAGACTTTGTCATTTCGGATCTTCCGGATCTCCCAAAGTGCAATTTGATAGGCTTCAAAACAAAAACTATGATCATTGGATTGATGAAGTCTATCTTCAAGTGAAATGGTCAAGTCCCAGACTTTGTTGATTCGGTGCCAGCATTGGCTTGCAAAAGGATAGTTGAAATAGAGGTGTTCAATGGATTCTTCAGTGTTAAGAGAACACATGACACAAAAGTCATTGTCCCTATATCCAATGTGCCCTCTGGTGAGCATCACCTTGGTGTTCAGACGGTCCAGAAGGATCAACCATATGAAGAACTTGATTCTAAGAGTGCACTGTGACTTCCATAATTTACCATAGATTGGATGGACTTGCACAAACTTATACACGAAGTCATAGAACTTCTTAGAGGTGTAGTCCTTCCCCCAGGTCGGCATCCAAGGATCTATAGTATTTTCGTTATAAGCGAGCTGCTGTAATTTGGATTGCAGATCTTCCAATTCCTCAGAAGCATGGGTTGAGATAGGGAGCAAAAGCACAACTTCTAGATCTTCATACTGCATTATTTTGTGCACCGAGGTCGTGTCCGAGACTGCAAAAGAGTGGAGCCTGGGATAAGCTTGAAAAAGAGGGGGTTCAATCCAGGAGTCTAACCAAAAGCTCATTGTGGAGCCATTACCCAATTGACAGCGAGCAATTGATCTATAGATCCCATGTAATCGAAAAACGTCTCTCCACCAAAAAGAGACGACTTCCCTTGATGTATGTGGAACTTTGTTGGTGTAATATTTGAACCAGACAAGCTGAATCCATGGAATGTCCTCTCTATTATAGAACTTATGCAGCTATTTTAGAAGAAGTGCATCGTTCTGGAGCTTAAGATTGATGACACCAAGTCCTCCCTTATTTTTTGGTCTCTGAACTATTTCCCAGGCTACTAGATTGACTCCTTGTTTCTTTTCTGAGTTTCCACACCACAGACACTGTTTTCGAGCCCGATCAATGCACTCAATGACACCAGCAGGGAGTTTGATGGAACAGAGGGCATATGTAGAGATCGGAGATAGTACCGAATTTAGCAAATGAAGTCTGCCTGAAAGAGAAAGCCACGTTGAACTGCCTGATAACCTTCTTTCAATTCTATCCATTATTGGCGTTAAATCCTCCATCCGAGGCTTGGTGGTTCCCATAGGTAAGCCTAAGTAAGTGAAAGGCAGACTGCCTGGTTTACACCCAAAGGTAGAGGCCAGATGCTCCAACCTATCCTGAGTAATGTTGATTGGCAACATTTGAGATTTGCTAAAATTCACCTTCAGCCCGTTGCGACATAAAAACTATTTAAGAGCCCTTTCGGGAAGAGAAGTTGCCTCGGTCCGCCCGCATGATAAGAAGAGTATCATCCGCATATTGAACTATCGGATAATCATCTGTGGGTTGCCTGATTGGTTTTTGCAGAAGGCCTTGATTGGCAGCTTTGTTGACCAACACTTGGAGCAAGTCAACTGCGAGTACAAATATAAGCAGAGAGAGGATCACCCTGTCTAACGCCCCGTTTGCATTGAAAATATTTTCCGGCACACCGTTGAGTAGGATAGCCGATCGACCCATAGTCGAATTCGCCGATCCAGTTAATCCATCTCGTGGGAAACCAAGGTGGGTCATGACTTGGATAATAGTTTGATGCTCTACCGTGTCAAAAGCCTTCTCAAAGTCCAGCTTAAGGATAATTGCGGTTGTTTTGAATGGTGACACCGATGAATGTATTCAAAACTCCAAGCAATGCAATCTTGAATCGCCCTATTTCGATGAAACCGTATCGATTGCGGTGAATTAGCTTTGTAATAATTGCCTGAAGTCGGTCGCTAGAATTTTTGTAAGAAGCTTGAGGCTAACATTCATCGAGAAATTGGCCGAAAGTCATGCACTATGTTGGGGTTGGTTGTTTTGAGTACAAGAGCTATGAAGGAGGCATTGATAGAACTTAAAGAGATTGCCCCCAGTGGAATTCATTGCAAACTCGTAGAAGTCATGTTTGATCATTGGCCAACATTTTTCATGAATAAACCATTGAAACCGTCTGGTCCTAGAGCTTTATCTCGTAGGCATTTTGTTCACTATAGAATCAATTTCGATTGAGAGAAGACATCGTCAAGGAGTCCAGCCCTTCTACTAGAGAAAGCGAGTTTGGAGATTGAAGATCATAATCGGATCGTGCTAATACCCATCCTGTTCTTGAAAGAAGACCAAAGAAGCCCAGCTTTCCTCGTGATCCAAAATCTCCATGCCATGCTCATTTATGAGATGCGAGATGAGATTTCTCCTATATGAAATTGTTGCCATAGCATGAAAGAATTTTGTGCACTCGTCGCCAAAGCGTACTCGTTAACTGTGTACCTTTCTTTCCAGTAGAGATTTTTGAAGTGAAGGAGTTTTTGCAACTGATCCTTGACCAGAATGCGAAGGTTATTCTTAGGGAAGAAAAGCCCTCTTCGTTCTTCCAGGGAATCAAAGAACTCTATTACCAAATTACTATTAGCAATCAGCAGTTTCAGGTTTGACAAATTCCGACTCCAGACTTTAAGATCTGATCTCAACCTTTTGAACTTAAGAGAGATATTTTTTGCTGGATCATTAGTTGTCGTCGAGACAGACCAGCTGTTCTAAACAGTTTGTAAGAACGTGTCGCGCTCCACCCAGAAGTTTTCAAACCTGAAGATGTTGGATCTCAGAATTTTTGTACTGATAGCTATTTTGCAGGGCGTATGATCTGAAGTTGTCTTTGCCAAAGGATAAACTTCAGTATTTGGGAAGGAAGTAGTCCAGTGTGGGGAAGTGAAAAACCAATCCAATTGTTCCAGGAGTGGATCTGACTGCATGTTGCTCTATGTATAGGCCCTGCCTTTTAAAGGAAGCTCAATGAGACCTAAGTGACCGATGGCATCGTTAAGACATTTATGGATTTTGAATATATTCATGTATGAATCCAAATTTATATGAATGTTAGTGAATCTAAATGAGGATGGAGATATCAGGAACTTCTTATAATGTGGAACATAGGGAGTACCAATTTATCAATTAAATCATAATTTCTTTCATTAGAAGATAAAACTAAAAGAAACAATAGGCAAAAGATATTCACCTTTTGAGGCTCTGTTTTTGCGAAAATGCTTAGAGACGGACGTCCGGAGCGATTTAAAAAATCGGACTTCCTTTTCCTTATCCAAAACTTCTAGGCTCCCAACTAAGAGAATCTTCAAAGGTGTTGTATAAAAATTATATATAATATCTGTTTAAAGAGCCTATGTAAAAGTTAGTTTTCTATTTGTGTTGACATCCTTCAATAGATTCACAAAAATAGTGACTCGTGTGCGCTTGGCTATAAGAAGCCAACGAGAAACTCGGGATGAAGGGTTAGCAAAAATAAAAAGACCTATACAAAATTTGTTGGAGACTAGTTTTTATGTAAAATTATGTATTATTGAGATTAATAGAGATATACAATACCTGTTAAAGATGCTCTATTACATTCTTATCCAAAATTCCTAGCTTACCTCCACCACATATTCCTTCCTTCTACTTTTCTTCTCTTTTGCTTTCTCACTCTCCTCAAAGTTCAATGTTGCCATCGCCATCATATTGCTCGCTGCATGCTCTCACTACCATCACCGCCAAGGCAGCACTTGCTTGAGCTTGTCGATGCACCTAGATCGAGCAAGGAGAGGGAGAAGCAGCCCGAGACTTATGTCGGGTGTGTCATCGCCGCCACGATGTGCTCTCCGTTGCTTCGCGAAAATGAAGTTGAACATCTGCTGCTCCGGCACCAACGAAGCTATAAGTCAGGTCACATACATCTTGCTTTTGATGCTAGGCAACACGAATGCGTTTATGCTTCTCAGTGCCATGAGATGGTGTTGACGTGAAATTCATCGCGATATACGAAGGCCTAGGAGATATTCTTAGTTTCAGTACAAGTCCTATTAAATTGGGTTCAGGTCATGTCAATTAGTTTGATCTTACAACTAACAAAATGAAAGCCGATCATCAACTTAGGGAGTCGATTATCAACTTAGGAAGCTTATGTTGATAGGATTTTGATCAATCGACTATATGTTTAATGCAGACTCAAATAGTTAGATAAACGATAAGATTCATGATATCGTCGGCTAGAACTAAACTTTACATAGTCATCAATAAATCATTCTTTATAAAAAATAATCTTAATAGATTGAAGCGAACTAAGATAGTATAAAATTAAAGTTGATAAAAAGATATTTAACTAATGAGTATTGCATATAAGTTGATACAGCTCTTAGAAATAGTAATAAGATAACTCATCGGCTAAAACTCCAATGAAACATTGCATAAAAACCTATCGACTTAGTAGAAATAAACTTATTAATAGCAATCTAGATCGAACCTAACCGAGACAGTATAAGATTAGAGATAATAAGAAAAACATATTTAGTCGATAGACATATACAAACATTATGGATATATCGATCAATCTAAAACAACAATGTGATTAGAGAAATATCAACTTAGAATATCAGATCTAACTGAGAAAATCCTAACTAAGCTGATATGACTCTAAATAGCGATACAGTTGAAGATAGAATCAATATATCCGATAGGTAACAATTGTATCAACCTAAGTAAAATATCATACTTAACCGAGAAAGTTTTAGCCACATCAATATAAGCAAAGTTGACGTAACTTACTTCCTCTTGTGAAGATCGAAACCGATACAACCCAAACTCGAAACTAAAAACTCGTGAATAAAAGGATGGTGATTCACCGAAAGTAATTGTATTAACTGTGGAGATAGTTTACAAAGACCTCAATTGTATATATTTATACCCTCGAATAGATACAAGTCCTGATCGGACCCAAAATAAGACTCCTAACAAGAAAAAAATAACTAATTATACCTATTTAAGAGATATACTAAAAATATGAAATTGTCTTACTATGCTCTTCACGGTTCTTCTTTGAATTTAGATTGATCCGAATAAACTTTCATCTACCAATCGACTTCTTTCTTAACCGAATTCACTAAAAACTATAACAAATTTTAATGTTAACACATGGTCTGCTTGGTCATGCTCCTCCTCTAGAAGCCTTCTAAGCAACTATTGCCATGCTATGGGAGCCGGATCCGGTCATGCTCCTCCTCTAAAAGCCTTCTAAGCAACTATTGCCATGCTATGGGAGCCGGATCCAAACCAGTCATCGTCGTAGAGGTAGATTTTGCCACCAGTGTATAGGAATAAAGGAACTCCGGCCACTGGAGCAGAATAATAAGACGAAAGGTAATCTTGTTGCAATCAAATATTTTTCTTGTTGCTTATGGTGTATTGGAGTGTTTCACCTTCTTTGATTAAGATGTTGCACATGGCAAGAGCTTGGTGTTTCAGTGATGTTGCAACTCCTTTAAATATTTTTTATCATGCACTGAAACATTTCTAACCGAAACACTTCTCGATGGAACAATTTTCACTGAGTGATGAAATATCTATAATATTTTTATATACGATAAAACACTGTCCGATGATTTGACAGGATCGGATATCCGATCCCAAGTCCCCTTCCTGTTTTTGTGTCCATATCTCAGCTCGTAACGTGCTGCTTCTTCAAGCTTTTGCAAGGATCACAAATTCGAACAGGTGAATCACCATGTCAACGTAAAACCATCCTCTGCTGGGTACAGTTGCTGCAGAACAAACCTCCACATCTTGGGCAATGATGCTACATATTAAAAGAAAAAATTAGGCAGCTCCTGCTGCAAACATAAGAGTACAAGAAATATGGCAGATTGTACCAATAAAAGATTAGGAATGACATAAGAATACAGACAGATAAATGATGGCAAAAAAACTGATCCACAAAAGTATAAATGATGGCAAAAAAATACTTATCCATAAAAATAAACTAGCATGGCCAATAGAATTATAGAATATAAGGTCTTCATCCAACCACTACGACAATACTATCATATTTACATGGTAGGACAGAATACAGCAAAGCTAGTACTCCCTTTGTCCCACTTCGTCTCATTCAGTAACAAACGAACAAATTTAACACAGTTTTTAAAACTAATCTTTAACTATCGACCGTGACCTCCTTCCTTCTCTCACCCGACCAGATCTGAGGTCGCTCGACCTTTCTCCCAGTAGCGATGGCGCCGCCATCGACGGTGTCGACTTCTTGTCGACCAGGAGGAAAGGATGTGGGACATGATTGTGACTAGGGATTTAGGGATTGGTATTTGGGATTGTGGATTGGGGATTGGGGGAATGGGGATTTGGGACTGATTGTTGATCCTGATTTTAAATTATTTTGCTACTAAAAACATTTTCGCTAGCTGTTCTCTTTAGCTGCCGTCAGTGAAAATTGATTTTTCGCTGACGGTGTTCTTAGATTGGCCGCTTGTGAAAGTTGTGAAAGTTGATTTTCGCTGGCGGTCAGGTGTTCACCAGCGAAAATTCATTATTTTCACTGGCCTTCGCTGACGGCGCCGCCAGCCACCAGCAAAACTTGTTTTGGCCGCCAGAACAAAGCTATTTTGTAGCAGTGAGCCGGAGCAGACCACGGCGTGGCCGCACGGACCGACGGCCACCCAGTCCAGCGGCTCCATGCACACCGCGCAGCAGGGGCCTTCGGACGAGCAGGTGCTGTCGCTGTCTCCGCCGTCGTTACTGCTGCTGCTGCTGCTGTCGTTGTCCATGACGATGCGGCTGTTGTTGGCGGCGCCGGCGGCGCTAGTCTCCAGTTGAAAAATGTTACATTCATATGGCAGTGGGTTGTGTGACTTGTGTCCACCACCCAGCTAGCCCCTCGCATAGATGGCTATGGCGGCAATCCGATCTTTTCCAACATGGTTACAAGTAGGAAGAAACCTCTCGCGCCTGCAAACACCAAGAACTTTACATGATTAAATTTGTCTTTCAAGATAACGACCGCACATCTAGTCATGAAAATATATTTATGATCATATATCATGGCTAGTAATGAAAGACACAAGGACATCTTCAAATCCTCAAAGGGAAGGAGCTAGGTGGCCACCAGCGACGACGAGAACGCGGTGACGAGAGAGGGGTGGAGACAGCGGGGAGGGACGCGACAGGCGAGGGGAAGGAAGACGGAGGCGTCGGAGGGAGAGGAAGTATATGGCTGACACGTGGGTCCACCCGGGTGTATTTCATCTTTCGAAGACTTCTCTTCCTTCAAAACGAAAGCTGAGAAGGGTTAGGGATGAGGAACACACCGTGGTCACTGCCGCCGCCGCCGCCTTGTCGGAGAGAGTAGTACGCGGTAGCGCCGACGGCCGAGGGAGGACGGGGAGGGCTACCGTTGTCGCGATGGATTCCATTGATGCGCCTGCCAATGGGCTAAAAGGTCCAATCCACACCCACCTCAGCCATCTGCAAAGGAAGGGAGCCCACCAAACCAAATCACCTCCAATTTTCCATCTCTAGGCCCAAACTGGTCCAGCGCATGCGGGCTTCGGATTTTCCACCCAAACCAGTCCCTTCACTTCTAACCAGGTTTGATTTCGCGAAAACCGGCCCGGCTTTCGCGGTTTTCGATCGTTTCACAGGGTGCGACACGGCATCCCCAGTTTCGTTTAAATAATTTTATAGGAATTTAAAAAATTTGAAAAAATTCATTTTAACACAAAAATATATATATTTTAGAAAAAAATATAAATTTCGCTGATGTTTGGCGCAAAACCGTGGTATATGGCACGGTTTTCGCGCGGTTTGAGAGAAAACCGCGGTACGACGCGGATTTAGATTTGGTTTAAATTTAAATTATGATTTTTACGGTTCCACAGTTTTGCGTGGTTTTGCGCGGTTTTCGCGGTTTTCGGCGCGGTTTTCGCAGACACACGAAATCGTTCAAATTCAAATTTGTTATTGTTTATTGTCGTCGGCTTTCGCGGCTTTCACGAATTTCGGATGAACCGCCGTGCCGCCAAGGGGCGGCACGGCATAACCAGCCGACATTGCGAACCCCGCTTCTAATGCGTATCCACAATATAAGACATTGATGCCTTCCTTACGAACATTTACTGCTCTATTCCTTTTATATTATAAAACATTGATGTTTTTATTGAATATTTACTGCTCCCTCCGTTTATAAAACCGTTTCATTTTATAAGATGTTGTTTCTTTTATTTCTCATTTAAATTCACTGTATAAGACGTTCTTTCTTTATTCGTAGGCTAGATTCACTTAGTGTCGAAACTTGGTTTCGGCAATGTAATTTCTGGGGTCGCAGTCGAGATCGCCAAGCACAATGGGTTAGTAGGAAAAGAAGATTTAGACAGGTTCAGGCCCTCTCGTGAGGTAATACCCTACTCCTGTTTCGGTGGATTCGATCCGCCGAGTGTCTTTATTGATCTCGTGATCTAAAGCTGAAGGCTAAAAGCTGAACTCCTATTGGAATCTCTGATCTAGCATATGATCTCTCTCAAGGACGCCCTTACCCCCTTATATAGTCTTGGGAGGAGGGCTTACGGATCGGAAACCCTATCTTACTCTAAGTCGGTTTCCTCAATCTTACCAAACCGTGACTATAGGCCGATTGTCTTATCTCTATCGGCAATCGTAACACCCAAGTCATGTTCGGTTTACAGATATGACAGGCGCAATCTATCCCTACCTCCAGTCGGATAAGCTTGCCATGTAGATACCCGATTACCATGATCTCCACACTTAGCATGTATACAAATATAAACATATATATATAACATATAACTATACATAGCTAGATTCATACATAAATCTATTAAAAAAGTTTACGATTCTTGAGAAAATATTTTTTTTCTCCAGTTACCCAAGTATCTATAGGTACCACGCTAAAAAGATATGGTACCTTCCGATACTTTTTCAAAAATAATAGAATTAATCCTATTTAAAATTCGTCGTATAACTTAAAACAGAGAAAATAGCTCAAAGGCTTTGGAGTGCAATTTCTAGTTGGATTACATATAGTTTTTTCACAAGAAAAACTACTTAGACATAGATGCATAGCTGCAAAATATATACAGATATACGGACAACAGGATGGCCATAGGTTGCCATTTGCTCTGTATTTGTTCGCCAGATGAGATCATTTGCTTCACTGTGAGGGGTTTTTTTATATTTTATTGGAATGGACATGTGTGCCCTCTCTCTTCTTTAAGAAAAAAACAATTTTGATGTGAAGTGTAACTGATTTTAACAGAGACGTGCTGTTCTGAATGACTTATCATGCGGTACTACCTTTCTTCCTAATTAGGAGAGACTTGGCTATCAGAGAGGATCTAGGTGAACATGTTCCAGAGGTGTGCTCGTACATGATTGAGTTGGCAGACCATTGTTGGGGACCTTTAAGCACATTGCTTATAAGGCGAACTCTCTTTTATATTTCAGCATGAAAAATGGAGAATGCCATTAGAAATGTTGACCCTTCTGTGAAATTGGGTTTGTCATTATATATGCTTGTTAATAGAAAAAGAAGCTGCTGCTGTTGTTCTCTGCGTTGCTGCAAATATTCCCTTTTAAAGGCTGTTACATGTTACATACTAGCAAATATCTGTGATTTATGCTACAGAGCAAATTAACTTTCGGCGAAATGATGCAAGATGAACGGATACATCAATTTCGTCGCAATATTAAGTTTACTTCCTTGTGATTTATTGAGAACTCCATTTCAGAATCATTGAATGTTCGAACCAACTTTTTTATTTTGTAAACATTTGGACCATCCAGATCGTAGGTCCCGCTAATGTGAGATACCTTTCTGCTGAGTTAGTTCAAGTTGCTAACTTCCAAATATATTTATCCAAGCTTTGGGTTTGATAAAGCATCGCTGTTGATGAAGCTGAGTTGCCACATTTTTCCGTTGCTGTTTCCTTTTCTCCATGCTACCCATAATACCGACACTAAATCTTCAGCAACTCATCACTAATGATTGCCGTGAAAATTCCAATCAAATCACTCTTATGCCCGTAGTAGGTGGTGTATCTTTAATACAGCTATGGAAGTGCATCAGTGCAAGATTTTAGCTCTGTGGATCGTCAAATATCTGTGATCTGATATTACTTTTCTTATTACTGACATTCAAACTGAGCTGACATCAAAGAAACCCTTTTGTGCACTACACGTAAGCAGTTTCGTTTTCTTTCAACTCCGACCTTCAAATTGCCCGATAAAATAGCACTCATATATTGCATGAAGTCTAAAAGATGATCTGGTTGCTCTGTTCTTTTCACTAAACCTGACTGTTAGTCGTCAGTTTCACAATTGTTCTGATTTTTTTAGACATGTTTGCTTTGCACTTGTGACTTTGTAAGAGATATCAAGCATAATTTATGACATTTAACGACACCGAGATGCTGCTTCCTTTGCATGGATCATGATTAAGCACCATTGGTTGGTATAGCCTTGTTTTTGGTTGTTTCATCTGATTATCGTCATGTCTCTGTTGAAGCATGTTATGGAATCAAACATGGCAAATGTATATACAATGCACCCACGTTGCGGATAACTGAAACCCACCAAAAACACTCTACTCTTCAGTGCATATAAAGTAGGTTCTAACTGTTTCCTCTGTTTTTCTTCTTCGGATTCCAGTTTGCCCTAGCTCTGATAATGCTACGAACCATTGATGCATGAACTTTTGGAATCTTACTGATATCTGTAGCTTGTGGTAGCTAGTGCTGCTACAGGTATTCAGGTACATAGTGACTTGTATACCAATGGTGGCACATGGTTAATTAGTGTTTCAGATTAGTTCTTCTCCAACGACGTCGAGAGCCTGAGAGTGCACACAGTGTGTTAACTCGATCGCCCGGTTGGATTCTCCACCAGTGGAAATAGGGCAAACTGCGAGGAAACTATACATGTCACTTAAATAATTATAAAAAATAAAAAATAAAAATATATTAACATATGATATATCATTGACATGCAAGTTAGAATATAACTTTTACATGTTGCAAATTAAACTACAATTGGTTAACCTAGTTAACGTATGCTCACAATCAAAATTAGTTTTTATATTTACTTTTTCGTTGGAACATGTAGATAAATTTAACATTGTATTTTTAGAGTGATATGCCATATTAATAATCTATATTATTATTTTTTATAATTATTTAAATAACATGTAAATAATAAGAAGAAGATATCCCTTAAATCCACTCGGCTACTCCGAACTGCGGCCATGGCCACCACCCCGCCGAAGCCCCACCCCACCGGGGTTTGTGACCGGTGAGAGCGAGAGCGTGACATTACATGGTACCAGCTACTCTTTTCAAATTGATAGTACTTATTTTGAACAAACCTAATGTTTTTAATTTTTTCATGAATAATTTCTAAAATATTTTCGATATGTATAAGATTATTCTTTAAGAAATACTTTAAATAAAATCATATATTCGTTGATATTTATATATATATTATAATACAAAATAGTTTTAAAATTTGTTTTTAAAATCGAGTTATGATCCAAAATGATAATTATTATAAACTTGGAGGGCTAGCAATGACTTGGCGGGAGTGCACGAGGCTAGGCTACGACGCCGAAAGCTACACGAGGCTGGCTGCTACTGCGCCTCAGCTCACAACCGGGCAGACAACGACGCTGTCTACGTGCCTACCCAATCATGGCCTCATGGGGAGCGTGACAATGATGTGTGTGCATCACCGGTTATCCATTCTCAAGCAAGCAAGGGAAAAAAACGTTTCGTCCCGTACCGTGCATCGCAGACGGCATGGCCGGCCGGGTCCCATGCTGCGTTTTTGCGACAGTTGCGTCCAGCCGTAGGAAGGCAACGAGAAGTTTGGTACTACTAGTAGTCCTAGCACTAGCACTGCCAGTCCTGCAGTTCCATCAATCCACTGCCGGTCACCGGCTGCCCCAGGCCCACGCGTCCGCCATCTATCAACTGGCCCGCCCGTTTCCCCGCCCGCCCCATTGCCCTTTGTCACGTACGGCCGCAGCGCGCGGCATCCATCATCCGCATGGACGATGCGGACGACCCTGTTGCGTGATGGAACGCGCGCGCGAGGTGTTGGCGCCGCATGGGCCACCCGCGCGCCTGGATTGCACGAAACGGACGAACAAAAGGAGAGCGCCCGCCCCCACCCCTGCCGGTGTCGCCGTGCGCTTGTCCGCTCCACCTGCCACGCCCATGGCGCTGTGTCGTCACTCCGGGCAAGAATTCGCCCATGGGCTACAATACGCCCCCGCGGCGAGCAATGGAGACGCCACATATGCATGCAGTTTCGTGTTGATTTCGCCGGCCCGGCCGTGAGCGATCGAGATCACGATGCATCGGGCAAGAAACGGGCCGGGGCCCCGCGGGCGACGTCGACCTCAAGCACTCCCAGTCATAGATGCGGTGCGCGCGCGCGCGGTGGGCGCCGCCGCGTGACGCCGAGCGCGTCGGGACGGCGGATCGCGTCACCGCACTGCCACGCCACGCGACATGGCAATTATCCGTGTGCTTCTGCCGCTGCCGACGTCGTCCGGCGGCGTCCGGCTCGTACATACGTGAGACCAGAACCAAAACGGCCTAGCTCCATGATCGATTTGCTCCAAGATGGATCGAATGCAATGCATATGACATGGAACATGTCATACAACATGATCGCTTCGTTTCTATGCGCAGAGAACGTTTCCGAGGATATGGTTGTATTCGCTTTGATTTGCATTGCATTGCATGATCCCTCAACATGACAGTGTCAGATTGATGGCAATGCCCGACGCCAGGTCAGGCTAGCTACTAGCTGATGCTGATCCTGGATCGATCGGCCTCCATGCTTGGCAGCTCATTTCCGATAGATCGATCGAGATCGAGAAGGAAGAGGAAGATATATAGCTAGCTAGCTGCCATGCATGATCGAACGAGTTTTGCATTGTTTGCTAACTGGTGGGCAACAGAATGATTATGCTGCCAGAGTGAAAGCTGACAAGAGAAAACGGGCAGCAGCTCGACATGGAAGCATGTATGCATGCATCCGATCCCCGGGACACTATAGGAGAGATCATGGATCAATCGATGCTGCCATTCTATAATTCTTAGCTGCAGATCAGTACATGCACGTACAGCCAGGCACGCAGGGATAGAGTAGATTGGACTAAAGCAAAAAGATTAAAGAAAGAAAGAAAAACAAGTGACATATTAAGAAAAATTATTATTATCTCTCTCTCCGTTTTTTTAATAAAGGGATAACGTTGTTGATTGAGTTATAGTATGAACTTTGACCGCTGTTTTTTTATCAGTGAATTTAATTATGCATACTTGGAACTCCACACCACTTCGAAAGTACGATGCAAATCCAACAATATGATTTTCAACATACAAAACAAAACAAAAGATGAGGTGGGCATGAAAATATAGTTTGACACAAGCTTGTGGCAGCTTCCTCTAACGTGAGGTTCTCAAAGAGAAGAATTTTGCTCCATAGATCAACAAAATAGAAAAGCACAAGCGGTGAATTACCACAAAACAAAGAACCAAACGAGGCAAATTTTCCGATTATGAAGGTAATTGAACTTTTTCGTGTGAAATTCACATAAAGTCCTCTTCTACTAACTCTCACGCAGACTAGCTAGCCAACGGTCAGAACTTGATGTAAGGCCCTGACTCCAATCGAGTAGCATCTCCAAAGTCGACACAGATGTTCCAAGCAAGAATATACCTGTACGACATGGATGGGCACATTCATATATGCCTGAAATCCAAACGATGAAGAAAGGTTTCAGCAGCAACCATACCCTGTAGGAGTAGCTTTTTCGATCTCGTACCGGCAGCTTTGGCCGGCCGGCCACCGCAACCAGCTAAGAGAATAAAGCTTCGTGGGCATGATCGATCGACGCAGGAAGTAGCGCTGGGTTCTGATTCGATTCGCACAGGAAAAAGATTCAGCTAGGTGATCGATTGCTGCTGGTGCTATGCACAAGTTTGTGGAGAAAGATTATGCGGCAGCAAAGTGGCCACCCTTTTACCATGTGATAGAAAGCGCCGTGCGTGCATGTAGCGTCGTTGCCATTGGTCAGTCAATTCTGCAGCTTGTTGCATCCAACTTCTTCATTAGTTAGTGAATTCGCTATCTAAATAGTTGTAAAAGAATTTTTAAAAAATAGGTTCAAGACGACGATGCTGTTCATACATCTGAATATATATCTGATCAAGGTCACATAGACAGGTATTTATCTCAAGGTTCTTTTATGCATGGAAGCTAAATTAGCAGTAGAGTGAGAAGCTAAATTAGCTGTAGATGAGAGCCGAGGAGAGTGCAGTTGTACTGCAGTGAAAAGCTTATATGGCCAATATCTCCACTGGGCAATGTTTTGTTGGCATCTTTTTGGCGATGAGCCGCCTTATCACAGATATGGTGGACGACCACTCTATTGCTATCTGGACTAGGCACTTGGGCAGACGACAACTACTCCATCCCTGTCGGCTCCTATCGTTTTCCTTTGAGATCATGTGCAATAACTCGATAGATCATGGATGCAAGCTAGTGAGCTACGACGTTCAGTTGATGATCAAGCAATGGAGAAATGATATAGTACTATAAGGGCGTTCACAGTGCAGCCATCGCATATGATGAGCCTTAATTGTCAGCCAGGTCCAAGCCCCTGTAAACACACATGCTTCATAGTGCAAGTTACCTATATGGGCTTCACCATTATCTTCTTTTTTCATCTTCCCTTCCCTCTCTCCTCACGGTACTTCTTTCTCACTTTCCTCACCGGTGAGGACGGCGCCAGGCGGAGTGGCAACCCAAGCGGCGACGACGGGGCGGCCCAAGCAAGGGTGGTAGCGGAAGGAGCGGCGACCAAGCGACGGTGGTAGGCGGAAAGCCAAAAGCCGCCATCGAGCTCATCGGATCGACGCTCGTCGGTGGCGACAGCGGCGTAGAGCCGAGGACCACCGCAGGGAGGAGACGACGGCAAGTTCCTCAACACGGCGTTGTTGACGCCAAATCTGTACCGCCACTGACATGCCAAAAGATGTGTTGACATCGAATCACACTGACCTGGGAGATCTGCTTAGCTCCAGTACATGTCTTAAGATAGATGAAGCGTGGGCGTGTCAGTTAGTTTGATCCTGCCACTGACAAGATATACAAAGCACAAAACATAAATCATATCGACCAATAGGCCGATAACCAAGACACCGATCGGGTGATAAACCAATGGTGCGATTCCACTCGATGCCGATATTAAAACAGTGATCGGTGATAGGCCGATGGCGCAGTTTCGATCGATGCCGATATCAACGCAGTTAGGGTTTTAATCCATCAAGTGTGCCAAAAGATGTGTACAAAAGTGATCGGCCAATAATAACATAATGATATAGCAGCAATTACTCTGAACATTAGAACACACATCGGCTAGAGGTCCGATGGTATAAAACCCAAAATATAAACAATGATCGATGAATGCTCGTTGTCATCGGCTAAAAACTAACTCGTAGGCAATCCTTGCAAGCCAATGCAATGTCCATGGAGATTAGGTTTACTTGATCGATCGTAGATATCAATGACATATAATCTAGGTCTCAAAATATGTTTAGACCAAGTGACTAGGATAGATCGGTAGCATACCGAGACAGTATAAATCACTTATGTCTAAACATACCTTAAGACAAAGATTATATATATTCATAGCATAGTTGATGTCATGTCCAGATAGCTCATCGGCTGAAACCCCTATAAAATCCTTATTGGCAGCCAACAAGCAGGCTAGAGATTACGATTCTAATCACGACTTAGTAGATCAAACTGAACTGATGCAGCACTAAGTATGAAAAAAACACAATATCTAGACAATCAAGCCCTTGGCCGATTTTCAGAGTGGTGGATGTCTAAGCTAATCTAATCTAATATAATGATTTAGCCGGTATCGGCAGAAACCCTAAAACGAGAGACGGTAGATAAAGCCAAATCGAGATACTAGGACTAGATTCAACAGAGACATATGATAAATAATCAGGCAAAGAGTGTTAACCGAATCAAAACAATCCAAGAGGTCAAATGTACTGATGCAGCCTTGGACGACGCCGACGTAGCTAATACGATTGCCTGAGCCGGCGGGACCTTGAACTTACCCCTTCGCCGGAGATTGAAGCCGATGCAGCCCCGCGTCAGGTGCCAAGTTTCGCCGGATGATAAAGTAGAACAGATAAAAAAGTGGCGATGCGCCGAGCTGTATTGATCGAGATTGATGATTACATAAACCTCAGGCTTACATATTTATACCCGTAGGCTGACAAAGATCCTAACAGATTACAAATCAAACTTTCCTAAAGATAAAAGAAAACAAACTGAGTCCTTATTGGATACTAACACACTTTCTTAAAGATAAAATAGAAAGCTAACAACTTCCCAATTAATAGATACAAGCCGCATCCTTCCTTAACTCGGTCTCTTCTAGATAAGATTTTCTCAAACCGAATCTAACAAGAATCCGACTACTGAGGATGTTGACAACAAAACCCTCATCGATCGATACGTAACTCTAAGCCAATTCTAGCTTTGAGCCGATATGAACACTAAGCCGATGGGGACACCGGGCTTACGAAATTCTGGTGTTAACGGCACAACGGGGCACGACAAGAACCCCCTCCCCGTCCCTTCCTCTTCTCCCACCGGCAGCACAGATCTGGAGGTGGCCCTCCTTCCCTAAGCCGGTGCCGCTCTCCCTTACCCTCCCAACCGCCGGGCGGCGCCACTTGGGAGAAAACACAGCGGCAGCGGCGGCGCTCAATGGCAGCGGGCACCACTCCCCTTCCTCTCCCCCAACGAATGCCGTCGACGGCGAGGGCGACGGTCGGCGGGGTTTGAGCGCGACGGCGGAGTTCGGCTACGCAGATTGGGTGGTGACGACAACCTCCCGTATGCCCTCCCAACTCCGGTCGTTGTCTCTCCCAACTCCCGTGTCGGCTCGGGACGACCACCGAGCAAGGATTTCCTCTCCCCTCCCGACAAATCCCGACGAGGAATGCGTGACCCATTTTAGCTCCCTATTCTACATTTGGTCATGGAGAAGCATATGTGGCATGGAATCTTTGACGTGAAAGGTTAGGGCCGAATGCCAACTAGATGCACTGTGAACGTCCTAAGCATGCCCTGATCGACTGATAGTGCGTAGTAAGATTCAGATGACCCAAGAATCTCTAGCTAGCATTAGTTTTTAACTGTTGCTGGTGCAGTTATGTTACGTCTAGTTGAAACGTGGGTTCCACCGACACGTAGACACCATCGTTGCATGTTACGTCAACGCGCAAACGGGTTGAGACATATTTGGACCTACATGACACTCATGACAAGTTAATAGACCGCCAAAAATACATTTTGAGAGTTTCAAGACCTAGCTAACACATCCGCATAATTTTAAAGATCACCCGTGTATTTTACTTATAATAACTACGTCGTGAAATGAGACTGCATAATTGGCCGATATCTCATCTAGAGCTTTCCGGTTGTAAAATCCACTAGTGATATATTAGTTATGTTTTAAAATATTGTTATCATACTTCATAGTATAATAAATTTGAAAATATCTAATTTTATTTTATACTAGATATTAATATTTTAAAACGAAAAGAAGTAGTATCTGTCATGCTACTCTGCCAGGCATGCCAGTGCGTGTGTTACTACAAGTTAACAACGCGAGAAAAGATCGTGTCGCGTGATCACCAAAATTTCTACACGTAGCACTCCTGTGGATGTCAGGCTCGCTCCTGCCATGTTTGATGCCGTCGTGCTGGTCAGTCCAGGATTCCATGCCATGGACTAGTAGTACTAGTTCTCACTCATCAGCGAACTGCTCGCGCCGTACGTCGTCGTGAACGCGCGCGAGACACGAGGAGAGAGCGGCCATCAGTTCAGTTCAGCACGAAGGGACCGACCGAGGATGTTTGTTCACCAGCGCGCGCCACCGCCCACCACCCCTGGCTGGCACTGGCAGCTTTCCTTTTCCAGCCAGCCCCGCGACACGGCCGTCACCTGGGTGTGCTCGCGCGTGGCGCGCCCGCTGCTGGCTCACGGCCCCCGGGGGCCCCGGCGTGTCCGCCCCTTTTGGCGCCAGCGCCAGCGACCAACCGCACGCGCCCGCGGCTCGTTCGTCCGGTTGATGGATCGATCGATCGGCAGTTCGGCACGCACGGGCACCGCACGGCTCGGGCGGCGATTCACCGGGGTGGGTGGCTGGGTTTTCGCGGTTTTTGAGTGGTGGCCTGATGGGCGTGATGAGTGGGCGGGGCGGGGCGGGGCGGGGCGGGCCGCCCATCTCGCGGTGTTCCTCCGGGCGGGTGCACCATCATGCGAGTCCGTTGCGTTTTGCACCCTCCCTGCCACGGCACGCACGCCCGCACGCCGGCCCGCTGCGAACACCCGGATCAAAGCGTCCCCTGCACATCATGGCATCAACCAGTTGGAGTATAGATACTCTTTGCTAGTACGACTCATCTGCTAGCTGCATTGCAACCGGGGTTGCTACTTGGCTAACTAGTGAGATGTTTTTTTACGACTTTAACTTTTAAATTTAACTTTAAAAATTAAATCTAAAATAAAATTGTAAAACAGTCTAAACATAATTTCATCTTTTTAGTTTATTTTGTGATAGCGTTTTACTCAGCTACACTTCTATTTTAGGTGGAGCTAGAAATGCAATGGAGCCGAGCAAAACATGTCTACGGAGGTGGATTTTTATTCCTTAAAAGAAACATCTCTCGTCGTGCATGTTGCCAAAAAAACATCAAATTTTTTAAAAATAGTCATGATAGATCAATATGAAATATGTCATCTACAAAGATGTAATTCAAGTTCAACATATGCAAGTAGAAATAAAAATAACAAATTTTACTGTAAATAATACACACTATTAGTTAAATTTGTTATTTTTAATTCTACTTATATATGTTGAATTAAGTTACATATTTACTTAAATTTGTTATTTTCATGTTTATGTGTATATATTGAATTTGAATTTACATGTTAATGAACTTAACATATTTCATATTGATATGTCATGGTTATTTTTAAATTTTTTAATAATTATTTAAGTGACATATAAAAATAAGAGGATATACTTTATGGATGAAAATAGTTTCCCCTCTCACGTTATCATTTTTGTCCCTATCTGTCCCGGCTGAAAACCCCGTCACGTTCCGCACTTGCATCTCGATTGATCGGTCAGTCGGTGAAAAAAAGAATGTTGAGACTTTTTATAAAGCTGGAATTTTTCTCCAGCATATTACACAAATTGAGAATCGGTTCATTCCGTCAAAAATTTTACTACTAGCAAAATTCCTCCGTTCGAAAGAACACTTGATTGGTTCATTCACAAATATCGTGAGGTCGGTGGTTAAGACTACCACCAACTGATGAACTGAACGAACGACAATACTCGATTAATTAACCAGTTGGTAACCATATACGTCCACAACACATATACATATACTAACGATCGATATTCGGAGTTCACTTCTCTGTGATAATATTCAGTAATCAAACACGGATTCTGTCGACCAAACTTGTGACATTTCTGCTGCTAATAGTGCATTTGATAAGCACAGGCAATGTGACGGTAGTGGCGTTAGCTTGTTTTGGAAGTTGGAGAAGTGGAGATAGCAGGTAGACGTAGCAATTAAATTAAGCTGATTAAGCACCATCCCTACTACTTCATTATTAGCCACAAAGATAGTTTATTAAGTGGTATTTCCTTTCATTTCAAATTAATTATCATTCTAAATTATTTAACATAGAACAAGGTTTAAAAAAGACAATAGTGCCTTTTATTAAAAGAGTATGGTTGAAAATGAGAGGGTGATTAAGGATAAAAATGAAGAAAAAATTAGGATATGATTGATGAGACAAGTAGTATTTATATAATGACAACTATTTTAAGATAAAATTTAAATCACACAAAAATATCTATTTTGAGACGAAGATAGTAACATGCCTGCAGAACGATTGCCATCTTAGGTGTGAACATGTAAACCTAATTTATTTTTCTTAGAAAAATAAAACTTTCACGTCTTCAACGTGATTAAAAAATTAAAATTTGATCCGTTGAGTTTCTCCCAGTGCGAATGAAGCTAAATCATTTTTTTAGCCATCCAAACTGACTGTTAATAAATATCAACCAAATCCTCCATGTTATTCAAACAAGCTCTGAGGATTAGCCAGCATCAATATCGATTGAATGATTTGAAATGCGTCTAACTTGCGACTGATTTAATCATAGTATAATGCAAGCATGCACGTTGGAATCACCTTTAAAAAAAGATAATCTCGCTCACATGGATTAATAAAATGTAAACATTTTTAAATATTTTTAAATAATAAAACTTAGCTAATTACATCAAGATGAGTCGTCTTCGATCTAATGCACATGGAAAAAATAAAGCAACACATGTCGTCACCCTTTTAAGATAATTGTTTTAAGCAATCGATTAGCGCAAGAACTATCTGATCGATTTTATATCTCCTGCGTGAAAGATTAAACCTGACGAATCTGCAGGTCTTTTGCTCCAACGTGCTACTAGTGCTGAACTTTTTTCCGGGTGTTTATGAGAATCATTACACTTTTTTCCTTTCTTTCTTTCTTTCTTTCTTTCTTTCTTTCTTTCTTTCTTTCTTTCTTTTGGAGAGTTCATGAGAATCCATCATTAGATGGCCCAGACAAATGTCTCCTTATCGTACCTGCCAGCCGACAATGTTCCATGGCTTATGCTACTCCCATTTGCAAATTTATCAACTTAACATAAAGAAAAGTAAACAAATAAATACGGAGTACTGGTTTATACAGAAAAACGCATTAATTTACATCCACGGATCCACCTAAAACGTATTCGTTAGAGACGGCGATTATTTGTTATACCGACCGTGTTCCCTGGTTGCAAATTTTGGTGTGAGCACTTAACAAGAAGAATTATTAGGGTTGTCGATCGTGGTACCATACTAAATGTAAAAACAATTATGCTAGACCCCGCTGATCAACGAAAGCTGCTTCTCCATAAGCCTCTCATCATTTTCTTTTTCGCTCGTCAGCTATAACAAAAAACCAAAATTTAATTTGGAAACATAGTTTTAGTGTTGATTTTGGGTTCCTTTCATCGTACTATATTTTTCAACCTTAACTTTTAAACCACTAATAATACAGCTATAAAGGTTTTAGTCTTAAATTATTTTTTTCTTCATTCATATTTTAACAGCTTATCAGTTATAGCTCAACCGATTCAGTGTGTAAATCAATTGTTTAATATTGGATCAATAGGCAACATAGGCGTGAATTTCTCCTGAAAAACATTCACAATTTCACATTATTACAGTCTTGTTTTGATTAAAGAAAAACTACAACTAATAGAAATTAGAACCACATTAGCCACATTGAGTGAGGCACCCACTTAGGGCCACCTCATGAAATGCCCTGTGCGAAACTTAAAAAGGGGTCTGAACTTAAATTAGCTTTCAAGTTAGAACAACAAAACACTAAATCTGCTGTCTGTACATACAGAACCTGAAAAGGAAAAGCGAAAAATTAAGGATAGGACTTGGAGTGTATACCAAAACACTGAAGCTTTGTCACGCTGCCACTGCTGATCACCCACCCGTCTCTATGACTGCTACAGCAGCAACTTGCTTACAGTCTATAGGTTTCAAAAATTAGAGCAGTGATGGCGAGTTGGCGACCACGATTGCTTAGTGCTGCTGCTGCCACTGCATCCTCCCATGTTGCGATAAGGCGACCACGATCACTCGGTGCTACTGCTGCCGCTGCATCCCTCCTATGTTGCGATGCTAATTAGCCTGATACAAAGAGCAAAGGCCTTGTTTGGATCAAGGGACTAATTTTTAGTCCATTACCTTTTAGCCCCAATTAGCTCTCAATGATCTAAATAGAGGGTTAATTTGGGGCTAAAGTGAATTAGCTCTTTCAAAAAAAATTAGCCCTCTAAAAGATGCTAATTTGGGCTAATTTGGTGTGGGTTCCACTAATTTCGTGTGTTGCCTCCTACTCCACCGAAAAAATTTGCGTTGCTCATCTCATCGCGCGGCCCTTCCTCTCCCACCGTGTCGCCGTGCGCCTTTCCCACCGCACCGGCGCCCATCCGCCGCCGCCTCCTCCTCCTCCCCACGCCGCCGTCCCTCATCTCCCACCGCGCGGCGCCCATCCGCCGCCGCCTCCCCTTCTCCCCACGCTGCCGTCCCCTCATCTCCCACGCGCCGACGCCTATCCGCCGCCGCTCTCCTCCTCCCGCGCCGTCGTCCCTTCATCTCCCACCGCGTCGGCGCCTATCCGCCACCGCCCTCCTCTTCCCGCGCCGCCCTCATCTCCCACCACGTCGCTGCCCATCCGCCGTCGCCCTCCTCCTCCCCGCGTCGCCGCCCTCCTCCGCCGCCACCGCCACGACCGACGCAAGACGAGGCCGTCGCGGCGGACCTCCGTGCCACGCTCGACCACCTCCTTCCTCCGTGTCGCCGTCACCGCCACGGCCGACGCAACAACGACGCCGACGAGGCCGGCTCGAAGGAAGCTAGCGTCGGCTCGTCACCGGGTCGAGATGGGTGTGCTCGTGCTGTCCACCGCCGAGCCTCGCCAAGCGGGGCTAACACACGCCGCCTTCTCGATGGGTCGCCGGTCTCCTCTCTTATTTTACTCTCATTTAGTTCGTTGAGGCATATCATCGAACGGGTTCAGGGCCGATTGTTATTGCTGCTCTTGTCTCCTTTAGGTGACACAGAAGAGGATCACCACACATAAACAGGTAGTTGAAACCAATAATTGATTAGGGCATATGCATTGATGACAAATTAGCCCTTAAATTAGCCCATGGATCCAAACTACTCATAGGGCTAATTTTTAGAGGGCTAATTTGAGAGCTAATTTTTAGTCTTTAAATTAGCCCAGGGCTAATTATCCAAACAGGACCAAAGACGAAGCGGTCCTATGGGTAACGACCAACGAACGAGACATGAGAACCACATATTAAGAGACAATGATAGTTGAAGATAAATTTGTCCATTTTAAGCTAAAAAAACTCAACTGAACTGTAAAAAAAATAGAAACGACATCCGCTGTAACATTATATACCCATGATATTTAATATAACTTAGGGTCCCTAAATCTAGCCTTGTACTGTCACGCGGCGTGTGCACATGTATAGGGAACCCTGCACCCACTGAGGATTTTTGAAAAAAAATTAAACTATTTCCTATAAATACTCTGTAAAATTTTATACCTTCCAAAATAGTCCACCCTCACTCTCGGCTACCTAAAGAAACCAAAATAATTCAGGCTACAGTTGTCTTCTCACAATATTCACAGCAAATCTGATAAACTCGACTCGTATGATACAATATTAACAGCTTAAAACAAGTTTAATAGTAAAACTAACTAATTATTAGTTTATATAAAAACTAACAATGTATAATAGATCAATAAGGTTGACCTTATTTTTTCTTTCCTTTCTCTTTCTCATTATAAGTAAATATCTTAGAGCATGTACGTAAAGCTAGCTTTTGCATAAAAATCAATACTATTTATTTTTCTTTATTTTTTCATATAAATTTATAATTGATTATAACCTACTATATTATCCTTGCTCTAACGATAGTGGTGAATTTTTTGCAGTGCTCATCCACGAAAAAGGAGGTAAAAGAGGAATAAATCCTGAGAAAGAGACATTAAAGAATAGTTTAATTAAGAGAAGATTAGGAGGACACCGAGGCGAATGGGGGGCATAGGGAGCCCAACAAGGAGATAGCTCTCAATGCCATGGTGATGCAAAGGGTCCGGCTTGTCGCTGGAGACCGGTCCACATCAAATCCCACATTACCGTGAAATGGCCATAGACCGAATGTGGGGGCTGCAAGCGTTCTACTGCCCTAAAATGCTACGTACACCCGGTGAACGAGCCTTGAATTATTTTTCTCATGAAAACCAAATATTGAGGTGTATGCTAATTGATTCATGTAAAAATTTTGTGTAACAATCAGGATCGGATTGCTGATGATGTATCCAAGTTGCTGACTATTAGTCTGTTAGATCAGCATCACACAGCTTTAATCTTAGCATGGTTAACGAATAAAACCCATGTAGTGGCACAGTATAGTATGAATAAATCTCATGGAGTGATTGCACATGTTTTTAGCCGTGAGATAATGTTTGGTATCCAAAGTTCATGCATTGCGTTTTATATATTGGTACATAGACAGGACCTTGAATGGATTCAATAGTTGTGTTTTTTTCACATGTCTGTATGCAATGTATATCAATCATTTCCTTTGAAAGTTTTTTTAAATAGATTGATTGGTACAGTCATGCATTTGCCGATCTAATTTTCCACCTAGTGTTGGGTATATAAAATCCAATACAAACATTATTGAAGATTTCCTTTTAAAGATGTAGATGGGGACTTATTTTTACTAAAACATTTGATGCTTCCACGATTTGGTCATAGTCTATCAGCATTTCAGTAGGTTCACCTGTCGGCACACTGAGGCATCGGTTTAACATAATGTAAGTCATATTTTGTCTTCCTTTGTAGATTGAGTTTTCTTTTGCTGCTCTGAGAGCATGTTGTAATCTTGATCAGGGCTTCCTGATGAGAACGAAGAAATATGCAAGTTATTAAGTTCTCCAAGTGAAGAGCTCAATTCAGTTACTTAGATAAAATCAACAGCGAAAAGATTGGGAACTATTTGAGTGACTGATATTTTCGGTTTGATCACCACCTTTGATCTTTTGAAACACAGGAACTTTACATATATTTTTTATATAAACTAGTTCAATTATGGTAAAAAGATCATTTAAATTGTCTTTGTTTTAATGATTTTTTTGGGTTCACAGTAAGTCCTCACACCACCATTCCAACCACACACGTTAGCATTGGGTCATTAATATGCTAATTGGCCTCAGCCTACTGCCCCCGACATGTCTTATCAGGTGATGAGCAACTGTTAGTACTTAGTAATAGGAAGAATGTGAGGGTCCGGCCTATTAATAGCCTCAGATTGATTAAGCTTGTGGCTAGCCGCAATTTGGACCAGTAATTTCCACCCAGGATACATGCAAATTAAAGGAGAATCCCATCTGTTTTAGTTTGTCTGCTTCCGGTGATGTTAACCTTAAGTGTTACTATGTTAATGACGTGTAATCCACTTTGTAGCAGGGTTAACAATCTTAAAATCGTGATTTTGCCGGGGGAGCCAAAAGAAGCGAAATCTCCAAAATTTTGGTACTTTTTTGTCAGTTTTTTCAAAAATTTAATGAATTTTGAATGAATTTGAATAAAATTTAACCAAATCTAAAAAAATAAAAAAACCAGAGATATGTGTTTGTTGATGGAGGACGAAATTACCAAATTTTCGTTTTGAAATTGTTTTGGAGTCGTGTACTCAATATTGAGACATTAACATGCATGAAACTCACAAATATCATGATCTAGTTCGCTTTCTTTCACTATCCACAAATTATTCAAGCACAGGCGCCTACGTGGGCCCCTGAAGATGATGCAGAAAACGAATTAGTGAAAAAGGTTGACAGTCTCTACTGTCTTCTGTGACGACTGTACTGAATTGTGTGATTGAAGCACACTCAAGGGCTCCTTCAATCATAAAAATGTGGGTGTTTTTCTCCGATTCCTAAGAGAAAGTGAACTTGTTTCTATGAATATTTGAACCCTACAGATACGTAAATGTTTCTATAGAAATTCTTTGTATCTACCCGTCAGTTCTCAAAATAAATCAAAGTCAGTTTATTTTGGTCTGGATGGCTGGATTTATTCTAGAATAGAGGGAGTAATTCATTTGTAAGCATTGCTTAGAATCGTGTTACTGAAGCTATTATTATTGATTAATCTTGCTAATCAAAGCCGAAGCATTGTGCCATGCCAAAGTACTACTATACCCTAGGATGAACAAGAGCTCTACTAAACCTTTTTTTCACCAAAGTGACAACCATTTCACCACAAGGCCAGCCAACCCAGCCATGCAAATGCATCTCACATTCTGACTCCCTCTCAAACCCCCAGGCCCTGTACTAAAAACCTGAACCCTGTCCCCTCCCTCCCTCCAAAGCCTTTGCACATGCCTGCAATTTTGGAACTCTCTGCCCTAAACAATTCTCCCAACTCCCATCGATCTCTACACCTAAAAAACTCTAATGAAAACCCAGCTGCTGCATTGCTGCTTGATTGCTTGGCTTCTTGCTCCTCCTCCTCCATGGTGAACTGGTGGTGACTGCATCTGCATGCATGCGTGCATGCATGCAGCCCTTGTCTCCTCCTCTGTCCCGGCATTCGCTGCAAACGTGACGACCCCCCCTGCAAAAACACATATGCTTGTATGGTGGTTCACAATCACAGCCCCAGCAAGATGTAGTACACCAGCGTGATGGGCAGCGCGATGAGCATGCCAAAGATGACCCTGCACAAAGCACAAACCAACGGCAGGTGAGACAAAATCACCGAGAAAGATGAGAATATTTGGCGAGAGAGATGGACTTACGCCGTGCTGAGAATGTCGGGGTGCACGCTGTACTCCTTGGCGAAGACGAAGGGGACAATGCCCTGAGGCAGCGCTGCCTGCAGAGGAGGGCCAAAAAAAAAAAGGGTCAGTGGCGAGCTCGAGCGAACTGGAAAGGCGAGAGCTTTTGTTTTGTCTAAAGCGAAAGGGGCGCAGCTGCTGTGCCTGTACTACTTTGCCGGCACAGGCGCCATAATGCCCGGCCACTTGGGTCGTCGTTGCCGCTGTTTGTTTTTTCATCTTCTTTTTGAAAGGCAGTTCTTGTCAGTGGCCGGTCTGCCGGCTGCGGCGCCTGTGTTGTGCGCTGCGGTTTGGGTGGTGAGGGGATTCAGCGATTGGTTTGGTTTGGTGTTCAGTACCTGCACGATGGCGACGTGGAGGAGCGTGCCGCGGAGGCCCACGGCGATGGAGGCGGCGGCCATGACGGCCGGCCCGGTCAGGAACCGCACCGCCATGGCGAACGTCGCCACCTTGTTCCCGCACGCGATGATCCGCGGCTGCAGCGCCATGAACAGCCCTGCGAGAAGCCGAGAACGTGTTTGTGTGGTAAGTTGCAAGAACTGTCCGATCGATCGATGGGAGGTGAGGTGAGGTCAGGTGAGGAGAACGAACCGAGGCTGAACATGGCCATGCCGAGGCCGGCGTCGGAGAGGATGGAGATGGATTTCAGGATGATCGCCGGCATCTCGAAGTTCCACCTGCGCGCCAAGAAACGGGAACGGGTTTAGTTTAACCATGGCTAATCTCGGCGGCGTCTGGCGATGAGCGCGTGCGTGTGGGTGATTACCGGAAGCAGACGAGCGACCAGATAAGGCCGATGAGGCTGGAGTAGGTATTGGGGTTGCGGATGAGCTTGCGCCACACCATGATCAGGATGAGCCGCGTCATCACGCTCGTCGGAGGCATCGCCGTCGGCGCCGGCGTCAAGCCAGGCTTGCCATGCTCGGCCCCAGCCGCTGCCGCCACGCTCTTCTCGTCGCCGGCCTCCCGCGTCCTCTCGGCGACGCCTCTGTTCCCGAAGCTGAAATCGTCCCTCTCCACGCCGTCCGCTGTCGATCGATTAGGCAAGTAGCAAGAACAGAGCATAGTAAGCTCGGCGCCGTGTGCGACGACGAAATGCAGGTGTGAGGAGGGTAGTTGTGTGCTGTACCTTTGCGCGGCGAGGCGACGGCCATGCGGACCTCCTTGACGGCGGCGGAGTCGTTGTACTCGGCGCCGTTGCCGAAGACGTCGGACACGGGCGACGCGCTGGAGCTCCAGACGAACATGTGGAGGTCCTTGCCGTCCTCGCCCTTGGCCTGGCCGTTGGCCGCCTTCTTGGGCTTGGGCGGCGCCGCCATGGCCGGGTTGGGAGCCGGGTACTGGCCATACTTGTTGCTGGCCTTGTTTGGCGCCGCGTCCTCCTCGTAGTTGGACGGCCGCGGCGTGGCGCCGGTGCGCACCCCGAACGCGTCACCGGCGGCGAAGTTGGAGCTGCGTCCGACCATGGAGTAGAAGTCGGTGTGGTTGAAACTGGAGCCCCGGGGCGTCGGGTTCCGCGACGACTGCAGCGAGTAGATCTCGGCGTTGGTGAGGTTGCTCGGCCGCGGCGTGGTGCTGGAGAACCCCATGGACCGGCGCGAGTAGATGTCCGAGCGCGACGCGTTGGAGCGGCGCACGGTGACGTGAATCTTGCCGTCCTCCTTCACCTCGGCCTCCGTCTCGATCATGTCCCTCCGCCCGTCCAGCGAGACGACGTCGGAGTCGACAACGATGGATGCGATGGCGCCGGCGGTGTCCGGGAACTGCTCAGTGATGAGGATCCTGGCGCCGCGGTACTCGAACATGAAGAGCATCAGCGTGTACCAGATGATGCACTGGAGCACGACGATCTGCACCATGAGGCTGCCGGAGAAGTCGCCGTACATGCCCTTGAGGAGCGGGATCCCCATGACGAGCGTGTTGGGCAGTGTGGAGAGGGAGAAGAGCGTGATGGTCCACTCGAGCGAGCCGCGGCGGGAGAGGTGGCTCCACAGCGTGAGCAGCGCGAGGACGATGAGCTTCTGCAGCGTGTCTGCGGCGATGAACCGGAGGTTCATGGTGTAAGGGTTGTTGGTGGAGATGAAGTGGAAGGAGAGGAGCGGGACGGCGAAAAGCGCCACGAAGCGGTTGATCCCGGAGCACTGGTCGGGCGTGAAGATCCGCCACCACTTCACCGACCCGTACGCCAGGATCATCGCCACGTACAGCGGCACCATCGCCGTCATCACGTGGTAGAAGTCCGCCCCCGTTATCATCTTGCCCGCCGGCCGCAGCCAAGAAACCACGAGTTGCGCCGGTGGTGTTCGCCGGCGTGCGGCGGCGAGGCGGGAGATGTGATGGCGCGGCGGGGTGGGAGAGTGTGACGAGTAGGTGGATGGAACGGAAGAAGGGGGAGGCAGGCGGGGAGCCAATGAGGGGGAAGGTGGGAGACTGGGAGTCTGGGAGGGAGGGAGGAATGGGCATATGTGCGGGTGATTATTTATACACATCATCATGTGAACGCTGCACGCACCCCGACATGAGCATGTATGCAAGGAAACGAAGAAAAAAATGGTTTGTGATTGAAAGGAAATTAGGGCCTCCATTTTCTCGTAAAAATTGAGAGGGATCGGCACAGTAGACTGAAAACCTGAGCCAAAATGATGGAGATCGAAATTGAAAAGGTTTACTCACTAACGGCATCATCAACAATCCATTAAAATCAATTTATGTCTTAAAATTTTATGAATTTTTCCGCTTAAAATTTTAGAGGTTTTTTCGCAGGTTGCATTTAAAAAAACATATAAAGATGGTATACTAACGAAATAATATTTGTCATGTTTTAAAAGTACGATTTTCATAAATTTTCTCCGTTTGTATTGCATGACGAATTTAATTGCCATTTATAGTATCTAGGGTATATGACTCTTGAAGTTCTGTAGGAAAAGAGAGAAAACTTAAGTTATAAAAGACATTAGATATATGACCATATATAATTAATGGCTCTACCGATTTTTATATATAGAAAATATGATAATTAATTTATTATTTGATGGCAGACGTTACCGACTGGCCATAGCTACGATGGCGCACCGGGATGCACCGGCTGGCCCTCCAATTTGTTCACTCCATGCATAGTTATGTTTCTTTGTTTTAATGATTAGATAATTTAATAAATAATATACAAATAAGTATCTGCAATCAATTTTTATAAGTAGAATCCGTAAAGACACTCCCTGCAGACCCCCTCTCTTCTTCTTTTCTTGATGTATTAGTTGGATTTGAGCAACGTGAGATAGGATTCCTGATAATGTAATTTTGTGAGATATATAGGTATTTTGCACTATAAATAAGTGTCCAACTTCCAAGGGATTAGCTCCATTTTGTGTGTCGGGAAGGTTTCCCAAACGCTCAGCGCTGAACATAGTATAAGATCATTTATTTATCTTAAAAAAGATTATCTCTTTATAATAATCCGTTTAAGTAAATAACGAATTCGTATCCTCTGACTTGACGTAGGAATGTCACAGCGTGATATTCTCTCATTCTGATCCGTCCATTCAAAATCAATGACTAACACTGTTGGAGAATAGCACAATAGTCCCGGTTAGTAACATTTAGTAGTTTCGGTTGTCAAACCGTAACTACGAATTTGAGACTAGACATCACCATCTCAGTTTCGGTTGAAATAACCAGGACTAGAGATGCATTTTAGTCCCGGTTGGTGGCTCCAACCGGGACTAAATTTTTTTTTTATTTTTTTAATTTGCTACTTTCAGCAGTGCTGCTGTCTATATATTACACACATATATTATATTACACATATACATATTTTACACACATATATTTATATATTATATATATATATATATGTATAAATATATAAGTTACACACATATAAATGAATTTAAGAAAGGAAATATATACATATAATATATTACCAAAATATGTACATATATGTATAATATTCACATATATTTCGTATGTTAAAAAATTATCTATTTTATGATCCGGTGGTTAAGTTAATTAAATTAAAGTAGAATTTCTCCGCAGGATCAATGATCTGCTCGTTTATAAATTTCATCAATTCTTCCTGAGCAGCTTGTATGAAAGTCTCGTGGGGGAGGTTGTCTCTTACTCGCATAAGCTGTCATTAATTCGAATAAATGAGAAATAAATATATGAAGTTAATAAGAAATCGAGACATAATGTATGAATGGTTGTTATACGTATATCTATATTGTCGATAGTTGTGACATCGGTCACAAAGCGGTGAATGTAGTCGTAGACGTAGTATCCGCATAAGTTGGTGCCCTGCGACTGTTTTGCATACTAAAGGAGAAACGACGACAGATTTAATATATATTTCATATTTTAGAACAAAGTAATGATTCAAAACAACTTTGGAGCATGTTACTCACTGGAAAGTTCATCCTCACAGAGAGCTTATCTTTTCAATTTCCGTGAACATTAGCCCGAAGCCGTTCCCATGCCCTATGTGCAGTTGAAAGTTAGCTAGTAATTATCCGAAAACCGCATATATGCAATAGCAAGTAAGATGACATTAGCTGTTTAGCAGTTCAAATATCTTTGCGTACGTGGACTTTGGTTTATCCATTGAGTCAAAGACATGGATCCGCGACTGATCCATGTCAATTACTAATAGAACCCAGTGGAATCTGTAAATTGTTTTAGATGACACATATAAAAATTTATGTATGGACTGTTAGTGATATGCCCTAGAGGCAACATGGAGATGTTGGATATCACGTCAATGTTTATGTATAAATGAATAAAGTGTTATTCAGTTCCATGAAATAGACATCTTGTATTGATCAATAAGTACGTGACTTATTTATGAGACTCTATATGTATGAATCTATTTCTAAACGATCCCTGATCATATGTCATATTGTTGGAACAAATATGATTCTAAGATCGGCATGTTTATTGATTGATGATCATGTCTCATAGATCATGGGTATGGAGATACCAAATCAATAAACATGGACACATGTGTTGGAGAACACATTGTTGGATAGACCCACCATGAGACACTACAGAATTAATGTGCCATTAGTTGGTCTCGATAGTGTTGGTACAAAGTCCTTAAACCCGAGATCACCATGGATTCCAACATATGTAGTAGCCTACTTTGGGACTACCAAACGCTATTCCGTAATCGGGTAGTTATAAAGGTAGTTTTCGGGTTTGCTATGAAACATGGAGTAGGATGTGAGTGATCAAGATGGAATTTGCCCCTCCTTTGGAGAGATATCTCGGCCCTCGAGGTAATGGATTATGGAAATGCATGGCCATGCTAAGTTGATTGAGGAGTCAATCAATGCACGGATAATCCAATACGGTTCGAGTGAATGGTTAAGCTATTGAAGGGATGTCACACATCTTGCCTATAGCTTAACGGTATCGTGAGGTAAAGGGATTTGTGTACACATTAGTGTTCGAGCCGATATTATTCTTGTATACTATGGTGTCAATATGTGCTGCTAGGCGCCGTCGTTGACGGTCGGCTGAGTTGGACTCGAGCCGACGATCGGCTAAGTTATACTATAGCCGAAACCGAGTATACCTGAACCTACGGGTCGCACGCTTAAGGGGATAAGAAAGACATTCGAGTTGGACTCGGATACGGCTCGATCGGATAGGGATACGATCGGATAGAGTCCTATAGGCTTACGACGTATGGGCGGCTAACTCTATGAGATACGGATGAGATCCGGTTCAAAAATAGAGTCCGATCGGCCACTAGTCCTAGTCGGCCAACTCTATATAAAGGAGGGAGGGGTGGAGAGCTGCGACACGTCAATTGCATCGCGTGCAACAAAAGTCGCCGAGATCAATCTCCATGGAAACCCTCCCCACTTTCGAGCCAAACCCTTGCCTTGCATCGCGTGCTAGCACACGGGTGTTTGGCGTTCTGTCCCCGGACGTGTGGATACCGGTAGAGGAAGCTACGTTGCCACCGGTGCCTTGTTCATCGGCATGGAGGAATCGGGTGCGGTCGAGCGCATCGGAGCGAGGCGTGAGAACACGGTCAGACGACTCGAGCGAGCCGCGGAATCGGGTGATTGGCGAATTGTTGTCTCCGGAATCGGTGTCGGCTTCCGAGAATCGGCTACACTGTTCCGGATCGGATAGCCCTGATTGGCTATTTCCGCTGCATACTCCAATCGGTAACGATCTATCGGCCCTTACTTGCAAGTGTTCTTGGTTTGCGCGGTAGAAAAATTTTTGTTTTCGGCTAGCGTAGCTTCCGCGTAACCCTTCAGTGGTATCAGAGCTAATCTTGCTTAGTTCGGGTTTTAGATTGGATCTGGAACAAGTTTTGCGTACGGGTTGATTAGATCAATCGGTTTTATGGGATTTGTTGAGGAGAGTTCATGGTAATTGCGTTCCTTGATAGTGTATCGGAACGGCGTAATGTGATTACGTCGAAGCAATATCCATAGAACTCGGTTTGAGTCGGCTTCGAGATAGCGTTCCTTGATAGTGTATCGGAACGGTATAATGTGATTATGCCGAAGCTATCTCGTAGTCCGATCTTGTTAGCGCCTCGCGCCTACGCAAACCATCTCCCTTGATAGTGTATCGGGACGACATAATATGATTATGCCGACATGGTTTCCGTAAGCGATTTCATAGATTGGATCTATGAATTTCGTGTGGTGTTCCGGGCGCCGCCGTGTGCGTACCCCCTTATAGGTCGTCTCGATGCCGTTTCTCTGCGATAGGTAGAAAACGTTTCTACGCCTAACTTGTTTTTGCAGAGAATGCTTTGAGATGGTATGGCCCTATTGTATGTATGAGATGCATGTGATGCATGTAGTATTCTTTCATATGTGCAATCCTGTAATATTATTTCATACGTGCAATGCTTGTAATATTCTTTCACGACCTGCGAGTCGATGTAATCTTCAATTAGAGCTTCTATAGTAGTAGCTTAGTTTGAAGAAATCAAGCATCATGCACATTGGAAGATGGTGCCGAAGATGGAGATCCTCAGCGCCGACATGGAGATGGAGATCACCATGTGAAGGGGGCCATACTATTTCATGCTATTCTACCCGCTTTCATATATGTGATATGTTTGTTTGATAGGATAGCATCCCTCGCAAAATTAAGTAGTAATGATGCCCTTCCAAACGTTGCACCCGTCACCGTTATGCTCGTCAATGGTGGGTCGCCAAAGCAGAGTGCCATTCTCTATCATAACACGAGGGGTATATGTCGGACATATACGCAGAGCATTTGGTTGACTTAACAAGGCTATCAAAACAGTTTTGGGCCTTGGGGCATAGGGTGGGGCCGGGCATGGAGATGCCACACCAACAACAAGAGTCACATAGAGATGTGATTAGCAAGGAGTTGCTTACCAATGTTACCGATTTTCTAGCAGTGATGCCAAAGCTCACTAGAAAATTAATTAACATGTGGATCTTGACCCAATACGTAACCTAGAGGAAGGTGGAAAATACGTAATGGGAGTCTAATGTTAAATTGTTTAACAATAGACATAGCATAAACATTGTGCTAAACTTTGCTTTTTCGTTGTAGAATAAATGGCGGCTAATACTACACCCAAGTACCTTTAATTTGCGATCTATTCTCGAAAAGGAAAAATTAAATGGAACAAACTTTATGGATTGGTATCGCAACTTGAGAATTGTTCTCAAGCAAGAGCGTAAGGAGTACGTTCTTGAAGTACCCTATCCCGAGGATTTGCCAAATAATGCCACCGCAACCGCACGGAGGGCTTATGAGAAGCACACTAATGATGCCCTAGATATAAGTCGTCTCATGCTTGCTACAATGTCCCTTGAGCTTGAAGCAATATGAGAGCAACGATGCTCACACTATTATTCGGGATCTGCGTGGCATGTTTGAGAACCAAGCTCGGCCGAGAGGTTCAACACCTCAAAGTCCTTGTTTGCGTGCAGCTTGTTGAGGGAATCCCGTCACCCGCATGTGATAAAGATGATTGGCTATATCGAGAGTCTTGAGAAACTAGGTTTCCTCTTAGCCAAGAGTTGGCTACGACGTGATTCTCCGCCGCTTCCTCCGAGCTTCGAGCCATTCATATTAAATTATCACATGAACAATATGGATAGAACCTTGGCTGAATTGCATGGGATGCTAAAGACAGTGAGGAGAGTATCCAGAAAAATGGTCATCATGTGATGATGATGAGGCTAAGCGCAAACCCACCGTCAAGAAGCTTTGCACCAAGAGGAAGTTAACTCCCGATGAGATCGCGAGTGCCTCCAATGCAAAGAAGGGCAAGAAGGGGTCGGCGGCATCGATGCCATTTGCTTCTATTGCAAGGAGACAGCCACTGGAAGAGGAACCGCAAGAAGTACATGGAGGATCTCAAAAAGAAGTAAAGTACGACTTCGCTGTATTAATGTTATAGACATTAATCTTGCTACTTCACTTACTAACTCTTGGGTATTTGATACCGGATCGCAGCTCATATTTGCAAGTCGCTGGGGAATGAGAAGAAGTAGAGGATTGAGAAGGGGCGAGGTGAACTGCGCGTCGGCAATGGAGCAAGCGTTGCTACGCTTCTTGTCGACAGACCACTTCATCTACCTTCGGGATTAGTTTTGGAATTGAATAATTGTTATTGTGTTCCAACACTATGACAAAACGTTATTTCCGCTTCATGTTTGCAAGCGGAAGGATATGATTTTAGATCAATGGACAATGGTTGTTCAATATATCTTAGAGATATGTTCTATTTTCATGCTCCATTGGTGAATGGATTATACGTTTTGAATCTTGAAGCGTCTCCCATCTATAACATTAATACGAAAGGCAAGTCTCTAATGATACAAACCTCACGTTTATCCGGCATTGTCGCTTAGGCCATATAAATAAGAAACGCATGGAGAAGCTTCATAAGGATGGATTGCTTCACTCTTTTGATTTTGAATCATTTGAGACATGTGAGTCTTGTTTACTTGGTAAGATGACAAAGGCACCTTTCACGGGACATAGTGAAAGAGCAAGTGACTTGTTGGCACTCATACATACCGATGTATGTGGACCAATGAGCTCAACGGCCGAGGTGGTTATCGCACTTCATTAACTTTACCGATGACTTTAGTAGATATGGTTATATCTACGTAATGAGGCATAAGTCCGAATCCTTTGAAAAGTTCAAAGAATTCCGAATGAAGTACGTAATCATTTAGGGAAAACAATCAAGTTTCTACGATCGATCGTGGAGGAGAATACTTGAGCCAAGAGTTTGGTAATCATCCGAAAGATTGTGGAATTGTTCCACGCTGACTCCGCCAGAACTCCACAATGGAATGGGGTGGCCGAACGAAGAAATCGCACCTTGTTGGACATGGTGCGGTCGATGATGAGCCAAAGTGATCTTCCGTTATCCTTCGGGGACATGCGTTGAAACACAGTGCTCACACTAAATAGAGTTCCATCTAAGTCGCTTGAAAAGACACCATATGAGATATGGACAGGGCAACCCCTAGTTTGTCTTTTCTCAAAATTTGGGGATGCGAAGCTTATGTAAAACGTTTACGTCGACAAGCTCACACCCAAATCGACAAGTGCTTCTTTGTGGGATATCCTAAGGAAACTAAGGGATATTACTTTTATAATCGGGAACAAGGCAAAGTGTTTGTCGCCCGACACGGTGTCTTCTTGGAGAAAGAGTTTCTTTCAAGAAGGGTTAGTGGGAGCAGGGTGCATCTTGAAGAAGTTCAAGAAACACCGTAAAACGTTTCGCGACCACGTAACCACAACAGAGGAGCAAAGTGTTGCGCCACCGCTTGTAGATACACCGCCCACGGAGGTCCGAAAGATCACGTCGTGCACGACAGTACATAGGTGCGGTACAACGTGATATATTGTTGTTGGACAACGATGAACCTAAGACCTATGAGGAAGCGATGGTGGGACCCGATTCCAACAAGTGGCTTGGAGCCATGAAATCCGAAATAGAATCCATGTACGACAATCAAGTTTGGAACTTGGTTGATCCACTCGATGGTGTCAAAACCATTGAGTGTAAATGGGTTTTTAAGAAAAGGCCGATATGGATGGAAATGTTCACATCTATAAGACACGATTGGTGGCGAAAGGTTTTAAATAGATTCAAGGAGTTGATTATGATGAAACCTTCTCGCCCGTCGTAATGCTTAAATCTATTCGGATTATCCTAGCGATTGCTGCATATTTCGATTATGAGATATGGCGATGGATGTCAAGACGACTTTCCTAAATGGAAACCTAAGCGAGGATGTATACATGATACAACCTCAAGGTTTTGTCGATCCGTAATCGCTCGGAAAGATATGCAAGCTACGAAATCCATTTATGGATTGAAGCAAGCATCTCGGAGTTGGAATATTCGTTTTGACGAAGTAATCAAAGGGTTTGGTTTCATCAAAACGAAGAAGAGGCCTCGTGTTTACAAAAAGGTCTCGTGGGAGCACAATTGTATTTCTATCTTATATGTGGATGACATATTGTTGATTGGAAATTATATCCCTATGTTAGAATCCGTCAAGTCTTAATTGAAAAATAGTTTTTCCATGAAAGACTTAGGGAGGCACATACATATTGGCATTCGGATCTATAGAGATAGATCCAAGAGGCTAATTGGATTAAGCCAAAGTACATACAATTACAAGGTGTTGAAAATGTTCAACATGCATGATTCCAAGAAAGGTTTCTTGCCCATGTCACATGGCATTAATAGCAAGAATCAGTGTCCTCGACACATGATGAGCGAAATAAGATGGGTATGGTTCCATATGCTTCGGCAATTGGATCCATCATGTATGCCATGCTTTGTACACGCCTGCATGTCTCGTACGCTTTGAGTGCTACGAGCGGATACGCCGATCCGGTGAAGGTCATTGGATCGCAGTAAAGAATATCCTTAAGTACTTGAGAAGAACTAAGGATATGTTCCTAGTCTATGGAGGTGAAGAAGAGCTCGTTGTAAGTGGTTACACCGATGCTAGCTTCCAAACAGACAAGGATGATTATAGATCGCAATCGAGTTCGTGTTCGCCCGAACGGAGGCGCTACTGGAAGAGTTCCAAGCGGATACCGTTGCCGATTCTACAACGGAGGCCGAGTACATTGCCGCTTCGAAGCCGCAAAGGAGGCCGTTTGGATCAAGAAATTCGTTTCGAGCTTGGTGTGATGACTAGTGCAACTGGTCCAATGTCTCTCTATTGTGACAATAGTGGAGCCATTGCACAAGCCAAGGAGCCGAGGTCACATCGAAGTCCAAACACATACTTCGGCGATATCATCTCATCCGCGAGATAGTGGACAGAGGTGATGTCAAGATATGCAAAGTGCACACGGATCTAAACATAGCCGATCCGCGACAAAACCTCTCCTCACCGAAGCATGAGGCGCACACAAGAGCAATGGGTATTAGATACTTACATGATTGACTCTAGTGCAAGTGGGAGACTGTTAGTGATATGCCCTAGAGGCAACATGGAGATGTTGGATATCACGTCAATGTTTATGTATAAATGAATAAAGTGTTATTCAGTTCCATGAAATAGACATCTTGTATTGATCAATAAGTACGTGACTTATTTATGAGACTCTATATGTATGAATCTATTTCTAAACGATCCTCGATCATATGTCATATTGTTGGAACAAATATGATTCTAAGATCGGCATGTTTATTGATTGATGATCATGTCTCATAGATCATGGGTATGGAGATACCAAATCAATAAACATGGACACATGTGTTGGAGAACACATTGTTGGATAGACCCACCATGAGACACTACAGAATTAATGTGCCATTAGTTGGTCTCGGTAGTGTTGGTACAAAGTCCTTAAACCCGAGATCACCATGGATTCCAACATGTGTAGTAGCTTACTTTGGGACTACCAAACGCTATTCCGTAATCGGGTAGTTATAAAGGTAGTTTTCGGGTTTGCTATGAAACATGGAGTGGGATGTGAGTGATCAAGATGGAATTTGCCCCTCCTTTGAGAGATATCTCTGGCCCTCGAGGTAATGGATTATGGAAATGCATGGCCATGCTAAGTTGATTGAGGAGTCAATCAATGACATGATAATCCAATACGGTTCGAGTGAATGGTTAAGCTATTGAAGGGATGGCACACATCTTGCCTATAGCTTAACCGGTATCGTGAGGCAAAGGGATTTGTGTACACATTACAGTTCGAGCCGATATTATTCTTGTATACTATGGTGTCAATATGTGCCGCTAGGCGTCGTGTTGACGGGTCGGCCGAGTTGGACTCGAGCCGACGATCGGCTAAGTTAGACTATAGCCGAAACCGAGTATACCCGAACCTACTGGGGTCGCACGCTTAAGGGGATAAGAATGACATTCGAGTTGGACTCGGATACGGCTCGATCGGATAGGGATCCGATCGGATAGAGTCCTATAGGCTTACGACGTATGGGCGGCCAACTCTATGAGATACGGATGAGATCCGGTTCAAAAATAGAGTCCCGATCGGCCACTAGTCCTAGTCGGCCAACTCTATATAAAGGAGGGAGGGGTGGAGAGCTACGACACGTCAATTGCATCACGTGCAACAGAAGTCGCCGAGATCAATCTCCATGGAAACCCTCCCCACTTTCGAGCCAAACCCTAGCCTTGCATCGCGTGCTAGCACACGGGTGTTCGGCGTTACGTCCCCGGACGTGTGGATACCGGAGAGGCGCCGCTACGTTGCACGCTGTTCATCGGCCGTGGAGGAATCGAGTGCGGTCGAGCGCATCGGAGCGAGGCGTGAGAACACGGTCGGACGACTCGGAGCGAGGCGCGAATCGGCTGATTGGCGAATCGATCTGCCCAGGGAATCGGCTCTCGGCTTGCGAGAATCGGCTACACTGTTCCGGATCGGATATGCATATGGGAATTAAATTGGTACGGAAGGAAGAAAAAACTTACGCAGTGTTGTAGGGCAGAAGGATAAACGACCGAAAGTGGGTTATCACCAGCACATTGTATATGTTGTCCACTGTTGGATCACCAATACACCGTTGATTTTGCGTGGATCCATTAATCCATGTTTGGTACAGTCGTGCTTGTTGCAGTATTGGATCACCATTCTACAACGGTTAAAAGAATTTTAGTCAGCTAAATACAAGGAGGTAAGAAACGAAATAACAGAACGATACTTACAGAACCCGCGTGGCTAGAAATGAGACGTCGAGGGCATCAAGCTGGTACAGGTCGAATATGTCTTCGAATCGGATATAGAACTCGTCACCTCCATCGAAGAACTAGTGCAGTGAATATCTGCCCGTTACCATCTCTCCAGCCTTGCTGGATTCTTGCATGTACCACTTGTGAAAGCGGTACATCTGTGTAGGTAGCTTTTTCACTTGATCCGGCTTTACAAGAGGCTTTCCAAGTTTGAACTTGCATTTCAGCGAAGCCTTCGCCAGGGGAGCACAACCATGTAATTGATCCATGAAATTCTAGCAGATTCCATAAATTGTCTTAACTCTGATCTAACATTTGGAACTGTGCTGAACTCCATAGGTTTCTGAGGCTGCATGCCGAGCTGGGGTACATCTTTGCCCGTTCTCTTCGCCTTGCCAGCAGCCTTTCGAATAGTCTTGTCATAGTCAGACTGCGGTTGAGGTTGCGGTTCAGGCTGTGGTGTTAGGTATGTCTTCTTGAAGAAGTCCTTGGTCTCCTGGGGGATTTCAGGATGCTTCTCAGGAGACTTCTTTCTGAAGTGAGCCCTGACTTCAGCTTGGACGGCTTCTTCAAGCTCCTCTGGAGTCTTCCCGTATGAAAGCTTCGGTGCGGGTGGCGATGTCTTCTCAATTCTTTGAATCTTTCTTCTTGGAGGGCCGCTTGATATTGACGGCGCGCTCTTTGATGATGACCGTTTAGGAGTCGATGGTCGTTGTGGCGACGGAGGAGGGTTGGAAGGCGGTGGAGTTGGAGACGGCCGTTTAGGAGTCGGTGCTCGTGGAGGCAATGCAGGAGGCCGAGGCGGCGAAGGAGGGGGAGGAGACGGCCCACGTGGAGGCGAGTGAAGGGTTACGCGGAGGCTACGCTAGCCGAAAAACAAAACCTTTTACCGCGCAAACCAGAACACTTGCAAGTAAGGGCCGATAGATCGTTACCGATTGGAGTATGCAATGAATTAGCCAATCAGACTATCCGATCCGGAACCGTGTAGCCGATTCCCGCAAGCCGACGACCGATTCACCAATCGCCCGATTCGCCGATGCCGCAGCCGATCCGAGTCGTCCGACTGTGTTCTCGCGCCTCGCTCCGATGCGCTCGACTGCAGCCGATTCCTCCACAGCCGATCAACACAGCGCAACGTAGCAGCGCCTCTACCGGTATCCACACGTCCGGGGACAGAACGCCGAACACCCGTGTGCTAGCACGCGATGCAAGGCTAGGCTCGAAGGTGGGGAAGGTTTCCGTGGAGATTGATCTCGACGACTTCTAAAGCCGCGTGTGATCAGATTGATTTCGGCGCAATCAATTGACTTGATGTCCTGCTCAGCTCTCCACCCCTTACCCCTTTATATAGAGTTGGCCGACTGGGACTAGTAGCCGATCAGGACTCTATTTTGAATCGGATCCTATCCGAATCTCATAGAGTTGGCCGCCCATACGTCGTAAGCCCATAGGACTCTATCCGATCGGATCCCTATCCGATCGAGCCGTATCCGAGTCCAACTCAAATATCTATTCTATCCCCTTAAGCGTGCGACCCTGTAGGTTCAGGTATACTCGATTTCGGCTATAGTCTAACTTAGCCGATCGTCAGCTCGAGTCCACCTCAGCCCGACCTGTCAACCGCGGCGCCTAGCAGCACATATTGACACCATAGTATACAAGAATAATATCGGCTCTGAACCTGTAATGTGTACACAAATCCCTTTGCCTCACGATACCAGTTAAGCTATAGGCAAGATGTGTGCCATCCCTTCAATAGCTTAACCATTCACTCGAACCGTATTGGATTATCCGTCCGTTGATTGACTCCTCAATCAACTTAGCATGGCCATGCATTTCCATAATCCATTACCTCGAGGGCCCAGAGGTATCTCTCCAAAGGAGGAGCAAATTCCATCTTGATCACTCACATCCCACTCCATGTTTCATAGCAAACCCGAAAACTATCTTTATAACTACCCGCATTACGGAATAGCGTTTGGTAGTTCCAAAGTAGACTACTACACATGTTGGAATCCATGGTGATCTCAGTCTAAGGACTTTGTACCAACACTATCCGAGACCAACTAATGGCACATTAATTCCCGTAGTGTCTCATGGTGGGTCTATCCAACAATATGTTCTCCAACACATGTGTCCATGTTTATTGATTTGGTATCTCCATACCCATGATCTATGAGACATGATCATCAATCAATAGACATGCCGATCTTAGAATCATATTAGTTCCAATAATATGATATATGATCGTGATCGATTAGAAATAGATTCATACATATAGAGTCTCATAAATAAGCCACGTACTTATTGATCAATACAAGATGTCTATTTCATGGAACCGAATAACACTTTATTCATAAATACATAAACATTGACGTGATATCCAACATCTCCATGTTGCCTCTAGGGCATATCACTAACAGCTCTCCCACTTGCACTAGAGTCAATCATGTAAGTATCTAATACCCATTGCTCTTGTGTGCGCCTCATGCTTCTCGAGGGAGAGGTTTTGTCGCGGATCGGCTATGTTGAGATCCGTGTGCACTTTGCATATCTTGACATCACCTCTGTCCACTATCTCGCGGATGAGATGATATCGCCGAAGTATGTGTTTGGACTTCGATGTGACTTCGGCTCCTTGGCTTTCGCAATGGATCCACTATTGTCACAATAGAGAGACATTGGACCGTCGTACTAGTCATCACACCAAGCTCGAAACGAATTTTCTTGATCCAAACAGCCTCCTTTGCGCTTCAAGCAGCAATGTACTCGACCTCCGTTGTAGAAATCAGCAATGTATCCCGCTTGGAACTCTTTCACCGACTGCGCCCCCGTCGGTAGAACACGAACCGCATTGCGATCTATAATCATCCTTGTTTGTTTGGAAGCTAGCATCGGTGTAACCACTTACAACGAGCTCTTCTTCACCTCCATAGACTAGGAACATATCCTTAGTTCTTCTCAAGTACTTAAGGATATTCTTTACTACATCCAGCTGACCTTCACCGGATCTCGACTGTATCCGCTCATAGCACTCAAAGCGTACGAGACATCCGGGCGTGTACAAAGCATGGCATACATGATGGATCTAATTGCCGAAGCATATGGAACCATACCCATCTTATTCCGCTCATCATGTGTCCGAGGACACCGATTCTTGCTAAGATTAATACCATGCGATATGGGCAAGAAACCTTTCTTGGAATCATGCATGTTGAACCTTTTCAACACCTTGTCAATGTATGTACTTTGGCTTAATCCAATTAGCCTCTTGGATCTATCTCTATAGATCCGAATGCCAATATGTATGCGCTTCTCCCTAAGTCTTTCATGGAAAAACTATTTTTCAATGAAGACTTGACGGATTCTAGCATAGGGATATCATTTCCAATCAACAATATGTCATCCACATATAAGATTAGAAATACAATTGCACTCCCACCGACCTTTTGTAAACACAGGCCTCATCTTCGTTTTTGATGAAACCAAACCCTTTGATTACTTCATCAAAACGAATATTCCAACTCCGAGATGCTTGCTTCAATCCATAAATGGATTTCGTAGCTTGCATATCTTTCCAGCGATTCGGATCGACAAAACCCCGAGGTTGTATCATGTATACATCCTCGCTTAGGTTTCCATTTAGGAAAGCCGTTTTGACATCCATCTCGCCATATCTCATAATCGAAATATGCAGCAATCGCTAGGATAATCCGAATAGATTTAAGCATTGCGACGGGCGAGAAGGTTTCATCATAATCAACTCCTTGAATTTGTTTAAAACCTTTCGCCACCGTCGCGCCTTTATAGATGTGAACATTTCCATCCATATCGGCCTTTTCTTAAAAACCCATTTACACTCAATGGTTTTGACACCATCAGTGGATCAACCAAGTTCCAAACTTGATTGTCGTACATGGATTCTATTTCAGATTTCATGGCTCCAAGCCACTTGTTGGAATCGGGTCCCACCATCGCTTCCTCATAGGTCTTAGGTTCATCGTTGTCCAACAACAATATATCATGTTGTTCCGCACTGTGTACCTTTCGGTGCACGACGTGATCTTCGACCTCCGTGGGTGGTGTATCTACAACCGGTGGCGCAACACTTTGCTCCTCCCGTTGTGGTTCCGTGGTTGCTGAAACGTTTTCGGCGTTTCTTGAACTTCTTCAAGATGCACCCTGCTCCCACTAACCCTTCTTGAAAGAAACTCTTTCTCCAAGAAAACACCGTGTCGGGCGACAAACACTTTGCCTTGTTCCCGATTATAAAAGTAATATCCCTTAGTTTCCTTAGGATATCCCACAAAGAAGCACTTGTCGATTTGGGTGTGAGCTTGTCGATCAAACGTTTTACATAAGCTTCGCATCCCCAAATTTTGAGAAAAGACAAACTAGGGGTTGCCCCTGTCCATATCTCATATGGTGTCTTTTCAACCGACTTAGATGGAACTCTATTTAGTGTGAGCGCAATGTTTCAAGAGCATATCCCCGAAGGATAACGGAAGATCACTTTGGCTCATCATCGACCGTACCATGTCCAACAAGGTGCGATTTCTCCGTTCGGACACTCCGTTCCATTATGGAGTTCCCGGCGGAGTCAATCGTGAAACTATTCCACAATCTTTCGATGATTACCAAACTCTTGGCTCAAGTATTCTCCTCCACGATCCGATCGTAGAAACTTGATTGTTTTCCCTAAATGATTCTCAGATTTCATTCGGAATTCTTTGAACTTTTCAAAGGATTCGACTTATGCCTCATTACGTAGATATAACCATATCTACTAAAGTCATCGTAAAGTTAATGAAGTACGATAACCACCTCGGCCGTTGAGCTCATTGGTCCACATACATCGTATGTATGAGTGCCAACAAGTCACTTGCTCTTTCACTATGTCCCGTGAAAGGTGCCTTTGTCATCTTACCAAGTAAACAAGACTCACATGTCTCAAATGATTCAAAATCAAAAGAGTGAAGCAATCCATCCTTATCGAGCTTCTCCATGCGTTTCTTATTTATATGGCCTAAGCGACAATGCCGATAAACGTGGGGTTTATATCATTAGAGAGTTGTCTTTCGTATTAATGTTATAGATGGGAGACGCTTCAAGATTCAAAACGTATAATCCATTCACCAATGGAGCATGAAAATAGAACATATCTCTAAGATATATTGAACAACCATTGTCCATTGATCTAAAATCATATCCTTCCGCTTGCAAACGTGAAGCGGAAATAACGTTTTGACATAGTGTTGGAACACAATAACAATTATTCAATTCCAAAACTAATCCCGAAGGTAAGATGAAGTGGTATCGTGCCGACAAGCCGTAGCAACGCTTGCTCCATTGCCGCGCGCGCAGTTCACCTCGCCCTTCTCAATCCTCTACTTCTTCTCATTCCCGCAACGATTTGCAAATGTGAGCTACCGATCCGGTATCAAATACCCAAGAGTCAGTAGGTGAAGTAGCAAGATTAATGTCTATAACATTAATACAAGCGTAAGTCGTACTTTGCTTCTTTTGAGATCCTCCATGTATTTCTTGCGGTTCCTCTTCCAAGTGGCTGTCTCCTTGCAATAGAAGCAAACGGCATCGATGCCGCCGACACCTTCTTGCCCTTCTTTGCATTGGAGGCACTCGCGATCTCATCGGGAGTTAACTTTCTCTTGGTGCAAAGTTTCTTGACAAGTGGTTTGCGCTTAGCCTTCGCATCATCATCACATGATGACCATTTTTCTCGGATACTCTCCTCACTGTCTTTAGCATCCCATGCAATTCAACCAAGGTTCTATCCATATTGTTCATGTGATAGTTTAATATGAATGGCTCGAAGCTCGGAGGGAGCGACCGGAGAATCACATCGTAGCCAACTCTTGGCTAAGGGGAAAACCTAGTTTTTCCGGACTCTCAATGTAGCCAATCATTTTTATCACATGCGGACCGAGGATTCCCTCAACAAGCTCGCACGCAAACAAGGACTTTGAGGTGTTGAACCTCTCGGCCCGAGCTTGGTTCTCAAACATGCCACGCAGTTCCGAATAATAGTGTGAGCATCGCGCTCTCATATTGCTTCGAAGCTCGGGGGACATTGTAGCAAGCATGAGATAGCTTATATCTAGGGCATCATTAGTGTGCTTCTCATAAGCCCTCCGTGCGTTCGGTGACATTATTTGGCAAATCCTCGGGATAGGGTACTTCAAGAACGTACTCCTTACGCTCTTGCTTGAGAACAATTCTCAAGTTGCAATACCAATCCATAAAGTTTGTTCCATTTAATTTTTCCTTTTCGAGAATAGATCGCAAATTAAAGGTACTGGGTGTACTATTAGCCGCCATTTATTCTACAACGTAAAAGCAAAGTTTAGCACAACGTTTATGCTATGTCTATTGTTAAACAATCTAACATTAGACTCCCATTACGTATTTTCCACCTTCCCTCTAGGTTACGTATTGGGTCAAGATCCACATGTTAATTAATTTTCTAGTGAGCTTTGGCATCACCGCTAGAAAATTAATAACATCGGTAAGCAACTCCTTGCTAATCACATCTCTATGTGACTCTTGTTATTGGTGTGGCATCTCCATGCCCCGGCCCCAACCTATGCCCCTAGGCCCAAAACTGTTTTGATAGCCTTGTTAAGTAAACCAAATGCTCCTCCCGTATATGTCCGACATATACCCCCTCGTGTTATGATAGAGAATGGCACTTTGCTTTGCGACCCACCATTGACGAGCATAACGGTGACGGGTGCAACATTTGGAAGGGCATCATTACTACTTAATTTTGCGAGGGATGCTATCCTATCAAACAAACATATCACATATATGAAAGGGTAGAATAGCATATAATGAAATAGTATGGCCCCCTTCACATGGTGATCTCCATCTCCATGTCGGCGCCGAGGATCTCCATCTTCGACACCATCTTCCAATGTGCATGATGCTTGATTTCTTCAAACTAAGCTACTACTATAGAAGCTCTAATTGAAGATTACATCGACTCGCAGTCGTGAAAGAATATTACAAGCATTGCACGTATGAAAGAATATTACAGGATTGCACATATGAAAGAATATTACATGCATCACATGCATCTCATACATACAATAGGGCCATACCATCTCAAAGCATTCTCTGCAAAAATAAGTTAGGCGTAGAAACGTTTTCTACCTATCGCAGAGATACGACACCAAGACGACCTATAAGGGGGTCCACAGCGCCCGGAACACCACACGAAATTCATAGATCCAATCTATGAAATTGCTTACGGAAACCATGTCGGCATAATCACATTATGACGTCCCGATACGGTTTGAGGCAGCTAACAAGATCGTACTACGAGATAGCTTCGGCATAATCACATTATACCGTTCCGATACACTATCAAGGAACGCTATCTCGAAGCCGACTCAAACCGAGTTCTATGGATATTGCTTCGACGTAATCACATTACGCCGTTCCGATACACTATCAAGGAACGCAATTACCACGAACTCTCCTCAACAAATCCCGTAAAACGATTCCCGCAAGCCGACAACCGATTCACCAAACAGCCGATTCGCCGATGCTGCAGCCGATCCGAGTCGTCCGACTGTGTTCCCGCGCCTCGCTCCGATGCGCTCGACTGCAGCCGATTCCTCCACAGCCGATCAACACAGCGCAACGTAGCAGCGCCTCTACCGGTATCCACACGTCCGGGGACAAAACGCCGAACACCCGTGTGCTAGCACGCGATGCAAGGCTAGGCTCGAAGGTGGGGAAGGTTTCCGTGGAAATTGATCTTGACGACTTCTGAAGCCGCGTGTGATCAGATTGATTTCGGCGCAATCCTATCCGAATCTCATAGAGTTGGCCGCCCATACGTCGTAAGCTCATAGGACTCTATCCGATCGGATCCCTATCCGATCGAGCCGTATCCGAGTCCAACTCGAATATCTATTCTATCCCCTTAAGCGTGCGACCCGTAGGTTCGGTATACTCGGTTTCGGCTATAGTCTAACTTAGCCGATCGTCGGCTCGAGTCCAACTTAGCCGACCCGTCAACAGCGGCGCCTAGCAGACATATTGACACCATAGTATACAAGAGTAATATCGGCTCGAACCTGTAATGTGTACACAAATCCCTTTGCTCGATGATACCGTTAAGCTATAGGCAAGATGTGTGCCATCCCTTCAATAGCTTAACCATTCACTCGAACCGTATTGGATTATCGTCCGTTGATTGACTTCTCAATCAACTTAGCATGGCCATGCATTTCCATAATTCATTACCTCGAGGGGCCCGAGATATCTCTCTAAAGGAGGGGCAAATTCCATCTTGATCACTCACATCCCACTCCACGTTTCATAGCAAACCCAAAAACTACCTTTATAACTACCCGCACATTCGGAATAGCGTTTGGTAGTCCCAAAGTAGGCTACTACACATGTTGGAATCCATGGTGATCTCAGTCTAAGGACTTTGTACCAACACTACCCGAGACCAACTAATGGCACATTAATTCCCGTAGTGTCTCATGGTGGGTCTATCCAACAATGTGTTCTCCAACACATGTGTCCATGTTTATTGATTTGGTATCTCCATACCCATGATCTATGAGACATGATCATCAATCAATAGACATGCCGATCTTAGAATCATATTAGTTCCAATAATATGATATATGATCGAGGATCATTTAGAAATAGATTCATACATATAGAGTCTCATAAATAAGTCATGTACTTATTGATCAATACAAGATGTCTATTTCATGGAACTGAATAACACTTTATTCATAAATACATAAACATTGACGTGATATCCAACATCTCCATGTTGCCTCTAGGGCATATCACTAACAGCAAGGGTGGTGGAACGATAGGAGATGCTGTTCGTCCGGGGAATATTATGAAGATCTTCCACCAGAGAAATATTCCGTGAATTGTTTTTCCTAGCGTCAGCTCTCCGTCTCCTCCGGGGATATCCAGCTCGAGATCTTTGTAGCCGCGTTCCACCTGTTCAATTTCAACTTTCGAGTACGTAGGTGGAACGAGCCGGAAGTGGTAGGTGCCGTCTCGATCTACTGGAATGGCCATGCCCGACGCTACCTGTTCAAGAAGATTGCTTATTAGTTAGTAATGAACGTTGATTGACAAGTTATTCAAGGAAATATACGTACAACATAAAAGTACGAACATACCTTTATTGTTATGTTCTTTAGCGGAATGTGCAGCTCACATGGGGTCCACTGTGTGATGTCATCAACGGGGCATGGCGGACCCGGTTTAGCTTGTGGGGCCAAGTCGCCTTCATTTCCAGGTTAAGCGCAGCTGCTGCGCTACTGCTGTAGTTGAGCGGCTGTTGCTGGATCCAGCTGTTGGCTAACCCAATGGCTCCGCTCCTCTGCCAACCTACGGTTCAACCTTTCGTCCACAATTTGATCTATTTGTGAGAGCTTCATTTCCATCTCAGCGAACCTCGCATCGTGCTCTCGCCTGGACCTCATGCGGCTCTTGTACGTCTCGATGTCAGCTTGAAACCCATATTCCAGGGAACGACGCCTTTTCCTCGCGTACGCCCTGGATGCTCTGGGTTTTGAAGGGCGAGCGTTAGCTCGTCCTTCTCTCTGTCGGGCCTGAACACGTCCGAGAAAGTAGCCTGCAGCGCCTCCTCTAACCTCCGTTCGGCTTCTTGAATTTTATCACCAAAGATAACTGTGCCATCGACGAGATTAAGTGAGCTGCCGTGAGCATAAAACCAGTGCTTTGATCGTTTCGGCCAGTTGGCTGTGCCTGGAACGATATCTCGTGCTTCAAGGTCAGCTTCCATTTTCTCCCATTTCTCCATTGCTTTCTTATAGCCGCCTGACCCAAGCCTGTGATGGTATTTCTTTTTGGCTGCATTGGCCTTGTTCTTTTCTATGATAGCTTGTGCTTCTTCCCAGTCTTGTGTTCAACAAAAGCATCCCAATGATCTCTAAGCTTTGGGAACTTGTCAAAGTCTGGGGTCTGACCCTTCAGGATATATTTCTTGTGTAACTCTTTCTTGTAGTTCCTAAAGAGCTTTGCCATTTTCTTTAACATTCATTCCTTGACCCTTGCTTGTTGTGAGTGTGGGATGGTGAACGTTTGCAACATTGTAGTCTACAACATTTCTTTCTTTGAGTCTTGGAGATAGTTCTGCTCATCTCCTCCTTTGGTTGACCGCCTCCAGTTGGCAACGCTTACAGGCACGTGATCCCTCACCACCCATCCGCTGTGCGCCACAAACTTCCTTGCGGCGTCCTCTGGGGCAATTGGTCGACCGTCAGATGCTACCTCTGTTATGACATGTCGACCCTCTATGCGCTTGCTGAGGCCGCGTTGCCTGCGTGCCCTCTTCTGTCCAGTGGAGACGGAGGCGGAGCCCTCATTCCCCTCCTCGTCCCCCCCTCGTTCCCCTCCTCGTTGTAAAACTCTGTTCCTCATGCGATCTCATCAAGGAGAAACTGTTTCTCGTCACGATCCGCCATTTGATTTTTGTGGGTTGAGGACTTAATCAAAGAATTCTAAATTTTTTTATTCGGTTAATACATGTATCAATTATTCAGGAAAATCATGTATGTCTACGTAAAAAAATAGACAAAAAGAAGAAGATGGATTCAGAATCGCAGATTCTCTCAATCCTAGAAGAGACTTCTAAAGAATATCACAATTATAGATATGCACACTTGTCTCTAGCATGTGCCAGACTACGTTCTAGATTTTCCTTCTTCTTCTCTTTTGTTTCTCTTTGCTAGAACACGACCGACCGACCGTTCGTCCTATCATTCACGTCCGTTCGTTCGGACCCTTAACCCTAACCCTAAACTATCGTCCGTTCGTTCTACCGTTCGTTCACGTCCGTGAGTACGATCATCTAGAGGAGAGGACAGAAAGAGAGGAGAATGATGTGAGGGAGATAAGATGGAGAGGAGTGGAAGTGGAGAGGAAAGGAGAGAGAGAGGACGTTGCATGCCTATGTATGTTGTAACGACCGAACGAACGACCTACCGAATTGACCGACCGACTGAACGAACGACCGAACGACGGAACGACCGACCAAACGAACGAACGAACGAACGAGTGTCCATCCGTCTGTCCGTTCGTCCACATCCGTTCGTTCGTCCGTTCGTCTGTTCGTCCGTCCATCCATTTGTTCATTTGTCCGTCCGTCCGTTCTTTCGTTCGTCCGTCCGATCGTCCGTTCGTCCATGAACGAACGAACGAACGAACACTTGTTCGTTCGTTCGTCCGTTCGTTTACGTCCGTTTGTTGATTTTATCGTTCTCGTTCGTTCGAAAATACAAAATTCACAAGTCACATACACATTCAAATTTCAAATTTAAATACACATTCAAAATTCAAAATTCATAATCTTCATGCATTCAAATTTAAATAAACAGTCCATTTACATATAAAGTCCATCTAACATTTTAAATTCCACACATCAAAATTTCACAAAATAACATACAAATACAAATATACATTGCATAATCAATTCCAACTTTGAAATTTCACATAATTCACATAATTTACATATATAACATTCACAAAATTTGTAACTTTAAAATTTCACACATAATCAATTTCATCAAATATCCACATATCAATTACATACACATTCATATCCACATATGCACACAAATTTGAAAAACTTCATCAAATATATATTGCAGAGGGCGGCGGGGGTGGCGGCGGCGAGGATGCAGAGGGCGGTGACGGCGGCGTGGAGGGGAGGGCGGCGGCCTTAGGGTTTAGGGTTTAGGGGGCGGCCGACGTAGAGATCGGGGGCCGTGGGGGGGGCGGCGAGGGAGCGGGCGACGTGGGGAAGGGGCGGCGGCGACGGCGACGGCGGCTGCGGTGGTGGCGACCGCGATGATGACGGTGGCGTCGACGGTGGCCAACCCTAGCGCATCACAATGTGGGGAAATCTTTGGGGGCGGCGGCGCTAACTGCGCGGCGACGAATACGGCGGCACGGCGGTCCTCCGGCGATGACGACGGCAACGAAGACGGCGGAGACGGCGTGCTGCGGCGGCGTCCCGGGGCTGCGACGGCGAAGACGAAGACGAAGACGATGCGGTGCGAAGCGAAACGGCTAAGTGTTGGATCCCCAAGTGAGGCCCTTGCTATATATAGGCACGACATCTCTTGTCCCGTTGAAGCCATCAACCGGGACTAAAGATACTATAGTCCCGGTTGGTGGCTTCAACGGGACAAAGATAGGATCTCTAGTCCCGGTTGGAGCCACCAACCGGACTAAAGATCGCGGGACAGCCACGTGGCCGGTAGGTGGCCATCTCTAGTCCTGGTTGAAGCCACCAACCGGGACTAAAGATGGTTTTCCGCCCACTTAAATTCATCTCTAGTCCCGGTTTGTTTTACAAACCGGGACTAATTATTACAAGATTCTATTATATTGTATTTTATATTCATATATAATTATAATGTTCATATGTTGATATATTTTATTTCATATATAATTAACATATGTTCATATATTCATATATAATTAACAATGTTCATATAATTAACAAAAAATATTATAAATTGAAATAATATTTAGAAAAATTTAAAATTTAAATAATAATAAACTATTTAAAATTTAAATAATAATATATAATTAACATATGGCCTATTTGAAAAATATTTTAAATTGAAATAATAACATATTATTAATATTTGTCATATTTAAAACTATTTTAAATTTAAATAATAATATATAATTAACATATGGCCTATTTGAAATAGCTTATCTTAGTCGTCTCATCCGTATCCGCATCCAGCTGCTCCTGATGATCCGTGGAGAGGCCCCGACGCCTTCTTCCTACCTTCTTCACCGATCTTGATCTCTTCAACATGTCATGATCCATCGTAGTAGCCTTTTTGCTGTTTTTACTCATCGCTCCCTGTAACATATACAAAGTCGTTCATGTTAAGCGGTTCATGTTCTACTGCTGATGAGCAAACACATGGAGCGGATGATGAAGCTGGCGATCGACGAAGTCGCTTCCTGAAGTCAAGGAGAATGTTAAGTGGTTCATGTTCTACTACTGATGAGCAAACACATGGAGCGGATGGTGAAGCTGGCGATCGACGAAGCCGCTTCCTGAAGTCAAGGAGAATGTTAAGCAGTTCATGTTCTACTGCTGATGAGCAAACACATGGAGCGGATGGTGAAGCTGGCGATCGACGAAGTCGCTTCCTGATGTCAAGGAGAATGTTAAGCGGTTCATGTTATACGCTGATGAGCAAACACATGGAGCGGATGGTGAAGCCGGCGATCGACGAAGCCGCTTCCCGAAGTCAAGGAGAATGTTAAGCGGTTCATGTTCTACCGCGATGAGCAAACACATGGACCATGGTGAAGCGAAGATTGACGAAGCCGCTTCCTGAAGTAAAGGAGAATGTGGGCAGTGCTTCTTTTTTCTTGCTCTTCTCCCTTTGCTTCATAATCTTTCTATCTTGCTCTTTCTTAGATAATCTGACATTCACCTCATTCCGTGATGGCGGCGTAGCAGTACTCGTGTATCTCCATCAAACTTAGAATAGCGAAAGATATGGCAATGATTGGATAGTGTGGCTATATATAGAGAGCTGAGCAATGGTGGATGCAAGACAGACTGACATGCAAATTTTACGAGGGTCCACTGAAACCACTCAAGATACACATCGGAGAAGGAAATATTGAGACCGCTGGTCTTGAAGGCAATAATTTACAATAGATTCAATAATTTACAATAATTTACAATAAATTCAAATGATAGCAATAATATTCAATGATTCAATTTAATTTACATCGTCCATACATAAATTTAGCTAAGTGACATTTGTCCTCACGTACTTTCTCCGCACAATTGTTCCTTCGTTATGATCATTGTGTGAGTAAAGGGTGTCCTCATTTGATAGGAGGATACTCGGGTCAACCGCCACCGCGAACGGAGGTTGCCCGTCAAACTGATCATAATCTTTGTTAGTTCTATCCTCGACTCCCACAATTTTCCTTTTGCCTGGGAGAACCACGTGGCGCTTTGGCTCGTCGGACCTTTCCCCTTCTTTGATTTGCTAGCCATGTCCTTGACATAGAAAACTTGTCGTACATCATTGGCAAGGACGAAGGGTTCGTCTGAGTATCTAACCTTGCTTATGTCGACCGTTATCGTCCCACTTGCATCAATGGTTACGCCTCCACCACTGAGCCTAACCCACTGGCACCGAAACAGAGGGACCTTCAGAGGTCCATAATCCAGCTCCCATATGTCAGCGATGCTGCCGTAATATGTGCTAGCCGTACTGTCGTATCCCACGACATCGATGCGGATAGCGCTGTTCTGATTCGTGCTCTTTAAGTCTTGGGCCCGTGTGTAAAATGTGTATCCATTGATTTCATATGCTTGGAATGTGGTGATTGAGCAAGATGGTCCCCTCGCCAAGAAGGCTAGTAGTTGGTCAATGCTCGCGTTGCCCATGAGACGTTGTTGCAGCCAAGCAGGGAATGCATCGATGTGATGGCGTGTAATCCAGGCATCCATCTTATCGATGTTTTCAGAGCGAACAATTGCCAAGTGCTCCTCGATGTAAGGAGCCACCAAGGATGATTGTTGCAATACGGTCCAATGTGCTTTTATGTACAAGTCATTGTCTATGTTCATTATTGCCTTCCTTCCAAGAGTTCCCTTCCCCCGTAGTCTACCTTCATGGCTTGATTCAGGCACCCCAATGGGACGGAGGTCTTCAATAAAGTCGATGCAAAACTCAATCACCTCCTCTGTTCCATATCCCTTGGCGATGCTGGCCTCCGGACGCGAACGATTACGGACGTACTTCTTTAGAATGCACATATACCTCTCGAGGGGAACATGTTATGTAGGAATACTGGACCGAGGATACGGATCTCTTTGACAAGGTGGCATAGGAGATGGGTCATGATATTGAAGAAGGAAGGCAGAAAGATCATCTCAAAGCTGACAAGACATTGGACCACATCATTTTGAAAGTCTTCTAGTCTTTCTGTATCGATGATCTTCTGTGAAATTGCGTTCAGGAAAGCACATAGCTTTGTTATTGTTGCTCAGACATTATCGGGAAGGATACCCTGAATTATAACGGGAAGCAGCTGTGTTATCAGCACGTGGTAGTCATGGGACTTTAGATTTGTAAACTTCTTATCCTTCGTGCTTATTATTCCCTTTATATTCGAGGAGTATCCAGACGGTACCTTGATGCTCTCCAGGCATTCAAACATTATTTCCTTCTCTGCCCTGCTCAGAGTGTAGCTGGCTGGACTTAGGTATTGGGCTCCTTTCTCTTTTGGTTGCGGTTGAAGGCCGTCATGTTGTGCCATATGTTTCAGATCGTTATGTGCCTCAAGTGTATCTTTTGATTTTCCGTATACACCTAGGAAGCCAAGCAGGTTTACGCAAAATGTTCTTGGTGAGGTGCATCACGTCGATTGCGTAGCGGACGTCCAAGACTTCCTAGAAGAGCAAATCCCAAAAAATTGACTTCTTCTTCCACATCGCTGCGTGACCACCTTCACTTGCTATAGATTGGTTGTCGGGTCCCTTTCCAAATACTACTTTGAGGTCTTTCACCATGGCAAACACGACCTTTTCGTTGTGATGCTTTGGTTTAGTACGATAGTCTACCTTTTGATCAAAATGTTTGCCTCTTCTCCGGACAGGGTGGCTTGCAGCAAGAAAGCGACGATGGCCAATGTACACTACCTTCTTACAGTGTTGCAGGTACGTACACTCGGTGCAAGCGTTGTACCCCTTGTTTGACTGTCCGAATATGTTGCCAAGTGTAGGCCAATCATTGATGGTAACAAACAGCAACCCTCGTAGGTTAAACTGCTCCTGTTTATTTTCATCCCACACGGGAACACCTTCTTTCTTTCCACAGCAGTTTCGATCTTCGATCGGCGGTCTCGTGTACACATCGATGTCATTACCAGTTGCTTCGGGCCTTGAATAATAATCGGCATCCGAATGTACTTCCGCTTCATGCATAGCCAAGGCAGGGGTTGTAGATACACATCGTCACAGGCCAAGTGCTATGCCCGCTGCTCATCTCTCCAAAAGGATTCATGTCGTCCGTGCTTAAGCCGAACCTTAGGTTTCTTGCATCCTTGCTGAAGTCTTCAAATGTTCTGTCGATGTTTCGCCACTGTGACCCATTGGTGGGATGTCTCAGCATGCCGTCTTGTAGGCGTTCTTCCGCGTGCCAACGCATCATTCTTGCATGCTCCTTGTTCCTGAACAAACGCTTCAGCCGTGGTATTATAGGAAAATACCACATCACCTTAGCAGGAACCCTTTTCTTCGAGGGCCGTCTGTCAACTTCGCCTGGATCATCTCGTCTGATCTTGTATCGAAGTGCTTTACAAACTGGACATGTTTCTAGGTTCTCGTATTCCTCACCGCGGTAGAGGATACAATCGTTAGGACATGCGTGTATCTTCCGTACCTCCAGTCCTAGAGGGCAGACTAACTTCTTAGCCTCGTACGTTGATTTCGGCAATTCGTTTTCCTCTGGAAGAATGTTCTTCACGAGTTTTAGTAACTCGCCAAATGCCTTGTCACTGACACCATTTTTGGCCTTCCATTGCAAAAATTCCAGCGTGGTACCTAACTTTTTGTGCTCCTGTTCACAGCCTGGGTACGAGGACCTTTTGTGGTCCGCCAACATACGCTCCAATTTCTGCACCTCCTTTATGCCTTCGCAGTCCCCCTGTACGTCGCGTAACATCTGACCAAGGTCATCGGCACCATCGTTTTCTTCAGCATCCCCGCCCGCCTCGCCTGCTGTATTCACTTCAAACCCACCGTACTGACCACAGTCCGGAATGTTGTCATCGTCTTCTTCATCTTCTTCCATTGCAACCCCACCTCTCCGTGCGATGTCCAGCAACTGTAGTGAGACATGAATCCCGACTGAAACAAGTGAGCATGAATAATTCTTGATGTAGAATACTCTTTCTCATTTTTGCACTTTTTGCATGGATAACGTATGAAATCCTTCTGCTTGTTGGCATCGGCCACACTCAAAAAATAATGCATGCCTTGAATAAACTCTCTCGACCATCGATCCGCGTTGTACATCCATTGCCGATCCATCTACATAGAATGCACAAAAATCGTAAGAAAATTCCACGAAATTCAAACCATTTAAATATTATTACAATAATTATATATATATGTAATCAGACAATTATTATATACTAATCCAACATACGTAATATGTTGTTCTAAAAAATTAGAATTATTTTTAAAAGGTCTTTTAAAGTGATAAACATAAAATTAATTTATTATTTTGCATCTATTTTAAAAGGTCCTTTGTCATCTATTTTATAACTTTTTTGTCCAAAAGATTCTCTCTCATTATTTTCCATAAACATTTTTGAGATAAAATTGTACGGTCTAAATTCCTAGAAATGTAACGTGCTAAGCAGACTTTTCTTCCTCTTTACTTTCCCTAACTTTTTTCTTAACACAATGTAATGTGCTTAGCAAAATAATTAGTCTAAACAAAATTTCTCTGTCCTCATGTTTACAAAAAAAATCTAGAGATGAAAATGTATAGAAAACAATCATAAAATACGAAGTACTAAGCATAGATCATAATGAAGGGTTACGCGGAGGCTACACTAGCCGAAAACAAAACTTTTCTACCGCGCAAACCAGGAACACTTGTAAGTAAGGGCGATAGATCGTTACCGATTGAAGTACGCAGCGGAAATAGCCAATCAGGAGCTATCCGATCTGGAACTGCGCTAGCCGATGACAGCCGATTCCCGGGGACAGTCGATTCACCAATCAGCCGATTCGCCGATGTCGCAGCCGATCCGAGTCATCCGACCGTGTTCTCATCGCTGATCAACAGCGCCGCAACGTAGCAGTGCCTCTACCGGTATCCACACGTCCGGGGACAGAACACCGAATACCTGTGTGCTAGCACGCGATGCAAGGCTAGGGTTTTGGCTCAAAGGTGGGAAGGGTTTCCGTGGAGATTGATCTTGCTGACTTGTTGCGCCAAAGCAGATTGATTCGGTTCAATTCAATGCAGCAACTCTCCACCCTTCGCCCCTTTATATAGAGTTGCTGGTTGGGCCTAGAGGCCCATCGGGACTATATTTTGAATCGGATCCTCTCCGAATCTCATAGAGTTGGCCGGCCGGACTTCGTAAGCCCATAGGACTCTATCCGATCGGATCTCTATCCGATCGAGCCGTATTTGAGTCCAACTCGAATGCCTGTTCTTATCCCCTTAAGCGTGCGACCCTGTAGGTTCAGGTATACTTGGTTTCGGCTAAAGTCCAACTTAGCCGACCGTCGGCTCGAGTCCAACTCAGCCGATCTGTCAACAGCGGCGCCTAGTAGCACATATTGACACCAAAGTATACAAGAATATAATATCGGCTCTGAACCTGTAATGTGTACACAAATCCCTTTGCCTCACGATACCAATTAAACTGTAGGCAAGATGTATGACATCCCTTCAATAGCTTAACCATTCACTCGAACCGTATTGGATTATCTGTCTGTTAATTGACTCCTCAATCAACTTAGCCTGGCCATGCATTTCCATAATCCATTACCCAATATGTATGCTGCCTCCCATAAGTCTTTCATGGAAAAACTATTTTTCAATGAAGACTTGACGGATTCAAGCATAGGAATATCATTTCCAATCAGTAATATGTCATTCACATATAAGATTAGAAATACAATTGCGCTTCCACTGACCTTTTTGTAAACACAGGCCTCCTCTTCATTTTTGATGAAACCAAACCCTTTGATTACTTCATCAAAACGAATATTCCAACTCCGAGATGCTTGCCATCCATAAATGGATTTCTGTAGCTTGCATATCTTTCCAGGCAATTGTGGATCGACAAAACCCTCAAGTTGTATCATGTATATATCCTTGCTTAGGTTTCCATTTAGGAAAGCCATTTTGACATCCATCTGTCATATCTCATAATCGAAATATGCAACAATCGTTAGAATAATCCGAATAGACTAAAGCATTGCGACGGACGAGAAGGTTTCATCATAATCAACACCTTGAATCTGTTTAAAACCTTTCACCACCAATCGCGCCTTATAGATGTGAACATTTCCATCCATGTCCGCCTTTTTCTTCAAAACCCATTTACACTCAATGGTTTTGACACCATCAGGTGGGTCAACCATGTTCCAAACTTGATTGTCGTACATGGATTCTATTTCGGAATTCATGGCTCCAAGCCACTTGTTGGAATCGGGTACCACCATCGCTTCCTCATAGGTCCTAGGCTCATCGTTATCTAACAATAATATATCACGTTGTTTCGCACCTGTGTACCTGTCAGGCGCACGACGTGATCTTTCAGACCTCCGTGGGACTGGTGTATCTACAACTGGTGGTGCAACACTTTGCTCCTCCTTTTGTGGTTCTGTGGTCGCTGAAACATTTTCTGGTGTTTCTTGAACTTCTTCAAGATGCACCCTACTCCCACTAACCCTTCTTGAAAGAAACTCTTTCTTCAAGAAAACACCGTGTCGGGCGACAAACACTTTGCCTTGTTCCTGATTATAAAAGTAATATCCCTTAGTTTCCTTAAGATATCCCACAAAGAAGCACTTGTCAGATTTGGGTGTAAGCTTGTCAGACTGTAAACGTTTTACATAAGCTTCGCATCCCCAAATTTTGAGAAAAGACAAACTAAGGGGTTGCCCTGTCCATATCTCATATGGTGTCTTTTCAACTGACTTAGATGGAACTCTATTTAGTGTGAGCGTAGCTGTTTCAAGAGCATATCCCCAGAAGGATAACGGAGGATCACTTTGGCTCATCATGGACCGCACCATGTCCAACAAGGTACGATTTCTCCGTTCGGACACCCCATTCCATTGTGGAGTTCCTGGCGGAGTCAACTGTGGAACAATTCCACAATCTTTCAGATGATTACCAAACTCTTGGCTCAAGTATTCTCTTCCACGATCTGATCGTAGAAACTTGATTGTTTTTCCTAAATGATTCTGACCTTCATTCTGGAATTCTTTAAACTTTTCAAAGGATTCGGACTTATGCCTCATTAAGTAGATATAACCATATCTACTAAAGTCATCGGTAAAGATAATGAAGTACTGATAACCACCTCTGGCTGTTGAGCTCATTGGTCCACATACATCAGTATGTACGAGTGCCAACAAGTCACTTGCTCTCTGACTGTGTCCTGTGAAAGGTGCCTTTGTCATCTTGCCAAGTATACAAGACTCACATGTCTCAAATGATTCAAAATCAAAAGAGTGAAGCAATCCATTTTTATGGAGCTTCTCCATGCGTTTCTGATTTATATGGCCTAAGCGACAATGCCAGATAAATGTGGGGTTTGTATCATTAGAGAGTTGCCTTTCTGTATTAATGTTATAGATGGAAGACGCTTCAAGATTCAAAACGTGTAATCCATTCACCAATGAAGCATGAAAATAGAACATATCTCTGAGATATATTGAACAACCATTGTCCATTGATCTAAAATCATATCCTTCCGCTTGCAAACATGAAGCGAAAATAACGTTTTGACATAGAGTTGGAACACAATAATAATTATTTAATTCCAAAACTAATCCTGAAGGTAGATAAAGTGGTCTTGTGCCGACAAAGAACCGTAGCAACGCTTGCTCCATTGCCGACGCGCAGGTTTACCTCGCCCTTCTCAAGCCTCTACTTCTTCTCATTCCCTGCTACGATTTGCAAATATGAGCTACTGATCTGGTATTAAATACCCAAGAGTGAGTAGGTGAAGTAGCAAGATTAATGTCTATAACATTAATACCCGAAGCGAAGTCATACTTTGCTTCTTTTTGAGATCCTCCATGTACTTCTTGCAGTTCCTTTTCCGTGGCTCTGTCTCCTTGCAATAAAAGCAAACGGCATCTGATGCCGCCGACCCCTTTTTGCCCTTCTTTGCATTAGAGGCACTCACGATCTCATCGGGAGTTAACTTCCTCTTGGTGCAAAGTTTCTTGACAGTGGTTTGCGCTTAGCCTTCGCATCATCATCACATGATGACCGTTTTTCTGGATACTCTCCTCACTGTCTTTAGCATCCCATGCAATTCGACCAAGGTTCTATCCATATTGTTCATGTCATAATTTAATATGAATGGCTCGAAGCTCGGAGGGAGCGACTGGAGAATCACGTCTGTAGCCAACTCTTGACTAAGAGGGAAACCTAGTTTCTCAAGACTCTCGATATAGCCAATCATCTTTATCACACATGGACGACGGGATTCCCTCAACAAGCTCGCACGCAAACAAGGACTTCGAGGTGTTGAACCTCTCGGCCCAAGCTTGGTTCTCAAACATGCCACACAGTCCCCGAATAATAGTGTGAGCATCGCTGCTCTCATATTGCTTCTGAAGCTCAGGGGACATTGTAGCAAGCATGAGACAGCTTATATCTAGGGCATCATTAGTGTGCTTCTCGTAAGCCCTCCGTGAAGTTGCAGTAGCATTGTTAGGCAAATCATCCGGATAAGGTACTTCAAGAACGTACTCCTTACGCTCTTGCTTGAGAATAATTCTCAAGTTGTGATACCAATCCATAAAGTTTGTTCCGTTTAATTTTTCTTTCTCGAGAATAGATCGCAAATTGAAAGCATTGGGTGTAGTATTAGCCGTCATTTATTCAACAACAAAAAAAGCAAAGTTTAGCACAATGTTTATGCTATGTCTATTGTTAAACAATTTAACATTAGACTCTCATTACGTATTTTACACCTTTCCTCTAAGTTACGTATTGGGTCAAGATCCACATGTTAGTTAATTTCTAGTGAGCTTTGGCATCACTGCTAGAAAATTAATAACATCGGTAAGCAACTCCTTGCTAATCACATCTCTATGTGACTCTTGTTATTGGTGTGGCATCTCCATGCCCCGGCCCCAACCTATGCCCCTAGGCCCAAAACTGTTTTGATAGCCTTGTTAAGTAAACCAAATGCTCCTCCTGTATATGTCCGACATATACCCCTCGTGTTATGATAGAGAATGGCACTCTGCTTTGCGAGACCCACCATTGACGAGCATAACGGTGACGGGTGCAACATTTGGAAGGGCATCATTACTACTTAATTTTGCGAGGGATGCTATCCTATCAAACAAACATATCACATATATGAAAGCAGGTAGAATAGCATATAATGAAATAGTATGGCCCCCTTCACATGGTGATCTCCATCTCCATGTCGGCGCTGAGGATCTCCATCTTCGACACCATCTTCCAATGTGCATGATGCTTGATTTCTTCAAACTAAGCTACTACTATAGAAGCTCTAATTGAAGATTACATCAACTCGCAGGTCGTGAAAGAATATTACAAGCATTGCACGTATGAAAGAATATTACAGGGATTGCACATACGAAAGAATATTACATGCATCACATGCATCTCATGCATACAATAGGGCCATACCATCTCAAAGCATTCTCTGCAAAAACAAGTTAGACGTAGAACGTTTTGTACCTATCGCAGAGATACGGCATCGAGACGACCTATAAGGGGGAACGCACACGGCGGTCGAGGGGGAAACCGCCCCCTCGCGGGCTTCCGGGCAGCGCCCGGAACACCACACGAATTTCATAGATCCAATCTATGAAATCGCATACGGAAACCATATTGGCATAATCACATTATGCCGTTCCGATACACTATCAAGGGAGATGGTTTGCGTAGGCGCGAGGTGACTTTGAAGGTCGGACTATGAGATAGCTTCGGCATAATCATATTATACCGTTCCGATACACTATCAAGGAACGCTATCTCGAACCCAACTCAAACCGAGTTCTATGGATATTGCTTCGATGTAATCATATTACGTCGTTCTGATACACTATCAAGGAACGTAATTACCATCTACTCTCCTCAACAGATCCCGTAAAACCGATTGATCTAATCAACCCGTGTGCTAAACTTGTTTCAGATCCAATCTAAAACCCGAACTAAGCGAGATTAGCTCTGATACCACTGAAGGGTTACGCGGAGGCTACGCTAGCCAAAAACAAAACTTTTCTACCGCGCAAACCAGGAACACTTGCAAGTAAGGGCCGATAGATCGTTACCGATTGGAGTACGCAGCGGAAATAGCCAATCAGGAGCTATCCGATCTGGAACTGCGCTAGCCGATGACAGCCGATTCCCGGGGACAGCCGATTCACCAATCAGCCAATTCGCCGATGTCGCAGCCGATCCGAGTCGTCCGACCGCGTTCTCGTCGCCGATCTGCCACAGTCGCCTCGCTCCGATTGCAGCCGATTCGTAGCCGATCAACAGCGCCACAACGTAGCAGTGCCTCTACCGGTATCCACATGTCCGGGGACAGAACACCAAACACTCGTGTGCTAGCACACGATGCAAGGCTAGGGTTTTGGCTCGAAGGTGGGGAGGGCCTTTCGTGGAGATTGATCTCGCCGACTTGTTGCGCCAAATCAGATTGATTCGGTTCAATTCAATGCAGCAATTCTCCACCCCTCGCCCCTTTATATAGAGTTGCCGATTGGGCCTAGAGGCCCATCGGGACTCTATTTTGAATTGGATCCTATCTAAATCTCATAGAGTTGGCCGCCGGACTTCGTAAGCCCATAGGACTCTATCCGATCGGATTGCTATACGATCGAGCCGTATTCGAGTCCAACTCGAATGCCCGTTCTTATCCCCTTAAGCGTGCGACCCGTAGGTTCAGGTATACTTGGTTTCGGCTAAAGTCCAACTTGGCCGACCGTCGGCTTCGAGTCCAACTCACCGATCCGTCAACAAGATGGCGTCTAGCAAGCACATATTGATACCAATGTATACAAGAATATAATATCGGCTCTGAACCTGTAATGTGTACACAAATCCCTTTGCCTCACGATACCAATTAAGCTATAGGCAAGATGTGTGTCATCCCTTCAATAGCTTAACCATTCACTCGAACCGTATTGGATTATTTGTCTGTTGATTGACTCCTCAATCAACTTAGCATGACCATGCATTTTCATAATCCATTACCTCGAGGGGCCCAGAGATATCTCTCCAAAGGAGGGGAAAATTCCATCTTGATCACTCACATCTCACTCCATGTTTCATAGCAAACCCAAAGACTACTTTTATAACTACCAAGTTACGGAATAGTGTTTGGTAGTCCCAAAGTAGGCTACTACACATGTTGGAATCCATGATGATCTCAGGTCTAAGGACTTTGTACCAATACTACCTGAGACCAACTAATGGCACATTAATTCCTATAGTGTCTCATGGTGGGTCTATCCAACAATGTATTCTCTAACACATGTGTCCATGTTTATTGATTTGGTATCTCCATACCCATGATCTATGAGACATGATCATCAATCAATAAACATGCCGATCTTAGAGTCATATTTGTTCCAACAATATGACATATGATCAGGGATCGTTTAGAAATAGATTCATACATATAGAGTCTCATAAATAAGTCACGTACTTATTGATCAATACAAGATGTCTATTTAATGGAACTGAATAACACTTTATTCATAAATACATAAACATTGACCATGATATCCAACATCTCCATGTTGCCTCTAGGGCATATCACTAACACATAAGAGGAAGAAGTTGCTAACCTTGTAGATAGCAAAGATTTATGTATTATCACCAAAACAAAATCACAAAAAATTTTGGCAGCACCTTCCCTCTAGTAGAGAAAAATTTTGAAGACAAGTGTAGCTAGCTCGGGCTGGAGGAGGAAGGAGTATAAAAAACAAGCTATCTTTAGTTTCGATTGGTGTTACCAACCGAGATTAAAGATGGCGTCAGAGGCTGTCAGAACCTGTCAGAGCGCGGGACATCTTTAGTCCCGGTTGGTAACATCAACCGGGACAAAAAATTGCATCTTTAGTCTCGGTTGGTGTTACCAACCGGGACTAAAGATGCCCGACGCTCTGATAGGTTCTGATAATATTCGAGACGGAAGATGATCTTTAGTCCCGGTTCGTGTCACGAATCGGGACTAATGTTCCTAGAAATTCATAGTCTTTTTAAACCGAGACTAAAAATATTCTTTAGTCCCGGGTGAAACTTAAACCGGAACTATTATGAATTTTGACATTATAGTTTCTCCAGTAGTGTAAGGATTAATTGGTTTTAACTAATGACCTGATTATTATACTTGAAATTAGCCGTGGGCATCAACCGTGCTAAATGTCATGCCAATCTGGGATATCAAACTAGGTATGGAGTTTGGTCTATATTAACAAAAATCAAATGCGTACTATTAAGGACAGACCGGCACATGAAAATTAGACTAACATATTACATTTTGAAGGAGATAGACTTCGTCGAATCATAGAAGAATCAGAATGAACATAAAACGTGAGAAGAATTAGGTCCCGTTTGGTAAGGATTCTTCTCGCTGATTCTCAACAGAATCAGTAGAATCTCTGTCAAATGAGTTATTTTGCAACTGATTCTAAGAAGAATCAATTCAAGTGATTCAGTAGTTTTACATAGGAAGTGAGAATCACCTAAAACAGTTTCTTCTCGAATCACCGAAACCGTTTCTCCGAAAAATCACCGAAAATCACCTAAAATATTATTCTAATTATTATTTTATTATATCGATTCTGATTCTCTCCGGAATCTAATTCAGAAAAATCAGAATTTAGAATCGAAAATCATAAGAATCGAAGCGCTACCAAACGATCCCTTAATGAAATAGGTTTTACTTATTAGATGTAGCGATTGGCGCATGATCCTTTTGAAGAAGCGAATCCTGTGCATCCATTTCCTTTGTGCTTCTATCATCCATCATCCATCAGAAACGAGGCTTCAATTCTAAGCACGACACTCTTGCCGGTGGCTTAACCCTAATGAAGTTGAAAGAGGCTTAATCCCAATAGAGAATTTGATCGAGATGGGCGGACTGTTTTGGCGCCAACACAAAACGCAGCACAAATGATTTTCCCGATTTCACCCACATTAATTTGTATTTTGTATTTGTACTATTTATATAATTTATAATGCATTTTAGCAACAGTTTAAATTTAATTTTTTCTCTTACTCACTCATAATCTAACGGACGAAAATCAAAGTTCACTTTATTGTTTTATATTATTATTTATTTTTATTGTGTGCATGTATGTATAAATTTAATTGCGAGAGGTTATCTGAGATTTGTTTTTTTCTTGTATACATGCAGTATCCGAGATTTGTTTTTCTTTGGTTTGCATATATGTTTGGATTTAAAAAATAGTTATCAATTATATTACTGTATCATTTATTTTTTGGCTTACATATATGTTTGGATTTAAAAAAATAGTGATCGTGTATGTTACTAGTTACGAATAAATTTAAGTAATAATCAGGTCATTATTTAAAAGCCAATTAATCCTTAGCCATTGATTTCTAACGGACGGATCAAAATGAGAGAATGTCACGTTGTGACATTCCTATGGTAAGCCAGAGGATACAAATCCGTAAATAGCCTCCATACATACTGAGAGAGAATTGAGAGATATATAATTAAGTTATTAGAGTCTATAGGTCCGTTGATGCTATAATTAAGGTTAACGGTTTATATTGATTTTATGGAAAAAAATAAGTGGATATTTTGAATTTTAATGATAATTTTCTTTTAGTATGGATGTGGGTCAGAATATTATAGTTTTATTAGCATTTAAATATAATCGGTATAGATATCTTAAACTATTGATTTTAATAACAAAATAGAATGGTTTAAATGGATCATAATTTGAATATATAATTTGAAAGTTAAACTGTTTTAAAATTTTTATTTATTTATAAAACATAGCAGTATCAATATGTACGAGGGATTATATATGTCTATATTTGCATGTGCATGCAGCCTCTGTAGTGCGTTGAAGTTAAGTTCCTAACATAAAAGATACCCTTAAACCTTAATTTAATTACCTTAGAGAAAAAAAAGAAGGCGAAAGGAAAGATCACACAGGCTCTTCGTGCCGTCGTCCGTGCGGATGGAAGTACGTATGTTTGGGCAGACTGCAGATTGATCGCAAGTTTTCTTTTTTTAAAGATAAATTTAATTGTATCTAATGATTAAAAATAATAGGTCAACTATATTAAATAAAAATCAATAGCCAGATGTTATTCTTTTCCTTGGATTTTCTATGAATTAATCTAATTTATTAGATTGTCACAGTCACTACTAAAGAATCGGTTTTTTCGGACCGAAAGACACCTTACCGTGCGAAAGGCCTGTCCGTACGCGCGAGATGGTCTGAAAAAATCAAATTTTCATGTGCGGCGGCCTAACCATACGAAAAGATCGATTATCCCGTGCGTGTGGCTTAAGAGACCTACACGGGAAGATCTATTATCTCGTGTGGGCCACTTAAGCCAACCGCATGGGATAATAGATCTTCCCATGCGGAGGTGTTAAGTGACCTGCACGGAAAGATACATCCCGTCTAAATCTATAACTATTTATAAAGTAAATAGTGTTTTCACCCAAATTTTGTTTTGCCTGGCTATTTTGTAGAAAACCCCTTGAGTTTTTCTAAAATTAACCCGCAGTCCGCCTGGCTATTTAAAAACCAGTTAAAGAAGAAAAATAGGTTATTTTAAAAAAAAACCCCTTGAGTATTTATAAAATTAACCCGTAGTCCCAATGCTGAAAAGAAAATGAGGGCTTGGATAAAAAAGACCTCCTGCGTCCCTCTCTTCCGTCCCCATCCGCGCCGCGCCTGCGCCCCTCCCTCCCGTCGCCGCTCGGAGCTCCCACACTGTCGCCTGGACCTTCGCCCTCCGCTGCTTCCCTCCCTGCGTCGTCATCCCGTTGCAAGGCACGGGTATTTTGCTAGTTACATATATAATTATTGAATTATATCAACAATTAATATCACATCACAAATTAAAAAAAGTCACATCATCATAATTTACCATAATTTTACCACAAATTTTACATGTATAATTTTACAATAAATTTGACAACAAAACTTACAATGTCGACGGCGGCACCAGCGGTAGAGACGGCGGTCGTTGTTGCCGGCGGCGGTAGAGGCGGTCATGTTGGTAAGGAAGGCAATGGAGGAGACGGTGGTGGACGAGGCGGCCACGGTCGATGAAGGCGGGCCGGAGGAGGCGGTCGTGGTCGGTGGAGATGACGGTGGAACGGTGGACGAGGCGACCGCGGTCGGTGGAGGCAGCGGTGGAGGCCGGCGACGATGGAGGCGGCGGTGGACGAGGTGGCCACGGTCGGAGGAGGCGGTGGTGGAGGCTCTCGGCGGGTCGGTGAGGAAGCCGCGGCGGGATCATCGGAAGTTACAAATTTTCGGAAGTTAGAAATTTTTGGAGCCCGCACGCACCTATATAGGCGGTGGTGATCATCCCGTGCGGGCGGCTTAAGGGACCGCACGGAAAGACTATCCTTCCATGCGGGCCGCTTAAGTCGACCGCAGAGAAAGATTATCTTTCCGTGCAGGCGACTTAAGCGGCCCGCATGGAAAGATAGTCTTTCCGTGCGTTCCTTAAGCCACCCACACATGAAAATCCATAAAACTAATTAATTGCATTAAGGATCCTTATGATTGAACCTATAGAAATATATTATTACATACTCCTATAAATTTTTACATGTATTAGACTGCGTATATGTTGTTCCAGAGGAATTTCAAATTTTTAAAGTAATATACTATATTTTAGCAATTAATTAAATTTTTGCGTGCTTTTTGAAATTAATTCCAAATTGAACTACGAGTACCGCAAATAAGGTTAAAAAGAAACAAAAAATATATATGTGCTCCTTATTTGGTTCTATCCCATATGTAAGAATTAGATGGAGAATTCAATGGGTTGCTATAGATAATTAAAACCTTATATCTCTAAATTGGACTACAAAAATTATAATAATATCTAATTTTGATCATAAAATTCTATAATTCGATATGGCAACTTAATTTTGGTCCATAACACTGTCATAAAAAATTCAATTAGTTTTGAGCCATTTTTGGGGAAAATAAAATCGCTGAATGTGGTAAAACCACGGACGAACACATCCAAAACATTTTTCTCATCGATTTTCATATATGGAACGTCACGATTGGAGTTCGTATGCAAAAGTTATGGCCATTTTAAAAACCGACTTTGAATTAGAGGACAAAATAGGAACAATACACGAAAAACTTGTTACACGTGCAAAAATATATGTGCTCCTATATTTGATTCTATCCCATATCCAAAAATTAGATGGAGAATTCAATAGGTTACTATAGATAACTAAAACCAAACATCTTTAAATTGGTTTAAAAAATTGTAACAATATCTAAATTTGGTTAAAAAATTTTGCAAATTGACATGACAACTTAATTTTGGTCTGTAACATTGTGTTAACACCGAAATTTGGTAATTGAGTCGCTAAGTCTGCAAAGGCAAAGCAGAATCGGATCGGCTGGTTTGGTGTGGAAACAGAGGCCGCATTGGCTGAGAAGTGATTGGCTGCGAGGCCAATCGGCTAAGGGGGGATCGGACAAGGGCAGCCGATAGCCGATTCCAGGTCAGGAAGAGATAAAACCATTTCTGATGCAGCAGTTTGAGGATAAATAGAAGATTCGGTTGTTAGTTGCGCGTTAAACGATATTGCCACCTATGGATAGAGTCCTGTAACAGCAATTGTATCTGTAATTTAGGAGTTTGTTTAAACTGTTAGTTGTAACATGGCATGGGTCCTGCTCGGGATAATGTTGTGTTTTAAATAGTAGTTTAGAGAGTCCAGGGTTTGTACAGATGACTGTATCTTGGGTATAAATAGGACCCGAGATCCCCTGTAAAAAAAGAATCACAATCAATCAAACCTTCGGCGCATCGCCAACCTTTTTCTTCAGACGAGCAGTTTGCTTGGCTACGGGCTGCATCGTTTCGATCCCCAGATCTAGGTAAATGCTCATCATTAGTGGTATGATCTGTTGTTTCTAGTGCTTCCATCGTAATGACACATTAGATTCAAGAGGCGCTACTTATCATATAGCGCATATAAATTAGACTAATGTTTAGATCTATCCTGCCATTGGCTAGTTCTATTAAGAACTTACAGCCGATAGGGCTAGATCTAAAGGTTGGCTGGTTTATATGAGGTATCCACCGTCTCGAGGGATATAAATCGGCTGCAACAGATCAGGTTTTTCTTTTTATACTTAATGCTGGATCGGGTTCGAATTATTAAGTCGTTTTTAGAACTATCAATGATCTGTTCGGCTAAGATTTATATTGTTTAGCGACAGCGTCGGGGTTTCAGCCGGCCTTATCTATCCTGATATGTTTCTTTTAATATATTTATTATTAGATTTGTATTAGGATATCCTCTTATGTTAAGATCGCATTCTTGTCGGACGTCGTCAGCCGAAATCGGCCCACCATCGATAGTCGATGGCCGATTTCTAGGCTATGCATCTGATTCAAGAATGATATCTTTCTATAAGATTCATCGAAGTACTAGCCGATTCATTGTTAGCTTTCCAGTATCGGCTAGGTTGTCGATTCATACATATATTATCCTTTATTGCATTTGGGTTAAACGATTGATGCTGTCTCGGTATAGCCGATCCATTCCAGTCGTTTGGCTTAAATATATTTTAGGATAGCATATGTTTGCTCATAGATTCCCTCAGCCGATCCAGTGGGGATCTAACCTAACACTTAATGCATATTCCCTTGTTTCTCTTGTTGGTTAATAGATCAAATCAATTGGCACGCCACGCACACCGTAGGCCGAGAAGGACTCCTGCCGGAGTTAAGCGGATCTCCCGGGCGTAGCGTGAGAGAATTTCTCATCAACACGCTTCTTGGCACGCCCAGTGGGACTTTCTCTGTCAGCTCGACTCGGACGCATAGATTCAGCCGGCAAGATGATCGACTCCAAGAGCCCCAGCATTTCCGAGGACAACATCATGCCTGTGAAGATGCAGCAGTTATCGGCTGAACAGCAAGCCGATTATAAGAAGATGGTGGAAGAGTTCCAGGCTAACTATTTGCAATCTTTCACCCAAACAAGATCTGGGGCCGTGCGCCAAAAATATAAGTTCATCATGAATGAGCCTAAGGCATCCTCCTCTAATGAAGCGAAAGGCAAACAGAAGATGGAGGAGCCGACCCAGGAACAGGACGATTCGGCTATGTATTCTCTACAAGACCGGATTGACTCGGCCGTCCATCACGCGTTGGTCAACCAAAGTAGCATACTGGTCAACACTCTCAATAACATGATCGCTACTGTGGTCGACGCCAAGATAGCCGACCAGCTGCAACGGGGGCCGACGTACTTCGCAAACGGCCAATTTCCTGGTTACAGGACGTTGATCACACAGAATCGGCCGATCCTACCACTAGCACAACCAAGGCCGCCAGGAGGGGTCCTCGGCCAGCCAAATCCAGGTGAATCGGCTATAAGACCAGCAATTACTATACGAACCGACACAGCTCGCTGCCCCAAGATCAGTCGCTAACATGTTCAACGACAATCGGCGGTCGAGCCGATTGATCCAAACAGACGGTACAACGCCGGTGGCCGACAACTGTTTCCAGAACCACCAACGCCATCACCGGCGCATCGGCCGCCTCCCACTGATCATCACTACCAGTACCACGGAGGCCGTCAAGATCATCATTACAGGCCTCAGACGCCACCACCGCTGTATCGGCAAGCACCCGCGTCGTATGACCCATACGAGCCGATACAGCAAGACAACCGGACCTGGGCCGATCTAATCGTAGATGTCATGCGCGATCAATTTGGCCTTAAGCCAAAAGACTCAGGGAACATGTATCGGTATCCCTATCCGGAGTACTTCGAGCGGATCCCGTTGCCCAACCGATACAAGATCCTAGATTTTTTGAAGTTCTCAGGGCAGGACAACGTTTCAACTTATGAGCATGTTAGCTGATTCTTGGCACAGTGCGGCGAAGCATTGGCTACGGAGCCTTGAGAGTCCGATTGTTCCCTCTTTCTCTTTCAGGGTCGGCTTTTACTTGGTTCTCCTCATTGACCCTACAACTCAATTCAGAGCTGGGCCGATCTTGAAAAATAATTTCACAACTACTTTTACTTTGGCGAACACGAGATGAAGTTGTCGGACCTCACCAGCATCAGGCAAAAACACAACGAATCGGTCCAAGAATACATCCAACGTTTTAGAGAGATGAGGAACCGATGCTACAGCCTGGTGCTATCGGATGCCCAGCTGGCCGATTTGGCCTTTCATGGTTTGATCGCTCTGATCCGAGAGCGATTCTCTGCGTAGGACTTTGACGGCCCATGAGCAGCGATTCCAAGACACCAGGAAGACCGTCAAAAATATAACTCAGGTTGTCGTTGAATTAGACTATGAGTCGATGACGATGACGCAGAAGTGGCGGCAGCCAAATGGGCCAAGAACAAAAAGGCCATCATCTGCCAATGGCTGCTGAAGACGGCCAAGGAAGAACGATACGATTTCGACATCACCAGGGCCGATAGGATCTTCGACTTGCTGCTCAAGGAGAAGCAGATTCAGTTGCCTGAAAATCACGTGATCTCGTTGGCCGAAGAATTGAAAAAAAAAGAAATATTGCAAGTGGCACAACTCCACATCCCACGCCACCAACGACTACAAAGTCTTTAGGCAGCAAATCCAATCGGCGATTGAGGCCGGGAAGTTGAAGTTCGCCGATTCAAGTCGGTCGATGAAAGTAGACGGCAATCCTTTCCCGGTCAACACGGTCCAAGACGGTCCTAGGCAAGCTGATCGACAGAACAAAATGGCGCACAGCTTAGTCAATACATCGATCGGGGCCAAGGCAGAAGACGAGCAGATTGGATGTTACGCCGCGCTGATTAATATGGTGCGCCCAGTCATCAGATCGGCTTATCGACGGCCGATCCACGAACGCAGCCGACACCGTCATCAGCACCGGTCCCGGCCGGAAGAAGCTTACAATGAAGCATCTCATCAGCGCGAGCCGAATACCCAAAGCCGTCGGTACGAGGCAAATCGCAACAATGCCGACCCGCATTGGCATTGTGATTTTTTCAGGTACTGCTGGGAATCCGGTATGAGACTACCAACACTAGACGATTGCCCAGCATACAACAAACGCCGCGACAGCGGGCAAAGGAACTCATCGGCTGCAAGCCCAACCCGGTTCATCCCCAGAGCCGTTCAGCTAAACCAAGGGCAGCAGTCTGTCCATGATCGGCTCGGCCCAATCCTCCAAGACTTCTTCGTCGACGAAAACCGCTATGGCATCAACCGCGACGATGAAGATACCGACGATGAGGAATCGGCCAACCCCCAATGGTGCCCGTCCGATCTCTTCACAAAGACACAGAAAAGAAGGGTTCAACGGCTTAAGCGTGAAGGAAGAGAAGACGAAGTTCAGCAAATGATCCACGGACAGCGCCGTCGGTTGGGAAAAATCAAAAGGCGATGGGTACCCAACGAGAAAGCTGCCATAGCCGACGAAGAGCAAGCCGAGGAAAGCCCAGCCGATCAAGCCAGGAGAGCAGCCAAAGGGAAAGGCAAAATTTCTGCATCGGTTAACATGGTGTTCGTGCTGCCAGCCGAGTTCGACGCTCCTGAAGCCGATGCAGACACCATTGAGGACGAACTGGCAAAACTGGCAATCTCACATGACCAGGCTGTCTTCGACAAACCCGTGAAGGGTTATGCGGAGGCTACGCTAGCCGAAAACAAAAACTTTTCTACCGCGCAAACCAGGAACACTTGCAAGTAAGGGCCAATAGATCGTTACCGATTGGAGTGTGCAGCGGAAACAGCCAATCAGGGCTATCCGATCTGGAACTGTGTAGCCGATTCCCGCAAGCCGACAGCCGATTCGCCAATCAGCCGATTAACAGCGCGCAACGTAGCAGCGCCTCTACCGGTATCCACACGTCCGGGGACAAAACGCCGTACACCCGTGTGCTAGCACGCGATGCAAGGCTAGGGTTTGGCTCGAAAGTGAGGAGGGTTTCCGTGGAGATTGATCTCGGCGACTTCTGTTGCGGATTCGGTTCAATGTGATGCAATTGACACATGCCGCAGCTCTCCACCCCTCCCTCCTTTATATAGAGTTGGCCGACTGGGACTAGTGGCCGATCAGGACTCTATTTTGAATCGGATCTCATCCGAATCTCATAGAGTTGGCCGCCCATACGTCGTAAGACCATAGGACTCTATCCGATCGGATCCCTATCCGATCGAGCCGTATCCGAGTCCAACTCGAATATCTATTCTATCCCCTTAAGCGTGCGACCCTGTAGGTTCAGGTATACTCGGTCTCGGCTATAGTCTAACTTAGCCGATCGTCGTCTCGAGTCCAACTCACCGACGTCGACAGCGGCGCCTAGCAGCACATATTGACACCATAGTATACAAGAATATAATATCGGCTCGAACCTGTAATGTGTACACAAATCCCTTTGCCTCACGATACCAGTTAAGCTATAGGCAAGACGTGTGTCATCCCTTCAATAGCTTAACCATTCACTCGAACCGTATTAGATTATCTGTATGTTGATTGACTCCTCAATCAACTTAGCATGGCCATGCATTTCCATAATCCATTACCTCGAGGGGCCCAGAGATATCTCTCCAAAGGAGGGGCAAATTCCATCTTGATCACTCACATCCCACTCCATGTTTCATAGCAAACCCGAAAACTACCTTTATAACTACCCAGTTACGGAATAGCGTTTGGTAGTCCCAAAGTAGGCTACTACACATGTTAGAATCCATGATGATCTCAGGTCTAAGGACTTTGTACCAACACTACCTGAGACCAACTAATGGCACATTAATTCCTGTAGTGTCTCATGGTGGGTCTATCCAACAATGTGTTCTCTAACACATCTGTCCATGTTTATTGATTTGGTATCTCCATACCCATGATCTATGAGACATGATCATCAATCAATAGACATGCCGATCTTAGAATCATATTAGTTCCAATAATATGATATATGATCAGGGATCATTTAGAAATAGATTCATACATATCGAGTCTCATAAATAAGTCACGTACTTATTGATCAATATAAGATGTCTATTTCATGGAACTGAATAGCACTTTATTCATAAATACATAAACATTGACGTGATATCCAACATCTCCATGTTGCCTCTAGGGCATATCACTAACAACCCGAGGGAACCGAAATCGGCACTTAAAGCCGTTGTACGTTAAAGGATTTGTCAACGGCAAGCCGATTTCCAAAATGCTAGTTGATGGGGGAGCTGCAGTCAACCTCATGCCTTACGCAACATTCAGAAAACTAGGCAAGGGAGCCGAAGACCTGATAAAAACCAATATGGTGCTCAAAGACTTCGGTGGCAACCCATTGGAAACCAAGGGCGTCCTCAACGTTGAACTGACCATCGGCAATAAGACCGTGCCCACAACGTTCTTTGTCATCGATGGGAAGGGGTCTTACAGCCTGCTGCTCGGTAGGGACTGGATACACGCTAACTGCTGCATCCCTTCTACAATGCATCAGAGCCTGATCCAATGGGACGGCGACAAGATCGAGATCGTGCCAGCCGACAGGTCAGTTAGTGTCATCAGTGCTGATTTGCCGCTTTGGGAAATCGAAGGCATCGATTGTTTATGTGGGAAAATCTAGCAAGCCGATTTTCTAAATGTGTCCAATTCCACGATACAACCGATTGAAATGACGAGCCGCAGCTGTTGCTTTGAACAAGACATGGTGGAGGGCTCAAGCGTTTTCGGCATGGACACCGCGGACGAAGACGATAGCAAGCTAGGACAAGGTTTCACGTCGGCCGACGAATTAGAGGAAATTGACATCGACTCTGGTGATAAGCCGAGGCCGACGTACATTAGCAAATATCTATCTCCTCATTGTAGATCCCAGCTTATTGAGTTGTTAAAAGAATATAAAGATTGTTTTGCTTGGAAGTACTTTGAGATGCCCGGCCTCAGCCGATCAATAGTGGTCCATCAGCTGCCGATTAAGGCAGGCTATCGGTCGTTCAAACAGCCTCCCAGGAGGTTTAAGGCCGATATGTACGATGCAATTAAAGCCGAAATCACTCGGCTATACGACGCGGGATTCATTCGGCCTTGCCGATACGCCGAGTGGGTCTCAAACATCATCCCAGTGCTGAAGAAAAAAGGTAAACTTAGGGTGTGCATTGATTTCAGAGACCTAAACAAGGCAACCCCCAAAGACGAATACCCAATGCCGATAGCTGATCTGCTCGTCGATGCTGCTTCAGGCCACAAAATTATCAGTTTCATGGATGGCAATGCAGGGTATAATCAAATATTCATGGCCGACGAGGATATCCACAAGACCACTTTTCGGTGTCCCGGTGCAATCAGCTTGTACGAATGGGTAATAATAACGTTCGGCTTGAAGAATGCTGGGGCAACATACCAACGAGGCATGAATTACATCTTTCAAGATATGATCGGCTCGCTAGTAGAGATATACATTGACGACGCGGTTGTCAAGTCAAGGGAGATAGAAGGCCACATAGCCAATCTGAGACAAGTATTAGAACGGACGAGGAAGTACGGTCTGAAGATGAATCCGCTTAAGTGCGTGTTCGGCGTATCGGTCGGGCAATTCTTGGGATTTCTTGTCCATGAAAGGGGAATTGAAGTTACACCAAGAAGCATAAATGCTATCAAGACAATTCAACCTTCGAAGGAAAAAAACAACTCCAATCATTGATCGACAAGATAAACTTCATCAGACGGTTCATAGCCAATCTCTCAGAAAAGATGGAGCCGTTCACACCATTGCTTCGGCTGAAAGCCGATCAAACATTCACATGGGGGGCAGAATAGCAAAGGGCGTTAGACAACATAAAAGATTATGAGTTCCCCTCCAGTTTTAATGCCTCCACAAAAGGGAATACCGTTCAAACTGTACCTATCAGCCGATGATAAATCAATCGGCTCTGTTTTAATCCAAGAGGTCAACGGCAAAGAAAAGAACATCTTTTATCTCAGCCGATGGTTGCTAGACGCGGAGACGAGGTATTCACCTGTGGAGAAGCTATGCCTATGTCTATATTTTTCATGTATGAAGTTAAGGCACTATCTGCTATCCAACGAGTGCACAGTAATCTGCAAAGCCGATGTAGTTAAGTATATGCTATCGGCTCCAGTGCTTAAAGAAAGAATTGGGAAGTGGATTTTCGCGCTAACAGAATTCGATCTGAGGTATCAGGCACCAAGGGCAGTCAAGGGGCAAGCCATAGCCGATTTCACTGTGGAGCACAAAAACGACTCAATCAGCTCAGTGAAAATTATGCCTTGGACTTTGATGTTCGACGGCTCGGTTTGCACCAACGGCTGTGGTATCGGCTTGGTCATTATTTCGCCCAGGGGGCAAGTTTCGAGTTTGCTTCTGCCATCAACCCCCACGCTACAAACAACCAAGCCAAATACGAAGCCGTCCTTAAAGGATTACATCTACTCAAAGAAGTTGAAGCCGACGCCGTAGAAATAATGGGAGATTCATTGTTGGTCATCAGCCAATTATCGGGAGAATATGAATGCAAAAACGACGCGCTGATGGTCTATTATCGGCAATGTCGGGAACTAATGGACGGTTTTCGGCTAGTTACTTTGAAACATATCCCTAGAGAGCAGAACTCAGAAGCCAACGACTTGGCTCAGGGGGCATCGGGCTATCGGCCGATGCCGAAAGAAATTGACATAGACGTTGCCGCCATCACAGCCGATGATTGGAGGTTTGAAGTTTACAACTATCTCAAAAACCTCTCTCAATCGGCTACGAGGAAGCTACGATACAAGGCATTGCGATATGTGTTGCTCGATGAAGATCTGTACTATCGGACGATTGACGGCGTGCTACTCAAGTGCTTGGGAGCCGATCAGGCTACAGTGGCCATCGGATAAGTACATGAAGGAATCTGTGGCACACATCAATCGGCCCACAAAATGAAGTGGGCTGCTTCCGAGGGTGGTATTTCGGCCGACGATGCGGAGGATTGTTTCGGTATTACAAGGGCTGCCAGAGTGTCAAAAGTTTGGCGCCATACAACGAGCACCAGCATCGGCTATGAACCCAATTATTAAGCCGTGGCCGTTCAGAGGATGGGGCATTGACATGATCGGCCAGATCAATCCACCCTCAAGCAAAGGACATAAATTTATCCTGGTGGCGACAGACTCTTCACAAAGTGGGTGGAAGCGATTCCCCTCAGAAAAGTGGATTCTAAGGACGCAATCGAGTTTGTCAAAGAACATATCATCTACCGATTTGGCGTTCCACAAACAATAATACCTGCACGTGGATCTATCTTTGTATCGGACGAATTTGTTCAATTTGCCGATGGCATGGGGATTAAGCCGCTTAATTCTTCGTCGTACTACGCACAAGCCAACGAACAAGCCGAGGCCTCAAACAAAAGTTTGATCAAATTGATTAAAAGAAAGATCTCTGAGTACCCTAAACAATGGCACAGCCGACTAGCTGAATCACTGTGGGCATATCGGATGGCATGCCACGGGTCAATTCAAGTCCCTCCATACAAGCTGGTCTACGGACATGAGGCAGTGCTGCCATGGGAAACTGTCGTCGGCTCAAGGCGCATTCAGCTGCAGGATCAACTCATAGCCAATGATTATTATCACCTGATAGTGGACGAATCGGAAGATTTAGTTTTATCCAGGATGAGGGCCTTGGAAAAAGTCATAAAGGATAAAAAACGAGTAGCCAGACATTATAACAAAAAGGTGGTGCCCAAATCTTTTGAGGAAGGCGAACTCGTTTGGAAATTGATACTGCCGATTGGGTCTAGAGATAACAAATTCAGCAAGTGGTCACCAAATTGGGAAGGGCCTAATGATGCGCGAACGGCTCGAACTCACAATTTTGTCGACACTGAAGCTATCAACAAAACTTGGGGGCATATACGTACACGAGATGATTGCATTACAAAATCGGGCCGATTGCAAAAAATCGGCCGTCAGGATTTTTGAAAGATTTTTGCAACTTTTAAGCATCGTAATCGGCAGTCCCAAATAAAAACGTTGGAAGTGATTTGGATCAACGGCCGTAATTCAAGCACTGACACCAACGGCTATGGTGTGGTCTCGGAATCGGCAACAGGAAGCGACACGGGCGACTGGGGCTGATTTCAGCATGAGCAATTCAAGACACTACGTGCGGCCGAAAGCCATCTTATCTACAAGTACAGCGGCAAAAAATTGATAAACTATATTACACATAAGTCAAAGTCGATTACAAGTACGAGTGAAGTGATTAAGGTCCAATCCCAGCACAAAAGTATGACAAGTATAATACAAGAGGCAGTAGCCGACTTCAGAATGTTAGAATAGTACAAGCTCATTGTTTCAAGAAATCAGCTATGGCCGACAACGCCGTCCGCCTGATCTGGTCTATCTCTTCAATGGGCTCGACGTCGTCGGCCTCGGACCCTGCGGCGGCCGGATGCCCTTCACCAGTCTCGCAAGTGTGCCACGGCCGCCTTGATGCCTTGGTGTTGAGCTTCGATCTCGGTTGGCAAACCAGCCATATACTCCTTATGGACATCGATCTCGTTCGTGATTTGAACGAGATCGGCCATCAGCTGATCTTGGCATGCAAGGAGTTGCTCGAGCTTGGCCGCCGACTTAGTCTTCAGGCGGTCGAAGGCAGCTTTCTGGCTCTCAATGACGTCATTGGTCGACTGGAGGGTGGCCGACCGTGCCTGGTTCTCGCGGCGATCGGCTATCCGCTGCCGTGGCCATTCATACTTGAGCTGGTGGGCTTCCATGAAGGTGGTCGGCACAATGGCGTCGGCTAGGGCTTCCGGCATCTGGCCTTGAATTTCTTTGAAACGCGCGCGTATCGAATCGCTGTCGACCACCAGCGCATCCAGCGAGGCCTCCAGTCGGTTGCCGATGTCGGCTAGGGTGGCCCTCAGGTCCTCAGCCGGTGTCACCAATGCCTCTTCGCCGATTTCGCCGGACTTCTCGAACTCCGACAGTCAAAATTGAGGAGGTCGGCTATGTTCTCAGCAAAGAGGAAGATGATCAAGAAGATATTGAGCCGATAAAGCGGATCATCAAATTCAGTCGGCTTACCGTGGGCACCGGGGTTGGAGCGATCGGCTCGGCTATTTCACCGCCTGCAGCCGTCAGGGCCTCTTCGTTGGCGTCGTTGCCGCCACTCGCGGCAACCTCAGCATGCTCGCTGGACGCCTGGGGGGAGCCGACGGAGATTGTGGGGGCTGCAAAAGAAGAGTTAGCAGTCGAGTCGACTAATTTCTACAAATCAAGGTGCAAGAGATGATTACCGATGGCACAGGACGTGGAGTGCGGCCGGCCAATTTCTTGACCTGAAAAGAATGGTTCGCTCAGATGCAAGTGATATCATCGTGAAGCCAAATTTGGTGAAGTGAGGGCTTACCGGCCGATTTTTCGCCGAGGGACTTGGGACCGGCGGGACGTCGGCTGGAGCGTTGACCGACTCATGGCTCGAGCTCCCGGGTTCGGCCGCTGCTCCAACAGCCGCCGGCATTTCCTCGCTGGCGATGGCGTCGAGGAACTGCGCGATGGCCGGGTCCAAGAGAGGAGGCTATCGGCTGGCGCTGCCGGTTTCTTCTCTTTCAGCTTCTTGGGGGCAGGCGCGGCCAACGGCTGTGTGAGTGGCGCAGCCCTTTTCTTCTGGGCAATCGGCTTGCGCACTTGCCCTCGTAGCAATGACGCCAGCTTCGTCGCTCCCCAGCCGATGGCCGATGGAGCGAGGCCGCCCCCGTCCAGAACACCTAGACGGTATTCGATGGGGCGCCCGGAATCGCTCACCGTCGGCCGCTCCGTCTCCGTCTCCTGCAAATCAGAGGGCAAATGTTAATCGGCTATATCAGCCGATGATAAGAAGAAGAGAATCATTTGAGACTTAAAGCTTACCGAGGGGATCTCCTCAGGAAGGAGGAGGTCGACGCAACAAGACGACCGCTGGTGGAAGATATGGCGCTTGATTTCAGTTCACCATTGGTCGTAAGCGGCGCTTTTCCTCAGCGCCAGTGTCATCACACCAATGTCGCCGAGGGGAGGGCCGACTATATTCAGCAGCCAATCCATTATCAAGTCCTGGCTTACCACTCTCCTCGTCTCAATCTTATCGGCAAAAAAAAGCCGATGGGCAGCTGCCCAAGACCGAACTGCCTCGCCGCCGACACCGGGTAATAGAACTCATAGCTCTTGGCCACTGATCGGCCCTGGTGGATCCCGGTCGGCAAGATACAGGGGGACAGAGCGGCGATGAACAACTCCCTGCACCTCGGGTTGTCGGCTGAGTTGACGTCTTCCCAATTGAAGTCGGCCGGCAACTCGAACAGTCCTCGGTCCCGGTAAAAGTACCAGGCGTGGTTCTCGCGAGACAGCCCATCGTAGAGGGAGATGAACCATTCGGTTAGCAGATCGGCCGATTGCCTCGAGCCCGCATGAGCAGCTGCTGCTTCTCGGTAGCTCATGCATCGCGTGGTGGTGATCTGGTTGCCGTCTTCATCCTCGATCGGCTCCAGCCTTGGGAATACAGCCGCCGTCGAGGAGCCGACCGGCTATCTTTTGGGTCGCCAGCACCGACAGATATGTAGAAACCACCGGGCCGCCGGTGTTGATTGGAGCGTTGGCGGCTATTTTTGTGGCGGCCTGATGCAGCATCTGATATAAATAGCCGAGGAGGTATTTCCCCAGCGCAAGTTTGCCCCCGTCGGCCAGGACTTCGGCTACGACCTGCCAGTTGGCGATCGGCCCGCAGCTCGATCCACAGAACACAAATTTTTCAAGCCACATCATCAAGAACGCGGCGTGCTCCCTGTGGCCGACTGATCCGTCCTTCATGTTCTGGGCAATGAAGCCGCTCCACCCGCCGATGGCCTTGGTTTTGAACCGATCTTGCTCCTTTCGGCTCAAGCGCTTGGGGTTAGCCGATGACTCGATGTCCAGCCCGGTCGTCATGTACACGTTGGCCGCCGTGATTGTCCTCGGCCCTTGTCGAAAGATAAAGGCGTTAAAGCTGTCGTTCCAAAAATATGTTGTAGCCGACAGAAGCGGCTCGTCCTTTTCCATGCTGGCGACGAATAGGGCCAAGCACTAGGCGATCTCGGTCTCCTCCCACCGTGTGTATTTGGCCGATCGCACCCTTTTGTACCACTCAACGCAGGCTGCGTCGGTGGTCGGCCATGATTTGAATGTCCCGTTCCAGTGGGCGAGGGATGGCTTGTTGGTATTGAAGGGAATCCTGTTGGTTTCGGCTATAATCACATCTTGGATCCGTGTTGCCGATGGGGCCGAGAAAGTACCTCGTGCTTGTGTCGATTTGGGATAAGCACTTGATGTGACAGTGCTACGGAAAAAGGGACGCTAATCAAGAACGGTTGCATATTACAGTTCGAAGAAGAAAAAAGGGGTGCTAATCAAGAACGGTTGCATATTACAGTTGGGAGAAGGAAAAATACTAATCCAAAAAACATTGGGATGTAAGATGGATGCAACGTGGTTGAAGGAGTAGATCCGAAATAAAAAAGAGTTATGGACTAAATGGGAGTACCTCGGAGAACTCAGCAATGGCGGCGGCCGGAGCAGCAGCGATGGTTGAGGCGGCGGCTACACCTGGCATAGCGGCGGTGGCCGACGCGACAGAGGCGCTTGATGCGGCGACGGTGGAGGCCATCGGAGTGCTTGGGGGCGAAGATGGGTCTGGTCCGTGGAGCATGACGAGGTTTGACGAACGCCGGTGGGATCGTCGGAGAGGAGAGAGAAGGCAAGAGCTTGCATGCGAAGGGATTGAGTGCGTTTTGAAGGCGCAAGTGTTTCGGCCGAGGAAAGTGGATATTTAAAGGGCACTAGGGGGAAGCCGAAGTGGTTTAGGTCAAGAAAAGAGCGGGAGTTTGAACAGGCAAGCAAATCCGTAACACTTCGTATCACGGACTTGAGGGGCATGTGTTAACACTAAAATTTGGTAATTGAGTGCCTAAGTCTGTAAAGGTGAAGCAGAATTGGATTGGCTGGTTTGGTGTGGAAACAGAGGCCGCATCGGCTGAGGAGTGATCGGCTGCGAGGCCAATCGGCTAAGGGTGGATCGACAAGGGCGCCGATAGCCGATTCGTGTCGGAAGAGATAAAACCGTTTCGATGCAGCTTTGAGGATAAATAGAAGATTCGGTTGTTAGTTGCGCGTTAAATGATATTGCCACCTATGGATAGAGTCCTGTAACGGCAATTGTACCTGTAATTTAGGAGTTTGTTTAAACTGTTAGTTGCAACACGGCATGGATAATGCTCGGGATAATGATGTGTTTAAATAGTAGTTTAGAGAGTCCAGGGTTTGTACAGATGATTGTATCTTGTGTATCTTGTATCACAATCAATCAAACCTTCGGCGCATCGCCAACCTTTTTCTTCAGACGAGCAGTTTGCTTGGCACGGGCTGCATCGTTTCGATCCCCAGATCTAGGTAAATGCTCGTCATTAGTGGTATGATCTGTTGTTTCTAGTGCTTCCATCGTAATGACACATTAGATTCAAGAGTTTATACTGCGCTACTTATCATATAGAGCATATAAATTAGACTAATGTTTAGATCTATCCTGTCATTGGCTAGTTCTATCAAGAACTTGCAGCCGATAGGGCTAGATCTAAAGGTTGGCTGATTTATATGCGGTATCCACCGTCTCGAGGGATATAAATCGGCTGCAACAGATCAGATTTTTCTTTTTATACTTAATGCTGCATCGGGTTCGAACTATTAAGTCGTTTTTAGAACTATCAATGATCTGTTCGGCTAAGATTTATATTGTTTAGAGACAGCGCCGGGGTTTCAGCCGGCCTTATCTGCCCTGATATGTTTCTTTTAATATATTTATTATTAGATTTGTATTAGGACTGTCTCTTATGTTAAGATCGCATTCTTGTCGGACGTCGTCAGCCGAAATCAGCCCACCATCGACAGTCGACGACCGATTTCTAGGCTATGCATCTGATTCAAGAATGATATCTTTCTATAAGATTCATCGGAGTACTAGCCGATTCATTGTTAGCTTTCCAGTATCGGCTAGGTTATCGATTTATACATATATTATCCTTTACTGCATTTGGGTTAAACGATTGATGCTGTCTCGGTATAGCCGATCCATTTCAGTCGTTTGGCTTAAATATATTTTAGGATAGCATATGTATGCTCATGGATTCCCTCAGCCGATCCAGTGGGGATCTAACCTAACACTTAATGCATATTCCCTTGTTTCTCTTGTTGGTTAACAGATCAAATCAACTGGCACACCCTGCACAGCACAGGTAGCCGAGAAGGACCTGCACTGGAGTTAAGCAGATCTCCCAGGCCAGCGCGTAAGAGAAATTTCTCATCAACACATTGCCATAACATTTTGGTCTGTAACTTAATTCAATAGATTTATAAATAATTAAAACCTTACATCTCTAAATTTGTTTAAAAAATATTTGGACCCATCATCCCGTGCGATCCACTTAAAAGACCGCATGGGATATATCGCATACGGTCACTAATGTGGATCTCACGTGATAATATGTATTATCCCGTGCAGTCCACTTAAGCGACTGCACGCGATATATCCCATGCGATATACTTAACTGGACCGCACGTGATAATACAACCGGCCTCGAAGGACTGGTTTTTTCAGGCACGGTCACTTATGATCCGTCTGGAACCTATCGGGGGCCTCGTCCAGAAAAACTGTGTCTATGGTAGTGAGTTTAAAGTGTTTTTAGAAATCTCACATGACAGATTAAAATAATTTTTAATATATTTAATAGATTTTTAGTATATAAAATAGACAAATCAAATTTAACGTTGCCAGAACAGAAAACCAAAAATTAGAATCTCCATTACTGCAGATCTTTCTCTCCACAAGTACAGCCCACGCTCGCTCCTAATCAGCAAAGGCCACGTGTGATCATGTGGAGGGGCGAGCGACCAAGAGCCGAAGGGGAAGCAAAGGTTTCTGTTTGGTGGCCTTTTTTGACTCAAATTTAGGGTCTCTTTAAGATAAAGTTATTTTCATGCCTTAAATGCTAATTACATAATCCCAAAAAGAGATTTAGTAGATTAAATTTTAGGTAACTTTTGGTGGTGCTCTAAATTCTTAGTAGCCAAATTTATTTCGGTCAATTTGATCATCTCTATCGTTAACCGAAAACCAAATCAGAAACTAAACCCAATGACTCTTAACTCTCAAACAACGCTAGCCCACGAGGCCCAACAACGAAAACCCCAACACCTCTCTACCGGAATAAGTTCACTTTAGATCTCTGATCTTATCATCCTCGTCGATGACCCTTAACCCTACCGCCTCGAGGAGATCCAGCCCTCCTTCCCTGTCCACCACGGCCTCCTTGATCCTTGGGTTCCCAAGCCTCACCCTCTTGTACTTGTCGTTCCGAGGGTCGGCGAGATCCTCGACTCCAAGGTTCGCTTTGGTTTCCTCTCTCTCTCTCTCTCCATTTCATGGAGGCAGGTTTCGTGTTGGCTTATGCTTAGTTGTTGTCTTGTATTGTTTTGCATGAATCTGAGCAGGATTTCTCTACAGATCATCAATGACAGGGACTAGGAGGTCCTGTGGGTTTGGCTTCGTCACCTTCTCCTCTGAGCAATTGATGTGTGATGCCATCGAGTGCATGAACGACAAGGAGTTCGATGGCCACAACATCACCGTCAACAAGGCCCGCTTCAATGGTGGCGGAGGTGGTGGCAGCGACTATGGAGCAGGCGATGGCGGCTATGGTGGTGGTAGTGGGGGCAACGGCTACGGTGGTAGGAGGTGGAGGTGGGGACTAGCGTGGGGAGCAAGTCGCCGCTTACTCCTCTCCGCCACCTGAACCGGCCACGCAACTCCGGTCCAACGGCCATCACTAGTGTAGCCTCCTGCCAGCATCCGCCGCCCCTCTCTGGACCTCTCCACGCCGCTTGCTATGCACCATCAAACATGGGAAGAGAGAGAAAGAGAGGTGGAGACAGGAGAAAGTAAAAATTGGTCACTGACATGCGAGGCTCATTTGGGTCCCACGTTGACTCAGCTTGTCACATCAGCTAAAACCGGCATAATTCTACCTAGGACCTCGGGTAATCTGGTTTTGTAAATTAAGAAACCGTTATATCTGGTATTGCAATTTAGTGATGTAATCCAAACTCGACCTCAAGATGGGAGACCTAAAGTGAACTTATTTCTGCCTCTATCCTCCCCCCACCTCCTCACATTGTCCGTCACCTCACATTGTCCTTGGTTCCTCCACCTTACCACACATGATTGGTGCTAGCAATGCCAATGGCTGCGTCGACTAGCCCCCGAGTGACCACGACACGGATGGAATCCCTCTTCGCATGCTCCGTCTCTCCCCCTCCCCCTCCCCCAGCCCCCAAATGCTGTAGGACGTTGTTCCGACGCTTGTGCATACACGTCCTCCTACCACCTCCATCCCAACCTCATCTTCCTCCACAGCCTCAAATTGGCCCCGTCACACCCACTCATTTGGTCGACGAGCCCGCAACATGCAAAAAGGTCATGCATTGACGGTCCTTCCTAGCTCGTGATCTTCGACAACGCGCACCATTGACAGGAGGGCGGCGGCTCGAAGGATCCTGCCTAACATTCCATCTCCTAGCTCTCATTGTTGTCGATAGTCCACCGCAAGCGGCAGTCGAATGCCACCTTGAGTCGTTGTCTGCTCGATGAGGTGCTCAATTCCTCGGGGGACGCATCTCTAGCTGGTGGTTTTCCTTCTCCCTCGTCGGCCAGGCACATCATTTTTGTGATATCTTTGGTCTCCTGAAACAGTCATAATTTAGTCGTGACCAAGACATAAAATAAATTGCTTGAAACCGTATTGCTTGATCCTGACTTTTTTTCTTGAGTTTGAGATGATCGAATTTCCCCAAAGACCAAAATACCGGATAGAAATATTCAGTCAGATCAAATGTCCTGCCCTGCTCCTATGTATTCATTTCGATAAGAAAAGGAATTGTTCAATTTTTAAAACCTAAAATATCTTCTTGAATGTATATATTGAATATATGTTGTCTTTTGGAATTCCTTTCTTTTTGCATTTTCATCTTGTATCCTGGAAATACAAACTTCTCATATAATTTGCATATTTATCGTGAAACCATATGTAGCCACATTGGTTAGTACAATCTGGTCAGCAACTATCTAGTTACCCTGAGATACCATATGCTCCAACTAAAAACACAACAACCCAGATTTTTTTATTTAAATTTGAACTAAATTTTTTTTGAGATGGAGAGATCGAGTAAAATCTTCAATGGATCAACCATATATACTCTTGGTGTAACTTTGTAACACACGAGTGTTTGATTACTTGCCTAATTTTAATTGTGTCATACCTACTTACACTTTCTTAGCTTTAGGTGCTATATATCATACTCACAGTTTTAGAGCTAACCATGTCGTATTTGTGATAAACTATTTGTTAGCCATATTTTTACCCTTTATCATAACTTACCTAAAATTAGTTGTATCAAGCCTAGGCATCAACCAAACATCCTCTTAACGTGCCCTACCTGTTCCACATCACTCGTTCACTTCACTACGAGCTGCTGGGGGCTGAATTTTGATATTTGAGACGACGACGCATGTACTCCATTTTGGATGCCAGGAGCCCCCTGATGCATCTGTCTCTAATATCTAACCTCAACCGAAGATTTTTAAATTATCCACAACAGTGTTGTAAACAATACCAGCAAAGCTGACTTGCCCCTGATTTCTTTTTCCCCGAAAGGAATCCTAATGATCAATATACCATAATACTCTATAGTCCTGCTACACGTACTGTGATACTAAACCACTGTGACAATATTGACAGGAGCAAAATAAAGAAGCAACCAACATATCACTGCTAAAAAAACCTTTTAAGTCTCGATTTACAATCTATTTATAACACGCAGCTTTACCTCGCGCATGTTTTGTCTGCGCGTAATACGTTGGACAACTAAGCTCCACGCACGCACGCACGCACGCACGCACGCACGCACGCAGGAATCTCGGCAGGCGGCCGGCAAGAAGATCATCAAAGCAGCGGACGGACGCCCCCTCCCGTGGCACGCACACGCTGCCGACAGGGCAACCAAAAAAGCTGCCAAACAATTCCAAACAACAACTCCCCGCGCACGCCGCGCCGCGGTGCCGGCGCCGGTTGTCGCCGCCGCTCCGCTCCGCGCAGGCAGGAGTTGGTGGAGTGGGTGAGTGAGGTTTCGCGTTCACCAGCTCGATCGCTAGCTGCGCCCCGCGCCTCCATGGCCGCCGCAGTGCGTGACTACGGTGATTATTACGGATGATGATTAACAGTACTAAAAAAACGTGATTAACATATAATTAATTAATTATTAATTTATAAAAAATTAATAAACAAATTTGTTAGATTTTTTTAAGCAGCTTTTATATAAATTTTTTTATGAAATATATTATTTAACTGTTTAAAAAATGTTAACAAAAGACGAAAAGGATATAGTGTTTTTGAAAACGTGTGCAGCTCGCTCGGTGTTGCGCGTTTCGACGGCCGGAGTGCGGCGCGGGGTACGACAAAAGACACACGCCATTTCGTGCCGTAGCGTCGCTAGGCCTGGGCACAAGGCACACGCCGTTAAAAACCTATCTGGCTAACTAGCTGCAGGCAGGCTGCCTGGCTGTGTTTGACTGTTTGGGTTAGCTGGGACGTGCACGGGGCATGAGTACGTCTTCCGGTCGATGGATTTGCCGGCGAGTGTGTTGGGCTGGAAAAAAAAAAGCTCGAATCTCATGGTTCGGATTAGCTCGAACTCATTGTCTTAGCGAGTCGAGTCAAACGTTTTTAGCTCATGAGCTTAACTCGTTAGTACAAAATATTATCATATTTCTATGTATTTAGGGTTTTTTAACTAGTGATTAGTCTTTTACTTATCTCTAAACTATTTGTATTTAGTATATTCATAGTGTTTATTATTATGTTTTCATGTGATAAAATGGTAAATTCAAAACTATAAATATGGTATAATTGTGTTACGAGTCTAACGAGCTTAATGAGCCAATTTACGAGTAGAACCAAGGTAACCTTTTAGCTCATTAAAGGTAACAAGTCAAGCCAAACTGACTCGTTAAGATAACAAGCTCAAATGAACCGAGCTAAGCTAGCTTGTTATCCACCCTTATGAGAGTGGTGGTCCTACTAGGGTATTGCTTCAGCTGCTATAATGTCTGCAGCACAGGCTGCTTTAGTAAATCTAAGTTATGATATCCAATATCCTCTCGTCACTAGTACAGAAATAGTTATAGGTGTCGGTTCGAAACCCCTAATAGGTGTCGGTTTCTGACCCGACACCTATTGGTCGGTACTAATGTCAAAAGTCTTTGGTGCCGCTTAAGAAACCGACACCTATTATGAGCATAAGTGTCGGTTCGGATATAAAACCGGTACCTATTAGAGGTTATGGGTGCCGGTTAGCACCCATTATATGGACCGAACCCCATTCAACGAGGCGCGTCCAATCTCTTTTACAGGCCCACTTCTTCAACTGGACCCTACACCACATTTTTCCATGCTACCGTACCTTGATGGCAGGCCCTCTTTAGCCTCCACAAGCTAGAGTTACAGCCTTACAGGCACGAGCGACTGAGTTCGGCCGAGCGACTGAGTTCGGCTGGCTGTGCGCATAAGGATGCATATTTAAACTAGTGCTGGTCTCGTTCGGCAAGCGGTATGGTACTAATCGAAGGAACCATGAAAAATAATATAGGTATCGATTCTTATTATGAACCAGCATCTATAGTATAGGTGCCGATTTTTTCTATTGAGGCGACATCTATTTAGAAAAGAATAGGTGGCGGTTCGTAATACTATAGGGATGGTTCTACTATTTATTCGACACCTATTCAAATAAATAGGTACCGGTTCTTAACAAGAATCGACACCTATTTATTATAGGGTACCTATAGATATGATAGATGTCGAATTTAAATAAACCGATATTTTTTGGGCCGATAACTATGCGTTGTTTTGTAGTAGCGCGTATATGTTAATTTCTCAACACGGTCTAGTAAGGTGTGTGTGATATGATACTCTCAGAGCAAGTCTAATAAACCAGCGATTAGCCGATACATGTTATCTATCTAACATGCAAGGGAAAAATCATATGTGAGAGAAAGAGGCTGGCTCTTCTGCAATCGCCTGCTCAGCACGAGTGTCAAGGCAGACTAACGACCTAAACCCGCATCCAGAGAAAAAAATTAGAGTGCACACCGGATAAAAACATATATAAAACATTTATTTATTGATGTGTATAGAGCCTGACTTTATATAGGCAGGCTATTACATCAGCGATTAATCAGTTTACAGCAGGCTCCTCTATTATCCTTGCTTTTACCAACCAATGTACGATTGTTTCCTCAACTATTAAACTGCTCGCCGTTCCGTTTCGATTCGTCACAACCGTACGTAGTACCCTGTTCCATTTCCGCCTTGTGCGATTAAATCGACAATGTTCTGTGATATGTTCATGCAATTGGTTAGCTCGGAAGTCGTGAGTGATAGAGAACGAAGAAAGTAGTACAGGTGAATATACCCGGCCGCAAGGTTGCTAGTGTGTGGCAGGCTTTCTTACATGTTTTGTCTCCAAAAATATTCACAGTTGTGAACCTTTTGCTGTCTCCTTGCACATGAGAATAACGTTGAAGAAAGTTGCAGCCGCGACATGCTCATAGCAAGCATCGGTATTGTCGACTCTATGGATCATTAACTATAGCCTTGTCACAGTTTGTGGGTTTAATAATACATGATTATACTTCATGGGATGGGTTTGTCAGATTGACACTTAGGAGTTATGATTGGATAGACTTCACTTGATGGCATCTGCCCAAGATTTTCTCTTTTTTGAACTTTTCTAGTTTCTATTTTCAAAAATAAACACTCCAGAGAATTATTTTCAAATCTGAACGTGTTAGTCTAGTCTAACCGGCATAGTAGGTTGGCATGACAACGTTGAATGCCACTCCTATTAGATTGGTGTGGCAACATGACTGACACAGGCATGCTCGTTATCTATGCTCGTTATCTTGCCATGTCAAAAAGGTGACGCGACTAAAAGATTTATATTAAATAAGTTTTTGGATGGTCTAAAATTACTTTAGTAAAATAATAACTTTAAAAATAAGTTTTTGGGTTTATTATATTTAGTACATGTATTTTTTTCATCTGTACTATTCATAGTACAAGAACATATTCTCAGGCATTCTTAATAATTTGTTTTATTTAATAGTGTCAATTAGAATTTGAATTTAAGACCTTTATCTATAATATCAATATCATATTGAGTTGTATACATCACCTAGGTAAAAAAATAAAACCCTTAAGCTAATAAGTAAGGATGGATGGATAAGATTCTTGCACTCAAAAAACTTTGATTACTTGCATTGTAAGTGGATTATTAGTATCCTTATCTTATCTAGGTTTGTAGTAGGGGTAGTTAACATGTAAAAAGGGTAATACAATTTGAACCCTTAAGGATGAACTATTCATGCCTGTACAATAATAAACAAGATCAATCTTTGTAAGGTTAGGACCTCTTTTGAGGACCCTATTGGGAATACAAATTAAAGTAGAAAAAAAGAGAAAAAAGGCTAAGAGGAAGACTGTCTTGTTCTACCTGGCTATCGCTATAGCTAGGCCTTTTTTAGGAGAAGGACCAGAAAAAAACACATATCAAGATTCCAAATGTTCTTAGCCAGCTTTATGATGGCAATGGGATCATTAAGCCATGTTCTTACCTTAAGTAGATGGGTATAATAAGCCTTTGTACAAAGCAAAATAGCAAGTGGACACTCAACATTTTTGGTGCACTACCGAATGATCCATGAAATGAGGGATTTGGCTCCTGATTTGAGCGCCCCCCCATTCAAGCCTGTTTCCAGGAATTAAATGGGTTCAAAATCTTTGGAAACAAAATTTTGTGGGGGCTATACGCATATATAGTGAATTGAGTGGTGCCTTTTATAGTACCATAGTACTTGTACATATATATCAGAGCATGCATCAAACGGTCCACACATGATATAATTCCGCATATGTATCTTATCGTGTGGTTGTGGCTGTTCTGTAGTGCGGGAAGATTCAGATAAAGGAGGTGGGCCATGAATTGGAGCAAGCAGGAGTCCATGCACAAGTCAGTTGCTCCATCCCGGTGCTAATCATGGCTCGTGAGAGCTTTCGGTTATTGTGTACATGTACTCATTTTCCGCAATGGACTGTGTTTTTAATGGGTGAATAGCTGATTGATTTGTCATAATTATTATTTGAGAATATAAATAAATAAATGAAATAATAAAGTTAAAAATGATATAAAATTTTGTTATACGAAATTCATACATAGATTTTTTTAAAAAATTCTACGTTTAAAAACTCGAGAAGCGCGTACGCATTCATGCCATTCTACTGTCTCCATCCTAAAACAATTACATTTCTATGAGATTAGAAACATATTAGTAGCACGCAGAAATTATAATAACCCTATGTAATTATCACGATGCATGCACATATTTCATTCATAAAAGTTGATTAAAAGAAATGTTAGAAGATGGTGATGGAAATATAGAAGGCTAGGAGGCAGTATATCTTCGTATAATTGATTTGTTCGGTCCTACACATTATTAAAAATATAATTATGTTGGGATAAAATTTAATGATAAAAATACAATTATTTTAGAATGGAGGTAACATTTTTTTAAAAAAACAAGGCACGCAAGAAAAATGGAGTTCTAAGTTATTTTTTATTTTTATTCATTTGATAATTTCTAAGCACGGATAGCTTTTTCCTCTCGGTTCGCTAGAAATCGGACATCAAACTACAGATTTCAATATACAAAAATTTAATTTTTTAGAAACAAAATACAAATACATGCACTCTCATATATATATATATATATATATATATCACTGGTACAGATCCTCTTCTCTGTGACGGGTCATCACATGCCTGAGATTTACGGTCCATCACAACGAAGTCATCTAAACGGACCTATAAAGATGACAACAAAGATATCCACGCATAGACATGTTAGATATACATATAACCTGGGCCAGTCACGGATGATAGTTATCGGTGACGGGCCCAATTCATGGCCCGACAAAGATAACCAATGTTATCTTTGTCAGACCCCAATATAAGCCCGTCACCGATTTTTGTCATCGGTGACGGGCTCTAACTCATGACCCGATTGAGATATTAATTAGGCCCGTCACCGATCAGTGTCGTCGGTGACGGGCTTGTTGTTAGGCCTAACAAAGATAACTGTAATACCCGACAAAGTTGCTAGTTCGTTGGACAATACAAATATTTATTGTGTTCTATAAATACCCCAACCAACTAGTAGAGTGGTTATTCCACTGTTCAATGTCTTGGTGGAAGGAGGAAAGGGGCAATTTTTTGTCTTTTTCAGAAAATCAGAAGTGCAAAAAATAATTAAAAATAGTAGTCATTTCTCATAAATCTAGTAAATACTTGCCTACAAAATGTTATTATAATATTTTTCCATTTTTTGCAGCTCAGCGATGGATCAAAGTTGAATGTATGGAAAAACTGTGCGACGTTATAGCGAAGAGTATCGAAATAACGTGTTAAATTTTATGGACGCCACGGAGGAGGATAGAAAAATAAGAAAGAGTGATTACATGTGTTGTCCATGCGTAGATTGCAAAAATGAGAATATGTTTCGTAGTAGAGTGGACGTACACGCTCATCTGATACAACGATGATTCATGGAGGGCTACACATGTTGGGTGAAACATGAAGAGCAAGAATCTGACAATGGTACAACTGCAGACAGAGTGATGCACAAAATCAAAAAGATGAAGATGAAGATGACATGTTTGTACCTTCTCCACTGGGCGGTGAAAGGGTTGATGTGGATCACGATCTGCTGCAAGACATGTTACATGACGTTGAGGACCCAGCCTACAACGAGAGATATTTCATGAAGTTTAGCAGGTTGATCAGTGACTCAAAGAAGCCTCTATACGTCGGATGTAAGGCAAAACACACCAAATTGCCAGCTACCTTGCAACTAATGAAGCTGAAGGCAAGTAGTGGATGGACAAACAAGAGTTTCACATAGCTTTTGGGATTTCTGAAGACCATGCTTCCAGATGAGAACACATTGTCCGAGATGACATATGAAGCAAAGCAGGTTATGTGTCCCCTGGGGTTAGAGGTCCGTAAAATTCACGCTTATCCACGACTGCATACTATATCACAAGCCATATGCGGACCTAGATGCTTATCATGTCTGCAAGGCTTCTCGATACAAGAGAACGAAAAGTGCTGACGAGGAAAGAAGTCAAAGCGGGGTGGTCCAGCGAATGTCGTGTGGTATTTACCTATCATCAATCGTTTTAAGAGAATATTTGCCAACCCCGATGAAGCAAAGTTAGTACGCTGGCATGCCATAGAGAGAAGGAACGATGGTATGCTAAGACATCCCGCAGATTTCATTCAATGGAGGAATATTGATCGAAGATACTTAGATTTCGCAGCTGACCCTAGAAACATGAGAGTATGTTTGTGTACGGATGACAAGAATCATTTCAGAGACATGAGCAGTTCTCATAGCACATGGCCAATTTTGATTGCAAACTATAACCTAACGCCATGGTTGTGCTTCAAAAGAAAATACATTATGCTATGCTTGTTAATTCAAGAAACGAAACAGCCCAGCAATGACATTAATGTGTTCTTGGAGCCTATTATCGATGACCTTGAGACTCTCTGGAAAGAAGGGGTGGAAACTTGGGATGCGTACGACCAGGAGAACTTCAACCTACGTGTTCTATTGTTTTGAAAAATTAATGATTATCCCGCACTGGGCAATCTTTCTAGACAAACCATAAAAAGAAAAAAGGCCTGCTCTGACTGTATGGAACATACACATAGCAGGTGGTTGAAGAAATCCAGAAAGATGGTTTACATGTGTCATAGGAGATGGCTCCCTTTCCAACACGCATTTAGAAGGAAAAAAACTTTTAACGGTAAGAGGGAACTTCAGACTGCACCTAAGGATCTATCCGAAGATGAGGTCCACAGCATGGTCAAGGACCTAACTAATGAGTTTGGCAAAAAAATGAAGTAAAGCAACTGACAAGGGTATGTGAAAGAAAAAATCCATATTTTGGCGACTTCCTTACTGGAAAGATATCGAGATCCGTCACTGCATTGATCTGATGCACGTCGAGAAGAATGTGTGTGAGAGTATGGTACGGCTACTGCTAAATATTCCCGGGAAGACCAAGGACGGGTTGAATGTGCGTCTTGATCTACAGGAGATGAATATTCACAGTGAACTCTTGCCTGTAATAGATGCAGAGACATGCAGAGTGTACCTCCCTTCAGCTTGCCACACATTGTCGAAGGATGAGAAGATCGCAATGCTATCATGCCTCAGAGATATCAAAGTTCCATCAGGTTATTCAACAAGGATAAGTAAGTACGTCAAATTGGACGAGCTAAAACTGGTTGGAATGAAGTCTCACAATTGTCACATGCTTATCACGCAAATCTTGCCAATTGCTATCAGAGGCATTCACCACCTAAAGTCTGCCACACGATCCAACGTATGTATGCCTTCTTCAATGCAATTGGTAAGAAGGTTATAGATCCTAAAGACCTAGATGGATTGTAGACCGATATTGTCAATACCGTCTGTCACATGAAGATGTTTCTTCCTTTGTCTTTCTTTGATATCATGACTCATCTCCCTGTACATCTCGTGAAGAAAACAAAACTATGTGGCCCAACATTTCTAAGAGAAATGTATCCGTTCAAGAGGTATATGGGAGTTCTAAAGTCTCACGTGAGAAACAGAGCAAAACCAGAGGGGAGCATCATTGAAGGTTACACGACTGAAGAGGTTATTGAATTTTGCGTTGATTATATGGCTGAGGTCAACCCTATCGGAGTACCAGTGTCTCGTCACGAAGGAAGGTTGTCAGGCGCTGGCACAATAGGCATGAAAAGAGTTTTGCCTGATAGAGCCTCCTATTCACAGGCTCATTTCGTTGTGCTCCAACATATGACAGAAATTGTCCCATACTTTGAGGAGCATTTAGCAAAAATCCAACAGGAGAACTTGGGGCGATCAGACATGTTTAACAGAGAACATGTCTCCAGGTTCAACGAATGGTTCAAGAAGCATATTACAATGTTGACGGATGATTCAACTGAGACAGTATGGTTGTTGGCGATGGGACCGTGTTGGGAGATAGACACATGGCAAGGATACGATATCAACTGTTACACGTTTTACACCGTACAACAAGATGACAAAAGACAAGTGCAAAACAACGGAGTCCGTATAGATGCATTCCAGGATCAAGTTGGGTTCAACACATACTACGTCGCATTGAACAGATCTGGGAGCTGAACTACGTGAGATTCAAAGTCGCTCTGTCTCAATGCCGTTGGGTGAATATACGCATCGGTGTCAAAGTTGACAAGGAAGGTTTCACTTTAGTATATCTATCCAAGGTTGGATATGTCGATGAACCATTCATGCTTGCGAAACAGGTCGAGCAGATATTCTATATAAAAGACCCTACAAACAAGAAGATGCACATCGTCAGGGATGGCAAGCGCCGAATTGTCGGGGTTGACAATGTCATCAACGAAGAAGAATACAATCAGAATCTTTATGTCACACCTCACATCAACCTTGACGATGATCCCCAAGAAGATATGGCATATGCTCGGTCAGATCATAAGAAAGGCATAACCTTATGACTGATGCCTTTGTACTTTTTTATTTTGCTATCTCTTCTAATGAATGAACTATTTTGTATTAGAAACCCTTTTGTGTCAATTATTTAGTGAATTACATGAAAATAGTAGTTTATATATTGAATTTAGTTAACATGTAGAATTATTTAGTGAATTAAATAATTTATTGAACATGGAGAATTATTTAGTGGATACTTCAGTGAAATAAATAAATTTTGTAATGGATAAAATATTTTGTATTAAATTTTATTGAACATGGAGAATTACTTAGTGAATTATTCAAGTGAAATATATAAATTGTACAAGTGGAAAAATTATATCGTTGATGAGCTTTATATTAAAGACCAATAGGGAAGATGTCCTGCTCCAAACGGGCTTAAGCTTTGAGCCCAATAGAGATGATTAATGCACTAATCGGGTTTAAACTTTACGCCCAGCACCGATGAGTCATTGGTGACGGGCCTTAATTGCATTTCGACAGAGATGATTAATTTACTAACCGGGCTTAATCTTTAAGCCCGTCACCGATGAGGTCATCCGTGACGGGCGTTATATCAAGCCCGTTACTGGTATTAATTTTTTCATTGACCATTGGGCTTAATCTAAAGCCCGTCAAAGATGTGATTCCAAATCTGTTCAGCTCTATACATTAGCGCGAAAAATTTGAGATAAGTCCTCACTCAGAACCTTAGCATGTCATCCCCGAGTACGTCGTCGTCGTCCCCGAGCCCTGCGCCGTCGTCCCCGAGCGCGACGTCATCGTCCCCGAGCCCGTCGTTGTCCTCCCTGAGCCCGGCGCCGTTGTCCACGAGCCGCCGTCGTCCCCGAGCCCGGCGCCATCTTCTTTCCTCGTCGCCACCGAGCCACGCCGTCCCTGAGCCCGACGCCATCTTCTTCCCTCGTCGCCACCGAGCGCCTCATCCCCAAGCTCGGCGCCGTCGTCCTTCCCTCGCTGCTCCAGGTTAGTCTCCATCTCCCTCATGTGCCCACAATATAATGGTGTTGAATCTGAGATGTGCCATGCATGTATATGAATCTGAGATGTGCCATGCATGTATATGAATCTGAGATGTGCCATGCATGTATATGAATCTAAGATGTGCCATGCTATGAATTCGAGACTCTGAGATGCCATGATAATGTTGTATATGTGTATAATAGGCTCAGGATAATACTGTGTAATGTGTGTAGATGAATGTAGCTTTGTCATATTTTGATGTTGGCACCAATATAATGTTGTAGTGACATATATAGTTTCCAGACACTTTTGTACAAATTGACAAATATCTAGTGAGAAATGAGCATATATTAGTGTTGTCTTATTATATTTGAGGTAGTCCTTTCCTTTCTCTTTTAAAAAATAAGGGAATATATATAAAGCATGTGATCTTTATTTTTCTTAAAATGAAATGCATATATTAGTAACTGTGCTAGGACTCTTATAGTTGTATTGATGTTAGTTGGTGACCGACCTATTATCTGTATTATCTCCTACCTTTCAAAATTATATTCAAAGATTTATTCTCCTCCCTTTAAAATATAAATTCTTTATTTCCAATCCCCCTTCTTCTCGATTAAATTAATTTTTTTTTCATTTTATGATGTTGCAAGCTATTTAGAGGATGTCACAACATGACAGAATACCGTCGGCGACAAATAAGGACACATACCCCTAGGAGCGACAATAGAATTCCAAGGGAGAGGTACACCATAAAAGAGGTGGACCTCCTAGGAAAGTCGACCGCACCCAAGAACGTGTGCAGGAAATTTAGCTCCATATGTGGGATAATAGGGAGGCAGACCTTCACGATCTTGGTTGATAACGTCAAGGACGTGTCGGACGTCGAGAAGGAATCTACATGGCTGAAGTTCAAGGAGAGCTTCGACTATCCTGCAGCCGACAAGGAAAGGCTAAATACTATGGCCTTCAAGTCGTTTGGAACCGCTTGGAAGAACTTTAAGTCCAAGCTAGTCAACGAGTACATTAACAACCCCAACGTAGGGGAGCCTTTTGGGGAATGCCCGTGGCTCATGCAAGAGATGTGGGAGCAGTTCATCGAGAAGAAATCAACTGAGGAAGCCTGAGCCATAGTTCATCGAGAAGAAATCAACTGAGGAAGCCCGAGCCAAAGCTGAGGCTTTTAGGGCACTCTAGGCTCGGAACGTGCATCCGCACCGGTTTGGCATCGGGGGGTATGCCAGGAAGCTTGAGCAATGGCAGAAAGAGGATGAGGCGGCAGACGCATCCAACATGCCGCCTCCATTTGTCGATATCCCACACCCAATGGCAAGGAGCTGAGAAAGGGCAAGGGTTGTGAAGAACAGCGATGGAACAATCACTTTCCCAAATGCCCAAGATCAACAAGTTTACGAACATATTGTAAGTGTCTCACCTTAATATGTTTATTTTCTTTACACAAATCGTATTCTCGATTTATACCGAACTCACTTGTACTGGAGAAAGAGTTGGTTGCCGTGAGACAGACCTCTCAAGAGGCCTGCTCTTCTAGACACGAGGATGACATCCTCACTCAAGCGTTAGGCAACAACGAACACTGTGGACGGACTAGGGGCGTTGGTGCTTCCGTCCCATGGAAATATGGTTTTCCAGAATACGCGGGTTAGTACAAGAAGCAGGCCCTCTCAAAGTCGAAAAAGGATGCACGTCTGGTCAAGAAGATCCAGAAGCAGGTCAGAACCGAGCTAAGCTCTGAATTAGAGGAGAGGCTGCAAGAGGTGACTACCAAGATCAGGGAAGAGATGCGAGCACAGTTGGAAGTGGAACGAGAGATATGCACCGGAAGTGGCCTTCCTGGATCAAATTGGTCACGGTCGCCAATCTTCATCACGACAGGAAGGCCATGGTGGACTACATAGTTGAGACCTTGTTGTTCAACCAAGACAAGAAGTACTTTCTGTGCGCCTGTAATCAATAGTAAGTGTGTACCCTTAATATATGCAATTGCATGACACGTAGTGTTTTAGAATTTAACTTTTACTATATTAATGTCGCAATGCTCATTGGATCCTTTTGGTCATTACGCCAAAGTAGAGTAATTACATAAACTCCAAAATCACTAAGACGTATGACTGGACCCTGATCCAAGAAGCAATCAACGAAGCGTGGGGAACATATGTGGAGAAAGGAGGCTGGCATAACAATTACCAAAAAAGCCTCATCCACAAAATGGACTTCCCCATCAAACAACAAATAGGCGACCAGTGCGGATTCCATGTGTGCTACAACATGCGAATTCTGTACAACAACAAGTTCACGACTATGGCCGAATTTGAGGTTTGTGATCTCAATTGTGATATATACTACCTACTTCGAATTATATATATATATATATATATATATATATATATCGATCGACAAGTTTTGAACTATGTACATGTAGGATATTATATCCAATTCTGTGCCTAAAAGCTTCGACGGGATTAGAGAAGAAATAGCTGAATTTATTGTCCGTGACATAATACATCCCAAAGGAATATGTAGATTACAGGGTTAAAGTCTGGGGCAGGATAAACTTTTTTTAATATTTTGAAATTAATGTCAAAGAAATGTAAATATGTAACACATATGCTATTATTAAATTAAAATTGTCAAATGTGCTTTATACTTGTGTTGATGATAAAAATGTCACGCACTGGCCTAAGAGATCTACTTAACTCTAGTGCAGGTCCAAATCTTGCTTGTGAGGTTCGTAGGGTATGCCAGTTGGTTTGATCCTGCAACCAACAAGAAACAAAGAAAGAAAACAGTGTTAGTCCGTAAATGATAGTCGATCGGCTATGGCCGATGACATATCGTTCAATATTGAGCTGATGCAATATGCACTGAATCGGTCATTGGAAAATTAGATCCAATCGATCGGTTGTAGATATTCATAATATATAATCTAACTCTCAAAATACGTTTAAACCAAGTGATTGGGATATATCGGTAGCGTACCGAGACAGTATAAATCACTTGTGTCTAAAAGTACTTTAAGACGGAGATTATACTTATTTATAGCATAGCCGATGTCATAAACCTAATATGTATCGGCTACTACTCTGATACCACTTTATACTAAGATATCAATATAAATTAAATACATTTAACTCGAAAGCGATCAAGTGTTAAGATAACCTAACAGATCGATAACAAGCTTAATATGTTTTATCACATTGAGATCTTTATATAAAGGGAAGATTTAGCATATCAAGTAAACATATAAGAAACAAGATAGCTAAAACAAGTAAGATCGGCTAAAACTCCAATACTATCTCTAATAGCAATCATGAGACAAGATAGATATCATGATTCTAAATATTACTTGGTAGGTCAGACTTAACTGATGTAACACTAAGCGTAAATAGAAACATAAGATCTAAACAAGTCAATGAAAACCTTTCGAGATGGTGGATACACTATATAATCTAAGTCAACATTGACATCTAACCTTATCGGTTGTTGTCTAGTAACAGAAGCTAGCCGATTAGGGTTAGACAGCAATATCGATCTAGATTATATAGCATATATGATAACTCGACGATTTACTTAAACAGGATTATAGTGTCATAATGATGGAAGCACTAACCTCGAGAACGCCAGCCGCCATAACAAGCTTTACAATTTCGTCGAAGATCGAACCCGATGCAGCCTAACTCAAAGCAAGAACTCGTTAAAGTAATTGAAAGGAAAGGGGTGGCGATGCGTCGAAGTTGTATTGAACTGATTGTTGTTAAATTACATGGTCTTGGGTCGTATTCATACCCAGATACAGGATATGTCCTTGTCCGACATGATTCCTAACTCTATTACAATTCAAATTACAGACATAATCTATAAGGAAACTATTTAAAATAACCTAATTAATAGATACATTGCCTTTCTTAGACTCTATCCATGCATGGCAATACTCATGAAGCACTTCAAATGAATCCGATGATTATTTCAATGTTACCTTACCAGAATCGGCTACATCGACTTATCTTGTTCGATTCGGTATCGGCCGACGAACACCTTAGCCGATTCGGTTACCAGCCGACAAACTCTCTAGACGATTCGGTCTGCAATTGGCGCGCACTCTATTTCTGATAATCCCGATTCCCTCCAAATCGGCTTCGGTCTTAACTCCAAATCCGATGCATGATTTACCAAATTTGATCATTAATAACTTGCAATGCGAAATATGTGAATAATGTATGTGTATGTGAATAGATGTTGTCAGATGTATGTGAATATCAGATGTAATATATCTCTATTTCTATCATTTTTGCAGCGGGTATGGCTAGCAAAGGCCTGAGGCTAGCCAAAAAACAGAATTATTTTTTTTGGAAAAAACTCATCGGTGACGTGCTTTAAATTAAGCCCGATGGAGATATTAGTCATCAGTGACGGGCTTAAGTTAAAGCCCGATTGAGATGTTAGTCATCCGTGATGGGCACTAATTAAGGCCCATTTGAGATTATATCATCGGTGTTGGGCCCTTGTTTGACTGGACTTGTGGGTCAAACCTATTGGTGACGGGCGTAAGTTTAGGCCCGACAAAGATAATTAAAATCGGTGATGGGTTTTTGCCCGATAAAGATGACTTCTCACATCGGTGACCTTTTCATCATGACGGGCGCCATACCCAACACAGATGAGTGTTGTCGTCCGATTGAGATGAGGATGATCGTTGTAGTGTGTATATATATACATATACATACAGTGTATCTATATTGCATCTCGGTGTATTCTATGTATAGAATGCACCTAGGCCAAATGACCCAACCATCTAACTAATCAGGCGTATCACCCCGCATATGAATCCACTGGTTGATTCGTCGCGACCAACACTAAAGCACCAGATCCCATTAGAACTCTGAAGTTAAGCATGCTTGGATGAGAGTAGTACTAGGATGGGTGACCTCCTGGAAGTCCTTGTGTTATGATGCATCTGGCGAAGTTGTAACTGGTGTTTAGATTAGGTTGCAACTAACTAGTGCTGGCCAGATTGACCGATCCTTCCTGTGCCAGCCCAAGCACAGACTGACTGTAGCACAGCACGACACGGGAAGGCGTGGGCCGTGCTGGCATGGCCCGTTAGGACATGCCGTGCTTGGGCCGTCGCTATAGCCCGTGAGCCGACACGGCTCCTCTAGCGTGCTGGCCCAGGCACGGCACGGCGCAGGGGGGCAATTAGGCGCTGCCGCGTGGCGGGGGAGGGGTGTTCGGCCAAACTGTGCCATTAACGGCTAGCACAAGTGCGAATCAGAGGTCGCCACGTGTCGCATAACGATTAGTAACAGCTAGTTTTTGAATTGCAGCTCGAAAAAATTTCCAAAAATATGAAATTTCATCCTATAAATAGGGCACCCACCTCAGCATTCCTCCTCACCCCAAACATCTCATCTTGTGCTCTCAAGTGCTCTCTAATAGCTCGATTTTTTGATTTAGACAAAATTTGCACAAATTTGTCAAAAATCAAAAATAGTTTCTGAGTTGAAATAGTGCAAAGCAGATGTGTGAAGATAAGATGGTAAGAAAGTATGTACGTGATATATTCATATGTATGTATTATTTGTATTTTTATGTTACGTGAATAAATAATCTGAAATTTATTTATATTGTTTCAACTTTTCAGAGTGGATCCGAACTATCCATCGTCGTCGTTCACGTTGGATGATTTTCACCCTAATTACCTGTCGGGGTCATTCCCAACTGGTGATTTTGATGCCACCGGATCGACTCCAACACCACCAGTTGTTGAGGAGGTACTGGTTTAGGCGACGACGGGTTCAGAAGGATCCGACACTATGAGTGGGACTGCATCAACGAACACCGGCTCGAAGAGATTGAGAACTTTCAGTGTTTGGCAACATTTCGATGAGGTAGTCGTGACAGGCCCTGATGAAAGGCAGGTAACAGTAGCGCAATGTAGAATATGTAGGAATAAATTATCTGTAAAATCATCTAGTGAAACAGGACACTTGAAGCAGCATGTTGAGGCTTGTGCAAGGAAGCAAGGAATCCAACTACGCCAGCAACAACTTCTACTAAATCCTAATGGTACGGTATGTACATGGGGAGTACAATCCCATGGTAGCTCGAGAATCTCTTGTCCGTTTAATTTCTAGACGAGATTTACCTTTGAGAATTAGAGAGGTTATTAACGAGTATAACCTTGCCGATAAAATCTTTGATGTCACCTTGGATAATGCATCTGCTAATTCTAGGGCCATGGAAATTTTGCAGCCATTATTTTCTGTTTATGATGAATATTTTCTTCTGCATCAACGTTGTGCATGTCATATCATTAATTTAGTTGTAAAGTTCGGGTTTAAAAGAGTAAATGAACACATCGACGCCGTTCGTCAAGCAATCATGTGGTTAACTGCTTCAAACCCATGGATTTCACAATGAAAGAGGTACTGTCACGCATCGGGTAAAAAAGCACGTAAGTTTTTAACCAATGCAAAACATCGGTGGAATGCAACTTATTTGATGTTGAAGGTTGTATTACCTTATCAGGAATTACTAACTGCTTTCCTTCAGTCACGTAATGGCTCAAGAAATAGTGACGGTGAGCCAATACTGACTGAACATACCTGGCACGTTGTTGAAAGGTTTTATCAATTTCTTGAAACCTTTCAGGACTGCACTCTTCTTTTATCTCAAGTTTATTATCCAACTGCTAATTTAATTTTGCATAACATTCTTGAAATTGCCATTTTGTTAAAAGAATATGAAAATGATGAACTTTTAATGCATGTTATCTTTAGCGTGAAATAAAAATATCTTAAATATTGGATAAGTATCCTCATGTTGTATATTTTTGCATTTTTACTTGATACTAGAAGAAAATTACGGGGATTCCTCAATATTCTATCTCTCATTGGAGATACTATAGGTGTTGATTATACTAAATATTATGCTGATGTTAGAACTAAATTATATGAGGTATTTGCAAAGTATGAACTAAAGTTTCAGGAAGTTCGCCTGCAAAGACCCCCACCTGCCCCTGCAGCACGTAAGAAAAAGCTACAGTGGGGCATATTTGAGGTGGCACATCTTCTAGCTATGGCGATAGAAGTTCGTCAGCGACAAGTGAAGACGCTCGATCGCATGGTCCGACCGAAGAGTTGTCCAACTATTTGGACAACGACATCATCAGGCATGAATCATTAGACTTCAACGTCCTCGGGTGGTGCAATGATCACAAGATGTCATATCATGTGCTTTCAAAACTAGCATGGGATGTGTTGACGGTGCTCGTATCTACGGTGTCCTCCGGATCGGCGTTCAGTCTATGCGGAAGAATAATCGAAGAGAGGAGAACAAGTCTGATCAGCGACCACGTCAAAATGCTACTAAGTGTTAAAGACTGGGAGCTAGCAGCAGAAGATGCCCAATACACTGCTGACAACCAAGATTGGCCGCCAAGTTCGAGAACCTTTACATAGATGAAGACCAAACTGAATAGCTTCAGTCTATTTTATAAATAGTAGTGACCTATAGGCTGTACTCTTTTCTTTGTCATGGTTTTCTCAGATTCTCATATGAGTTTTCACATGACATAGTTTTTAACGAGAACATATATCATATAAACATCAATAGAGATCATTACTATTTTTTCCCATATTGATTTGAAATATTTTACTAAGTGTGATTGTTTTCTTTTTTATTCAGACAATTCATATTTATCAGACGAGGAATAGTTCGCTTTTTGAATTTTTGGACAAGGAGTAGTTCATTTTTTGAATTTTTGAACAAGGAATTTTTTTATTTTTCAAACGGGGAATAGTTTTTTTGAATTTTTGGACGGCACATAGTGGCAGCCGGGCCGACCTTGGCACATGGGTCGTAGTCGGGCCCATGCTGACACGGCCACCCTGTGGGTCGTGCTTGGGCTAGGGGTTTGGCACGTGGACAGACATGACACGGCCCGCTACAGGAGCCATGCCTAATGGGTTGTGTCATAGCGGGCCGTGCCACGGGTGTGCCCAGGCCATGCCGTGCTGGGCGGCCCATTTGGCTACGTATACAACCAACATACCAAGTGTCTTACAACTGGTCAACCACCAGAGCTACACTCCAGTTGCAACTTGTGTTTAGGTTAGGTTTCAACCTCTAAACACAAGTTGCAAGTGAAGTTGCAACTAGCTGTGGACGGTGATATTGGTGTATTGCAACTGGTGGTACCAACGAACTAGAGTTGCAACTAGTGTCAAACTGGAGTTGCAACTGCTGTGGGTGGTGATATTAGTGTATCACAACTTGTGGTATCAACAAACTGGAGTTGCAACTAGCGTTTAGATGAGGTTGCAACCAGTTGCAACTAGGTGGTCGATGTATATTAGTGTGTCACAACTGGCATAACAAACTAAAATTATGTTAATGACCAAATCTGGTAAGCCAAATCCCTGAGTTTGAAGCAAAGATTGAAGCGGAATCGAAGGAGCGCAGGATTCTTGGAAACAGAGGTCCCGTCGGCTGAGTCCGAATCAGCTAAGGAGCTAGTCGGCTGAGTCCGGATCGGGTAGGGCAGCCGATACAACCGATTCCGATTGGGTGAGCAGATGAGACCAATCCCGGAAGGAAAGCATGAAGATAATCATTGGATTCGGTTTTTAAGTGCTTCAAAGATATTGCCATCTACGGATAACGTCCTACAACGGCAATTGTATCTTTAGTTTAGGATATTTTGTATAGTTTCCTTGTGTATCACGGCAGGAGACCTCGTCCCAGGATATTGTCGTACTTTAAATAGTGGATAAGATAGAAGTCGTGTCCTACAAGGATTTTGTTGTAACCGGGTATAAATATGGCCCGAAGGTTTGTAATTTAACAAGAATCGAATCAACCAATACAATCTCGACGCATCGTCACCCTTTTCCTTTTACTTGCAATCTCGACAAGTTCTTGCCTCGCATTGGGCTGCATCGGGTTCCGATCTCCAAAGCAAGGTAAATCTTTATTACAAGCGATTTGTGTTCTCGGGGTTAGTGCTTTCATCATCATGATACTCTAATCTCATTATTGCAATATGTTTAATTTATTATATACGTTATATAATCTAGATCAATGTCTTGATCTACCCCACGATCGGCTAGCATCTTTCTGAAGGTAACAGCCGATAGGGTCAGATCTTGGGGTTGATTCGAGTTATATAGTGTATCTACCATCTTGAAATGTTTTCATTGGTTTGTCTAGATCTCGTGTTTTTTTACTTAATGCTGCATTAGTTTGATCTATTATGTCGCTCTTAGAACCATATAGATCTATTCAGCACAATGACTACTATTAGAGATAGTATCGGAGTTTCAGCCGATCTTACCTGTTTAGCTATCTTATACGTTTTACAACTGTTAGATATGTTAAAGCCGCCTTTTATATTGAGATCTTAGTCTAGTTAAATGTACTAAGCCTGGCATCAATCTGTTAAGCCATCTTAACAGTCGATTGATCCTTGTTTAGTGTATTTGGCCCAGATTAATATCTTAGTATAAAACTGTATCGGAGTATTAGCCGATTCACATTAGATCTACGACATCGGATAGGCTATAAATGTATATAATTATTATCCTAATGTGCTCTTAGATATAAGTGATTTATACTGTCTCGGTATGCTACCGATCTATCCCAATCACTTAGTCTAAATGTGTTATCTATATTATAGATATCTATAGCTGATCGAGTAGGATCTAATCTTAACCAAATTGCCTATTTCTTGTTCCTTGTTGGTTACAGGATCAAACCAACTGGCACACCCTAAACACCGAAGGCAATCCAATTTGAACCTGCACTAGAGCTAAGCAAATCTCTCAGGCCAGTGCGTGAAAAAATTTCTCATCAACAAATTACAACTGGTGTTTAGATAAAGTTACAATTAAAAGTTGCAACCAATTGCAACTAGGCGATCGGTGATATTAGTGTGTCGAAACTGGTGTAACAAACTAAAGTTGCAACTGGTGTTTAGATGAAGTTGCAACCAATTGCAACTGGCCGGTGTAACAAACTGAAGTTGTAACTGGTGTTAGGTGAAGTCGCAACTGGTGGTACCAACAAATTAGAGTTGCAACTGGTGTTTAGATGAAGTTGCAACCAGTTACAACTGTGCAATCGGTGATATTGGTGTGTCACAACCGGTGTAACAAACCGGAGTTGCAACTAGCTAGCCGACCAACTGGTTTTCTAAAACCAAGAAACTACGCTTGTAATTTGTATGTAAATGAAGTTGCAACTGGATTTCCCATTAGGTCACCAATCCTAGTACTACTCTTGCCCAAGTACGCTTAACTTTAGAGTTTTAATGAGATCCGATGCTTTAGTGGGATCCGGTGCTTTAGTGTCGATTGTTTGCAGCTCTGATTAGAGGGTTGGTTCGAACCAAATACCACTTGGTCTGTTCGGGCACGCACGAGAGTCTATGTATTCGAAGGTTAGAATGCACCTTAGTGTATTTTGTCTTTATATATATATATATGTCTTTATATATATATATATGAGAGAGAGAGATACGTGCATACTTATTTTTTTATGAGCATATACTCTGTCTATAAGCACCTTCGAAAGACTAGATATGTATATTTTTAAATATCTCACTGTCGATAAGTATATCGTCTATCACCTGTGTTATGTCTTTTCAAAAGCTCTTTAAATGGCTTTCCTTGACTCAATTGCCCAAAACCATCTCTCTTGTCTAGCAGCAGGACCATAGATGAGAACTTTAGAAGATCACTAGAGTTGAGGAAGGTGGCCGGTACAAACGTGGGTCACCAAGCAAATTGCGAGGTTACACTCGTGTGCCGCCAACGAAAGAGAATAATGCCACCGAATTGCACGCTTCTACTTACTGTTGTTTTTCAACGTATAATGTGGTTGCCTTTTAGATCTTATTATAATAATAATATATAGTGTCATTTATTTTGTAAGTACAAGTTATTAGGCTAAATCTTAGTGAGAGTTTTTGTAGAGGTTTCAGACATATCAGCATATGTGATGACATGGCAACACGAAAAAGAGAAAAGAGTTTTATCAGGATGACATTGTTTATGCATCATTTTCAAGACTATGAAACATGATGAAACTGACATTGAGGGCTAGAGAGTTTTATTTTATCTAACCATATCCAATCACATACCTTGCACTTAAATGATATGCACAGCCTATGAAATCGTGAAATGAAATTTTGCATTGGGAGATCAGTTTCATTCATCAACTCAATTTTTTTGACATGTCACTCTTAAAAATCATAAGATAAAACTCTCCATTGAAAATAGCCTTATATCCATCAAAATATAAAGGATTAGTTTATTTTTACATATTCGCACTAAATGTTTAAAAAAGGGACAATTGCTCATTTGACCTTATTTCAAAGTCTAACCATCAATGTGATCCTATTTTTCTAGTTTGCTCATTTGACCCTGCTTTTCAAAAACAAAGTTATCGTCTGGCCCTATTTCCATTACGCTGTTAGGATTTCATTAGAAAAAAGAAAAAAATCAAATCATATTGTAACTGACAAAAATACCCTTAAAGACTCCATCATATCCATTCATTCCCAACCCTATCCATTCACTCCCAACCTCATCTTTCTTGGCTGGTATTAAGCGAGGAGGCATCGGAGGCCGTGGCGCACACTGAGGGAGGGAGCAGCGGTGCTGGTCTATCTCTCACCGCAGCTCTCTCTGCTGGGGTTAGGCGAGGCGGTGATGGTGTGCGGGGGTGGGAGTAGCGGTGGCTGCGACGCTCAAAGAAAGGGAGCAGCGGCGCCAATGCGCAGAGGGAGGAGCGACAGCGATTGCTACTCCACGCTGAAGGAACGATGGTGGCGGCGGCTGCTGTTCCACGATAGAAGGGAGGCGGCGATGGCACACAGAAGGAGGGGACGGCGACGTTGGCGCGCGGAGGGAGGAGAGGGCGACGGGGCGCCGATGTGGGAAAGAAGGAAGTGGTTGCGGCGACGTGCAATGGAAGGGGACGGCAACGTCGGTGCACGGAGGGAGGAGACACCAACGCGCGGAGGGAGGGGGCGACAGCGGTAGCGTACGGAGATAGGCCCGACCATATCTCTCTCTTTCGCATCTTTCTTGGCACGAGTAGCAGCGACGGCAGCATCGACGCGTGAAGGGAGGGATGGCGGTGGCAGCGACGCATAGAGGGAGGGAGGCGACAACGGCGCCGACGTGCAAAGAGAGGAGACACATGTCAAAAGGTCTTATATGCACGTTTTGATATAACATGATCAAATAAACAAGAGCAAAAGAGACTATTTGTCTCTTAGTTAACACTGCTAGCTCACCTTAAGGGAATAGAGTCAGCTTTCGTCTTTGATTTTGAAAAGCAAGGTCAAATAAGCAAACTAGAAGAAGGGTCAGGTTAGTAGTTAGCCTTCGAAATAGGGTCAAATAAGCAAAGGCCCCTTAAACAAAATGAATGATCAAACCCTATATTTACATGTCGACACATCTCCACCACTTTTCACATTCCTTCTCATAGAATATAATACAATTTCAAACGAACTTACACTTAATAACTATTGCCTTTGTTTCAAAACATAAAAAGTTTTTAGAGTTAAATATAGTTGTTAAAAGAGTAGATAAAATTAAATGGAAAAATGTTGTGATTGGTTAAAAAAAGGTAGATAAAAAAGATAAAGGGTGAAGAGTTGTGATTGGTTGAAAAAATATGGTAAAAAAGTTGTTATTTTGAGATAAATTTTAAATGTTAGAAGTTGTTATATTTTAAAGAAAAAAATATTAAGTATAATAGGATAAAATAGCCACACACGTCGCGTAATTGTTAGACACGTAGTGCAGTACAACTTCGATCGCTGTTTGCAACGATAATAGAGGTAAAAGAAAAAAAATGCGAGGCCCACGTGGACCTCAAGCTTCCCAAAGCACAAGGTGGCAGCAGTGGCATTGGAGAAGTAGCGAGATAGAGAGAGGAAGAGGGAGAAAAGGAAGAGGAAACTTGGGCCAAGAGGGAGGCAGGAAGGGACGGACGAGACGAGCCCATGGACGCGCACCGAGAAATAAAAGATGTGTGGGTGCGGTGCGGCGATCGATCGGCCATCGGGTCCGTGTGGGTTGGCCTTGATGGGGAACAAAATTATGGATTTCGATGCCTCCGAGATATATCATCCATCGATATGTTCTATTCGATCCATTCGTCGAGGGACCAAATCGAGCGAGCTCTTCCGGTAACAGCTGAATGCAGCTTTGTGTCCCGCACGAGAAAATATATACGCATTATGCACTCCTACCTCTATTCTTTAGGAAAAAAATGATATCCTACAATTTATTTTAGATAATGAGATAATATCCTACAGTAAGTACGGTCAAACCTCCAGCTCCTTTAAATCGTTCGTACATTAAAAATATTATTTTATACGTGAAAATGATAATAATATATTTGTCATAAAAACACTTTATATGGTTATAATTTTATAGTATACAGTCCCTCCAGTTTCATATATTTTTTTTGAAGTGTTTTGCGAGTTGGATGAAATTTTCTATGTTGAAGAGATTTATAAACATTTTAGATGACTTTATCCGTGCAGTTAATGTTGCTTTAGTTTCCAACATAAGAGAAACGCTGATTTCAAAGGCACCCCGTTTGAAATTACTAGTCGTTTTAACTGTCCTAAATCAAATATTTTAGTTTTTGGCCATCAATTTTAAAACTCATATAGTTTAACGTAATAAAATTTATGTTTTTAGATTTACTATAAAAAATATTTTTATAATTCACATGTGATTAAACTATACGGATTTTAAAAATTAATGGTTAAAGAAAACATAATAGCAAGTATTAATAACTGAGCTATAAACTTTGTAATATCAACTGTAGCAGTAGGATGATATGAGGAGAGGTGAGAGAGCATTGGTGAGCGGCTATATCCCTATGCGTGCTCCTAGGTAGCTAACAACATGACAAAAAAATAGTACGAACAATGCACGGAGAAACTACTTTATAAATCATATTTAAACAATGGTTTTTGTTGATGCGTTCATTTTGAAGTAAGCAGCTAATTCTAATATTAGACTTGCTCTACTTGATTTATGACAAATTTAGAACGACGAGTACTTGGAAACTGAGAGTACCTAATATAGGCATTAATTATTTTTTGGTAAATGAGTTTACGTCAAAAACAATAGAAAATATGAAAATGAAGGGAATAACTAAAGAGGAAAAGTAGTGATGAAACACATACATCAAAGTCCGTGTCAATGTTCACAAGACAAGTAAAAAAGAACAGTACCTCTGTTTTAAAAAATATATTTCTATCTATGCATATGCATTCGGATAAGTACAGTAGTTTTTTTTTGCCAGAGGTAGCGATAGTTTTTTTATTAGGGATGAAAACGGATCGGATACGATTGAAAATTAGCTATATCGTATTTGTTTTTATATTTTTTTAATCGGAAACCTTGATATGAAAACGCAAACAAATACTATCGAAAACAAATGCGAAACGAATACAAATCGAAATAAATACGGTAATGAATATTGATCGAAATATTAAACCCTCTCAAACTAATCAATATTTATAATTTTTCAGCAACACATATAATAAATTTTAAATGTTCATATGAATATTGTTTTACTAATTTCATTATCATATCATCTTTCATATCAAATTCATTATAAATTAATAAAAAAATGATTCACTCACATGAGTGTATATCATAATTTGAGTAGTTTATCACAAAATAGTTCATCAACATGATTTACTAGTGATTTTTTGTTGGGCTTATAGAGTTATGGTCATGTGTCGGCTGGGCCAAAGGCTCCATACTTAGAGGCCAGATATTATCCGATGAAGTATCTGGATATTATTCGATCGTATCCGCTATCCGCCGGATAATGTCTCTACCATATTCGTATCCGTATTCAACAAAAATTATCCGTTTCCATTTTCGAATCCGAAATTATTCGAAAATTATCCGGCTGACACTATCCATATCACTACTGGAGAAACCCTCGTTTGTTAAAGTGGCAAAAACCACAGTAGTCCTGGTTTGAGTTGCACTCGAGACTAGAGATAATCTCTAGTCCCGATTTAAAAAGTCTATGGATTTTTAGGAACATTAGTCCCGGTTCGTGTCACGAACCAGGACTAAAGATCACCTCTAGTCCCGGTTCAAATGTTGTCAGAGCCTGTCAGAGCACTGGGGATCTTTAGTCCCGGTTGGTAACACCAACCGGGACTAAAGATGATATTTTTTGTCCCGGTTCTTCTTATCAACCAGGACAAAAATCTTCACCATCCTTATCTCCTTGTCCTCCACGCCGTCCTCCTCTCGATCCATTAATTTATCCCGTGCATGCGCCTCTCCCTCTCCCTTCCTCCCTCCCCTCTTCCTCGCCTCGATCCGTCCTCTCCCTCTCGCTCTCTCTCTCTCCCTCCCTCTCCTTCTCTCCGCCCGGCGGCGGGGTTGCCCCACGCGGCGGGCGGGCGGCGGCCTCACGCGGCGGGCGGCGGCCTCCCGGCGGGCGGCGGCCACGCGGCGGCCGACGGGCGACTCCGCGGGCGGGCGACGGCCACGCGGGCGGCGCGGGCCGGCCACACGGCGGTGCGGCGGGGCGGGCGGCGGCTGGTGACGGCGTGCGGCGGCAAGCGCGGGCCGAGCCGCGTGGCGGCGCGACGGTCCGCGCGGCGATGCGGGGGGCCGTGCGGTGGCGGCGGGCGGTGCGGCAGCGGCGCCGGGCCGCCGTCGGTGAGCGGCGGGGCGGGCCGTGCGGCGGCGGATCTGGCGGCCGTGCGGCGGCCGACGCAAATTTGTGAATTTTTTTGAGTTTTGTGATTTTCGTTACTTGAGTTTGGTCTGTATATATGTGAATTTGTGATGAATGTTTATGTGATTTGTGATATAAATTTGATGTTGGGATGGGAATTGGTCTGATGTGAATTCGATTTGGGATATTATTTTGACCGATTTGAGTATGGGGCTGTGAATTTCGGCGAAAAAACAATGTAAAAATCAGTAAAAAGCAAAAAAAATGGCAGAGATCATGTGGGGCCTATATATCTTTAGTCCCGGTTGATAATACCAACCGGAACTAAAGGTGCATCTTTAGTCCCGGTTATTTAACCGGGACTAGAGATCGCCCATCTCTAGTCCTGGATTCGTAGTTCCGGTTTGACAACCGGGACTACTGCGGGTTACCAATCGGGACAAGTGATCCTTTCTCCCGCAGTGTTTTCGATTTTTCGGACGAAATCTGAATATTATTGTTTTCATTCTACTTATGTTCTTTCCAAACATAAATATTTGATGATTTTCAGAATAAGATTTTATCAAAGGTTTCAACCATCCTCCAAAGAAGCAATTTATTTTTAACCGGTCCAGTTTCTGTAGGATTCAGACGGAAATAAGATTCAGACGGAAATCACACGCTCCAAAAACGAAGCCTAAATACTTTCACAAATGATACTGATGATGCAGCGTGCTTTGGTTCAATCTCAATCTTCATGCAATCATAAGTAAACTGAAAAAAGTATCTTGTTTGTGAGAATATTTTAATGCGAACACCACTAATAAATTTTTTTTATCAAAGATGCCCAAAGACATCTAACACCTGAATTATATAAAGAAAAACATGAACCAGTAAAAAAAGACCATATAAAAAGAAATACAATCATAATTGGCAGATTGACAAAGTCTTCTTCATGGTATCCATTGCAACTACGGTCACTCCACATCGTTCCATATCCCCGTTGATTTGTCACTGATAGACGAGAGGATAAATAGAGAATCAATTAAAATCTAGAAGGACGTAGTGACTTTTGAAGACCATATACTGCGGAAACGTGGTGTGGTGCAGACGAGTCAAAAGGGCCTTCAGGGCAAGGCCAATATATAATGTGCATACCTCTTTTAAAGTGGGACCCATAAATAATTAGCCTTTATTATGGTATAATGCATAATGTATATGACCTCACTACAAAATAAAAATTTGAGATAGCTGCCAACTTCTTCGAGACAGTGGGGAGAGAGAATGTAAAGGAGAAAAAATATTTATTTATTTACTATGGCCAGTTATAAGCTTGATGTGCATCACAATAATCTTTTTCCTATTACTAACTCGTATAATATATAAGGTGCACTTCAAGAATATATTCACTATTTAAGGTTATCTTTGTGGCACATTTTGGTTGCTCTCAGCCTTAGCGGTTAGCTGAGATTGTCTCAGTTTTTAAGGAGACGATGTGTTTACTTGAAAAAAAAAGGTATGAGCAGGGCAAAAAATGAGTTTGCATGATGAATTTTGACAAATATTTTCTCTCAAAATAATTTCACAAATAATGTAATTCGCAACAAGTTATGTATTATAAATATATACGTGCGTGTGCATCTTTCATGTTGCCATGTAATAAAAAGAATTACATATGTTTTGCTTGCCTTCGTTCCTAAGTTTGCCATTATAACAAAGGATGTTTTGCTACTTTATCTACCATGCCTACCAAGAAATCAATGTATGTTCATGTAGCATTTTGATTTATTCCTCACTTGGTTGTATGTGCATCGTGGGGCTAACTTCTTTTTTTTATTTTTGTTGCATGATTATTATCCTCTTAGCTCGATCTGCTTAATCAAAACCGGTTTGTTGTTTCCCATGGACATCGGCATGTGCCCATGATATCCTCATTCCCCTTTCAGATCACCCTATAAAATCTACATGTTTGACCGGTTTGACTCGATTTTATCGATGGGTTTGACCGGTCAAACCTCGGTCATCTCTCACTAATCTAAGATTTTTACTTATCATTCCAACTTAATAACCAAGTTCTTGGGACCAGGTTAATTGCAGCAGATATGGTAGTATATGTTGCTAACCATGGATGTGTGAACTGGTTATGTGGTTTGCAACTATGCACGGCCGGTGGCCAATGTTTTTTGGTGGGCAAGATTTGGGGTGCGATTGGATTGCTGGAATGTGGCCAGGCAAGGCTTCTGCTCCTGCCTTGGACTTTGGGGTTTGGACACCGGTTTTCGTGTTGGGAAAATGATCCCTGAAAAGTTGGGCTGCCTTGGCTGCTCATCCTTTCGGCACGTTCCAGCCGACCGACCAGCCCTAGCCTCTCGTGATCGTTTTTCATCTCACATGATTTGATTTGGTGTCTGGCTCGTTGCTGGATCATGTAATCGGGGAGAGGATTTAAGGAATTCTTCCCTACTAAAGAATTTCGAATGCAATTAATGTTGTAAAACACAATAATATATCACTAGATTTTATAGGAGAAAATAATTGAAAAATAAAAATGACAAATTTCCTATACTCTTTTATCTTTTCTTATTATTACAGTATATCACTTGCCCAACAATACCTTTTCTTTTTGGAAATTTTTGGACACGATTTTTATGTACTTCCCCAAATGCCTAGCCTCTAGAGTACAAGAGCACCGGATATTCTCGTTGTCGTTGGTGTGATGCCATATGGGCTACAGGGCTAGTGCAGGGTTTCCCTGCATTGTTTCAGGCATAGGTCAAAGCTAAAACCACAACGAAGAACATGGGATGAGTTAGAAAATTGAGGCGATGGAAGGTTCGGCTTGCAAGGTTGACCTAGCCCTAGGGGCCTATTCGCATAGGCAGACAAGATCGCATGATTTGGGCCGACATTCTTCAGAGTGGACTGAACGTTTGCCTGCTCTGATTTAGGATGGTCATCCTCAAGTTCAGGGATGGTGTCTGCCAGGCTGAGCTAGTAGTGCGATGCTCAGATTTTAGCTCCCCTTTGATTTGAAAAATGCATCCAAATTCCAAGCATGCAGACAAGGCACGAACAAAGAGGAATCTGATAATTATGCCTGATCTTTTGGTCTAGGCATATAACTAAATAACAATAATTTATGAGTAAAACTTTTATATATGTATTATTTACGGTTTAAAAGTTAATTCTGAAAAATAAAATAAAAGTTAATTCTGAAAAATAAAATACAACGAAAAGAAACCTAAAAATAAACTTCCAAATTAAGTTTTAAAATTCAAAACTTGACAATGGCTTATGAGCTGAAAAGTAAACAATCTTGTATTTGAATCTTTTTTTTTGAAATTTATACTGCTGGAAGACTGAGAGGCGTAGTACTGGGAAAATTGAGCCCAGATGGCACACATGTAGCAATTAAGAGAGATCATCTGACGAACTCTGCACATGCTTCCCTTGGGAAAATGCATGGTGGTACTGCAAAAATACACGTCAAGCAGAACATTTTGCCTCAAATTACAGCACTGGGTATTGATCACAGTAAATTATTGTCATCAATTTGAAGTCGTGTGTACTAGCTCTACAGCTCAAAATCCAATTCTCACAGCCTCTTGCACCTGATTATTTTGGTTGGCTGGAAGCCACGGTTGACACACCACCAAGGCGCCAGGAGTATTCACACCAAATTGCACGACCAAATAAACCTTTTCTAACAACGTGGTGCTGCGAGGCCTTGTTTACAATTGATTTACACGAGAAATAGGATACATTACATCTTTAAGCAAAAACCTTTGTCAGGGCATCAACCACTTGCTGTCGAGTGGGCAATGCCGGGATGGCTCCTCTCTCTGTCACAGTGAGAGCCCCACAGACATTTGCAAACTTTAGGGCTTCTCTCAATCGGCCTTCATCCTATATAAACCACATAAGAAGAATTATAGAAGCATTACAGCTCCAAGCAGCTGATCAATGATATGCTAGCTTGAAAGCAATGGTGTAGCTCATTAACATGTGACTCAATTCAGATACTCGAAGTACATGTTCTTCTTAATAAAATGAAGTGCATGCCTCTTGTGTTTTCGAGGAAAAATATACTCAAAGTACACATTTGGGCTATACCAATTGCTTCCCTTTCAGTTGAAAATCATTTTATACATCCTCATTATGACTTGGAGAACAAAACAAATTGAATGCAAATTCGTGTTATTTCTGTTGTGAACATACCTGGAGCAGTGAAAAATCGACAGATAGCTGGGATAGTATTCCAGCAACAAAGGCATCTCCAGCACCAGTGGTGTCAACAGCATTTACCTTAAGTCCACCAACTCTCCCATTAAATTCCTGTTATTTCACAAGAAACATTAGGCACAATTTACAGCCTTAGTTACAGAACAAGGTTCCAAGTGACAGCAAGAGAAAATAAACGAGCCTAATATATTAACATACAATCCTTTTGCACGTTCGCGAAAAAAAGAGAAATAAACAAGATAGTAATAAAACAATAATCTCCAACCTTCCAAGTGTGAGCATGTTCATCACAAATACTCCCTTCGGTTTTTAATGTTTGATGCCGTGGACTTTTACATATATGTTTAACCATTTATCTTATTTAAAAATTTTGTGCAAGTATGTAAAAATATAAGTCATTCTTGAAGTAGATTTAATGATAAAAAACACAACAAAATAAATGATAATTACTTAATTGTGTTGAATAAGATGAATGGATAAACATATGTCTAAAAGTCAACCGCATCAAACATTAAAAACCGAAGGGAGTAAATATAGAATATTTGTATTACATCAGAAATGATTATATCAAATCCTGCATTACTTTTGTGAGGAATAAGTGTGCTTAAGGAGATAATAGAAAGGGCGTCAATATTCAGCAATTTTTTACTGACATAAATTGGTTAAGAAACAATGCAACTGCTAGTCATATACAGTTGATAGACAGACAAAATTACCTTAGAATAATATCTACAACCTTCTGGACCTTCAGTGACAAGAAGCAGTTTCAGGTTTGGGTGCATGAGTTTTTTAATTACAGAATCATCGTATGGATCCTCCCCTTTTGTCAAAAAGGAAACCTCCTCTTCACTTATCTATTTCAAAAGGAATGCACAATCAAATCAAGCACTTCTTTAACCTATAAATGGCTTTTCCTGTTAAACTTTACCTTGATAACATCAGCAGTTTCCCATATGCTCAGTATACCATCTCTAGCATCGTCACCTGATGACCACAGTGGGAGCCTCAAATTCGGATCATACGAAATTAGCACCCCAGCATCTTTAGCAGCTTTGGCAGCTGCAATATGTGCAGTTTTACATGGTTCAGTTATAAGACTTATTGAACCATGGTGGAAGATTTTTGCCTAGCATGGTTACCATGATTAAGTTAGGTCCAGTTTGTCACAAATATTACATGATTATAGAAGGCCCTAGCAGTAGGTAGGGCATAGGCATAATATCATTCACCAAGGTGTACCTTTTTGATAAGGTCGAGGTCAAGTTCCTTTTCTTCAAGCAGCATATCTGCACTTGGATTGCGATAAAACATAAATTCACGTTCACCATCATTTCGGAGTGTCACAAATGCCAAAGCTGTTCTAGCATGCGCATCAAATAGCAATCCTTGATTGTTTACATTATTTTCCTTCAGTATGTCAGCTAGCATGTAACCAAATTCATCATCACCAACCTGCATGTGTTGAATGTTGAACAGCATATAGTGATGAAAAAAGATAAGCCTATTGATTTTGAAGCTAAAAGTGCTGGGCTGAAAAACTTAACAGCAATACAAAGTGCATTTTGAGATGAAGCCAACTCTTAATAGGAATGAACAAAATGGTTTTGAGCACCAAGCCCGTATATACAGTAGTTCAGGGTGAGCTACTGAAGAGGGCCCCCAAAATTCTGGGGCCCCCAAATTTTACTTAAGTTAAGTAGTAATGCTATGATGAGGTATAAGTAGCAGCTAGCACAATCAACAGCAATACGGTATTGATTCCATGTCCTTCCCAAGGTAGCCAGAACTTCTCACACCTCTGCAGCTCTCTTTCTTCTCAACAATTAGTTGATTGATTCTTGATTTCTTCCACCGTTCCACACACAACTCCTCAATCCCCGTGAAAATCATTTCCTCAGCCTCCTAATTTTTCTCCTACCAATTAAAATCGGAATGACAATGAATTCACTCCCTCCCATCTCATCTACTGTTTCTATGTTTCTTCCTAACTAAAATTGGGGCTGTAACAATTTGCAATGATAATGACAATTGACAACTCTTTTATTTATTTTTTATTATTGGAAAAAAATGTTTCAGTTATATAATGAAGCAAAAATATATTTTAGTTATTAGCATTTACCACATGTAGGACCTCATTTTGTGTTTAGCACCAGGGCCTCTAATTCTTAGGTACGGGCCTGTTGAGTGCACTGCACTTTTGGCATCTAAATTCTAAAAATATCTTCCTAGGCAGAAGATTTGCAAAATAACTCCCATAAACCCATCATCTAGTTCAAGTTCCGAAATGTGCAAACATATAAGCGTTTGCTGGCTCTTTTGATGTTTTCCCCTGATTCGTTTAGCATGGGTAACTCTGAAGGTGATGATCTTATGTCCTAGTCAGTGACAGAAGTGTTTGCTCTACCGAGATGTACAAGCATGACAGAAGAACCAGATGACCTGCTGCAATATGCAGAAGCAATATTGACAGACTTCCACCAATACAATGCATAAAAGCTGGAAAACTTATGATACAATTGTTGGTTGATTTTATCGGCTAGCCGATAGTTAATTGGGAAGGGATAAATCCCACTTATTCGTTTCCTAACAAAGAGGTAGAGTTAGTTTTGTGATCGGTAAAAGAAACTCCTAACCGAATTGGAGATAACCCCCGAGCCCCACCGGCATCTTTATAAAGAGATTAAGGGAAGAGGAGAAGGGACGCCATATTCTCTGTCAAAACCCTAAACACTAAATCGCCCGATCGGTTTTGAGCGCTGGAAGGGGTTAAACCGAAGGAAGAAGAAAAGGAAGAAACAGAGGCAAGAAATCAACACCGATGGCTTCTCAAGCAGGTCAGTAGATTAAGATTTCCGCATTAAAGCAAAGGTGTTATGTATAGGCTAAATCATTAAGATCTTGTAAATTTAGATTCCAACAATGGTTGGCTGCATGCATTCTTAAGCCTGACCAGACAGATACAAATGGATGCCTCCGCGGTCGGGCCTGGCTTGGCAGGAAAATCAAATTTGCACCTCTTTTCCATAGCTTGGCTGGGCTGATGTTGTACGTGAGTAGATGTGATTCTTCCATGTGCCTCCCAGAATACACGTCTTCTGTTCTTATCTACCGCACATGTTTGTTTCCCTCCCTCATCTCTGACTCTGAAGCTGCTATTCTTCTTCATTTTCTTGTCTAAAACTTTATTTCAGCAGAAATTCTTGATCTCACAAACACCAAAGCACATTCCATTTTACTATGGCATAGTTGAGGATCTTCAACCAGATGGCTTTGTCCTGCTCTATTGCGGTATCTTGCCTTGCTCCTACTGCTCATATTTGCTTTCTTGAGCAAACAAGGAGATTGAATTTGTATAATCTAAATTCCTTTTTCAGGCCCCAAACAGAAAGCGCAATAGCACAATACATGTGCAGCACGCATAAACAGGAAGAAAGTTTACAAATTACCTTTCCAATGAAAGCCGATGACCCACCAAGACGAGCAATTCCAACTGCAACATTAGCAGGTGCACCCCCTGGAGCCTTCTTGAAGGCTGATGCTTCTGCTAATGATACACCATTGACAGTTGGGACGAAGTCAATGAGCAATTCTCCAAAGCACACCACATGTGGAGAACTGCTTGTTCCAGGGGTGCCATCACTGTTTGAAACTGCTTTGGTACAAACTGTCATTGAAAATTGAACAAAAGCAAGAAATTGTCAGATTCACTATCTAAAATGACCTTCAAACTAAATATCTCTAAGTTCACCAGATGTTAAGTGAATGCATCTGACACATAATGTCGCAGAAGATGGCTATGGCAAGTTCGGTGACATAGAGTGCAACCCACTTCAGTCACAAGAAAAAAAAAATCAAGTATTTGTAACAGGACTACAAAATTATGCTATAATGCTATATGTTTCGGCAAGAGATTACCACAACAAAATGAGTTCAACACCTTCCTTGACGACCCCAATCCCAATCAGATCACAATACAGGTGAGCTAACTGTCAACACCATATAGAAGCCTTCCCTAGTTAACATAACAGTTTGCCTATTAGGACTGTGCTATTTCGTTATATACTCGCAAAAAATAGCCTCAGCTTTCACACTAGGCATAATTTGCCATCACTGCAAAACTAAAAAAATTAACATGCATGATGTTCCAGCCTACATCTTCATCAGTGCACACTATCCCAGCATGCGATTGGCACCAACTCCAACCGTCACTAGCATGCAACTTCCTGATCAGTCGAACTGTTACTAAAACCACACCAAGTTTAGGTCTGTTTGGCAGGACTCCAGCTCCAGCTCCAACTCTCCTGGAGTTGGAGCACAACCCAACAGTTTCAACTCTACCTAAAAGAGAAGTGGAGCAGGCTGGAGTGATCTTAGAAAATGAACTAGAGAGAGGTGGAGTAGGGTTCGCACTGCTCCACAGCTCCACTCTAGAATCTGCTCCTAGAGTTATTTTTAGGAGTTGGAGCCCTATCAAACCGACCCATGTGCGGATGGAGTTGCATTTCTCACGGATAAAGCCATGAGCTCAGCCACACACGAAGCTCACATTTCAACTACGCCGGCCGCGGTGTCCCTCCAATCCCTTGGCTCCCGGAGCTAAACCCGAGGTCCGAACCCCAACTAACTGTAACCCCGTGTCCCCGTGTCTTACGCTCCTAGCAGAGAGCATATGCATACAAGCGCAGGCGCGTCCAGGGCAGTTACCTGCGGATGATGTCCGGAGCGGCGCGAGGAACGCGGCGGGGAGGGAGCGGAAGATGCGGCCGCCGCTGAAGTGAGGACGTGAGGTGGGGAGCCGGCCCGCTGCGCAGGGCGGCGGCGCGGTGTGGAGAGCCATCCGGAGTTGCGGATTGCGGGGGTACGGGACGGGCGCCCCGCCCCGGCGGTGGCGAAGCAGAGAATATGGCTGCCGCGGGGCGGCGGAACCGAGGCGAGGCGAGGCCGCGAGGTGGGGGAAGCTAGGCGAGCGGCTGAGCTCCGGCGCCGCGACTGCTAGAGAGTGTGGACTAGCTGACAGCTGGTGCGGATCTTTCGTGGGAGAGAGGAGCACGCCCTTGCCGTCCGATTGCCCTGTACTACATACCAAACGGACGGTGCAGACTGCACGTGTCCAGAAAATTTCACGCACTCCTCAACAGAGCTAGCGAAGGTGAGGTTCTGTTTGCAAGCTTAAAATGTTGATAAGCAGTTAATTTTTAGTCATTTAAAGACTTAGCTTTTAGTTTTTTTAATTATATAACTATGGCTTTTTAAATATTGATAAAAGGTTGGAATATAGAATAAAAACTCCCCAAGCAGATTCTGAGCGAGTGTGAGGTACAATCCAAAACGATTTTGAATTTCAAGTATAGTTTTAAGAATAATTTCGGATATGATTTTTAAATTTTATTAAGCATATACATTGAAAGAAAAGAATCGTCAAGCCATAAAAGTGACGAAGGGACCAGGAAAGTTGGTCATACGAAAAAAATCCGAATTAAAAATCAACATTGGATTATAATGCAAGGACTTGACAATATATGCCTAATTTGGCTAAGCCCAACTAACCAACTATACCCCCATCTGTATCAGCCCACGAAATGCATAAGTACGATAGAACATTTGCATTAGCCTTTTATTATACAGCACTAGAAAAACAGCATGAGTTCTACCTGCCCACAAAAAATTAAGCCTGATCCCACCATTTAGAGCCGGCATTACATGATCAGCATCGCAGTCCCATTGTTTCACTTATTCATATATAGTATTTATATAGCTTATTAGCAAATAAAAAATTATTTATGAGTAATATATATATATATCCCTAGCAACTCAAAAGCAAACACGGTAAAATTTTACCATGATGAAAAATCAAATTCAAAATTAAATTTAAAAATTAGCTGATAAGCATAAATATAAACACAAAAAATGACGCCTAATATATTATTTATACGTGGGTCCTCTAGAGGAAAAAAGAGAGTATTATTAGAGTATGACCCACGTCTTCGTTTTAAAGAAGAACAACTTCTGATTAAAAATTTAGACACGCATGTTCAGATTTATAATTAGAAGTTACTTCATTCGTTTCATATTATAAAACATTTTATTTTTTAAGTCGTTCATTTCATATTATAAAAATTTTATTTTTTTAAGTCAAACTTATTAGTTTTATAAAAATATAGCGACACATATAACATAATTTCATTAAATATATTTTGATAGTATATTTATTTTATGTTAAAAATATTGTTATGCTTTTTTATAAACTTAATCAAACTTATTAAAAATCAAAACGTAATTTTTTTAAGAGAAGATCAAAAATATTATCGTTCCAATCAAAAAATATCATCGACTAACTCAACTTCATATGATACTATTGTACCGTACCAGCGCCTTTATCCTATAGAAATGTCATTGTCCTTATTCCCTACTATACGTGCTAATAAAAAGACCATTCTACCCTTACGAATTGTTAAAAGTTGATTAAATTGTTTGCCCTTTTCGCCAGCTTACACTAATTTGTAAGTTGCTCTTTACACTAAATTATTATAAGTTGACTGAAAGAGTAAAAGTTTTAATCATCTTTTAACAATTTCTAAGCAATTTGTGAGGTAAAATAGCCTTTTTATAATAGTCAACATAGGGCTGCTAATTGATATTATTTCTAAAACAAAATATTTGTACGATGATATTTTCAAAAAAGTTGAGTTTCTCAATGGTATTTCTCGGATTGGGTCTACAATGATTAGGACGTTTGTTGATGACGTTTCATTTTCTCTTTTAAGACGAAGGGAATATTTCCAATTGAGTCTAGTGCAACTTGTAACAAAATCCTCACATACATCTGCTGAGCAAAACATCCCTAGCTAGCAAAGTTGAGACATCACCCGTCGTTCAGCAACAGCATAACCTCCTCTGAGTTGGCATGCATGTTCGACCGTGCCACTCCCGGTCGGCCACACACAATGACACAAGGGCTTCCTCGGAAGTGGACAACATGCTCCGATGCTCCACCAGCCAGTGGACTGGATCGCTCAGTTTCGGATCAGCTCCGGGCTGCCCGCTTTTCCAGCTTACCGACGAGCACGTCCAACAGTTGAAAACGGACATGAAAATTCCACACCGACCGAGTATCACGCAATCGTTTTTTTTACCTTCTATTTTAGTCACATATAGAATTTTAAGTTTCCTAATTTCTTTCAGCACCATATTACAGTCATCGCTGGATTATAAATAAAATAAATTTCTGGCCAATCTAGAATCGTCATATCGTTTCTGACCGTTTTCGGCTTTGCCACTTTGGGCGCTCGGGCTTGCCAAGCCTCATCAGCAAACAACGGGCATGTCAAATTGTCATCATTTCATCAACCTGTTGTACTAGTAGTGTTGGGCTAATGCATATCTTTTCTTCTTGCGGTGTCACAGAAACTTGACAAAACCTCTTCTTGCTGATAAGATCAGATTTGAGAGCTCATGGTGTGACAAGTTACAATTTGTTAGGTGTTGTCACAACTCACTACTTCTATTGGTCAAGAAGACAAGCGTTGAGACAACCGGTCTATTTTCAGATAGTAGAATAAAATTACCCGGATCTTTGCAGCTCACATATAGTCCTGTCTCATTAGTACGTGATTGCTACATGGGATTGGATTTTAAACTCTAACGTGTATGTCTACTGGTTTCTTAGATCATCTAGATCATCTAAATAAATAATTATAAAAAATAACAAAATATATTAAAATCACTTCATAAATATACGAATGCAGATTCGATATCAAGTGATAAAAAAAACAAAACAAACTCTACTATTATATATATCTATACACATTTATATTTTTTAACTTGTAAAATTTAAATTTGAACTGAAGTGATATATCATATATTAATTTATACATCTTATTAATTTTTTTATAATTATCTAAATAATATATAAGAAACAAATGAACATCCTTTAAGAGATTAGAATCATTTCCTGATCATATCACTCTGTATTTAAGACAACCGGTCTGTTCAAATGAACCGGTTATCGGCCTGCTACTGAAATTCTCTATGTACAATTTCAAATTCATATATTTAAATTTAAATGAGTTAAATAACGGTTACCGACCGAGTTGGTATGGAATAAACGCAGCTATAACAGGGGGGCAGTTGTGAGAATGAGAATTAATTTGTCTCCGGCTAATGATCAGATAAACACTAGCAGTAGCAGTCACAGTAACAGTTTGCTACTTGGAAATTGGCACACAATTCATTTTCGCACTGGATGCATGCCCTGCGCACAAACTGATTAAACTAGTTGGTCGCTGGACCATCTCCCACTTCCCCACTATATAGTATTATTGTATACTCCACGAAAGTGATACGATTTTCAATTTTAAAAACTACCCCCATCTTTTTGGCTGAATCGTATGGTTTCTAGACGAATCGAACTGGGCTTAGTCAGGGTTTTTTTTCTCCCTTTTCTCTTTTCCCCTTTTCTTGCGTTAGTTGTATGCATGGTGGCACATACGCACCACATGACGTGTTTGTTTCTTTGTTTCTGTGTCTGTTCGTAGATAAATCTGAAAATAACGGGAAGACGATGGAATCGCCTCGAATTTGATACTCTTTGTATCTTGGAATAGGTAGGACAAAAAATATGTTTCATCCATCCAAAAATCATAATATTTTGAAACGAAAAAAGTATATTTCCAAATTACTGATAAAAATATATTAAAAAGACGCTTGATTATCACAAAAGTGATAAGTTCCTGAGCTAACGTGCTTGGGAAACACTTTTAGTCATACATTCAAAATCATTTATTGTATGTCAATTAAATGGTTATAAAAAATTTCAAAAAACTTGACAAGATAAATTCATATGTAATATTTTAAACATGCAAGTAAAATTCGACTTTTAGTTGTAACAAAAATAACAAATTAACTCTAATCAGTATATGTATATTCATATTTAAATTTATTATTTGTTATAATTTATAGAAGTCAAATTTGAGATAAATATCAATCTATCTTATCAAATTTTTTAAATTTTTTATAATTAATTAGTTGACATGCAATAAACATAGACATCCATCCGAACTATTAAAATCCACTAGTACAGATCCTCTCCTCTGTGACGGTCCATCACATGACTGAGATTTACGGGCCGTCACAACTAAGTCATCTCAAACGGGCCTAAAAAGAGGTCGACAAAAATATACTCGCACGTACATGTTGGATGTGCATAAATCTAGAGCCCGTCACGAGATGATACTTATCGGTGATGGGCTTAATTAAAGGCCCGACAAAGATAACTAATGTTATATTTGTCGGGCCCCAATAGAAGCCCATCACTGATGTTTGTCATCGGTAACGAGCTCTAACTCATGGCCCGATTGAGATAATAATTAGACCCGTCGCTGATGAGTGTCGTTGGTGACGGGCTTGTAGTCAGGTCTGACAAAGATAACTGCAATACCCATCACAATTGCTAGTTTGTTGGTTGTTACAGATAGTTATTATACTCTATAAATACCCCAACCACCTAGTGGAGTGATTATCCCACTATTCACTGTTTTGGTGGGAGGAGGAAAGGGACGAATTTTTGTCTTTTTTCCCAAGGAAATCAGAAAGTGCAAAGGTAATTGAAAAATAGTAATCATTTCTCATAAATCTAGTAAATACTTACCTACAAAAAGTGATTTTAATATTTTTCTCCACTTTTTTGCAGCTTAACGATGGATCAAAGTTGGATGTATGGGAAAACTGCGATGTTATAGCAAAGAGTATCGAAATGACATGTTAAATTTTATAAACACCGTGGAGGAGGATAGGAAAAGAAGAAAGAGAAATTACATGTGTTGTCCATGTGTAGATTGCAAAAATGAGACTATGTTTGGTAGTAGAGTGGACATACACGCTCATTTGATACAACGAGGATTCATGGAGGGCTATACATGTTGAGTGAAAGATGGAGAGCAAGAATTAGGCAGTGGTTTAGCTGCAAACAAAAGTGATGCACAAAATAAAGAAGATGAAGATGAACATGACATGTTTGTAACTTCTCCATTGGATGGTGAAAGGGTTGATGTGGATCACGATCTGCTGCAAGACATGTTACGTGACGTTGAGGACCAAGCCTACAATGAGAGAGATTCCATGAAGTTCAGCAGGTTGGTCAGTGACTTGGAGAAGTCTCTGTACGCCGGATGCAAGGCAAAACACACCAAATTGTTAGCTACCTTGGAGCTAATGAAACTGAAGGCAAGTAGTGGATGAACAGACAAGAGTTTCACACAGCTTTTGGGAATTCTGAAGACCATGCTTCCAAATGAGAACACATTGTCCGAGACGACATATGAAGCAAAGCAGGTTTTGTGTCCCCTGGGGTTAGAGGTTCGTAGAATTCATGCTTGTCCAAACGACTGCATATTGTACCACAAGCTATATTGGGACTTAGATGCTTGTTCTGTCTGCAAGGCTTCTCAATACAAGAGAATGAAAAGTGTTGACGAAGGAAAGAAGTCAAAGCGGGGTGGTTCGGCGAAGGTTATGTGGTACCTACCTATAATTGATCGTTTCAAGAGAATCTTTGCCAAGCCCAAGGAAGCAGAGTTATTATGCTGGCATGCCACAGAGAGAAGGAACGATGGTATGCTAAGACACCCCACAGATTCGATTCAATGAAAGAATATCGACCGAAGAGATCCAAAATTCGCAGCCGACCCTAGAAACATGAGAGTATGTTTGTATACAGATGGCATGAATCCTTTCGGAGACATGAACAGTTCTCATAACACTTGGCCAGTTTTGATTGTAAACTATAACCTACCACCATGGTTGTGCTTCAAAAGAAAATATATTATGTTGTGCATGTTAATCCAAGGACCGAAACAACCCAGCAATGATATTAATGTGTTCGTGGAGCCTGTTATCGATGACATTGACACTCTCTAGAAAAAAGGTGTGAAAACTTGGGATGCGTATGGCCAGGAGAACTTCAACCTACGCGTTCTATTGTTCTGCATGACTATCCCGCACTTGGCAATCTTTTTGGACAAACAATGAAAGGAAAGAAGGCATGCTCCAACTGTATGGAACATACACGCAGTAGATAGCTAAAGAAATCCAGAAAGATGGCTTACATGGGTCATAGGAGATGACTCCCTCTCCAACACGCATTTAGAAGAAAAAAGAAACTTTTCAACGGTAAGAGGAAACTTTAGACTGCACCCAAGGATCTGTCCAGAGATGAGGTCCACAACATAGTTAAGGACCTAACTACTAAGTTTGGGAAGAAAAGAAAATAAAGTAAGGCAACGGACAAGGGTATGTGGAAGAAAAATTCATATTTTGGCGACTTTCTTGCTGGAAAGATATCGAGGTCCGTCATTGCATTGATCTGATGCACGTAGAAAAGAATGTGTGTGAGAGTTTGGTAGGGCTACTGCCGAATATTCTCGGGAAGACAAAGGATGGGTTGAACGCGTGCCTTGATCTACAAGAGATGAATATTCGCAGTAAACTCCTGCATGTAACAGATGTAGAGACAGGCAGAGTGTACCTCCCTCCAGCTTGCACACATCGTCGAAGGATGAGAAGATCACAATGTTATCATGCCTCAGAAATATCAAAGTTTCATCAGGCTATTCAACAAGGATAAGTAAGTACGTCAAATTGGACGACCTAAAACTAGTCGGAATGAAGTCTCACGATTGTCACATGCTCATCACACAGATCTTGCCAATTGCTATCAGAGGCATTCTTGTGGAGATTATGACAATCGGATACCCACATGGCAAGATTATCCGACTGGAGATAGGGATAGGTTACGCCTTCTAATTATGTAAACCGACTATGACTTGGGTATTGCGTTGCCGATTAGATAAGGCAACGACTTATAGTCACGGTTTGGTAAGATTGAGGAAACCGACTTAGAGTAAGATATGTTTCTGACTTGTAAGCCCGTCCCTCAAGACTATATAAGGGGGGTAAGGGGCGTCCCTTGAGGGATATGCTTTATGAGCTATCGACTTTAGGAGCAACAGATCTTGAGATCAATAAACACTCGGCTGATCGAATCCCCAAAACAGGAGTAGGGTATTACCTCACGAGAGGGCCTGAACCTGTCTAAACCTTGTTCTCCACCTAACCCATTGTGCTTGGCGATCTTGACTGCACCCCCAAAATTCTATTGCCGAAACCAAGTTTCGACAGTTGGCGCGCCAGGTAGGGGCCCGCGCGTCAAGACTTCTTCTTCAATCTCACCGGCAAGCGCGATGGGATCTTCATCAGGCATCGACGACTTCGCTGCCAAAGGATTCAACAAGCTCTCCTTCCCCGACTCAGATGCGGACCAGTCGGGAGGGGGAACCCACTCGGCGCCATTCGGACTACCGAACGCCGCCGGGATCTACAGCCACCTCCTGACCTCCCCGTCGGAACCAATCTACTCGGAGGGAGAAACCCTCTTGGCGTCGTTTGGATTACCAAACGCCGCTGAGATCTATTGCAAACTCCTCTCCCCCGAGTCGAGATCGACCCACTCGGAGGAACCCCCGTCATCAAGCTACGACTCGGACTGGAACGATCCAGATTCAAGCAACCCGGGTTCAAGGGAAATTGCCGTCATCCTCCAACCGTTCGGGTCATGCTCATCCACGGAGCTCGATGAGTACCTCAGCTCTTCAGGCTTCGACGATCTTTATGGCATCCCCTCGGACGAGGCCAACGACTCTGACTGCGACAAGGACTATGAGCCAAAGTGCTTCGACGTCCTCATGGCTGAGGTGGCCGAGACCGACTCAGCCATGGCTCGCAGGGTCGTAGAGGAAGAACAAGCCAGGCTTGAGCAGGAGTGCAAGCTGGCGGAAGATGAGAAGAGGCGCAAGGAGGAAGCCGACAGAAGAAAACGAGACCTGAGGGCGACCGGGCGATCCGCTCGGGAGGCCATACTTCAGATGCGAGTTGACAACACCAACATCTTCCAAACGCCTCAACAGAACGCTGTCGCCGCCCTCACCCTCCTCGACACTGTTATTGAAGCGGCTCCCGCTACGGTAACACCACTCCTTGACAAGATCAAGACCATCGTCGCGGCCACAGCTAACTGCTCTCCATCCACCTCAGCACGAAGGCCGACCGAGTCCGTCGCGGAGACACCCGATAGAAGCCGACTTCCGCCGCCGGGTCGGAGGACTACAAGAGGCCCGAACGAGATCGATGGCCCACTAGGTCAAGAGACCTTCGCCATGAGACCACGCGGAAGCATCAAGAGCAATCGGCCGACTCCCGCGAGAAGCGGCATGGACGACCACCCGTCCACCACCGGGTCCGCCGCAGCAACAACTCCGACTACCGAAGCAGCCTGCCATGGACCCCGCCGAGTGATCTGCGGGAAGTCCTCGACTCGCGCTATCAAGAACGAGATCAGCGCTCCGCAAAGATCGAAGGGGCTCACCCGACAACAACGACGACGGAGTACCTGCTTTCACTCGGGACCTGCGCCGAGTGCATTGGCCGAATGGTTTTAAGCCGACAGGAATCGAGAAGTACGACAGAAAGACCGACCCCGAGTCGTGGCTGACCGTGTACACCCTCGCCATCCGCGCAACAGGAGGAGACAACAAGGCCATGGCCAATTACTTGCCCGTTGCCCTCGCCAACTCAGCCAGGAACTGGCTCACAGGCTTGCCAAGAGGCTCGATCGGCTCGTGGAGTGAGCTACGGGATCACTTCATCGCCAACTTCTAAGGCACCTTTGAAAGGCCTAGGACCCACTTCGACCTCTACAACGTCGTCCAGAAGCTAGACGAGCCATTGAAGGACTACATCTGGTGCTTCTCCGAAAAGTGCAACAAGATCCCCAACATCACCGACGATATCATCATCGCCGCCTTCCAGAAGGGAGTCTGTGATGAACTGTTGATCAAAAAATTTGGGCGTAAGCCACCGAAGACGGTGAAACAGATGTTCGAGACAGCAAACTCTTACGCCAAGTCTAGCGACGCGATCAAGGCGGCGCGGCAAGACCGTCCTGACAGAAGGGACGATAAGCAGTCGAGAGGAAACCGGCATCCTAAGAAGGATAATAGCAACAACAACCAGGGCCAGAAGGACCGCAAGCGCCGCCTGAGGATCTGGTTGCCACAACGTCCAACTCGCAACGTCGTCCCCGAGTCACGGCCTACGATGCAATCATGAACGCTGAGTGCACGCATCACCCAAATCACAACCATGCGGCGCAACTAAACAAGAAGTCGACTGATGAAGCCCCCGAGTAACCAGAAAGACGTCCAGAAGCTCACTGGCTGCATGGTGGCGCTAAGCCGATTCGTATCTCGACTCAGCGAACGAGGCATGCCTTTCTTCAGGCTACTGAAGAAAACTGACGATTTCCAGTGGACTACGGAGGCCCAAAAGGCCTTTGAAGATTTTAAAGAATTTCTCACGACGCCGCCCGTCCTAGCCTCACCTCCGCCTCAGGAGCCCCTGCTACTATACGTCTCAGCGGCTCACCAAGTGGTCAGCACGGTTCTTGTGGTTGAGCGCGAAGAAGAAAGATGAGTCCAGAAGATTTAGAGGCCAATCTACTTCGATTAGCGAAGTGCTGGTAGGAGCCAAAATTCGCTACCCTCGGGTACAAAAATTGTTATATGGTGTTCTGATAACCGCGAGGAAATTGGCGCACTACTTTCAGGGTCACTCGGTCACTATCGTCACTTCCTTTCCACTCGAAGATGTCATCCACAACCGGGAGGTGACTGGGCGCATCGTGAAGTGGGCCTTGGAACTGATGCCACTGGACTTAACTTTCAAGGCGAGGACGTCAGTAAAGTCACAAGCCCTAGCGGATTTCCTGGCCGAGTGGACCGAACAACAAGAAGATGTACCTCGAGAAGACCTACTATACTGGACCATGCACTTTGACGGGTCCAAGAGGATCACTGGCTTGGGAGCAGGAGTCGTGCCGATCTCCCCGACTGAGGAAAGGCTGAGATATGTTCTTCACCTCCACTTCTCCGTCTCACACAATGTCGTCGAGTACGAAGCCCTGCTGCATGGACTGCGACTTGCTGTTTCACTTGGGATACGTCGGCTGGTTGTGAAAGGAGATTTCCTGCTAGTTGTCAACCAAGTGATGAAAGACTGGTCCTGTTTAAACGACACCATGGAGGCCTACCGGCAAGAAGTCCAAACTTGAAGACAGGTTTGACGGACTGGAGCTATCCCATGTCCTGAGACATAACAACGAGGCAGCTGACGAGTTGGCGCGGTTCGGGTCCAAGCGAGAAACTGCTCCAACAGACGTTTTCGTAGAGCATCTCTATGAGCCGACTGTTGCAGCAAAACCAACTCCCAACGAGCAAGCACAAACCAAGTAACCATGATCGACACCGACTGGAGGACACCGCTCATCAAATTTTTAACTCAACAAGAGCTGCCGGAAGACCGGGATAAGGCGGAACGAGTCCGACGTCGTTGTCAGGCTTACGTCATGGTCGACTCTGAATTGTTCAAGAGGAGCCCCTCTGGAGTCCTAATGAGATGTATCACGCCTGAGGAAGGATGGCAACTACTCCAAGATATCCACTCGGGTATATGCGGAAGTCACGCGGCAGCACGCACCTTGGTGGGCAAAGCCTACAGACAAGGTTTTTTCTGGCTTACGACGGTCTCCGACGCCGACAAAGTGGTCCTAACGTGTGAAGGTTTCCAGTTCTTCGCTCGACAGAGCCATGTTCCAGCCCAAGAGCTACAAACGATTCCATTATCTTGGCCGTTTGTGGTATGGGGCTTGGATATGGCCGATCCCTTCAAGAAGGCTCCAAGAAGATTCACGCATCTGTTCGTCGCAATTGACAAGTTCTCCAAGTGGATCGAGGTAAAGCCGGTTGCTACGATCACCGCTGACAAGGCGCGAGACTTCATCCTCAACATCGTGCACCGGTTTGGCGTCCCAAACAGAATTATAACCGACAATGGAACTCAATTCACTGGAGGCATTTTCAAGGAATTCTGTGAAGACTTCGGCATCAAAATCTGCTATGCATCGGTCACGCACCCCAAAAGCAACGGACAAGTTGAACGCGCCAATGGCATGGTTCTTCAAGGCATCAAGGCCCGAGTGTTTGACCGGCTAAATCCTTATGCTGGCAAATGGGTTCAAGAGTTGCCCTCGGTTCTATGGTCATTACGGACTACGCCCAGTCAGGCCACCGGCCAAACTCCTTTCTTCCTGGTTTACGGGGCAGAAGCCATGTTGCCGAACAAAATGGAGTACGAATCTCTTTGAGTCCGCAGCTTCAACGACGAGCGCTACGATCAAGACCGAGTGGACGACCTGACCCGACTGGAAGAGGCCCGTGAGGCAGCTTTGATCCAGTCGGCAAGATATCTTCAAGGTCTTAGACGATACCACAGTCGCAATGTTCGAGCACGAGCTTTCATTGTCGGCGATCTGGTTCTACGCAAGATTCAGACCACCAAGGACCGTCACAAATTATCTCCACTATGGGAAGGACCATACATAATCGCTGAGGTGACTCGGCCAGGAGCATATCGACTAAAGCGAGAAGACGGATCCATGGTAGAGAACTCCTGGAACATTGAACATCTTCGACGATACTATGCTTAAATTGCTTTAAGTTTCATGTTATTCTTGACTGCCAACCTCAAGCAAGATAACTTCTTGAGTTAGCAGTCGGGGGCTGGCACATATGTCAATAAAGCATGGTTTTCTTCGACAACTTGTTTATATTTGGTTTATCATTGTTTAGTGTTCTGATTCGAGTTCAATAGATAAGGACTGAGAATTTTTGATGACCTAATCAAGCTTAGGCTTTGTGACAGTCGGACGAAAATTACTTAAGAAATTTTCTATGAAGGCTCGAGTCAAGGCATTAACATAAATAAGCTAGATATCTACAAGTTCACATCAGAGGTGGGAAGGCCGAAGCTGCAGTAGAAGAAAGAGGAAATTTTGGAAAGACGAAGTGACAGGGATGACCTCGAGGCTTCGTAAAAAGACTTGAGGGTTTTTGCTAAGTCATCTCGCGATTGGGCCGAGCCCATGAGTGACTTGCGGCCCAGCTAAGGTGTGGCTTGACACGTGTCCTTAGGGACTTAAGTGGATGGACTTAAGCAGATTTGCCTTGGCAATATGCACGTGTCACATAGCCCAATACCTTTAAAATCCTTTCATACCGCGGTTTGCGTAACTTCATGAGAAGTTGACACGATGCAATTTAAAAGGTGACAAATAGTTAAGCTTTTCATGGCTGTCCTAATGACAGGAACTATTTGGTTTTTAAGCATTTGATTAAATGATTATATCAATGCTATGTTTTCACCTTGGTGAAGATCTTTTTAGATTAAGACCAATATTATGGCAGGAGCTATTTTAATATTTTGGTTGTATTTTTCAGATGACTAAAAAATTTGTTTACCCGTGAGGGGTGATTAAATTATTTGTTCCAAGATGACTCGAGCAAGTTAACTCGGATAAGCATGAGCTTGCCGAGTGTTTTGTTACCCATGAGGGTCGATAGAACTATTTGTTCCGAGATGACTCGGGCAAATCAACTCGGATAATCATGAGTTTACCGAGTGAATTGATTCTTTTACCCATGAGGGTCGATAGAATTATTTGTTCCGAGATGACTCGGGCAGGTTAACTCGGATAAGCATGAGCTTACCGAGTGCTTTTTACCCACGAGGGTTGATTGAGTTATTTGTTTTGAGATTAAATTTACTCGGATAAGCATGAGCTTGCTGAGTGATGAGATTTTTTATGATTGCTTCGGCTTAAGCTAAGCATTTATATGAGAATGATTTTTTATAGTTCTTGACTATATGCTTAGTCTGTTTTTGACTAACCACATAGTCGGGGGCTACACCTAATTAGGTGCATCAGGAGATGCACCTAGATATTTATTTTTTAAGAATTTTTTGGGATGTTTTCCAGCCCTTCATAGTCTTTGGAGCAACTCGGGAGATTCAGACAAAGATGATGGAACCACTCGGCGCCAGAAGCGCTCGGCCAAAGAGTTGTTTGGCTGTGAGTTATCTTGGTTCGAGGTAAAGTTATCTCGTCGACTGCGAAGGACTCGGGGGCTACTGTGGAGATTATGACAATCGGATACCCACATGGCAAGCTTATCCGACTGGAGATAGGGATAGGTTACGCCTTCTAATTATGTAAACCGGCTATGACTTGGGTATTGTGTTGCCGATTAGATAAGGCAACGGCTCATAGTCACGGTTTGGTAAGATTGAGGAAACCGACTTAGAGTAAGATAGGGTTTCTAACTTGTAGGCCCGTCCCTCAAGACTATATAAGGGGGGTAAGGGGCGTCCCTTGAGGGATATGCTTTATGAGCTATCGACTTTAGGAGCAACAGATCTTGAGATCAATAAACACTCGGCGGATCGAATCCCCGAAACATGAGTAGGGTATTATCTCACGAGAGGGCCTGAACCTGTCTAAACTTTGTTCTCCACCTAACCCATTGTGCTTGGTGATCTTGACTGCACCCCCAAATTTCTATTGCCGAAACCAACTTTCGACAATTCTACTACCCAAAGTCCGCCACACGATCCAACGTTTGTGTGCCTTCTTAAATGCCATCGATCAGAAGGTTATAGATCCCGAAGACCTAGATGGATTGAAACCGATATTGTCAATACCCTGTCATATGGAGATGTTTCTTCCTCCGACTTTCTTTGATATCATGACATATGGAGATGTTTCTTCCTCCGACTTTCTTTGATATCATGACTTATCTCCCTGTTCATCTTGTGAAGCAAACAAAACTATGTGGCCCATCATTTCTAAGAGAAATGTATCCGTTCGAGAAGTACATGGGAGTTCTAATGTCTTACGTGAGTGTTAACGCCAAAATTTGGTTAGCCCTGAAACCCTTATCAGATTTGGTTTGGAAGATCTTATCCAGAAGACACCGAGTTCAAAAAGGATACGGCTTGTATCTATTAATTAGAAAGAATTTGTTAGCTTTCTATTTATCTTTAGGAAAGTTTATTATTGTCCAATAAGGACTCGATTTGTTTCTTTTTTATCTTTAGTAAAGATTGAGTCATAATCTGTTAAGATCTTTGTTAACCCGTGGGTATAAATATGTAATCCCAGGGTTCATGTAATCTATCCTCATGATCAATACAACTCGGCGCATCGCCACCTTTTTACTTTTGGCTACTTTGTTCATCATCCGGTGGGATTTGGCACCGAACGCGGGGCTACATCGGCTTCGATCTCCGGCGAAGGGGTAAGTCCAAAGTCCCGTCGGCCTAGGTATATCATATCTACCTTTAGTTTCATTACCGTTCATAGATACATCGGCTTAGTTAGGACTTTCTCGGTTAGGTCCGATATTCTGATCAAGTCGATGTTTTTGTAAACGTAATGACACTTTAGGTAGATTTGTTATATCCATCACATTAGACAGATCTATCGGCTCATCGAGTATTAGATTATCATATACAATCTCGTGCTGTATCGGTTAGGTCCGACCTACTAGATTGTTATCGATAATCTAAGTCTTGTTAAGCTGATAGGTTCATGCTAATGTTTCACCGAAAGGTTAGTTGGTCTTATCATATGTCTCTGTTAATCTAGTCCTAGTATCTCAATTTAGCTCTATCGGTTGTCTCTCGCCTTAGGGTTTCTGTCGATATCGGCTAAACTGTTTACTAGATTAGATTAGTTTAGACATCTATCACCCTGAAAATTAGTCAAGGGCTTGATTGTCCAGATATTGCGTTTCTCTCCATACTTAGTGCTGCATTAATTTAGTTTGACCTACTAAGTCATGATTAGAACCGTAGTCTCTAGCCTGCCTAATGGCTACCAATAAGGGTTTCGTTGGGGTTTCAGCCGACGAGTTATCTAGACATCGACATCAGATGAAATCACACAATTGGCTGTCAACAAATCGGTTGTTTTGATTATCGACGTATCAGCCGATATGATTTATGCTCTGCTGTTTTGCATATCTTGCCAGTGGCAGGATCAAATTGACTGGCATGCCCGCATTTCATCAATTTTGGACCTACACTGGACCAACATATTGCAGAAGTTGCCCCATACTTTGAGGAGCATTTAGCGAAAATCCGATAGGAGAACTTGGGGCGATCGACATGTCGATTAACAGAGAACATAACTCCTGGTTCAACGAATGGTTCAAGAAGCATATTACAATATCGCCAGATGATTCAAATGAGACAGTATGGTAAGATTGAGGAAACCGACTTAGAGTAAGATAGGGTTTCCGATCTGTAAGCCCGCCTCCCAAGACTATATAAGGGGGGTAAGGGGTGTCCCTTGAGAGAGATCATATGAGCCTTTAGCTTTCAGCCTTAGATCTTGAGATCAATAAAGAAACTCGGCGGATCGAATCCTCCGAAACAGGAGTAGGGTATTACCTCACGAGAGGGCCTGAACCTGTCTAAATCTCGTCCTCCAATCTAACCCATTGTGCTTGGCTATCTTGACTGCACCCCCAATTTTCTATTGCCGAAACCAAGTTTCGACAGTTGGCGCGCCAGGTAGGGGCCAGCGCGTCAAGACTTCTTCAACAATCTCGCCGACAAGCGTGATGGGATCTCCATCAGGATTCGACGACTTCGCTGCCAACAACTTTGACAACTTCTCCTTCGACTCGGACTCGAACCAGTCGAAAGGAGAGACCCACTCGACACCGTTCGGCGTCCCGAACAGCACCGAGATCTTCGACGACATCTTCAAATCCAAGATGCAGTCTACCCTCTCCAACGAAGGTCTTCACCCGGCACCGTTCGGATTGCCAAACGCCGCCGAAATCTACACCGATCTCCTCGTCTCCCCAACAGAGACGATCCACTCTGAAGAAAACCTCTCAGCGCCATTTGGATTACCAAACGCCGCTAAGATCTACGGCAAACTCCTTTCCCCCGAGTCGAGGTCGACCCACTCGGAGGAGCCCGCGTCCCCAGCTCGACTCTGACTGGGAACGATCCAGATCCGAGCTACCCAAGGTCGAGGAGGTCACCGTCATCCTCCAGCCGCTCGCTCATGCTCATCCTCTGAGCTCAACGAATATCTCAGCTCCGCCGGCTTTGACGACCTCTATGGCATCCCCTCAGACGAAGCCGACGACTTCGACTACAACAAGGACTACGAGCCGAAGTGCTTTGATGTCCTCATGGCTGAGCCGGTCGAGTCCGAGTCAGCCATGGCCCGCAGGCTTGTAGAGGAAGAGCGAGCCAAGATCGAGCAAGAGCGCAAGCTGGCCGAAGAGGAAAAGAAACGCAGGGAAGAGGCCGACAAGAGAAAGCTAGATCTACGAGCAGTCGGACGATCCGCTCAGGAGGCTATCCTTCAAACGCGGGTCCGTAACACCAATATCTTCCAGACGCCACAGCAGAACGCTGTTGCCGCACTCACACTCTTGGACACCGTCATGGAGACGGCACCCCCCGACGTGACTCCAATAGTTGACAAAATCAAGACCATCGTCGCAACCACAGCCAACGGTCATCCCTCCACCTCGGCATGAAGGCCGACTGAATCTGTGGCTGAAACGCCCGACAAAAGCCGGCTCCCGCCCCTAAGGTCAAGAGACTACAAGAGGCCCGAGCCGGACCGATCGACCACTAGGCCAAGAGGCCCACACCACGAGTCCACGCAGAAGCATCAGGAGCAAACGGCCGACTCCCGCGACAAACGACACGGACGACCACCCGTCCACCACCGCGTCCGCCGCAACAACAGCTCCAGCTACCCAACCAGCCAACCGAGGACCCCGCCGAGTGATCTGCGGGAAGTCCTCGATCGCCGCTACCAGGAGCGAGACCGGCGCACTCGGGAAGATCGGAGGGGATCACCCGACAGCAACGATGACGGAGTGCCAGCTTTCACTCGGAAGCTTCGCCGAGTGCATTGGCCGAATGGTTTCAAGCCAACAGGAATAGAGAAGTATGATGGCAAGACCGACCTCGAGTCGTGGCTTACCGTGTACACTCTCGCCATCCACGCAGCAGGGGGCGACAACAAGGCTATGGCCAACTATCTGCCCGTGGCCCTCGCCAACTCAGCCAGGAACTGGCTCACGAGCCTACCAAGAGGCTCAATCGGCTCGTGGAGCGAGCTGAGGGACCACTTCATCGCCAACTTCTAGGGCACCTTCGAGAGGCCCGGCACCCACTTCGACTTATACAACGTCATCCAGAAGCCGGACGAGCCTCTGAAGGATTACATTCGACGCTTCTCCAAAAAGTGCAACAAGATCCCCAACATCACCGATGACATCATCATCGCCGCCTTCCAGAAGGGAGTCTCGTGATGAACTGTTAATCGGGAAGTTCGGGCGCAAGCCACCGAAGACGGTGAAACAGATGTTCGAGACGGCGAACTCCTACGCCAAATCCAATGATGCCATCAAGACAGCTCGTCAAGACCGGCCCGATAGGAGGGAAGACAAGCAGGCGGGAGGAAGCCGGAATCCTACGAAGGATAACGACAACAACAACAACCAGGGCCAAAAAGACCGCAAGCGCCGATCCGAAGATCTAGTGGCCGCAACCTCCAACTCTCAACGCCGCCCCCGAGTCGCCGCCTACGACGCCATCATGAACGCTCAATGCACTCATCATCCCAATCACAAGCACGCGGCTAAGGACTACTTCATTTACAAACAGTTCGCCGAGCAGTACGCGGCGCAACTCAACAAGAAGCCTACTGACGAGGCTGGTCCATCGGGCGCCAAGAAAAACAACGCGGCTGAGAATGCCGAACCTTTCCAAGACCCTGTGGGAGAGCTCAATCACATCTTCGGGGGGCCGCTAGCCTATGAATCCAAGAGGAAACAGAAGCTAACCGACCGAGAGGGCAACGCGGCCCAACCCGAAGTCCCTCAGTACCTGCGATGGTCGGAAGTGGCCATCACTTTTGACCGCTCGGATCACCCCGACCGAGTGGTTCACCCGGGGCGCTATCCACTCGTCCTGGACCCCGTGGTCCGCAACATCAGGCTTAAGCGCGTCCTCATCAATGGGGGCAGCACCCTCAATATTCTGTTCGCCAAGACCATGGACGAAATGCAGATTCCTAGGGCCGAATTGAAGGCAAGCTCAGTCCCCTTCCACGGAGTCATTCCGGGGCTGTCATATACACCACTCGGGCACATCGCCCTCCCGGTCACCTTCGGAGCTCGAGAGAACTTCCGAACGGAAAACGTCACTTTCGAGGTGGCCGACTTCGAAACGGCCTACCACGCCATCATCGGAAGGCATGCGCTCGCCAAATTCATGGCGATCCCACATTACACCTACCTCTGCATGAAGATGCCGGGTCCCAACGTCGTCATTACTCTTCGCAGCGACGTGAAGCAAGCCTTCACCTGCGACAAGGAGAGCTGCGACATGGCCCAATCTCGCGAGAGATCACGTGGCCAGCGAGAAATCCGATTGGCTGCATCGACTTCGGTAGAGGGTGAAATCCCCGCGAAGAAGATAGCCAAATCAGGATCCGGCGACGCCAAGACCAAGAAGATCTCCCTTGATCCATCGGATCCCTCGAAAACTGCTGTAATCGGCGCTGAACTAGATCCCAAATAGGAAAGCGCGCTCGTCACCTTCCTCCAAAATAATAAAGATGTTTTTGCTTGGAAACCATCTGATATGCCTGGAATTCCTAGGGAGGTGATCGAGCACTCTTTGCACATCAAAGATGACACCAAACCGATAAAACAACGATTACGCAGATTCGCGCAGGATCGAAAAGACGCCATCAAGGAAGAGCTCACAAAGCTCTTGGCTGCCGGCTTTATCAAAGAAGTCCTACATCCCGACTGGTTAGCCAACCCAGTTCTGGTCTGCAAGAAGATGGGACAATGGCGCATGTGCGTTGACTATACCGACCTCAACAAAGCCTGTCCCAAAGATCCATTCGGGTTGCCTCGCATCGACCAAGTCGTAGATTCAACAGTCAGCTGCCAACTCCTGAGATTTTTGGATTGTTACTCGGGCTATCACCAGATCAGTTTGAAAGAATCCGACTGCCTGAAGACATCGTTTATCACGTCGTTTGGGGCCTACTGCTACATCACTATGCCTTTCAGCCTGAAGAACACCGGCGCCACATACCAACGCATGATCCAGAAGTGCTTTCAGACGCAGATCGGTAAGAACGTGGAAGCTTATGTCGACGATGTCGTCATCAAGACCAAGCAGAAAGAGGACCTGATCGCTGACCTAGAAGAAACCTTCACGAATATCCGGGCCTTCAGAATGAAATTGAACCCGGAGAAGTGCACTTTCGGCGTCCCATCAGGCAAATTGCTCGGCTTCATGGTGTCACATCGTGGCATCGAAGCCAATCCAGAGAAGATCACGCCATCTTGAGCATGAAGCCCCCGAGTAACCAGAAGGATGTCCAGAAACTCACTGGCTGCATGGCAGCGCTAAGCCGCTTCATCTCTCGACTCGGTGAACGAGGCATGCCCTTCTTCAGATTACTAAAGAAAACGGACGACTTCCAATGGACCACGGAAGCCCACAAGGCCTTTGAAGATTTTAAAGAATTCCTTACGACACCGCCCATCCTAGCCTCTCCCCGACCCCAGGAGCCCCTGCTGCTGTACGTATCAGCCACTCACCAAGTGGTTAGTACGGTCCTCGTGGTCGAGCGCGAAGAAGAAGGGCGGGTCCAGAAGATTCAGAGGCCGATCTACTTTGTTAGCGAAGTATTGGGAGGAGCCAAAATTCGCTACCCTCAAGTACAAAAATTGCTTTATGGTGTCCTGATAACCGCGAGAAAATTGGCGCACTACTTTCAGGGTCACTCGGTCACCGTCGTCACCTCCTTTCCACTCAGCGATGTCATCCACAGCCGGGAGGCAACTGGGCGCATTGCTAAGTGGGCTCTGGAGCTGATGCCACTGGACTTAACGTTTAAGGCGAGGACGTCTGTCAAGTCACAGGCCCTGGCGAATTTCTTGGCCGAGTGGACCGAACAACAAGAAGATGTACCTCGGGAAGACCTCCAACATTAGACCATGCACTTCGACGGATCCAAGAGGATCACCGGCTTGGGAGCAGGAGTTGTGCTGATCTCCCCGACTGGGGAAAGGCTAAGATACGTCCTCCACCTCCACTTCTCCGCCTCACACAACGTCGCCGAGTACGAAGCCCTACTACATGGACTGCGGCTCGCAGTTTCACTCGGGATACGTTGGCTCATCGTGAAAGGGGACTCCCAGCTGGTCGTCAACCAAGTAATGAAGGACTGGTCCTGTCTAAACGACACCATGGAGGCCTACCGACAAGAGGTCCGCAAACTTGAAGACAAGTTTGACGGACTCGAACTATCACATGTCCTGAGACACAACAACGAAGCAGCTGACAAGTTGGCGCAGTTCGGGTCCAAGCGCGAAGCCGCCCCAACAGACGTTTTTGTCGAGCACCTCTATGAGCCAACCATCACGGCAAAGACAACTTCCAACGAACAAGCTGCAAACGAAGTCGCCATGACTGACGCCGACTGGAGGACACCTCTCATCAAATTTTTAACACAACAAGAGCTACCGGAAGACCGGGATGAGGCAGAATGTGTCCGACGTCGTTGCCAAGCTTATGTCATGGTCGACTCCGACTTATACAAGAGAAGCCTCTCTGGAATCCTAATGAGATGCATCACACCCGAGGAAGGGAGACAGCTCCTCCAAGACATCCACTCGGGCATATGCGGAAGCCACGCAGCAGCACGCACCTTGGTGGGCAAAGCCTACAGACAGGGTTATTTCTGGCTCACCGCGGTCTCCGACGCGGACAAAGTGGTACGAACCTGTGAAGGTTACCAATTTTTCGTCCGACAGAGCCATGTCCCAGCCCAGAAGCTACAAACAATCCCACTATCCTGGTCGTTCGCGGTATGGGGCTTAGACATGGTCGGCCCTTTCAAGAAAGCTCCAAGAGGATTTACACACCTATTCGTCGCAATCGACAAGTTCTCCAAGTGGATTGAAGCCAAGCCGGTTGTCACAATTACTGCTGATAAGGCACGGGATTTCTTCCTCAACATCGTGCACCGCTTCGGCGTCCCAAACAGGATCATAACCGACAATGGGACTCAATTCACGGGAGGCATCTTCAAGGAATTCTGCGAAGACTTCGGAATCAAGATCCGTTATGCATCGCCGCACATCCCAAAAGCAACGGACAAGTCGAACGGGCCAACGGCATGGTCCTTCAAGGCATCAAGGCCCGCGTGTTCGATCGTCTAAGCCCTTACGCAGCAAGTGGGTTCAAGAGCTTCCTCGGTCATATGGTCTCTCGCGACCACACCCGCCGGCCACCGCCAAACTCCTTTCTTTCTGGTCTATGGCGCTGAAGCCATGTTGCCAAATGAGATGGAGTATGAATCCCTCCGAGTCCGCAGCTTCAACGATGAACGTTATGACCCCGACCGAGTGGACGACCTCACCCGACTGGAAGAGGCCCGAGAGGCAGCCCTTATCCAGTCGGCTAAATATCTTCAAGGGCTCAGACGATACCACAGTCGCAATGTCCGAGCACGAGCTTTCATCGTTGGTGACCTGGTTCTACGCAAGATTCAAACCACCAAGGATCGTCACAAGCTATCTCCCTTATGGGAAGGACCATACATAATTGCCGAGGTGACTTGGCCAGGCGCATACCGACTAAAGCGTGCAGACGGATCTATGGTGGAGAACTCCTGGAACATCGAGCATCTTCGACGATTTTATGCTTAAATTGACTAAAGTTTCATGTTTTTCTTGACTGCCAACCTCAAGTAAGATGACTTCTTGAGTTAGCAGTCGGGGGCTGTACATATGTCAATAAAGCATAGTTTTCCTCATCAACCTTTGTGCATGATTCGGTTTATCATTGTTTAATGCTCCTTGATTCGAGTTCAGTGCTTAAGGACTGAGAGTTTTCTGATGACCTAATTGGGCTTAGGCTCGGTGACAGTCGGACTAAAATTACTTAAGAAATTTCACATAAAAACTCGGATCAGGGCTTTAACATAAATAAACTGAATATTCACAAGTCTACATCACAGCATCATAATCATCCAATGTTTACAAGACAATGATTATAGAACAACTAAGGACGGAAATTGTTCACTACATCGACGGCAATCCGTTTCGCCGAATCCTGTGCCTCACTAATCAGGTCTAGGGCTTGCTCATCCGAGGTGCCGTCGGCAAAACCTTCCCCGACCGAGTTGACATCCACTCGGGGGTAGAGAGATCTGGTCTGCGCGAGAGCCAGACCAGCCCCCATGGTGGCAGCCTCGGTGATATTCGCCGAATATTGGTCGAGGGCCCTCCGCAGCTTATCGAAGATTTCCAATGGCTCCAGTGAGCTAGCCCTGACTCCCTGATGAAACAAGGACTGCAGGATTGGCGCCGCCGCGTTGGCAACATCCTCTCGGACCCTCCCAGCTTGTTTGACCCTCTCGAGTAAGACGTCATATTGAGCTCGGGTCTTGACTTTGTAAGCTGCCAAAAGAATATGATCATGCAAAGCACTCGAAGACAAAACAGCACAAAGGATGTTACTTCGAAGAAGCTTACCATCGAGCTCGGCCTCCAACTCGGTCTTGCCGAGGCTGACTGCCTCCAGCTGGACCTGGAGCGAGTGGACCTCCGACGAATTTTCTACAAACACAGAAGGCTATTAGCGACCGAGATCAGCACAAAACCCACAAAGAAACTGGGAAGATTGGACTTACTCCCGACTGAACCGCGGAGGTCGAGGTTCTCCTCGCGGAGTTCGGCTATCTCCTTCCTCAGGGCCGCCTCCCTCGACGCGGCCTCCTCCCGAGTGGTCTTCAGTTTCCGCTGGACGTCCTCCAGGGAGTTCAGATGAGGAACCAACTTCTCCAGCACCTCGGATTTGGCCATGGATCGACAATACTCCTTCTGCACACAAGATCCAAAGTTGACCGACTAGAAAGAAATGATACTGCAACAATAAAGAAAGATCAAGGCTTACGTTGAGTAGCCTAGTCGCCTCGTTCGCACGTTGACAAGGGCATCCCTTTCATCGCTTTCGGCTTGCTTGTCCAGACGATGCCCCGCCTTTGGCCTTTCGAGTCTCGCCACTCGATCTTAATCGGAGGAACCCAGGTTTCAGAAGACTGTAACCAGGGGATTTCCTCTACTGTGGCTAGCGGATTAGGAAGGGCAGATGAAGACATGAAAGATGTAAACTGAAGATTAAAGACAAAATTTCGACTCGAGACTTACCGGCTTCGGCGGCCGGGAGCTCGGACCGGAGCGCCCCTTCTACTGGGTCTTCTCCCTCCGGCTTTTCCCCAACAGTCTTCACGGGGCTCCCGAGCCTCACTGGGCTTCTCCGCACTGATCGGGTTCCCACTGGGCGTCCCTACTGGCAAATGGGGCTCCTTCCTCGTGGATGTCTCTCTTTGGAGGCGAGGGCTTTTTGCCCGGAGCGCTCTCGCTCGGGAAAGGGCTCCGGGGTCTTGGCTCCGCAGGCTTGGATGCCTCGGCAGCAGCAGCTGAAGTTGGCCCTTCACTCCTCCCGGCCGGATCTATATCCTGGGGCCTTCTGCCAAACCAACGACGCACTTAGTCAGAATGAAGACAAAGAAATTTCTAACGATGAAGTTCAGGCTTCAGTCATGAGGCGTACCTAGACGACGGGCGGATCTTCGGCGCCGCCTTCGGCGATGGCCTTGGAGGAGGCGTCTCGACAGGAGGAGCCGGAACGTCATCGTCCGAGTCGTCGATGACGAGCCTCCTTTTACTCGCACGCTTGTTGGTGTCCTCACTCGGCGCCGCTTGTTTCCCGACTGGGTCACTTTGGATCTTCACCCCACCAGTCGGCTTCTTGGCAGGGCGAAGCGGCACGTCATCATGAGGGATCTTGTACGGTTTAGAAACGATGGAAGCATTTTCCTGCAAGAGAAATTCCCGCAATACTAAGAGGTATGACATCAAGATTTCGAGACAATACAAAGAAGTCAGTCGGCTTACCGGAGGAGGAGGCCGATGGATACTGAAGGGAAGAACCGGCAGCACGAGGGCGTGCTCGACTGTGATTCCAGTCGGGAAGATCTTATACATCCGGATCTTCAGGACTTCGTAGCTTAGGGGGTCTTGATCTTCCCGATTGGGGTCCTTCCCGCCTTTGTATTCGAAGGCTGGCTTTGACCGCTCTTTGATTGGTGCCAGTCGGCACATGATGAAGTGTCGAGTGATCTCCTCGCCGCGAAGACCTTTCTGCTTCATTGCCAGGATCTTCGCTAGCAGTTTGTTGGCCTCATCCCAATCGTGAGCCACTAGTACAGTGCTCCAAGTATGCTTGGGTACAGGGGGAAGGCCGACAAAGGCTGGCAGGCTGGGTTCGAGATTGCTGATGTAGAACCAGCCCGCGTGCCATCTCTTGTTGGAAGCTTTCAAGGGAAGAGAGAAGTACTCCTTGCGGAGAGATCCGCGGAGTTGAAAACCCGCTCCACCAACAACGCATGGGTGGTCCTTATTCGGATGCGGTTTGAGTTAAAACATGTGGCGAAATAGGTGGAAGTGGGGAAGGATGCCAAGGAAAGCCTCACATACATGAATAAAGAGAGCAATGTGAAGCATGGAGTTGGGGTTCAGATGATAAAGTCAAAGACCATAATAATCCAAAAGCCCCCTAAAGAACTCGGAAGTGGGGAGGCTGAACCCGCAGTAAAAGAAAGAGGTGAACACAACAAGCTCACAGGTGTTTGGGGTTGGGAAATCTTCACCCGCCGCTAGGCGCCAACCCACGATCTCCTTGGGGGGAAGCACGCCGTGCTTCACCATCTCCTTGAGGGTGGATTCCCTCACATTCGATGTGGCCCATTGGTCAAAGGGGATTTTCTTTTCATCCGCCATGAGTGTGGTTTGGATGGGAAGTGGATCTGGTCGGAAAGGATGGGGATTTGAGCAAGGGATCTTGGGAGTTGGTTGCGGAAGCTAGTTTGTGGCAAGGAGCGAGCTCTTGGGTGGATGGATTCGGGTGCGCGCGAGTCTAGGGTTTTCCGCAGGGAGCTGGTGAACAGCGCTGCGAAAAGAGGAAATTTTTGGGAAGACGAAGTGGCGGGGATGACCTCGAGGCTTTGTAGAAAGATTTGAGGGTTGCGCTAGGTTTTCTCGTGATTGGGCCGAGCCCATGAGAGACCTGCGGCCCAGCTAAGGTGTGGCCCGACGCGTGTCCTTAGGGACTTAAGCGAATGAGCTTAAGCAGATTTGCTTTGGCAATATGCACGTGTCCGAATGCCCTATGCCTTTGGAAATCCTTTCATACTGCGGTTTGCTTGACTTCATGAGAAGCTAGCACGATGCAATTTGAAAGGTGACCAACAACTAAGCTTTTTATAGCTGCCTTGATGACAAGGGCTGTTTGGTTTTTTAGCATTTGATTGGATGATTATGTCAATGTTATTTTTCCACCTTGGTGAAGATCTTTACAGATTAAGACAAATGTTATGGCGGGAGCTATTTAACAACTTGGTCGTATTTTTCAGACAACTGAAAAACTTATTTACCCATGAGGGATAATTAAAATATTTGTTCCGAGATAACTCGGGCAGATCCACTCGGATAAGCATGAGTTTACCGAGTGCTTTCCACTTATGAGGGTTGATTGAGTTATTTGTTCTGAGATGACTCAGGCAAATTCACTCGGATAAGTACGAACTTGCTGGGTAATGAGATTTTTATGATTGCTTTAGCATGAGCTAAGTATTTATATGAGAATGATTTTTTATAGCTCTTGACTACATGATTAGTCTGGCTTTGACTAACCATATAGTCGGGGGCTACGCCTAATTAGGTGCATCAAGAGATGCACCTAGATATTTATTTTTGAGAATTTTTAGATATTTTCCAGCCCTTCACAGTCTTTGGAGCCACTCGGGAAGATTCAGGCAGAGATGATGGAATCACTCGGTGCCAGAAGCATTCGGCCGTTTTTGGCTGTATGCTGTCTTGGTTTGAAGCTGAGTTGTCTCGTCGACTGAAAAGGACTCGGGGGCTACTGTGGAGATTATGGCAATCGGCTATCTACATGGCAAGCTTATCCGATTAGAGGTAGGGATAGATTGCGCCTGCCATATCTGTAAATCAAACATGACTTGGGTGTTACGTTGCCGATTGAGATAAGGCAACGGCCTATAGTCACGGTTTGATAAGATTGAGGAAACCGACTTAGAGTAAGATAGGGTTTCTGATCTGTAAGCCCGCCTCCCAAGACTATATAAGGGGGGTAAGGGGTGTCCCTTGAGAGAGAGATCATATGCTTTATGAGCCTTTAGCTTTCAGCCTTAGATCTTGAGATCAATAAAGACACTCGGCGGATCGAATCCTCCGAAACAGGAGTAGGGTATTACCTCACGAGAGGGCCTGAACCTGTCTAAATCTCATTTTCCAATCTAACTCATTGTGCTTGGTGATCTTGACTGCACCCCCAATTTTCTATTGCCGAAACCAAGTTTCGACACTACGTGAGATACAAAGTCCCTTTGTTTCGATGCTGTTGAGTGAATATACGCACTGGTGTCAAAGTAGACAAGGAAGGTTTCACTTTAATAGATTTATCCAAGGTTGGATACGCCGATGAACCATTCGTGCTTACAAAACAGGTCGAGCAGATATTCTACATAAAATACCCTACAAACAAGAAGATGCACATCGTCAAGGATGGCAAGCGCCGAATTGTCGGGGTTGACAACGTCGTCGACGAAGAAAATACAATCAGAATCATCATGTAAGACCTCACGTCGACAAAGAAAAATTATAACGATGACGGGCCTTAAGTCAAGCTTGTAACGAATGTCAGTACCAATCGGGCTGATCTTTAAGCCCATCACGGATGACCTCATCGGTGATGGGTCTTAATTACATCCCGATATAGATGATGCCAATACTAATCGGGCTTGATCTTTAAGCCCGTCACAGATGACCTCAACGATGATGGGCCTTATTTATATTCCGATAGAGATGATGTCAATACTAATCGGGCTTGATATTTAAACCCGTCACCGATGACATTATTGGTTACGGGCCTCAATTATGCCAATCATAGATAGAGTTTTTCCTAGGGCGCCAATTACGGCATCATCCGTGACGGGCGTTAGTTTAAGCCCGATAGAGCTGACTGTGTCTGTATCAGGCTTAAACTTAAAGCCCGTCATGGATGTGCTTCAAAATTTTTCTCAGTCCTCACTCGAAGTCTCTTGAGCAGAACCCTAGCGCCCGTCCATCACGCCGGTGGCCGTCACTCGCGCCCGAGCCCGCTATCGTCCCTCGCGCCGGAGCCTGAGCGTCGTTGTCCCGAGCTCATCGCTATCCCTCGTGCCCGAGCCCGAGTGTCGTCGTCCCCAAGCCTGCGCGCCATTGTCCCAAGCCCGAGCGCCACCGGCATTTGAGGCATCACCACTGTCACCGTCCCTCGTGGCCATCGTCGTCCCTCGCGTCCGAGCTCGAGTATCGTCGCCCCTCGCACCAAGCCTGCGCGTTGTCATCCCCAAGTCTGTGTGCCGCTGTCCGCAAGCCCGAGCGCCGCCGCCGTCTGAGGCGTCAGCACCATCGCTGTCGTCCTTCCTCGCTGTCATGCCTAGGTAAGTCCACCGAGCGCCGACTACTATGTAGGTTTTGGCTTAGAGGTAGGGTTTTAAACATGATGATATTGGTGTATAGATGCACTGCAGAGATAAAGTTATATTGGTTTGTGTATATTGGTTGTTTGTATTGGTTCTGTGTATGGATGCACATGCAGAGATGAAGTTGTATAGATGCACATGCAGAGATAAAGTTGTATTAATGTTAGTTGGTGACGGGCCTATTATCTGTTAGTTGTATTGATGTTAGTTGGTGTATAGATTGGTGGAACTGTTATCATGACAGTTCTATAGACTGGTGTATAGATTAGTTGTATAGATGCACATGCCTATAAAAATGTATTATCTGTAATTTGTTTTTTGTGTGAACAATGACAAAAAAGATATTTATTCAAGACTATTGAAAATATAATTATTCAAAAATAAATGCACAGATTCATTCCCCTCCCTTTAAAAATTGTATTAAAAGATTTATTCTCCTCCCTTTCTCTTCCCTTTCAGAAATAAATTCATGATTTTTCAAAAATTAGTTGTATTGATGTTATTTTTTCATTTTGTGATTTTATAAGCATGACGAACCAATGTCGACGACAACTAGTGGGTCCACAAGGACACGAGCCCCTAGGAGCGGAAATAAAATCCCAAGGGAAAGGTACATCATAAGAGAGGTGGACCTCCTAGGAAAGCCGTTCGCACCCAAGAATGTGTGCAAGAAGTTTAGGTCGATACGCGGGATAATAGGTAAGTAGACCTTCAGCATCTTGGTTGATCACATCAAGGACGTGCCGGACGTCGAGAAGGAAACTGCTTGGCTAAAGTTCAAGGAGAGCTTCGACTATCCTGCAACCGATGAGGACAGGCTAAAGCAGATGGCCTTCAAGACGATTGGACACGTTTGGAAGAACTTTAAGTCCAAGCTGGTCAACGAGTACGTCCTCAACCCCAGTGAAGGGGAGCCTTTCGGAGACTACCCCTTCATCACGCAAGCCGTGTGGGAGGAGTTCTTCGAGAAGAAATCAACCGACGAATCCCGAGCCAAAAGTGAGGCTTATCAGGCACTCTAGGCCAAGAACTTGCACCCGCATCGGCTGGGCACGAGAGGATATGCCGGGAAGATCGAGCAATGGCAGAAAGAGGATGAAACGGCAAAGGCATCGAACGCGCCATCGCCATTTGCCGATATCCCGCACCCAAGGGCAAGGAGCTGGGCAAGGGCAAGGGCTGTGAAGAACAGCGATGGAACAATCATTTTGCCAAATTCCCAAGATCAGCAAGTATACGAAAATATTGTAAGTGTCTCACCTTAATATGTTTATTTTCTTTACACAGATCGTACTCTCGATTTATACCGATCTGACTTGTACTACATAAAGACTTGGTTGCCGTGAGACAGTCCTCCCAAGAGGTTTGCTCTTCTAGACGTGAGGATGACATCCTCACTTAAGCATCGTGGACGGACTAGGGGCGTTGGCGCTACCGTCCCCTGAAAATATGAATTTCCAGAATACATGGGGCAATACAAGAAGCGGGCCCTCTCAAAGGCGGAGGAAGATGCACGTCTGGTTGAGAGGATCCGGGAGCAGGTCAGAGCCAAGCTAAGCTCTGAATTACAGGAGAAGCTGCATCAGGTGGAGGCCCGGATCAAGGAACAGATGCGAGCAGAGTAGGCCGCTGAGCTCGCCGCCGCTCCACACTAAGACAGTCCAACACAAAGACAAAGCAGTTGCGCGTCAACTGAGGCGACAGAACATCCACAACCAGTCCCAGCCGTCGTCGATCACATAACGGTAAAAATCTCGGCCACAATGCGTAACAGTGTTAACAAATCCTTACAACATAGTATTCTAAAAATATGGATGATTCTATCGCAGAAACCGACTAACTGTGTGCTAACAGTTAAGGTGATGCCGACCTTCACGGTTCCGATGGCCTAGGGACTTGCCTTTAAGCCGACCCCTGATACAAGAGTGCATGGGGTGCAACTAATGGTCGACCAGGTGAAAGTGCAAGTTGACACGATGAAGAATGAATGGGCCCATTTGCCACTGCAGCATCCACCAAACGACGAGATCCTAAACCCTAGGAGCTGCACGTGGAAGCTTTTATCCAATGGCCCAAGGACCTTATTGACATCAAGTTTACTCTGAGGTCAGCACTACACTGAGCACTTGGCCGTCACCCCGACCGACACCTGCTCCTTCGGCCCCTCCAGCCCCTCCAGCTCTCGCTGTTCCACAAGGTGAAATGGAGGCCGACAGCATGAACATTAATCCCCCACCGTTGAAAAAATAAAGGAGGGCGCGTTCCTCTCCTCCGTAGATAACTAACAAAAAACCTATAGCAAGGGGAAGAGGAAGAGTGAAAGGTAAGGCATAGCCCTCGTGTCTAGCTCCGAAGAAGCTAGAGATGAGCAAGAGTGTTCCTTCGTCGTTGTTCCAAGTAGGCATGCCGTTGGTTGGAGACGACGCCCTACGAACGATGGGCAACGCTTGCAGGGAGCCCCACCACTACTACATGGAGAAGTCAAGCGCCAGGAGAACGAATAGAGATAGTGACATCATAGGCCATCACGGTGGACAACCATCTTTTGGGCCAGAAAAAACTATATTGTCATAGACTTCAAGGATCTGTTCGACCTCTATAGACTACGTACAGTGGACACAAGTCTACTTAAGTGCTATTCCATGTAAGTATTTTTGCGTTTCTCAATTTTGGTAACAACAATCCTTATAACACGCTTATAAGAGCGTTTGTCTTGTTTGTAGGTATAGTTGGAAGTAGGTGTCAGAGAAATGCACTGTAAGTGGCCTTCCTTGATCCACAATTAGTCACGGTCGCTAATCTTCAAAATGACTGGAAGGGCATGGTAGACTACATATTTTAGACCTTGTTGGCCCATCAAGACAAGGAGTACTTTCTGTGCACCTATAATCAATAGTATATGTCTATCCTAAATATATGCAATTGCATAACACGTATTGCTTTAGTATTTAACTTTTAATATATTAATATCGTAGTGCCCACTGGATCGTTCTAGTCATTACGCCAAAGTGGAGTACATATCACTACATAAACTCCAAAATCACTAAGGCGTATGACTGGACCCCGATCCAAGAAACAATCAACGAAGCGTGGGGACCATATGTGGAGAAAGGAGGCCGACATAACAAAGGACAAAAAAGCCTAATCCACAAAATTGACTTCCCCGTTAAACAACAAATAGGCGACCAATGCGGATTCCATGTGTGCCACAGCATGCGAATTCTGTACAACAAAAAGTTCAAGACTTTGATCGAATTTGAGGTTTAATTATGATCTTAATTGTGATATATACTAACTACTTTTAATTATATCGATCGACTAATTTCAAACTATGTACATGCAGGAAAATATATCCAAGTCTGCCCTACCAGCTTCGAGGGGATTAGAGAAGAGATAGCGGATTTTATTGTCTGTGACATAGTGCAACCCAAAGGAATGTGTAGAATACAGGGTTAAAGTCCAGGACATGATGAACTTTTTGAACATTTCAAAATTAATGTGAAATACATATAAATATGTACCACTTATGATATTATTAAATTATAATTTTGTCACATGTGTTTTATACTTGTAATATGAAATATGTGAACAATGGATGTGTCTATGAATAGATATGAGAACGTCATATGTATGTGAATGTATGTGAAAGGGAATATCTCTATTTCTCTCATTTTTGCAGCGGGCATGGCTAGCAAAGGCCTGATGCTAACAAAAAAACAGAATAATTTTTTTGGGAAAAAAATCATCGGTGATGGGCTTTAATTTAAGCCCGATGGATATGTTAGTCAGCGATGACGGGCTTAAAGTTAAAGCCAAATTGAGATGTTAGTCATCCGTGATGTGCATTAATTAGGGCCCGTTTGAGATTGTTTCATCGGTGACGGACCCTTGTTTGACTGGTCTTCTGAGTCAAATATATCGGTGACGGGCGTTTGCATCGGTGACGGGCGTTTGCCCGGTAGAGATAACTTCTCACAACAGTGACCTTTGCGTCGTGACGGACGTCATACCCGACACAGATGAGGGTTGCCGCCCGATTGAGATAAGGATGACCGTTGTAGTGATCCATCTCCAACTGCTTCATGTTAGGGGAAAACGGCCGAAGATTGAAAAAATGCATCTACTATGTTTAATTTATTGTTTTTTCAACTAAAAGGACAAAGCTTAATCACTGGGGGATAGAATTACTACAAACACCATCTTTTTCTAATTACGTGTACATACAAACACCATCTTTTTCTAATTACATGTACAAACTAAATCATTGCATCCGCTTTGAGGATAAAAATAAGCAGTGCCAACCATTGACACATACACCACCACGTTTGCATCATTAGTTTTATATATCCCCTTAATTTTAGTTTAGAGGCTTTTATATCCTTTTCGTTATGAGTTGACTGTCAAATTCCTATAAAAAAGTTCATTTGCCCTTTGCTATAAATAAATATATAAATTTATGGAGTATATTGTTAAAGTGTAAAATTTTATTATATGAGACTGTTGTTTGTTATCTGAGATATTATTTATGATAAAATTTATTTTTAGATATGACATAAAATATAATATTTATTTATGTAGCACAAAAATATATTTTCTTATACATACTTTCAACAAAAATATGCTACATATACAATTTTAAGTAATTAAAAAATTAAATATAAAATTTTTATGTCGGTCTAAAAATAAATTTTGTCATAAATAATATCTCACACAAAAACTCATAAAATATAAAAGCCCGTACAACAAATTTTTGTACTCCAATAATGTTAAAGAAATAGAAACTAGGGTATCTCTTTCTTCGGGTCTTAGGTAACATTCGCCACGTCAAGTATATTTTTACCGTTGCCAGGATAGACACAGTTGTTGACTTATTGGTAGAGCATGGGGACTGGGGCTCGCTCCGACTGAGGCCGAGGACACCCATGCCCTTGTTGGTTGCACACCCTTATGTTAAGAAGAGTGTGGAAACTTACAAGACCTACATACATAAAGTGTGCCAAGGGCCCGTTCCGGCTGAGGCTCCGGGGCACCCATGCCCAAGGTTGTTAGACACTCTTATTGTAGGAAGAGCGTGAAAACCTACAAGACTTACATATACAAGGTGCGTCAGGGACCTGCTCCGGCTGAGGCCTTGGGGCACCCATGATCTTGTTGGTTGCACACTCTTATGTTAAGAAGAGCATGGATCATCGTCGCATCAAGGCAGAGGGCGTGATGCTCCTGCAGAGCACCACTCCGGCCTCGCACACATATCCCCAGTGCTGCCCTCGCAGCGGCGGAGGCTCTGTTGCGCCATGCCCCAACTTAGGAGAGGGTGGCGCCAAGGGTGCCACTGCCTAGACAAGGTGGTTGAACTCGTTGGTATTGCTCACTTGCGGGTTGCCGCTGTTCAAGCCCCAACAGGCTCCAGAACTGGGTCTCGTGTGACCTCTAGTGTCGCGCGAACCTCGGTCCAACACCGCATGCCGGCCTGTGCTAGGGCGCCGCATGATGCGGCCTGGACAAGGGAGGTGAATAAGGACCTTCGGGTTCGTCTTCATGAGATGCGGTTGAACGGTGACGCTCGATATGTTCTAGAGTGTCGTCATGAGCTGCGGAGGGACGATAAAGGCAGCTCGAGTGTCCACGCATCCTCTGCTATTCCACGGCACGAAGAACTACGAGTCACCCTTGTTCCTTCACCATCAACCGAAGCGCTATACGGCTCAGGCTGCATGGCGTTGTCGGTTGACCTCTGGCAGGTAAAGTGGCCGCCCAAATTCCGGCCTAGCCTACCAGAGAAGTACAATGGCTCCATCGACCAGACGGAGTACTTACAGATCTACACCACATCCATTCAGGCCACGGGTGGAAATGAAAAGGTGATGGTGAATTATTTTGCCGTTGTCCTCACTGCCCAAGCACGATCCTCGATGATGAACCTCCTGGTGGGCTCGGTGCACTCATGGGAGGACTTATGCCATCAGTTCATGGCAAATTTCCAAGGTACTTTTCCTCGCCCTGGCACCGAGGCGGACTTGCATGTTGTTCGTCAGTGCAAGGATGAGACCTACGTCAATTCCTCCAACGCTTTAGCCAAGTTCGCAACACCATCCCACACATCGCCAATCACGCAGTGATTCATGCGTTCAGGTCTAAGGTGCGGGACAAGTGTATGTTGGAGAAGATGGGCACGTGGTCATTCCCACCGCGGCCGAGCTTTTCAACCTCACAGATTGTTGTGAATAGAAAGAGGAGTCTCGGGCATAGAACAAACCACGCTTGAAGCTGATCCGGCCCAACGGTAACAAAGGCGATGATGTCCGTGAAGGCACCTCCCATTCTGCTTCGTGCCGGAATCGGAGGAAGCGCAAGAAGGAGAAGGAGGTTGCCGAAAGTTATGTCTTGGTGGTTGGTGAGAAGCCCAGGGGTGAAGCAAGCGGCAACAAGCGGCACAAGCCCGTTGTGCCCCTCACCCCAAGTGGTTCCAAGGGTGCTCCTAGGGGCGCCAAAGGGCAACTGGTGTTTTGTCCATATCACGGACAGACATGATTTTATTGAGTGCCATGCCGTCCATAACTTGGGTGAGTGTGTCCACAACTAATAGCAAGAGCAATAGCAGGCCAAGGCCGCTGCCCCCGAGTAGGAGGAGGACGACGATCTTGGGTTCCAGGAGCCCGAGAACGTGGTTGCCACTCTCGATGGTGGTGCTTCCGCACATGCATCACGCTGTAGCTTTAAAGCTATAAGGCGCGAGCTTTTTACCACAGGCCCAGGGCCTAAGGTATCCCAGAGTTTGGAATGGTCCGGGGCCCCAATCACCTTTGGGCCCGAGGACCACCCAGCCCGGGTTCCTGGGAAGGGCCAGTTAGCACTGGTCATGTCCCCTACCGTGTGCAACGTGAAGATGGGCGTGTCCTCGTTGACGGGGGCGCGGCCCTCAACATGCTTTCCCCAGAGGTCTCTGACAAAATCAAGGCCCTGTGGATGCAGCTGGCCCCCTTGCTTCCCATCATTGGGATCACCGAGGGGTTTACATATCCATTAGGGCAGGTTGAGTTGCCCGTCACCTTCGGGAGTCGGGCAACTTTCGCACTGAGCGCATCATCTTCGATGTGTGTAAGTGCAACATCCCAAACAATGCAGTCCTTGGACGCCCGCCCTTGTCAAGTTCATGGTGGCAACGCACTACGCGTATCTGTCCATGAAGATTTTGGGCCAATTGGTCCCGATCACAGTGCATGGGGGCCTCAAGGCAGAGTTGGCATGCGCGGAGCTGTGGACGGCGAACATGGCCCCGGCCAGTCCGAGGGTTGTAACGCTATTGGGCCATCAAATCCTCCGGTTGCCAAACAACGCATAGTCGTGGGCGACCCCGACCTCATCAAGGAGGTGCCTCTCAACGAAGATACATCCAGGTGTTAACGCCAAAATTTTATAAGCCCGAAGTCGTCCCGTGGCCTGGGCACGGCTAGGGAGCCTGGGCACTACACATGCCCCGAAAGCGGGACACAGCTCAGGGACGCAACGGCCTGGGGGATTGACGTTACCACTGGGTGGAAACAAATCATACGATGACCCTAACCAAGAGCCCGTTGGATTTGTCTATTCCTAGAACTTCATGAAGATCTATGCCTGGGAGTTATAGTCTCAAGGAGAAGGCTATGTGCGCCACCGGCAGTCTGGGCAGGATGGTGGGCCTGGCAACCTGATCGAGAGTGACATCATCATGCCAATTGCATTGCGGCGTCCAAAAGATTACAGATCGAGATTATAGCTCAGTCGCATGCAATTAGGCGGTGGCACGATCTAAAGTCGCCGGTGATGCCACATCACCTACAACAACAAGGACGAAGCTGTTAGTGATATGCCTTAGAGGCAACATGGATATGTTGGATATCACAGTCAATGTTTATGCATTAATAAATAAAGTGTTGTTCTGTTCCATAAAATAGACAACTTGTATTGATCGATAAGTATGTGACTTATTCATAAGACTCTTTATGTAATATAAATATATTTCTAAATGATCCCTAATCTTGATTGATGATCATGTCTTATGGATCATGGTATGGAGATACCAAATCAATAACGTGAACGTATATTAGAGAACATGTTGTGGGATAGACCCACCTTGAGACACTACAGGGATTTAATGTGTCATTAGTTGGTCTCAAGTAGTGTTGGTGCAAAGTCCTTAGACCTGAGATCACCATGGATTCCAACATGTATAATAGCTTACTTAGGGACTACTAAACGCTACACCATAACTGGGTAGTTATAAAAGTACTCTTCGGGTTTGCTATGAAACATGTAGTGGGATGTGAATGATCAAGATGGAATTTGCTCCTCCTATGGGAGAGATATCTTTGGGCCCTTCGATGTAATGGATTATGTAAGTGCATGGTCATGCCGAGTTGATTGAGGAGTCAATCAACAGATATATAATCCAATATGAGATCGAGTGAATGATTAATCTATTGATAGGATGACACGTGTCTTGCCTATAGCTTAGTTGGTATTGTGAGGCAAACGGATTTGTGCACACATTATAGGTTCAACCGATATGATCTTTATGTATATTTTGGTGTCAATATGCTCTGCTAGGGGCCACTGTTGACAGGTCGGCCAAGAAGTGTTCTCAGATCGTAACCAAGTATACATGAACCTACAGGGTCACACACTTAATGGGTTGGAACAAGTATTTGAGTTGGACTCGGATAGGGCTCAGTTCGGATAAAAATCCGATTAGAGATAAAGTCCTGATGTGCCCTTTAGGCCCAGTCGGCTAACTCTATAAATAGAGAGGCAAGGGGTGGAGATCGTAAGAAAGCAATTCACGTTAGACGTGAGTTGAGATCTGCCAGGAGCGAACACTAACCACCACCTCCGAGCCAAACCCTAGTCGCGCGCCCAGTGCTACCACACAGGCGATCAGCATTCCACCCCTGGGCGTCTGTATACCGGTGGAGACACTGCTACGTTGCGGTGTAGAGTGGTGAGGCGAGTAGGCGGTCGGGCGATCAGATTGTGGTGATCGGTTACTTCCGCAACCTCCCCGACGCGCGTATATTGGACTGACTTCTCCAACGTAGTCTTTCGCTGCCCTGCGCATCAATTGGTAACAATCTATAGTCCCTTACTTGCATGCTATCTTGGAGTATGCGATAGGAAATTTATATTTTATGCTATCGTAGCCTACGTGTATTCGTACAGGAGCAACGTGTAGCGCACTGGCCAATGAGATATGACTTCACCGCCAAGCAAAAGGAATCAACGACGGTTCTATCATGAGTTGGCTTAGGCCCAAGCCCGATTTTGACCAGATGGCAAGAGGAACAAGACACACATGTCTCAAGGCCTTCCTGCAGAGTGCCAGGGGCACGGTAAAAACATGGTTGTCGTGGTAATCCTACCATTAAATCAAGGATGTCAAAGGGGACAATTGTCACAGCCCGATTTTTGTCCGCAATTAAAAAAATCATTTGATAAATCATTTCCTAGAAAATAAATAAAAAGAAAAGCATTGTAATCAAGTGAAACTAATAAGGAAATTAAATTTTCCTTTAAAAATCATGGCTGAAAATATTTTTGAAATATTCTCCATGCCCTAAAATACTCTCTGAAATTTTCTATGAAATTTTGGAGCTCCAAAAATAATTTTAATAATACAAATAACACTTCAATAATTATTTAAATAAATAAATTAATCTTTGAATGAGCTAGAGATATTTTTGTTAAATATTTTGGGTGTTCATATATTTTTAGGAATTTTCCTAGAATTATTTGGGCATTGAAAGTATTTATAGAAAATCAAAGATCATTTATGGATTAATTTAAATAACAAACAAATTTAAAATCCCCTTTTGCTCGGGCCGAAACGACCCAAAAAGTCTGCCTTTGCTCCCTTGTGGCCCAGCACGGTCGACGCCGCCGTCCCTCTCTCCTCCCTCGGCTCGGCCAACTGCGGCCCGTCCCCCTCCCGCGCCGCGCGAAGTCCGCAATGCCTCCCTCCCTCTCCGAGCCACTAACGTGTGGGCCTCGCCCGTCAGCCTCTCCCCTCTCTCCCCGAGCCACCGATAGGTGGGCCCCACTTATCGGGGTCGTCTCCAACCTCCCGCCGCATCCGCGCGGTCGTGCCGCCGAATCCGTGCCGCCGCGCGGCATATCCCGCCGAGCCACGCCCGCCCACGCCGCATCTCCGCAACCGCCGCCATCGTTATCCCCGCCACACCACGCCCGCGCAACCGGCTAACGTCGATTTTTCCGCCCCCGCCATATTCACCGCCGGTCGAACCACCCCGCCGCGTTTTTGGTCGCCCCCGGGCCAGATCCGCCTCTTCCCGCGCCCCTATAAGTGCCGTCGCGCTCTGCTCTCTCGGTTTCCCTCTTCGTTGCATCCTCTAGTGCCCAGGACCGATGTCGTGCCGGCCGCTCATGCTCCGTCGCTCGCCGTCACTGCTCTGGTCATGTGCTACGGCTGCTCCAAGCCCCACCGCCGCGCGACAAGGCCACCTCCGCCTTCCCCGCGGCACGCCGAATCCCGACAGCCAGTCCCCGCCTTCGGGCCGCCGCCGCAGCACCCTATCGCCATGCGTCCCGAACACCGGTTGCCGCCTCCGCTCGCCGCCGCTCGCCGCGCCGCCCCTTCCCGCCTTTGTGCGCTTGCTAAGGTCCCTCTCTTCTTTCCTACTCCTCCGCTGCTCGTCTTCATGCCAATGGCCGGCGCAGCGACAGCCAGCGCCCGCGTCTTGCTGCCGCTGCGTTACCGGCGCCTACTGCGGCCGGTGGCCACCGCCCGTAGGCCACCCCAGCCGTCCGGTCTACCGAGAGGTAGATCGGGGCCATCGGTCCCCGTGGCCATCCGATCCCCTTCGGGGCGATTTGGACCGTCCACGTGGTGGACCCGTTGACCGGTCCCCGTGGACCCGTTGACCGGTCCCCGTTGACCGGTCCCCGTGGACCCGTTGACCGGTCCCCGTGGACCCCGTGCACCGCCGCAGCGCCGTGGCCGACGTCGCCCTAGCCGCCGACATCGCCCTTGAGCCCGCCCGATGTCAACCCTTGCTTGCGTCGGCGCTAACGTCGCCCCGCGCCGCCGACGCCGCACGCGGCCGATGACGTCATCCCGTGCTCGAGCCCGCCGACGTCGCATCAGCCTTTTCAGTTCAAAAATAATTAAAAATTGTGTAATAAATTGTTTTAATTTCGAAATTCATTTAAATGGTCCAAAACTTCTAAAATTCATATATAATTCATACGAACTCTAAATTGGGCCATTCAAATTGCAAAGTTTATCTAAAATTAAGATCTACATGTTTGTTTACTTTTTATGTTCTATTATTTGGTTTTTATTAGGGTTTTTCCTCGTTTTGCATGCCAGCATGTAGATTCTGCCGTTTCCGGAGTCCAGAAGTCTGTTTGAAGAGGCAAGGCAAGTCACACTTCCCTTGAAGCATATTGATCCTACTTTTATTAATGTTTTATGTTTGCAAATAAAATTGCATTGCTTTGCTAATTACATGGAATGATGGAATACCTATCTGCTTATTTGTGCCTTATTTACTTGATATCCGTCCTTTGTTAAACTTGGGTGATAACATGACTAGCTTTAGTCACTGATGTTGATTTAGCCATACTTAATTACCACTAGCTCACTAAATGGGATAATTACACTATTTATTCTAGTCTCTAATGAGCTGCAAGCTCGATACACCTGGTCATGTCTCATTGGTCATAATTATCTCAACTAAAATATGACATAATGGTGGGCTGTGGGTGCATGGTTTTGGATTATCGCACCCATGACAATTAAGGACCGCTTCATGGGAAACTCTGGAAGAATTACAGCGTTTACCACAAGCATGAATGGGTACGACTTGACTCGTAGGATAGCTTTCCTCTAGTCGACGAACCCTAGTGAGGGGTGGGCGTGATGGAGTTGGGTCGGCCTCGGTTTTACGGGTTGATCGGCTGCCGGATTCACCGCGGCACGAGAGGGGGTTGCCTGCTGTCCTGCGAGGAGTAGGGGCGAAACCTTGGTGTGGTATCGCTTGGTTAGGGGGAGTTATGCAAAAGGTCTTGTCACGATTTCCCCCTTTGCAGTATCATGGTGGTACTTCGGGGCATGGTAACATGTGTGGAATCGTGTTTTGTGGGTAAAGTTGCGCACCTCTGATCAGAGTAAAACTATTCGAATAGCCATGCCCGCGGTTATGGGCGATCGACCAGATTCACTATGATTAGTCTTACACTACTTAATAATTTGATTTAATGGAACTGATTTTGTTCAGGTGGAATGGTTGGGCCTGTTCAACGTGGGGATATTACTCAACTGTTTTACTGTTTTTAAACATTAAATTCTATAAACCGTATTTATGCAAAATAGCCCCAAGTCATTCTTGTCTCCCCTTGCACGTCTGCATTTTCTCGGTGTGGCTTGTTGAGTACGGTGGTTGTACTCAGTCTTGCGAGTTTTCCTCCTTTCAGAAGTGTAGTGCTTCTGAGTTGAAGATGGAGTTAGAAGACCAAGGCTTAGACCCCAGTTGAGTTTTGCCTGTGGAGTGGAGCTGAAGCCCGCTAGGGTTGTTTCCCTTTTTCGCTGCAGTTCTTTTTTGGTGTGAGGAGTAAGTGCCTCTTCAGTAAGTTTTTTTTTATTTTTACGCTTTGTTTTTACGTTTGGATCTATGTATTAATTTGTCATTTTATGTACCATGGTTGATTCCTGGACAGGGATTTAATACATAAAATAGTCAGGAAATTTGGTTAAATTTCCGGGCATGACAACAATGGCAAGACGTACCATAAACATTTCTTAGGTGATAATAGCACTATAAACCTCTCCTTGGGCTATAAAAGGAAGGGATGATGTCACTTAGAGAGGGGATCCAATCCTTGGAAGCCCTAGAAAAAAGAACCCTAGCACAACTCATCTTGGAAGCTTGCATTGTACACTCTTGGATCCTCATAGTCCCAAACACAGGAGTAGTCTTACGCTTCCGAGTGGCCTAAACCTGTATATGTGTTGTGTTCATCCTCATTACTTTCACGCACACCCGCCATGAGCTCGATCCCTACTCGTCCCCTGGCTGAATCTTCAAAAGGGGGTCTTCTTTTCCCCATTGTGGGAGTGTTAACGCCAAAATTTGGCAATATTCCTTGACGGATTCGGTTAAGGGAAGAGATCAACCATTCGATAAAAAATTATCTAGAATAGACCGAGTTCAAGAAGGAAGCGTGAGGACTATGGCATGTCAGCTTAATTTATCTATTAATTAGGTATGGTTTAGTAATTTTCATCTTTATCTTTAGGAAGGTGTGTTTAGTGTCTGATGACGACTTTATGTTTTTACTTTTATCTTTAGAAAAGTTTGTGTCCTATCCAATAGGACTCATATTGGCCTGTGGGTATAAATATGTACACCTGGGGTCTTTGTAATCCATCTTCACAGATCAACATATATCTATGTTCGGTGCATCGCCACCCTAGTCTTCTAGGTTTTATTTCGACGAGTTCTTGTTTTTGCGCATGGGCTGCATCGATTGAGGTTGATCTCCGGCAAGAAGTGAGTTCCATCGTCTTCGCTTACGCTAGCGTGGCTAGGACTTCCTCGGTTGAGTCCGACATTCTAATCGGGCCAACGCAAGTGTTGCCTATCTGGTATATCATCTCTACATTTAGTTCCATTACTGTATATAGTCACATCGGCTTAGTTAGGACTTCCTCGGTTAGGTCTGATATTCTGATCAACTTGATGTTTTTTTAAACATAATGTCGCTTTATATAGATTTGTTATATCCATCACATTGGACAGATTTATCAGCTCATTGAGTATTAGTCATCATATACAATCTCGTGATGCATCTATTAGGTCCGACCTACTATATTGTTATTGATAATCTAAGTCTTGTTAAGCCGATAGGTTCATGCCAATGTTTCATCGAGGGGTTAGCCGATCTTATCTGATGTGTTAAATTTCTCTTCGATGGTTTTACTGTCTTGGTTAAATTTAATGCATGACCACTTTGATCGGTGTCATATTGACGAGTTTAAATCTATCATATAATTATCAACCTTATGCTGCATCGATTATGTCCGACCTATGAGGTTGTGGTTATAAGTTAGATTTATTTAAATCAGTAGAAATCAATCATTGTTTCATTGAGGTTTCAGCCAATGAGTTATTTGGACGTTGCATCGGCTTACAAGGATTATATACAATTTGGTTTTAGCTGATTGCAATAAAGGTTTCATTGATCACTTGATCATTTGGATTTAATGACATCGGATTACTAGTCGATGTATGATTTAACCATTGGATTAGCCTTATTCTATCATATTATTATTGGCTGACTAGTTTCTGTTGGATTATATTGTTGCATTATTACAAGTTCTCACTACTTGTCCGATTGCCTTTATATAATTGTTTATACAAGTGCTGAAATCTACATCGGATATATAGCTGATCGTTCAAAACTCTGTCGACATCAGCTAGTATAGACAACTATTGGATATCGACTATTACACTAACGGCCGATCCTACATCGATATATCGGCTATCGGTTGACACATATTTGCTGGATCTCTCAGCAAGACCCAGATTTTGTTTTCTCGATACCGATCTGTTGGGTGACCAACTTTACAGCTTATCAGTTGTAGGATCAAACTGACTGAAACTGACTGACATGTTCGTATCTTATCACTATTTCAGGACCTGCACCGGAGCTAAGCATATCTCCCAGGTTGTTGTGTTTGTCGACACAGTTTGCGTCAACACAGATTTGACACCATCGACCGAACGCGAATATTTCGTCAACATGGAGTAAAGCTCTCCGACAAATAATATACATTTATGTTCTTTTTCACACTAAAGGGCAAATGAACTTTTTTATAAGGATTTAGCATTCAACTAACAGGAAAGGGATATAGAAGGTATCCAAACTAAAATTTGGGGTAAAAGGGATTTGGCAAATTTTCAGACACAGGAAAATTCCTCATATAAATATTATATGACTTCGTTTACTATTATTTTCACACTAGAAAGTACATACAATTGCACTTTATGCTTTTAATCAACCTTTACAATTTAAAGAAATAAAACGAAACTTTAGACATAGAAGGACACACAAAAGTTTTTTTGCTGGACCAACCCAAAAAAGTTTTCATCAAAAAGAAAATAGAACACAAAAAAGTTCACGACTGATCAGTATCATCTACATGCATATGCACATGGCAGACTGGATGCATCACAGCCCACAATTCCATCTTCAAAAATTATCAATTTCTACATTCTTGATTTTTAGTAAATGAATGACGCTCCCAGTATTCATTCTGTTAACAACAACAAGGTTATGATCATAAAGGTATATATACCACATGTTTAGTCAAATGTATAGCACATGTATTTTACTTGGTGCTGTCGTGATATTAATATTATATTCCCTTGGGAAAAAATGACAACAAACCAGTAATACTTTTATCCTGCAAGATCAGCCATTTGTCCTATTATCAACGTGCCATGTTGTTTCGATCTTTCCTAGGCTGCCAAGCTAGGGTGGCTTAACGAGGCCCCTGGAGCTCGGCAGGAAGCTTCTTACTATACTTACATGTTTTGGCTCCACTTTTAATTAAGCATAGCATGCATCAAGGCATCAAGCTTGCTCAGAGTATGTATATTAATGCTCGATCGATTGCGGGTTTACAAAAGAATCGGAGTAAATTTCATATTAAACCACCTATCTCTACCAACCTTAGTTATAAATTGGACAGAGGTAAGCTAATCTTTTTAACAGTTTCACATTAAACCAATCTTCTTCAGCTCTCTTCTCCTCGTTCTTCTCCGTTGAGCTGGAGTTGCTACTGGTCAGCAGCGTCAGTGTCTCTCCTCGTTCTAGCAGCATCCAACACCATTGTCGTGCAGGAACCACCATGGATCAAAGCAGTCTGACTGTTCTGAGGGTTCGTTTGAGCTGTTACGGTGGAGGTGTTAGCGGCTCGAGAAAGAACGGATCATTATTATATAAATAATCGAGTATTAATTACTTAAAATAGATTTATTTTGTTTTTGAAAAAATATTGTTGACGTGAAATTTGTCGTTTACGTGGCAGCCTGAAAGATTTGCTTCACTTCAGTGCGGGTCCTATCAATTTCAGGTTCAGGGCATACCACTTAGTTTGACTTTGCAACTAACCAGATGAAAATATATTAATAATCAAGAAGCCGGTGGACTAATAAACCGATGTAGTGTAGCGAAGCTCGCTGACGTCAATAGGGTTTTGATCAATCAACTATAGATCCAATGTTGATTCAAATAATCAGATGAACAATAAGATTTATGTTATCATCGCTATATCTAAAACTATGCATAATCATCAATAAATTATTTTTTATCAAAGACAATTTTAATAGATTGAACTGATCGAGACAATATAAAATTGAAGTTAATAAAGATGGATTTAACTAAAGTTTATACTAGTTTGAGTATGAACCGATACAACTCAAAGAATGCAATGAGATAATTCAATGTGAACCAATTGACCGAAAATGATATAGCATGAGAAATAAGTCCGATGGTTAAAACATATATCGGCTGAAGATTCAATGCAGGTAAACTGAAATGTATATCGGCTAACTAACCGATAGAACTGATATATAAAGCCCACAATAATAATAACTTATCGACTGAAACCTTGATGAAACTCCTAGTAAAATTATTATGCAAGTTAGCTCTAAAATCTCCTAGTAAAATTATTGTAGCTAAAACCTAGTAGATCGAACTTAATCGAGATAGTACCAAATCGTACATAAATTTGATAGATCTAAACAAGCTGATAAATCATATTCAGACTGATAGATATATTGATCAATTTAAGATAGTAAACCAGTTTAAAACAATATCAATCTAATCAAGATATCGGACTCAACCAAGAAAGTAATGACTCCATTGATACAAATGTAAACAACGATACGATCTAAGATTAACCAATATATTGATAGGCAACACTCGTGTCGACTGGAATAGAATACCGGACCCAACCGAGAAAGTTCTACCCCCGCCGATACAAGCGAAGTTGATGAAACTTACTTCCTTGTCGAAGATCAAAATTGATGCAGCCCAACTCGAAACTAAGAACTCGTCGAAAGTAAAAGGGTGACGATGCGTTGAAAGTTGTATATTGATCGAGAGATATGTTACAAAGACCTCAGGTGTACATATTTATATCCTTGGGTTGATACTAGTCCTAATCGAACACGATACAAATTTTCTAAAGATAAAACAAAAGATACAAGCCCTGAACAGACACGAGACAAAACTTCATAAAGGTAAAGAAAAGTTACTAAATCCTAACTAATTAATAGATAGATTTAAATTTTCATGTCATGGTCTTCATGATTCTTTTTAAACTCGGTCTCTTCTAGATAGGCTTCCATCGGTTGATCGACTTCTTTCCTTAACTGAATCCACTAAATAACCATATCAAATTTTGGCGTTAACAAATATATAAATTTTTTAGTAAATTTCATGAAGTCCCATCTATTATGGTTCTAATTTCACAAAACCATAGGTATTTTAGCACGTGACATATAACTCCAGCTATTATGGTTTGAAAGTTTCACAAAATCACGTTGTCAACCATTTTGACATCCTCCTATATCGAAATAGAAAATACGGATTTAACATTTTATACGATGGATAAAATACTCATAAATTTAAAATGTAATTATAGAACTTAAAAGTGTGGTAGATAGATCAAGATCAAAGTTAAAATGAGTAGTAATGTAGTTTGTGAAACGTTAGGATCATAACACATAAGGTTATGTGTCACGTGACAAAGTTTTTTATGTTTGTGAAGCTTGAACCCTAATAGGTTCAGTTTTATGAAATTTACTTAAGTTTTTTTATAAAATGGACCGTTTAAACTAGCAAAAAACGAGGAAGTAGTCGTTCCAAAACACAGAAACACACTCAGCATCCATCTCTCCATTTTGTGTTTCCTCTTTCAAGAACATAGGTGTCAACATACCATCACAGCCTTTTAGATCATGACCGTACACCATGTTCCTATCAAACGAGTTTGATCTCCACAGCTCCACCTAAGCCTTCCTCACACTTTGAGCTTGAGATTCACTTGTACAGCCCACACTGCTCCATCAAACCAACTCGAGCTCCACCTGAATGGCCATCATGCACTAGCCTGGTCCCCGTCTTAATTAGTCATCCTCATGCATGCTTACATGTGTCGACTTTGTCGTCCCCGTGATTAAGGGGGTGTTTGGTAGAGCTCTAACTCCAAGCACCAGCTCTAGCTGGAGCTGGAGTTTTGAGCTGGTGAAAGGTAGCTCTGAAGGGTTACGCGGAAGCTACGCTAGCCGAAAACAAAAATTTTCTACGGCGCAAACCAGAACACTTGCAAGTAAGGGCCGATAGATCGTTACCGATTGGAATGTGCGGAAACACCAATCGTGGCTATCCGATCCGAACAGTGTAGCCGATTCTCGCAAGTCGACAGCCGATACCCGGGACGCCGATTCGCCAATCGCCCGATTCGCGAGATGCCGTAGCCGATCCGAAGCCGATCACGCGCGCAACGTAGCGGCGCCACCGTATCCACATGTCCGGGGACAAAACGCCGTACACCCGTGTGCTAGCACGCGATGCAAGGCTAGGGTTTGGCTCAAAAGTGGGGAGGGTTTCCGTGGAGATTGATCTCGGCGACTTCTGTTGCACGCGATGCAATTGACGTGCCGCAGCTCTCCACCCCTCCCTCCTTTATATAGAGTTGGCCGACTGGGACTAGTGGCCAATCAGGACTCTATTTTGAATCGGATCCTATCCGAATCTCACAGAGTTGGCTGCCCATACGTCGTAAGCCCATAGGACTCTATCCGATCGGATCCCTAACCAATCGAGCCGTATCCGAGTCCAACTCGAATGCCTGTTCTTATCCCCTTAAGCGTGCGACCCCGTAGGTTCGGTATACTCGGTTTCGGCTATAGTCTAACTTAGCCGACCGTCGCCGAGTCCAACTCGGCCGACTGTCACAGGCGGCGCCTAGCGCACATATTGACACCATAGTATACAAGAATATAATATCGGCTCTGAACCTGTAATGTGTACACAAATCCCTTTGCCTCACGATACCAGTTAAGCTATAGGCAAGATGTGTGACATCCCTTCAATAGCTTAACCATTCACTCGAACCGTATTGGATTATCTGTCTGTTGATTGACTCCTCAATCAACTTAGCATGGCCATGCATTTCCATAATCCATTACCTCGAGGGGCCCAGAGATATCTCTCCAAAGGAGGGGCAAATTCCATCTTGATCACTCACATCCCACTCCATGTTTCATAGCAAACCCGAAAACTACCTTTATAACTACCCGATTACGGAATAGCGTTTGGTAGTCCCAAAGTAGGCTACTACACATGTTGGAATCCATGGTGATCTCAGTCTAAGGACTTTGTACCAACACTACGAGACCAACTAATGGCACATTAATTCCCGTAGTGTCTCATGGTGGGTCTATCCAACAATGTGTTCTCCAACACATATGTCCATGTTTATTGATTTGGTATCTTCATACCCATGATCTATGAGACATGATCATCAATCAATAAACATGCCGATCTTAGAATCATATTTGTTCCAACAATATGACATATGATCAGGGATCATTTAGAAATAGATTCATACATAAAGAGTCTCATAAATAAGTCACGTACTTATTGATCAATACAAGATGTCTATTTCATGGAACTGAATAACACTTTATTCATAAATACATAAACATTGACGTGATATCCAACATCTCCATGTTGCCTCTAGGGCATATCACTAACAAGCTCCAACCTTCTAGTTCATTTTTCTAGAGTGCTCCATCCAGATCTATTTGAAGCTGGAGCGTTTGGCAGGGCTTCAGCTCCACTCCACCAGAATCCAGGATCTGGAGCCCTACCAAATGCCCCCTAAGCTTCACTTGCATCGCCTTTGCTGTACTCTAGCTCGACCTCTACATTTGTTGACAACTTGAGGCTTGAGGCCGATCGCCCTTGTTTTAATTTTACCGGTCTATTGCTTGGTGCTCTCTATTGCAGGTGCTTAGCGCTCGAGCGCTCCTAGGATAGAAGCAAGAGGAGGAAAAGGTGGAAGGAGCCGAAGCGTGGTGGTTGTTGTGGCAGTGTGTAGCGAGGGAAGAGGTGGTGATGGATGGGCAATGGGGGCAACGAGTCAAACAGAAAGAAATGTCCGGCTGATATATGGGCCTCTAGTCAAAACTCAAAACTATGGTAATCCAAAGTGAAAATATTTGATAGGGGACCTGTTTCATTGTGAAAGGTAAGAAAATCTTGTCCAATATGTGATTAGCTCAAAGAACTATATAGTTTTAGGATGATATATATGGAGCTTTTTGTGAGGACTCTTATGCGAAAGTTTCTTTTATTTTAACAGATGTGCACGTTAATCAATTGTTGATGCAAAATCTATCATGTCAAGTGTGCCAAAAGATGTATTGATGTAGATCCTGTGTGTGACATATGAAGGTCTAAAGATCTACTTAACTCCAGTGCAATTTCTAAATTTTGATGAGATGTAGACATGCCAGTCAATTTGATCCTGCAACTGATAACATAAAAATATGTTGATGACCAAAGAGTCGATCGGCCAACAGGCCGATGTAACGATATATCCGATGTCAATAGAGTTTTAGACAATTGGCTATAGGTCCGATATAGATTCTAACACTTTGATAAATAAATGATATAAAGACAATCGGCTGAAGATAATGTAATAAAATAATGAACCAATCGGCCGATATTGACGTAACGAAGTAAATATCCAATGAACCAATTGGCCGATGATGATATATAATATGAGATATAGGTTCGATGATTAAGATATACATCGGATGGAAGTCTAATGTAAAGATAACTTATCAATTACCATTTCGATAAAACATGGCACAAATTTATAAACTTAGCAAGACAGATTATCAACAATAATATAGAAAATTGGACCCAACCGAGACAGTTCTAGATTACATCTAATAAAATAAGCTAGATAAGTCGATGGATCTATACTAACATGATGTATATAACAAATTTATCTAAAACAACATTGTGATTATAGAGATATATTGACTAAGCCAGAAGATCGGACCTAACCGAGACAGTCCCAACTAAACCGATACGTTTTTAAATACAATGCAATCAAAGATAGAATTGAAATATCAAGTAGGCAACGCTTGTGTCAACCTGGATAAAATATCGGACTTAAACAAGAAAGTTCTAGCCACGTCGATACAAGCGAAGTTGACATAACTTACTTTCTCGTCGGAGATTAAAACCGGTGCAGCCCAACTCAAAACTAAGAACTTGCCGAGAGTAAAAGGTGGCAATGCACCGAAAGTAATTGTATTGATATGTGGAGATAAGTTGCAAAGACTCCGGATGTATATATTTATATCCACGGGCCGATATGAGTCCTGATCGGACACGACACAAACTTTCCTAAAGATAAAAGGAAAAAATACAAATCCTGACCAAACACTAAACACAACTTCCTAAGGATAAATCATGCCTAATTAATAGATAAATTAAGCTGTCATGCCATGGTCTTCATGATTCTTTCTTGAACTCGGTCTCTTCTAAATAAACTTTCCATTGGCTAATTGTGTTTTTTCCCTGAATTCACTAAATAATCTTACCAAATTTTGACGTTAACATTAATAAAACCCCTTTTTGTATGAGCGGTGCTCTGGTGCGCTCTACTGATAGTATAATACGATTAGTAGATATGATCTGAACTGTTCGTTTGTTATTAAGGGTAAATTAGTAATTTTGCACTTATCTAAGGGAGGAAGCAAGACAACATGGTAACCCACAACTAGTAATGCAAGACAAAAGCTAGACATAACAAAATCATATTGTATCCCTTACATACACATACATATTGTCAGTGCCATGGATAAGACATACATAATACCGGTGTTAGGACTCGACGGGATCCATCATATATCAAGATTTATACGAAATCAAGCCTCATATGTGAAAAGTGTTTCGGATATGAAAAGAGAAGAATGATTCTACTTGGACAAGACAAGGACTAGGAGTGGGCAGAATCAGACCGAATCGAAAAGACTAAGACCGGACTGAGAAATTCGGTCATTGGTCGGTCTCAACTAGCGAAATACCAAAATTTATTCAGTCAATTCAGTCAATGACCTTGTTAATCGAATTGACCAATATAACCGAATTATGATTTGTGAAGTTGAGAACTAAGTGTATGATGCTTGTGATTTATTCTTCCTCCTTGATCCTACCTTGTGATATATTGTTTTGTGTTTGATGTTGCCTATTATCTTGTATTTTTGTGATATATAACATCAAAAGATGTCTAAAAAGAGATTAAGTGCTTCCAAAATTTATCATTACAAATTTTATCTGCTAAAATTGGCTCAGTTCGGTTAGGACCGAGAAGACCGAAAAGACCGAGATCGAATTTGTCGGCCCTAAAAATTTTGCATTGTTATTCGGCCTTCACTTTTCAATTACCGAACTGACCGAAAGACCGAAGATTGAGATTGAAATTTTCTGTCTGACCAAATGCCCAACCCTAACAAGGACTACTCGGATCATATCTATAATTGTTTCCCTAGTTTACTTGGACAAGAAGACACTCGAGAGTATAAATACAAGACCCTAAGAAAATAAAAGGACACACCAAAATAGATCAACACAAACCAATATAGATATAGACAAGCCAACATACACTAAGACATACCAGAAAAACACAATCTAGAGTCCCAAAGGCCGACATGAGGGGTCTAGAGTTACCTCCAATCTTGTCGAGTTCATATTCAAGAAAGAAGACTACACTAGCCATCGACTGTTGAGAGCTTCATGCCGTCAAACCGACAAAGATTATTTTAGGTCATCCCAAATATTATATTTATGTGATACTGATATATAAAAACAATATCTGTTTCGGCCAATAAGAGTAGGTCTATTACCCATCAAATAGGGGCCTAAACCTGTACAGAAATATCTGTCTCCCATTTCTTTTAACTCAATCTTGCGTATATTCTGATACCAACGATTCTCATACTCTACAAATATTATAAGCGAGTATAGCCCGTTGATACATACTTTTAAAAATAACACTTTCTTGATGTAAGTAAAAACATAGTATATTATTGGTTTTACTCATTTGTTGATTAGTATTTAGCTAGCTACCACCTTGAACGTGTATTTCATTGAGATACTTGAAACCTGCAATTTGTATGTGTGTGGTATTTGGCATTGCATCATGATAATACATGGACGAAAGAAGACGAGATTAGCCTCCCTCGCAAAAAAAGAAAAAAAATAACAAGAGAAGAGATTAGGCTCCGTCGGAGAATCTTTTAGTACCAACATGGCATCGAGGGCCACGTGCGCGGGCGCGTTGCCGTTGCGGCGTTCAACCCATCGCAATGCCCAAATCGCAACTTCGGCCCTTTACTCCCGTACTATATCATATTGTCAAAATTCAAAATTTCAAACTCAATTTAAAAAATAATTTTAAATCTTTTTATTAAAATTTATTTTTTTAAAATTAATATTTAAGTCGGTAAAGTCATATATATATAAATTTTATCTATAAATTATTATAATTATACGAATATATCGAATGACACCAGGGACGGGGTCTTCGCATCGCGCATTCATCATAACGAAAATAAGAGAAAAAAAAGCAATCGCGTAAGAGTAAAAAGCGCAATTCCCACTGGAAACCAAACGAGCGACCCAAGCTGGTGCATGGTACAGTGGTACGGTGAGCCCACCTGCTAGTGGCAGAGCTGTACCCCCACCACGCACACGGCGGCGGCCGCAGCTCCATCGACGAGCTCAATGTCACGTGGGCCCAGCGGAATCGTGGGACCCGCATGGTGGTGGAAGAGGTGGACGCGGGCGGTTTACGAGGAGGGCGACGAGGTGGGCCCCGCCCTCTGCTGCCTCCCCCGCGCGCAGCGCCCGCAGGCCGCAGCCTCGCCCGATGGTGAGTGGGCAGACTCGCTGGGCCCCACCGGCCGGTGACGTCCACCCCGCGTGGGTCCCGGACGTCAGTGACAGAGCGTATAGATTTCAATCGTGATCGTGATCGTGAGCGCGAGCCTCAACGCAACGCGGGCCCGAGTAACCCCGCCGCGTTCGCTATCCAGGGCGCCCTTTTCTGCATGTCCCCTGGTACAAGTTTCCCAACCAGCCGTGCCCCGTCCCGCTGCCTTGTGGGCCCATGCCTTATCTGGCCCCACATGTCAGTAGTAGCAGGTCCATCTCCCTCACCAACGGGACCTTTCTGTATTAATTGCAGAAGTGTTCGCTAATCACACCCAAGGGCCATTTTAATTGAATTTTAATCGAATTTAAGTAAATTAGATTAGGTTATGAGTACCCGCTACTCAAACCAACCGCTACTTAATTTGATTTTTTATTCGGATTTAAGAGCGGGAGAAGAGAATATGGGAGATTAGTATAGCTCAGCCTCAAGCAAACAGCCAAGCCAGCCAGTTGCAGCGAAGCAATAATAAAACCGGATTAAATTAATGCGGCTTGGGACTGCTCGTAGGCAGGTCAATACTGCGACTCCTCCTCCTTCCTCTCGCTGCGCTCTTCTCTTCCTTCCCATTCGCCTCCGCATCCGAAGCCATGTTGGATCCACCGCCCCACCACCAGCATCGGTAGCGGCGGCGGCGGCGGCGGAGACGGTGGCGGTGGCGGGATGAAGAACTTCCTCCGGAAGCTCCACATCGGCGACTCGGCCGGCGATGGCGCCTCGTCGCTCGCGCCTCCTCCGCCTGTCTCCAAAAAGGGCGGCGGGGGTGGTGGAGGTGGCGGTGGGGCGCACCACGAGCATAAGCACGCTTCTGGGATCTCGAGCTGGCTTAGCTCCGTGGCCGGGCGGCCGCAGACGCAGCCGTCGCCATCGCCATCGCCATCGCCGCCCTTTGCTGCGGCGTCGGCGGCGGACGCTGTGATGGAGGCGGAGGCGGCGGCGTTGGCGTCTTCGGTCGAGGTGAGGAGGCTGGAGGTTGAAGAGGAGGAGGAGAAGGCGAGGAGGGAGTCGCGGGAGGAAGTGGTGAGGAAGAGGGAGATGGAGAAGGAGAAGCAGGAGGCGGAGCTGGAGGAGTACCACATGCAGCTTGCGCTGGAGATGAGCGCGCGGGAGGATCCCGAGGCGACGCAGATCGAGGTAGCCAAACAGATCAGTCTCGGCTCCTGTCCGCTCCAGAGCACCCCGGCCGAGGTCGTCGCCTTCCGCTACTGGGTACTTCACCATCTCATCACTCCTGCTCGATCCTATCTTTTGCTCCTCGCGTCGCACGCTGTTCGCATTGTTACTGCGATGGGATCTCGCTCTTGCTTTGTTGAGTAAACATAGACGTTCAAATACAACCATTCGATTAGTTATTAGTGGTAAAAAAAATGGGAAGTATGGTGTTTTTTTAATGAAATAACTGTCATGAGATGGATTGATCATGATATGTTCATCTAACTGTTATTCAATCATGAAAGGGGTAGCCGAACTTGTGGTAGTTATGTAACCTATACATGCTCATTTTGGCCTTTTAGTTTATCTGCAATGATGTTAGCAAGAAATAGCACACCGTGGATTAAGCAGTTGTTTAGCATTAGTTAGCACTTTGGAGCAAAACAAGTAGTCCATGAACTTTTGTGGTGGTCCTTTGTTGAGTTGTTATCACTTATCAGAATAATGCTTGATTAAGCTGCCTTTCTTCTTGTGGATGGTATTGTCTAACTATAACGAGGCAAATGAACACTCAGCTTGTAGTCCTCAAACAACCAACTTAGATGCTTTCCTTTCAGTATAAATTGTTCACAAGTGAATGTTGCCCTACTTATTTGTGACTCTTACCATTTTCGTACTTGCCTCATATGGTAGATTTGTTCGTGCTTCACAGAGTTTCAGTGCCCTTAGCTACGACGACAAAATCTTGGATGGTTTCTATGACATTTTTGTCATTGGGGATGAGCCCACAGTGGTAACCATACCCTCCCTGACGGAACTGCATCAACAGCCATTTTCACATGCATCCAAAACAGAAGCTGTATTGGTCAACAGAGCACAAGACACCAAACTTGTACAACTTGAGCAGAAGGCATTCATCATGGCTGTGGAAGTTCGCTCAAAAACTCCAGAGTTTGTTGGCCACAATCTGGTCCAGAGACTAGCTACTTTAGTTTCCGACTACATGGGTGGACCAGTCGTTGATCCAGAAAGCATTTTGTTGAAGTACCAGAATGTGAGCAGCTCTCTGAGAGCTAGTATAAGAAGTGCTGTTACGCCTCTCGGCGAGTTAACAATTGGTCTGGCTCGTCACCGTGCACTGCTTTTTAAGGTCAGTGACTATTGGATTGTGGCCAGCCATCTGAGCCATCATTCCTTTTCTAATTATGATGTTTTTTAGATAGCAGATATTGACGTTCATTAATTTTCAAATGCAATATCTGCTCTGTTGTTATCAAATTTCTGTTCAGTGCACAGTATGACATGGCACATTCTTGTTCTCGTTCTATTAGTAGCACAGGACCTCGGTTCATTCTTGTTCTAGACTTATAGTCTTATACCGGATTCATGACATAGTGGATTTAATGCATAAGCATCACTTCATTAAAGTTTTTTTGGTTTGGAGATGTGTAAATGCTAATATCTACATTTGCAAACTCGCATCTAGGTTTTGGCCGACAGCCTCGCTATTCCTTGTCGACTAGTTAAAGGAAGACAGTACACTGGATCGGATGATGGAGCTTTGAGCATCGTGAAATTTAATGATGGAAGGTACATACTAATTCCTTGAAAACATAAACTAGGGCTTTTAGACTTGGATGTTATTAATGCTTACTTGCTTAGCACAATTGTATCTGGACATCTAGAGCATTGTGAAAGTTAATGATGGAAAGTATTTACTAATTCCTTGACAACAGAAACTAGGGTTTTAGACTTGGATAAAAATGATATTAATGCTTGCTTAGTATAGTTGTGTCTGGCCATCCAGTTTTCCTCCTCACATGTTTGTTGAAAATCTAAATGGTAAGGATGGAAAAACTTCTTGTAATGCTGCCTGTACTGTATTATATATTGCAGGGAGTACATTGTTGATCTCATGTCAGATCCAGGTACTCTTATACCTTCAGACGGTGCGGGCTTGGGTAGAGAATTTGAAGATAGTTTCTTTGCAGATAGTCACCATGTTAACAAAGATGACTGTAATACTCAGTTGGGGTCTTCCTTTAGTGAAGTCTCAAGTTCTGTGTATGGTTCTTTTGAGAATGAGTCACTTGAAAAAGTATCCACACCCAGCAATTTTGGGCATTCTGATCCTTCTGGCATAACAACTGGCCATACTGGCAGCCAGGGATCAGCGGTATCTGGTTCGTTTGGGGAACTATCAATTAGTACATGTGCAAGTGAAAATTTGCCTGTTATTCATGAATCTAGAAATACAGACCATACCATGAGTACAAAGAGCAAAGATAAGTCCTCTGCAGCGAATAATTCGTCATCAAGTTCTCCTTCATCTTCCGAGGTGGGTGGTGCTCCAGCAGTACGAAGGATGAAAGTGAAAGATGTCTCAGAATATATGATTAGTGCTGCAAAAGAAAACCCCCAGATAGCTGAGAGGATCCATGCTGTCTTACTTGAAAATGGAGTTGTGCCACCACCTGATTTGTTTTCAGAAGAATCAAGGGAACAACCTAAAGACCTTATTGTGTATGACACATCTCTGTTTCAAACGAAAGATGAAATGATAAAGAGGATGAATGAGCTTGAATCTACAACAAGTGGTCCTTCGTTGCCACATCATCCTGGACATGAACTCCAAACAAAGGCTGTTCCTTATCGGATCCCTCTGGATCTTAAACCTGTCCAGGGGCTGGGTATCTACCATCCCTCAGATTCCCGGAACAGTACCGGTAATTCACATATGTATGAACCATCTGCACTTCCCCAGGAAGATCCACTACAACTTATAAAACAAATGCCTGTTGCAGCAGCTGCTGTTGCAACTGCTGCAGTGGTTGCATCCTCAATGGTTGTTGCAGCAGCTAAATCTAACAGTGATATCAAACTCGACGTGCCTGTTGCAGCTGCGGCGACTGCTGCTGCAGTTGTGGCTACAACTGCTGCTGTTAACAAGCAGTACGAATACTTGGAACCTGGTTGTCAATTGCTTAGTTTGCCAAGTTCTTCAGGGGCAAATGAATCGATCCCGAAAGGTAGACATGACTTCTGGGATAAAGATCAGCTTGACATTGATCATGGACAAACCAGTGTTCCTGAGCAAGAAAAAGATTTGGTTGAAGTGCCTCAGGAAGCTGAAAGAGTCTCTGACAAGTCGATTGGGACTGAAAGTTCAAGATCTGATATTGCTCTAGATGGTGTTGCAGAGTTTGAAATCCAATGGGAAGAAATCACTCTGGGAGAACGTGTTGGTCTAGGTACACTCTCTTGGTTTCTTTAAATTCATTTTCTTCATACCTCCCCTACTATTTTTTGACTATCTGCAGGATTACTCAGCTAATTTTCCCATTCGTGAGCATTACCTCCCCTTTAAATTGAATAAAAGCCCCATGCGATGATGTTTATACTTATATCATGTTTTCCATCTTGTTTCAACTTCCTCCTTTTCTGTGCGTCAGGATCCTTTGGAGAAGTGTACAGAGGGGAATGGCATGGAACAGTAAGTTTTTCATCTAATTTGGCTTACAGCAATACTGCATTTCCAAATTATCACCAAGCTGAAATAATGAAAGCAAACTTTTGTTCTAATGAATCCTTGTGTGATTAAAACATATTAGGTTCTTATAGCATAGTCAACATTATCATGTGAGGATCAAATAACCTCATTAACCTGTGTCATTTAAGTTCTAGACCTTGTCAATATTTACAAAGCATTGATATCTTTACGTTATAGTTTCTGGTCGCATACTAGGACACTATTAACTGTTTCTACAGGTTGCACCCACACACCTAATTGTAATATGGGGGATTAAATCGTATCCCTTGATAAATCATAAAAGGAAAATTCCATTTTAATCAGTATGTTTAGTGTCCACTTTACACACTGAACTTTAAATCGTTTTATTCAACCCCTTAATTGGATGGCTCCACCGCTCCACCCACTTTGGCCAGTTTTGAGTGTGGTTCTGTGGTGCCACCATGGACACTATGTAACGTGTGTGCCACCAGTTTTGCCAGCTCGCCTTAATTTTCATCTTATGTGTGTGCTTCTAAGTAATCTAGTAGTCGATATTATTTCTTCACAAAAAAAAAGACACTCCATTCATTTTAGATATTTTTTTCTCTTTGTATTCCACATGCCGAAAATATTTGGATACTTTGTCTTTTCTCTGATGACTTAAAGTTGAATGATATTAAAAGAAATGTGCCAAGGAACTGCTTGATTAGATTAACTCGAGCATCCTTCCTTTGTTTCCCTCTATGTTCGTGCAGCCTAAGAGTGATATTCATTATCCTTTATTTGTTACGCATTTTGTGCCTTACATACTTGCTCCTTTGTGTAGGAAGTTGCAGTGAAGAAATTCTTGCAGCAAGATATATCAAGTGATGCTCTGGATGAATTTAGAACTGAGGTAACTGTCTGCAATCCAATTTTATGTCTGCAAAAAAAAAATCTTAGTTTTGATACTGAATACCAGCATGTGTTGTTTTGTGATATAAATGAGCATACGATTTTGGTCCCATGAAATGAATCATATGGATGCAAAATTTTACATGTATTCCATTCGGCTAAGGTTTTGAGCTCATTTTTCTTGTGCTGTATATTTTATATATCCATATGCCTGAGCTGATAAGGTCTAACTAATAGGCCAAATACTAACATTAGTTTATGACAATTAATTGGTCTAGTTGTTGAACACATAAAGGCATTTGAGGCCATTTGTAAGTGCTTATTTGACTCCCTCAACATGGTTTGAACATTTGACCATAATACAAAAAGTCGGACCGGCCATCGAATCGGCTAGAGTACTTGGTTCACTGGTCTGACTGGTGGTCTGCTAGTTAAACAACAATTCAAACACGCTAGTTAGATTTAACATTCCATCCATGCCACAACCTTTCAACTACCCAGGTGGGAGTGAAGCTTCCATCGAATCCACCAGGGATCAATCCCCATCACCGCACCAATTTCTGACTTTCATTCCAAAGAAATGGGCCTTGGAACATCAGTTGTGCTATATGACCCTTAAAGCGGCCCAAGTTCCGGTGGTGCGCATGATGAGCCACTGGCTGGGTCTGTTTACAGGAGGCACTGTCCGTTTCAGCCGGTTCAATTGCGGAGATGGTCTTGAGAGCAAACCGAGCCATCAAGTGTATTGATTCTGGTCTTTTCTGGTTTAACTGCTGGACCTGTCTGATTTTTTGTACTATATGTTTGACATGATATGACATGCTTACATCATTACTCTCCATCCAAAAGTGTTAAGCATATTTTATTTTTTGGTTTTTCCAAAAGAGATGGTCATATTTGTAGTCTTCATGTGCTAATTTAATTGTTGACCGAAATCCAAGCAGCCACCTTAATACTCATTGGTTGCATGCATGCATATAGTTCCTTGGTTTTGTTACATGGGGAATGAGTTAATTCATCCTTGGTCTTAGTGACAAAAGAAATATGTCTTACATTTTTGGATGGAGGGAGTACATTACAATGATCATGCAGATGTTCCAAAATTTTGTCCGTACTTTTTTTCACTCTTGATATGCAGATCCAAATAATGAAGAGATTGCGACATCCAAATGTTGTTCTATTTATGGGTGCTGTTACTCGTGTACCTAATCTTTCTATCGTGACCGAGTTTCTTCCAAGGTACATTTTTCTCTGTTCATGCAATTTTCTTTTCATTTATAACTTCTTAATTAAATAGTACCAAGTATAATAACCACTTATTTTTATCCAGGTTTTGTTATCTCTCTTAACTAATTATTGTTCTACTAACGTTTTACTTTCATATTGTTTTCCGACTTTTATCGAAAGGGACAAGTAGTTTACGTTAATTTCCTTTTTAGAAACTTATTACACATAAAAAAAATTGTTGTGGGCTTGAAGGGGGCTAATGGTGGGAGGGTGTCATTGTGTCAGAAATCTGAAACGAATAATATAGGTAACAGGAATTACCCTCTGTTCCTATGCACTGTTCCAATAATTTCACAAATTGAGATATTTTCCATAGGATCTCCCCTTTTTTTTGTTACACAATGCATGTACGAATTGTAGGTGGCACTTTTTTTGAAAAATTCTAAAAAGAAACTCATGGATGAAGTACAAGCAATACTTTTATACACACCACAAATTTCATTAGCAGTTCCTTTCCTTTGATTCTTTACATATGTACAGATTGGACACTGAAATTTTGCATTATGCATGACTGTACGTCTATGTCATGTATATTTTGGATTCTTTTAGAAATTATGTGATTTCAGAAGATGGGGAGCTTCGTCCCTAGGTCAGCAAATTTGCATTGGTTAGTTAGCAACAAAATACAGAAGAGGATGTGCAAGAATCATGCAAACTGATACATAGTGCACGACCAGAGACAACAAGTTTGGGTGCATATAAAACAATAAACATTTTTCAGTTGTATATCATCATGGTTCTAATATTTTGTCATAGGGTTCTAACTAGCATAGTTGCTAACTACAATGTATTAATATTGACAATGCAGAGGTAGTTTGTTTCGATTGATCCATCGACCCAACAACCAGTTGGATGAAAGAAGACGTATAAGGATGGCACTTGATGTGGTATGCCTAAAGTTTTGCTATCCTGATCCACTTAGATGGAGAATTTCGGGCTAAACTTGTATCACACCTCCTTTCTTCTTGCCTCAGGCTCGTGGTATGAATTATTTGCACAATTGCTCCCCTGTTGTAGTTCACCGAGATTTGAAATCTCCAAACCTTCTTGTTGACAAGAATTGGGTTGTGAAGGTAAGAAACAGGTTGTCCCTATATATGCATTGGACTTTTGGCACTTTTAATCACTTGTTTATTTTATTATTTAGGTTTGTGATTTTGGTTTATCACGTATGAAGAACAGTACCTTCCTTTCCTCGAGATCCACAGCTGGAACAGTAAGCTGCTTTATTTCTTTAATTAAATATTTTCCAGCTGCTATGGGATTAAGAAACATCTTGTTTTAATGAAAAATCAATTCTATGTGCAGCTTATTTGTTGTTTTTGCTTAGTATTTAATTGACTTATGATACAGTTATACTCTCCCATTCTCAAATATGTTTTAGTATTTTGCATGACAAATAATAAGGTGCATATAGATAAGGCCACCCTGCCGTCGTTCTAAGCAATTAGTGATGCTAATTGTTGCTGTTAGAATTAATGGTTTGGAAATGGAATCTATCATTAAAAGGATTGGAGTTCATATGGTCGAATATCATCTTGAAATCGTAGCATGACATGTATTTAGGACCAAAATATGCTATAATTGTGTGCGCCAAGAAACAGATTGAGTAGTAAGAAATAATATCATACACATGTTCCATAGTACCATTGAGTAGGATTGTAGGAAAGTAATTCAAATGCATCCTGATTCGATTTTACCTTTTGAGGACTTTACTTTTTGAGGACTTGTGCAAGTAGCTAGAAGGGTTGGGACATGGGAGTTGGGAGTTGGGAGAATGTTGACATTCAGGCCCAGAAGCTTATCCAGGGTTCATTCTGATTTATTCTGATACTGATCTTCAACAAAACTTGCATTTTTGGTTTATCTTTTGATTATTCTGTATAGCCATAATTGATCTACAAACTGTATCTGTTTTCCTGTTGCTTTGAGAATGAAATGGTTCAGTCAGATGGTTTGGTGACAAAATATCAGTATATAAAATGAAATGGATCAATCGGATGGTTTGGTGAAGAAATGTCAGTATACCTATAATTCAATATGGATACCATAGATGTTATGTGGGGAATTGTGTATTGCCGCCGGGATCGGACTAGGGTTGAAGCCCGTGCGCCCTGAACTCGTCTGCGATACGGATAGGATTCAATTCTGTTTAAGATTAGGATTTAAATCAATTCGTAATGGATTAGGTTGTTAAGTTGGTTCCTTCCTAATAGGAGATTAGATCTTTTGTAAGGCTATATATGCCACCTTATCAGATTAATTCATCAAGAAAGAAATTATCAGAAGTTCTATTGTTTCCACCACGGCTCCCACGGCTCCGGGGCGGCGAGGTGAGCAGCCTCGCCCTCTCATTGAGCACGGCTACGCTTTGCGCCGCTTAGGGCCAGCCCCTAACAATAGACATAGTATGGTCTTGTTCATGGAAAATTTAGCTGGTTCCTGATTTGCTCTATCCATGTATTTGCTGTGATCGGTTTAGCATTGTGCTTATTAGAATGGAACATCACTGGTCTTGCCTCTGGGTGCGCAATGGATAGGAATATTGTAATTAATTGACTTCATGCATTGTCACAAAGCTGTTTCTAGGTAAAATGTTTCTAGAGGTTACTGATTACCTGCATGACATACAGGCGGAGTGGATGGCACCAGAAGTACTTCGAAATGAACCATCTGATGAGAAGTAGGTTTCTCATGCTATGATTTTATCTTTTCTTTAGTTTAGTTAGCTTGCATTAGCCAAATACATTTTGCATTTTTGCAGATGTGATGTTTTCAGCTATGGGGTTATATTGTGGGAACTTTTTACACTACTTCAGCCATGGGAAGGTATGAATCCCATGCAAGTTGTTGGAGCGGTTGGTTTTCAGCAACGTCGCCTTGATATTCCAGCTCATGTGGATCCCACCATAGCAGAGATAATAAGGAGATGCTGGCAAACGTTAGTATGCTTTAACTCGCTGAGCTGCAGTGATTATTTTCTGAATATGTAGAGCATGCTTTGTATAAATATGCTACTGCTGTTCATAAACATATGACATTATTATAGGATCCATTCTGTCAAACTTTTTTAATAACTGATACCATTTTGTTTTTCTGTTGCTGCAGAGACCCAAAGATGCGTCCATCATTTTCAGAGATCATGTCTGCCTTAAAACCGTTATTGAAAAACACACCTGCCAATCAACCCCAAAGGCAGAGAGCGCAACAAGCAGATGGCTAAGAAAATGGAGGTCAACACCAGGCGACAACGTGAAAACAAGGTGCTTGGTCTTTCATGCCTTCCAGTAACTGCCCACCTGTAACTATACCATTATTTTGTATAGCAACATCAAATGCATGGCTAAGGTGAAAAAGGTGAAGTTTTGTTTTTTTTCCTCGATCCGAATACAGTTGTAAATTTCCCACAGGCAGAGAGCCCAGCTTAGAAAAACAGCCAACCCATCAAGCAAAAGAAAGGTAAAGGAGGGAAAGGGAAAATTTGTTCAAAACTAGTGTACAATATTTTTTTCCTTCCTAGTCATTTCTTTTGCTCCCAAAGGTTGAGTATCCATGTGTAAGGCCCCATCCATTGTATTGTTTGATCAACACAAAAGGTCAGTCATCTTGATCATCAAGCTTGAAGAAGCCCCTGGCGCCCTTGTGTATATCACATCCCGACAGATTCGTCGGAACTGACAATTAGATGGCAGGAGAAAACCCGTTTTTTGTACCTAACCATCATTCTTTACTGGAACAATGTTAAGTTTCTTATTTCTCAGTCTTATTTCTTGGTGTACAACTATATATCCCATATAGAGTAGAACAGTAATTGAAACTACAGCCTTATGCTGTTTGCTGCTGCGTTTTCTCAATTTGAAAGAATAAAAAAGGAGCAATTGAACAATTTCCCAAACTCTTTTCTTCGTCATCTACTCATGATAATTTCTGACAGTCAGAGCTGTGGAAGCTTATCATAATTGTTTGCTACTTCGCCATGCCCAAATCTACAGTTTTGTGTTTGCTTCCTCAAAGATTGTAGCAGTAATAAGTTAATTGCATCTTGCAGGGTTTGCTTTGTTGTTGTGAAATAGGAAAACACCTTTGCATTTGCTGTTTCTGTCCAAATCACTTGTCATTTGGGCGACCATTGCCTTGCCCGGAGCTAGTAATGAACTTAGGATTAGTTGTACTGATAAGTGCTGCCATTCACCTAGATGCTTTCCACCAAAAGATTTAATGCTAGTCTAGCAGTTGCAGTTTCCTCTGCTGGAAGTCCGGAACACTGCAATCTCTCTCTATTGGGCAAACACAGACTCAGAGAGATGGGTTGCGCTGATCGATACCATATTCTATGCGCTCGCGTACGGTGATCTCGAGAGAAAGACAACGTGCATGTTCAGTTCATTACCAAATTAAACCTTTTGGGGAAAAATGGCAATTTGGCAATGCAATTATTTTCTTTTGCATTTTTTTGCAAAAGTTTGGCAATTGTTGGCAGTGCTAATTTCTTTTGTAGGGTCAAGATGTGGAGATGCTATTTGCAAGTGACGACGGTCTTTGCCTCCTCCTCACCGGCTGTTTGTATAGGTGGTCCCCTGCTGCTACGTTCTGTTTGGTGCGATGAATTTGCTACGTTATGTTAGGTGCGATGAATTACATGAAATTTGAAATTAAGGGCAGTCCCAATAAAAAAACCACGATAGTTTCTATAGTATAGGATATCGTACCAAAAAACTATTTTTCTCATTGCATGATTTTGAACTATAGTCTAGATAAAAACCAGCACAATCACTCGTATTTTAATCTCCCATCTTCGGATCCTCTATGCATTTGGGTTTTTCTCCTCCTCCCAACCAGCGCCGCAGCCACCATCATCGCCGCCGTGCCACCACCTCTGCCCCCGCCGCCGTCGGCTCATCCTTTCCCCACTCTCTCAACCTCGCACCCAATACTCCCCACCACCACTCCGCAGCATACCACGACAGTGGAGCGTGTGTAGACGGCGACGACGAGCGCTAGCCGCCGGGAGGCCGAGGTGGACGACGTTGGGTGGCCTTGCACAAGATCTGCTTGCGGTGGCGAGCCATGTGAGCACACACCTATGCAGTGAGCGCCTTGATAGCCATCCGTGTGCTAGGCGTCGTGGCGCCGCCGCAAGCGCCATCGACGACATCCTCGTCCTCCGGCGACACGGCGCCCCGCTGCTGCCACCGGAAGGCTGCTGTCACACCCTGAGTTTTGCCCCTTTTTAAAATCATTTAAATAATTCCCAAAAAGAATTGGAATTTTTGGAATTAATCTGAAGCAAACAATTAACTTTAAAATACAATTAATAAGTGAAAATGGCATGGTAGGATTTTTCCTAAATTTTACATGTCAAAATACATTAACTGAATTTTTAGGGAATTTCAGATCACTAGAAATATTTTTAACCAATTAAATGAATTATTCGTAATTAAATTAAGTCCTTGGAATTAATTTCCTATTTTCCTATTCATTTCGTACGACTTCTCGCCCAAATCTCCCTCGGGCCGCTGGCCCATCTCCTTTTTCGGCCTAGTCCCGCCCACCCGCATGCCGCCTCCTCTCCCTGTGGGCGAGGCCGAGCCGAGCCACCGCCGCCGCGAGTCCGTGCGCCCTCCCCGATCCCTCGGGCCACTGACAGGTGGGGCCCACCTATCAAGACCATCGCCCCGCGGCCGACCGAGCCGCGCCGTACGCCATACACGCGTCGCCCACGCCGCACCACCCCGCGTCCAACCGTATCGCTCGCGAACCGCCCGCGCCGCACCATACTCCGCGCCGCACCCGTCCGCGCTCCATGCCGCCGCGTCCGAGCCCATGTCGGCCCAAGAACCCTAACCCTAACTACGCCACCGCTGGACTCTCTCTCTCTGTATCCGAACTAAACGGCGAGGAATTCCCGGCCAATACGTACCCGATCCTATCTCCAAGTCATCCCTATAAAACCCGCAAGATCGGCCGCGTGTTTCCCCTTTGTTCCCAATCGATTTTAGCCCCTAAATCATCGACGCCCAATTCCCGCCGCTGTGCGCCGCCGTCGTCGTCTCCAACTCCGATGAGCCAAGCCCCTACCTCTCTCCTTTCTCTCCCGCGCGTGTCCTAGCCTTCCCCGCGCGTTATCCCGTGCCAACTGGTGCCATCCCGAGCCGCCGCACATCTCGTGCCACGTCCCGCGCATCGCGTCGCTGTTCCCCATGTCACCGGAGAGCCGGCCGCCGCCGCTCGCGCGAACCCTAACCCTAGTCGCCTCCTAGCCATCCGATCTACCGTGCGGTAGATTGGAGCCGTCCGATCCCGTCGGCTCGCATCGCCGTTGCGATGGCGCCACGTGTCCCGCCACGGCCGCCATCCGTGGACTCGGTCCACCATGGACCGAGCCCGACGCCTGCATCGCCCTAGCCGACGTCGGCCCGCGTCAACCCTAGCTCCGTGCCCGCCGCCGACGCCAGCATGACGTCATGCTAACATCAGCCCTACCGACCTACCTGCACTGCTTGCGTCAGCAAGGGACTTAGTTGCGTAATAAATTAATTTAGGTTTTTCTGTTTAGTTTAAAAATCGTAATTAAACATCTAAAATTCATATCTTTTTAATCCGAGCTCCATTTTAGTCCATTCAAATTTCATTAAATCCAGAAAAATGTCAAGAATCTATTAAAAATAGTTTCCAGTGCTGTTTTAGTGGACTTTTAGCATGTTTTATTGAGTGCTTTGTTTGTCGTGTAGATTTTGATAATTCTAGTGATCCCGTTTACTTTGAAGTAGTTGCCGAAGTTCCTCAATCTTTAGAGCAAGGCAAGTCATACTTTACATTGATTATATAATACCTATTTTATTTAAATATCTCATTTTTCTCTCAAATACTGCATATGTTTTAGAATTTCATTTCATGGGACTATTATACCTATTGTACTCAACCTAGGAATTGAATACCTTATACCATTGATAACTGGATTTCAATATGACTAGATATTGGTTTAGGACATGCTTAGTCTGGCTTAGATCAATTAGCTCACCTAAAGGAATCACACTAATCAAATAAGTGGAGATTAATATTCAGATGGTGTCGAGTATGTGGTATTGTACTAATAATGTTAAAATATGGTAATGGTGGGTTGTGAGCACATGGTTTGATGATGCTGTTAGAGCGCTCATGGCAATTAAGGACCGGTTCTCGGAAAACCCTGGAAGAATTACAGTGCATACCACAAGCCAACATGGGTAATGGCTGGATTCGTAGTGTAGCTGTCTCTAGCCGACGTACCCTAGTGAGGGTGGGCGTGATGGAGTTGGGTCAGCCCCGATTTTAAGGGTGATCGGTTTTTGGATTCACCGCGGCACGCCGGGGGGGCTGCCCATTACCTTGATGGGAGTGACGGCGAAACCTTGGTGTGGTACGATTGATTAGAGGGGGTTATGTGAAGGGTCCTGTCGCAGTTTCTTTTCGGGGTATCATGGTGGTATACGGACACGTGGTAACGTGTCGTGGGACTGTGTCTTGTGGGTACAGTTGTACACCTCTGATCAGAGTAAAACTATTCGAATAGTCATGCGGTTATGAGCTGTCGATGATATGGGCCCGGGGGTATAACGAGAATACGATATCTGAAGAAGGAAGACACCTTCGCTTACCAGGGCGTCCCAAAGATATGTCTTGAACGGCTCATGCGGGACCGGACCACGGGCAGCCACGTGGCCATCCCAAAGGGGACTTGGCTCGGGGGCTGCCCGGAGGCCTCCGCTTCCCCAGATGGCAGGGTTCGGGATCACCCGGACCCCCATCCATCAACCTGCACCTCTTCGAGAGAGGAACGAGATCAACCGCCAACTGCCAACCACCACATTTAATGCCTAGAGAGAGGCCAGACGCCTGCACCGTCACATTTATTGCGATGTAAGGCATGTCTGTCAGCCGCTCATCATCACCCTTTTTGCCCGTCGCGAGGGAGAGAGGGGAGAAAGTCTTTGACGGTGACCGCGGTATGGCCGCACGGTCAGTCCGTGCACGCCTCCCTCCACGCCCCATCCAGTCGCATTAAATGCGCTAGGCGGCCGCGTGGGAGAGAGGATACGAGCGCTAGGGGTGTCACGTCGACCCCTCTCCAGGCGGAGAGCCACTGATCGGTAGGCCCACTGGAGTAGGTAAGTTGACCCCTCCTCACGTCAGCAGCATGGCAGCCACGACGCCCGTTTTTCTCCTCCAACTCCCGCAACGTGGCAACAGGAGCAGGAATAGGGGTAGACCCTCGACAAGACAGGACAAGAGCCGCTCCATCACGTGGAGCGGAGTAGAGAAAGCTAGGACTACTGTGGTGTCCTCTTGCATTATAAAAGGATGCCCAAGTCCATTATAGAGGGGGTTGGTCTTTTGTTCAGCCTCTTCAACCTTGGGCTTTAAGCATTTCACCTCAGTCATCAGCTCCAGCTTCCCTAGAAAAGAACAACCACACCAATCCTTGTAATTCATTCTCCACATAGCACAAAAACAGGAGTAGGGTATTACGTCTCCCCGACGGCCCGAACCTGTATAACTCTTCTGTGCCTTTTGGGATTGCGACTTTCCTCCATCTTCCTACTTTTCCTCTACCTCACCTCGAGTTCGAACCTTGATTCACCGCTCCCCTGTGCCGAACCAAAAAGGGGGTCCCCCGGGTCCCCGCGTGTTGAGCATACGCATCGACAGCTGGCGCACCAGGTAGGGGGAGCGCGCTGCATTAGGGTTTAAACTCGCGTATTCCTTCCGTCTCCCGGCGGAGACGCCCGTCTCCGTCCTTGCCATGGTCCACGGCCACGTCCTACGGACCACGTCTGGCTCACTCGCTACCCGCGAGTGTGACTTGGCCAACAAGGTGGTCGAGGAGGTCGATACGGGCGAGCACAGCCCCAACTTCCGACATCTCCGCTCGGAGGAGGGAGGACCTTTGTCCCCCTCACCCCCTCCGATGGATGCGACGGCGGCCGGAGCTGTACCACCTCCCCTGCCCCCCGCTGAGACAGCGGCTGTGGGCGGAGGAGGCCAAGCGTCCCCCAGGGTCGCCAACGTACCTGCAGGATCCGAGCTATGCCCGAGCGGACGTGCCGGCGAGCCACGCCGGAGCGACGTCCATCGCCGACTGGAGTTTGGCACGCTGAAGGTGCCCTCCGGGCGGCGAGGCGCTGTTGCGTCACCCCGTAACACCGGATGAGGGGTCCAACGCCAAGCGTTGGTTTGACGACATGGCAAAGCTAGTCAACATGGCCCAGCGTCAGCTGGCCGTCGACTTCGCTTCCTCAAGTCACCGACTGCGTGGTTCACACACCGCGGTCAGCTCGTCCTCTCGACGATGAGCTCGAAGGGCAACAGCCGCCGCGAGGGCAGACGAGAGCCCCCCGGCTGTAGCCCAACCAGAGGCGCCTCGGGATCTGCTATACGCGGAACGGGATGCCCATGTTCGTATTGAGCAGCGCCGCGACGAATGTTGCACGGGGCGGGCTCAGGACTGTGCTTCCTCATCAGGAGGCGCAAACGCTCGGCGAGCGGCCGCGGCGGCCCCACCTTAGGGAGAACCCCTAGGGCACGGCGAGCGGCTGTGGTGGCCCAGCCGCGAGCAGGACATTCTGCGGCACCCAAAGGGCCTCCCAGCCCTCGTCGCCCCCGCCAGTCGGCAACGGCTGTCAGGCGTTTGTCTCCAGCCTCCGCAATGTGCGCTGGCCTAACAAGTTTAGGCCGGCCCTCATGGAGAAGTATGACGGCATGGTGAATCCCACCGAGTTTCTCCAGATTTATACCACGGCCATCGAGGCCGCTGGAGGTGACGAGCTCGTCAAGGCCAACTTCTTCCCCATGACGCTCAAGGGCCAGGCCCGTTCCTGGCTAATGAACCTGCCGGCCCAGTCGGTCACCTCATGGGACGACTTGTGCCGGTAGTTCGCCTCTAACTTTCAGGGCACGTACCCGCGCCCAGGAGTGGAGGCTGACCTCCACATGGTCCGGCGAGGAGAGGACGAGTCCCTGTGCAAATACATCCAGCGTTTTTGCCAGGTACGCAACACCATACCGTCCATCGCTGACCATGCAGTAATCTTCGCCTTCAGGAGCGGCGTATGCCACGACGTCATGCTGGAGAAGATCGAATCCAAGGCCCCCCGGACCACCACCGAGCTCTTCGAGCTTGCTGACCGGGTGGCCCGCAAGGAAGAGGCTCTGATCTGGAACCCTAGGAATCTCGCTCCAGCCTCCACCAACGCTGCCCCCTCCGCGTCCCGGGAGGAACAACGTGAGCGGCGGCAGAAGCGCAAGCCATCGTGCGGTGGAGAGGAAAGCCACGTCCTCGCCGCCAACGATGCCGTGAAGCCCTCGCGAAAGGGCAAGCCCACAGGCAACCACAGGCGCACCCCGAACCCTCGCCCCCAGGGCTAGGACGGGGACAAGTGGTGCATGGTATACCAAACCTCCCGCCACAACCTCTCTGAGTGCCACTCGGTCAAGAACTTGGCCGAGCGGGTGCAAAAGTACGAGCAGGAGAGGAGGAAGAGGGAGAAAGAAGCCCGTCACAAGGGTAAAGCCCCGGCGGAACGCACGGACAACCGATGAGAGGAGGCCAAGAGCGCGGCCCCCGTCGGGGGCGAAGATGACGATCTAGGCTACCAGGACCCCAAGCACGTCGTCGCCACCATCGACGGAGGGGCATGCGCCCAGGTGTCCCGTCGGAGCGTCAAGACCATGAGGCGTGAGCTCCTCGCTGTTGTGCCGTCCCATGAGGCAGCCCAAAAATCGCGCTGGGCGGGGGTGCCAATCACCTTTGACCAGGCAGATCACCCTGGGAGCATCGCACGAAGTGACCACTTGGCCCTCGTGACCTCCCCCACCATTTGCAATGTCAAGGTTGCCCGAGTCTTAATTGACGGTGGTGCGGCTCTCAACATACTATCCCCGAAGGCCTTCGATGCGATCAAGGCTCCAGGGATGGTGCTCGGGCCATCCTACCCCATCATTGGGGTGATGCCCGGGAAGGTGTGGCCCCACGGGCAGATCGCGCTACCGGTCACATTTGGGAGTCCCACCAATTTTCGCACCGAGCGGATTGACTTCGATGTGGCAGACCTTAACCTGCCCTACAACGCCGTGCTCGGGAGGCCAGCGTTGGTGAAGTTCATGGCGGCTACCCATTACGCCTACCGCCAACTCAAGATGCCGGGCCCCGGAGGCCCCATCACCATCCATGCCGACGTCAAGACCGCGCTGGATTGCGTAGAAGCACGCGTGGATGATATTGCGGCGGCCGACCGCGTTGAACCCGAGGACCCTCAAGGGGAGGCCTCGGGTTCCCGGGCCCCTAAGAAGCGCATCATCTCTGTCGACGAGGTGGTGATCAAGTCCATTCAGCTGGGCGATGACCCGTCCAAGACCGCCAGAATTGGCGGCAACTTGGACCCCAAATAGGAAGACACGCTCGTCTCCTTCCTGCGGGCGAATGCCGACGTGTTTGCTTGGAAGCCGTCGGATATGCCCGGAGTCCCCAGGGAGGTGATCGAGCACCGACTCGTAGTATGGCCGGATGCACGACCGGTCCGGCAAAAGGTGAGGAGACAGGCCCCGGAGCGATAGGCGTTCATCCGTGAAGAGGTGGCACGGCTCTAGGAGGCCGGCTTCATCCGGGAGGTGCTACATTCGGAGTGGTTGGCTAACCCGGTGGTAGTCCCGAAGGCCAACCACAAGCTGCGCATGTGCATCGACTACGCCGACCTCAACAAGGCATGTCCTAAAGACCCTTATCCTCTGCCCCGAATAGACCAGATAGTCGACTCCACTGCGGGGTGCGACCTTTTATGTTTCTTAGATGCATATTCTGGTTATCATCATTTTCACATGGCTGTAGAGGATGAGGAGAAAACTGCATTTATCACTCCTATGGGTACCTTTTCCTACATATCTGTGCCTTTTGGTTTAAAGAATGCCATGTATACTTTCCAACGCGGTGTCCGCATCACGTTGAAAGACCAAATAGGGCGCAATTTCGAGGCGTACGTCGATGATCTCGTGGTCAAGTCCCGAAACCAAAAGACCTTGCTCCCGGACCTGGCCGAGACATTTGATAACCTCCGGTCCTCCCGCATGAAGCTGAACCCAGAGAAATGTGTGTTTGGGGTACCGGCAGGCAAGCTCTTGGGGTTTTTGGTCTCTGCCCGAGGCATCGACGCCAACCCTGCAAAAATAAAGGCGATAGAGGAGATGCGCCCCCCAGGAAGCTTAGGGACGTGCAGAAAATCACTGGTTGTGTAGCTGCCCTGAGCCGTTTTATATCGAAGCTGGGAGAGCGGGCGCTCACTCTATTTAAGTTGCTAAAGCGAACTGGCCCCTTCACTTGGACGGACAAGGCGGAGAAAGCCTTGAGCGAGCTCAAGCGTTATCTCTCCTCGCCGCCCACATTGGTGGTACCTCAAGAAGGAGAACCCCTCCTTTTATATTTGGCGGCAACTCCCCAAGTGATCAGTGCAGCGTTGGTTGTGTAGTGCGACGACGAGCCAATCTCCCAGACGCCCCCAGCCTCATCACACCAGGAGGCAGGAGACCTTGGAACGGTGTTGGCTGAGGAAGCACCCAGAGCCGGAGGCGGCCTTTGGCCCCCCGAGCCTTAGGGAGCCACCCAGCCCCTAGTCCGGGGGCTCCCGAGGCCCCTTCCACCCAGAGTGGCCCCGAGGGCCCCGGGGGAGGCGATGGCCTGGCAGCCCCGAACACTGAGGTAACCCGTCCCGGTGCACCCGAGCCTGTTGCCCCTGGTAAAGTAGCTAAGGCCCGCAGCAAGGTGCAACGGCCAATCTACTTTATCAGTGAGGCACTACGGGACACAAAGACACATTACCGACAAGCCCAAAAAATGCTCTACGCCGTGCTCATGGCTTCCAGGAAGTTGTGCCACTACTTCCAGGCACATCGGGTAACGATAGTCACGTCTTATCCTCTCGGGCAGATCTTGCGTAGTCAAGAAGGCACGGGACGGGTAGTCAAGTGGGCTATCGAATTGTCAGAGTTCGACCTGCATTTCGAAGCTCGCCACGCGATCAAGAGCCAGGCCTTGGCCGATTTCGTAGCAGAATGGACGCTAGTGGCCGTCGACGATCAACCCCCGGGTGAACCCAAGAGTGCGGAGGATCGCGGCCAATGGACCATGCACTGGGTGATGAACTTTGACGGTTCACTCACCTTACAGGGGGCCGGGGCAGGCGTTGCGTTAACTTCCCCGACAGGCGACGTACTCTGGTACATCATTCGACTTGACTTCCGAGCAACCAATAACATGGCCGAGTATGAAGGGCTCCTAGCGGGGTTGCGAGCGGCGGCAGGCATGGGCATCCGCCGTCTGCTAGTCCTCGGCGACTCTCAACTAGTCGTGAACCAAGTTTTCAATTAGTACCAATGCACCGACCCTCAGATGGAAGCATATGTCATGGAAGTACGGCATATGGAGCGCCATTTCGATGGCCTCGAGCTGCGCCATATTCCCAGAAGAGACAATACCTTGGCGGACGAGTTATTTAGGATCGCGTCCGCGCGAGCCCTAGCTCCGCCAGGCACATTTGAGAAAAGACTCACAGAGCTGTCGGCGTGCCCCGAACCGTCCCAAGGGCAGGAGTCGGCCGGTCCAGACGCCCCGGACCTGGCGGGCCAGCCACAGCCTGGTCTTGCCGGGACCGACATCACGTGCCAGGTGGCCTGGATTTCGGAAATCTAGGTGTATCTGCGAGACGCGTCATTGCCCAAGCAACGTGAGGAAAGCGAGCGCATTGCCCACATCTCCAAAAGGTACATGTTGGTGGAAGGGACACTCTACCGACGCGGTGCCAACGGAGTGCTCATGAAATGCGTCGCTCGGGAACAGGGTCTCGAGCTCCTGGCCAAGATCCACGAGGGAGAATGTGGAGCGCACTCAGCCTCCCGAACCTTGGTAGGAACGGCATTCCGCCAAGGTTTTTACTGGCCCACCCCGCTGGAGGATGCAGCAGACCTCGTGCGGCGGTGCCGGGCATGCCAATTCCACGCCAAGCAGACGCACCTGCCAGCCCAGGCCCTTCAAACTATCCCGCTCTCGTGGCCATTCGCGGTCTGGGGGCTGGACATCTTGGGCCCGTTCAAGCAGGCGCGTGGCGGCTACAAATTTCTATATGTCACCATCGACAAATTCACCAAGTGGCCCGAGGCCTATCCAATCAGCGTCATCGACAAACATTCGGCTATGCGGTTCATGAAAGGCATCACGACAAGGTTCGGGGTCCCCAATAGGCTCATCACCGACAACGACACCCAGTTCATGAGTGAGCTGTTTGGCGAGTATTGCGATAACATGGGCATCAAACTATGCTTCGCCTCGCCCGGCCACCCCTAAAACAACGGCCAAGCCGAGCGTGCAAACGCGGAAATATTGAAAGGCCTCAAGACAAAGACCTACAACGTCCTCAAGAAGCATGGAGACTCGTGGATTGACGAGCTGCCAGTGGTCCTTTGGGCCAACCGAACAACACCAAGCCGTGCCACCGGGGAAACACCATTCTTCTTGGTGTATGGAGAGAGGCGGTCTTGCCTTCCGAGCTCACCCTGGGATTGCCCCGAGCCACACTATACACTGAAGCAGATCAATAACAACTACGTCGCGACGACTTGGACTACCTAGAAGAAAGACGGCGCCGTGCAGCGCTTCGCGTGGCCTGTTATCAACAGAGCCTCCGTCGCTATCACCAACACAAAGTCAGCCCCCGAGCACTGCAAATCAACGATCTCGTTCTGTGGCGTGTGCAAATGCGTGTGGGGCTGAGCAAGTTATCTCCGATGTGGGAGGGGCCATACAAAGTTATCGGCACTCCGCGTCCAGGAGCAGTTCGCCTAGCCTCAGAGGACGACACTCCGCTGCCGAACCCGTGGAATATTTCCCACCTGCGCAAGTTCTACCCATAAGCCGCACGGTGTGCTGAATCCCCAACATATATGAAAGCACGTTCACTGCCTCCAGTTGGCATGAACAATGAGTTCGCCCGTTTATAATATTTATGCTTTTCCCTTACAAAATATCTGCATTGCAGTATGTTTTTCCCCTCCATGTTCCAGAACATGTATTGCGGATGCTAGTTTTCAGTGATCTTCTGGCCCTGCCCGCCCTAGGCTGCGAGGCCCTAAGGGTGTCGAGGGTAGAGCGACGCTGCATACAAGTGCCCCGGGGTAGTCAACGCCTGGGGGCTCGGGTGCGTCCTGTCACGCCTGTCCCGATCCCCTCGTTGCTGCTGCCCCCGCTGGCCCTTTATGCCCTCGCTTCTACCCAGAGCCCCGAGAAAGGCACCAGCCGCTGGCCGATGCACGCTGCCTGAACCCGAACCAGCTCCCAATTACATGGGATGAATCATGGCAGGAAATCATACTGTCCATATTCCTACATTGGCTAAACTAACTAAAGAGCGGACTGCCGTTGCAGGAAAACGAGCAGGCAAGAGCTTGGGCCAACTAACCGCCACCGTGTGTGCGCGTCAAGTTGGCGGGGCTCAATACATATATATATATATATATATATATATATATATATATATATATATATATATATATATATATATATATATAATCATCGAATCATCGTGCAGAGTCGCCACAATGGACTGCTACAATGCGAATCCAGCATGAGAAAGGCAAGTACATTGATAACATGAAATGGTATTGCAATGTTTTTACAAAGTACAGGATAGAAGCAAAAGCAGGGGAGTCCTAGGCGGCCGACGGGTCACTGGGGGTGTTCTCCGTGCCATCCTCGTCCGGCGGGTCCTCGCGGTAGGCAAGCTGAAATGCCGCTGGAGTTTCGTCGAAGCCAATCATGATGGAGTCGATGACATCCTTGACGTGACGCCGAGCAGCCTCCTCTGTGCCCTCGGGGAAGTCCTCGGTGGGGATGTACAGGTTGAAGCCGGGGTCGCAGGCCTGATAGCTCGCCAGGATCAACGTTGCAACCTGGCGGGACAGGTCGTACGACGACTCCTTCGCCACTTCATCAACCTCCTCCGGCACCCTTTTAATCCCCTTGGCCAACTCGTCTATTTGGGTGGCCAATCCTCCCAAGGTAGAGCTGGCGGCGCGGGGATGCACAACCCCCACCTCACGGGCCGCCTCTCGAAGACACGCGACGGACGAGGTCATGGTCTGGAGCCCTAAACCCAGGGCGTGCTCCAGCTCCACGATCCGGCGGCGTGCCTCCTCCAAATCTGGCGCTGCTTCGCTGGAGCGAGGGGCCGGCTGGGGCGGTAGAACCCGCTCCCGCTGCTCCAACTCCTGCACCCGTGCCTCCACGTCGCCGACTGCCTGCTCTCGGGCGGCGATGTCCCGCTCCCACCGCTCTAGCTCCTCTTGCCGATGGCACGAGGCAGCTGCGAGCTGCTGCTCGCGCTCCCAAATGGCCTTCAGGCACCGAGAGACCTCCTCCTGGGCCTGTAGTACGACCACCTCGCACCCCTCCACGGCAGCCTCGCGCTCGGCGATGGCTTTCTCCTGAGTCACCACGTTCTCCTCCCGCGCGTCGGAGTCCTCCTTGGCCTTGGCCACGGCGGCCTCCCGGTCCCCGACCGCCTGCCGCGCTGCCTCCAAGGCCTTCTCGCGCTCTGCCAGGCCATCCTCGTGGGCCTGGAGCTCGATGTCGGTGCTGGCGGCGGCGGCCTCGGCATCACGCAGGATGCGCTCGTGCCGGTTGAGTTCCTGGGCGCGCTCGTTGAGGTCGCGGATGAACTCCCCGGCAGTGGTGCGGACCCTCTCCTTTGCGGCAGCGGCTGCCTGCTCGCGGAAGTCAGTGGTGTGCCACTCAATGACGGTGTCCTCGAACACCTGATTGAGTTCACCCCAACGACGCTCGATGTCCGCCAGCTCCCGCTTCCGGATGAGGCCCTCCACCCTCGTCGTGGTCGCCAACTCGCGGCGGCCTTCGGCGACCTCAGTCTCTCGCCACGCCACCGCGACCTCCTTGGAGGCCAAGGCTTGAACCTGAGCCTGAAGCTCTTCCAGGGAGACCACGTTGGCCTCCTCCAGCGCTCGGGACACTTATCATCCTCGCCCGCTCCTGCGATCGCACTAGGGGCTCAGTGTCCAAGGCGACCATAAACCCTGACCAAGTGCCCCCGGATTCGGAGTCGGAGCTCGAGCCAAGGTCTACCACCTGCACAGGACGGGGAGACGAAGGTGCCCCACGGTCGGAGCCGTCCGCCGCCGCTTCATCCGCCGGCGTTGCCTCGCCCTCCGGTGAGGCTGCTCGCGACGTTGGTAGATCGCGATGGACTAGCGCCGACGGTGTTGGTGTCGGCCGGCGAGGCGACGGTGTCGAGTGGTTTGGCGCGGGCGATGGCTGGCGTAGTGGCGGCGTTTGTTGCCGCTGTGGGGACCCCAGGGATTGCTCCCCGCTGCCCGCCGCCGCCTCCACCTCCGCGTTGGGGCCAGCTCGGCCCGAATCTGTTGCCGGCGGAGGGCCCCTAGCTTGTTCCTGGTGGGCGATCGACGCCCCAGCATCAGGGTGGGCCCCCTCCTCAGGCCGCACCGAACCCGAGCCCAAACCTGTGGGAGGTGACCCGGACCCGATGGGCTCCACCACCCCGGACCTCTCCTGCGTTCCCCCCGCTGAGCTGGAAGCAGAACCGCCCTTAGGTATGACCTTGGGGCGAAAATGCTGATGCTCACGGCTGGGAACAAAAATAAATGCAATGAGAAATCAAAACACAAATAGCCCGAAGTAAGACTGTAGACCCCCGTTTTTGAGGACGGGAATCATTCGTGTTCATAGTACCTTATCCCTGGATCGAGTAGTTTGGTACCCACGAATACGGTTCGAATTTCCAGTGCAAAGTGCACGAGTAGTCTTACAACGAAATTATTACAATAATAGGCCCGAAGGCAATATCCAAATACATATAGGACCTACCAGTCCGGATACATCCGAAAACAGAAATTAGATAAGATAGCAGACGGAAGGTAGCAGCATGCCGATTGCCACAGGCAACGACGGGGACTAAGACTCGTTGCGCTCCATTGTCTTCATTCCTCCTAGTAGTATGTGTACGGGTCTTCCTCATCTTCTTCATCTCGGAGGTTTGTGCGTATAGCAAGGGTGAGTACCCAACGTACTCAACAAGCCAACACGGAATGATGCACATGATAGGGTCATTCAAAGGATGGCTATGGTTTATTTGCGCAAAGCCAATTTTCACAAATCATTTCACAAACCTAACATCTAGCCAGGTCAAGTTTTAGGTCCATAGTATATTAAGTCGGCGACGGTTCTGTCCACCATCCATTGTGATCCCAAGGATAGCTTCCCGCCTCCGATCCGTCATGGTTTTAGGGGGTGTCTTTCTCCTTTCTCTCGATAGAGAAGTTGGTTTCCCCAAGACATAAAGTCATTATGCAATCCCACCCGTCATTTTAAAATTTATGAGTCTAGCCACGGAAAACACTTGTCACGTCGCTCATTAACCGCGAGCACGGCTATTCGAATAGATTGATTAACTCACACTGCAGTGGATGTACACTTTACCCGTACTCCGCAACAGCCCAACAAATGAGCCTACGCCTCAACACATGAGACGGTCGCGGCAAAGCCTTTTGATAACCTCGCTTTGGCAGTACCCGCTCCATGAACTTAAGCCCTCATGCACTCTAGCCGTCCTTTTCTAGCAGTGAGAGGAGTTCTGGCGCACCCGGGGTAAGAGAAAGAATTGCTCTATCCTTGAACTTTCCATCTTCATGTCCTTTTCTTCATGTTGATCGCATGCCCGATCTCTGCCCAGGTACCAACCAGCGGTACACCCCCTGCCGGAAGGCCCTTAACTATCGTCCAGGCACCCACCAGTGGTGCACCCCCACCGGCAAGCCCTTACCTCAACGCCAACACCTGAACCTACTATGCAAGGATACTGCCTCCGCTCGGATATTTAATCAACTAGGTCTATACCCATTCGAGAAGTATGGTTGTACTGGCTCGTTCTAACTTGTAGTCTCATGGCTCGGTCCTTAACTGACCAGGGACGGTACTAGCCTTTTCCAGAATCCACCCAAATCCATCCATCCGCCCCAGTCTAAAAACATTGGTTTGTATTTTCATTTTTCATCAAAGCCATTTCCAACATGATCAAGGCAACGTGGCGCTCATGTCTCCACTTGCCGTGTCTCAACCATCTTCCCAAGATAGTTGCCCAAGCACGAGGCTTATTTGTAAAATCATGAATATGCAAGAATCTAGTATAAGCGTGGCTAAGCATTTTACCGAAGATAACCTCCGGTTGCATCACATCGAAGGTTTACAAAGAATATTTCTAAGGGTATTCAATATCAAGGCAGGGTATATCAAGAATAGGTACTCATTTGTGTATAGCATGCAATTTGTAATTGAAAACAACATCATTTCACAAAGTAGGATCAATATGTTCAAAGAGTGTGATGACTTGCCTTGCTCGCACACTTGTTGGTTGGGGTCTTCTGCGTACTCAACGCCTTCCTCCGACGCTAATCATACGTGCGAGAAATCGAATTTGAATTCGATTAGAATTCAAATAGAATCCAGTAAGATCCAAAAGAAAACCAAGTAAATCGCAATAGCGGCTCCTAACACTAGGCTATGACTCTATGCGAACCTAGGCTCGAGTTTCGACGAAATCCGAGTTAGAGCGAAAGGGTTATACGGATTCGAAGTTTTGTAATGAATTCGATTTTGTTAAGAAGGGTGCGATATTTATCTTAATATGCTTAAAGTTTGAGAAATACTAGAGTTGATGATTCAATAAAAAATAAAAAAAAGAAGTGATTACCTTTCAATTTTATCAAATTATTTCACGGGTCGAGAAGTCCTAGGGTTAATAATAACCGGATCTCGAAATATTTGATGAACCTTGAAGCTTAGATGCCAAATAACTAACGTGAATTTTTTTTGAGTTTAGAAACTCCACGTATATATATATATATAATAATATTTAGGTGAATAATGGATTTCACAAAAGATAGGAATTTTCTTTGGAGAGGGAATATGTTAAGAAGTTTGACTATAAGTGTATACTTATTTGCAAAAGAAATTTTGGAAAAGAATAAATAATAATCTCTTGGTAAAGATGTAAAATTCATTGTAAATAGGATTTAGAAATTAAAAAAAAGGTAAATATAATTTTGTTATGATTTTACTAGGCTCCTACAAATTTTAATTCTCAAAAGAAAATGGAAATAAAAATTTTCCAAAACCTTGCGTCGGTGGGAATCGAACTGCGCCCTCTCCCTCTCACGGCTCAGCTCAAGCCACCGGGCTAGCGAGCCCACCTCATCCTTCTCTCTCCTTTTCTTTTTTTCTTCTTCCTTCCTCTCTTGCCCCGGCAAAAGAAATGAAGCAGAGAAAAATAAAGTGGCGCGGGGAGGATTCGAACCCGCGACATCACGCTCCTCTCTCTCGTTCTTTTCCACTGCGCTACAGCGCTTCTCTCCTTCATTCCTCTCCTTTTTCTTTTATTTGTTCCTCCACTGTTCTTCTTCTTCCGCGCGAGTCCGACGGCGCGGCATAGCCGAACCATGGCGAGGGGACCGGAGCGCGGGAATAAAGGGCCACGCACCATCTAAGAACCACGGGGACCCTATTTTGAGACACGGCCGGACCGGGAGGAGGTGGGATGGGCCGGCGACGGCGAGGCGGCCATGGCGACGGCGGCGCACGTTGCGGCGGCTAACCGGCGACGGAACGGCCACGGAGAGGGGACTGGAGCATCAAAAGGGTACGGAGAATCTAGCTAGGGGATTTGTTCGGCCGAGGAAACGCTACGGCGAGGCGGCACCGTGCACATGGCGGCATCCAAGCGGGGAAACACGGCGGGCTCGTCGCCGGCGAACTCCGGTGGCTAATCGGCTCGGGAAACATGGGGAAAATATAGTTTAGAGCACAGAGATCGTGTAAATATCTTCAATTTGGGAAGAACTCGACCGAGGGCGACGAATTTTGGATTGTGCCTCGGGCGGCCGGCGCTAGGGTTCTTCGGTGTTCTTCAAAATTCGACCCGCACACCGCATGATTTTGGGGAAATTTGGGGAGGGGCTAGATGAGGTTATTGCGCACAGCTTTTGTGTTTCAAGTTGTGGCCGAGGAGCGCTATTTATAGCGGGATGTTTTCGGCTTGAGCTCGGCGGCAATGGCGGTGCGGCACGGGAGTAGCGGGCACGCGCGGGGAGGGCTGGGGTGAAATGCGACGCATGGCGGCGCTGGGAGGGCTGGCGTGGCGAGCGGCGCGTGGCGGCGCTCGGGCGGGGTCCGGCGCGCGGGCGCGGCACGGGCGTGGCCGACGCACGGCGCGGCGTGGGCAGTGTGCGCGACGTAACGGCGACTCGTGCGCGCAGGAGGGTGACGCCGGCGAGAACGTGCGTGCACGGGCCCCGGTACGGCGAGTGACGCGCGGCGCGCGTGGCGAGGCGGTCCGGTCCGGTGCAGGGTACGGCGTCGAACAGGTGGCGCACAATGAATAGTGACTTTTTCGATTTTCCCGAATTACATTTCCTATTTTCCCAATTTTATTTCCTTTCACCCCCAAAATTCAAAATAAAATATAAAACATCTAAAAATAAGTTGTAAAATATATGTCCAACCTTTTTACCCACTTTTATTATTTTAAAAATATATTTTACATAATTAATTTAATCCTTTTCCTCAATTCCACAAAATGTGATTTTGATTCAAATAAATTTCTAGATTTCATATATATACCCTAAAATATTTTATTACTCATTTTTTCTTTTTCACTAATTAATATTACTCAATCACCTAAATAATGTTTTGCTCCCAATCCTAAACTCCGAAAATTTTCTCCCAAGAGAAATTCGAATCGTTTGGTTTTTACAAACACCGAGATGAATCGTTCGCGTATAAATTTATGCAACCAAGCGGCAAATAAGAAGCGAAAACTCGATCAAGAAGCAACAATCAAAAGGTTTTTGTAAATTCTGATTTTTGATTCCTGGTTTTAAATTCCTCGATTTTCGGGATGTTACAAAGACACGGGGCTCATAAGAAATGTATGCATCCGCAAGCGTTACGTGGGCAGCGTTGAAGCTCCATGAGACCCGAGAGATGGCCCGTTTCTTCTTCGCGGGGCTGCCAGAGGGGCTCACTGGGCTGCGGCCCGTGGACTCCGCCGCTGCGGGGGTGCCACGGCCGGCCTCGGCCAATGGTGCGCTCGCCGTGGGTGCCTCCTCGACCACCGTCGAAGTCGTCGTCGTTGTGGCCATACTGGCCCTCGTCGGGGTGGCCCCTGGGGCAGGACCCACCGCCTGCGCGCCTCTAGACCTGCGGCGGGGAGCGGTGCGCTCCGCGCCACCGCCGCGTGGTGGCGATGGGGGGCGCGGAGTCGTACTCCAGCCTCTTCCTCTTCCCCTTCGGGTTCGGGGCCCCCGGTCCGCTCCTTCCCGGGCCCCGGCGGCCCAGTTGCCCAATCGGCACCTGGTCGTCAGTGTCGTCGTAGTCGTCGTTGCCACCCTCCAGGGCGGCGCTTGGCGCTGCTGACGACGAACCCGTGCCGTCACCCACCACCTGGAGAGCATGCAGGATCTCCGGACGCGCCGGGTCCTGGCACAATGGGACCAGCCCCGGAGGGAGCTGCGTCAGATCCTTCGCAGTGATGCCAAGAGTGCGGCGGACCAGGATCGCGAGATCATTCTCATTCCAGTCAAAGGGAGCGTCAACATGGGTGCGCATGTCATCGTTGAAGTTCGTGTACATGTAGGCTGGGCGCAGCCTCTCCTGTAATGGCGAGATGTGCCATGTCTGGAAATCTCGGAAGACGGCGTGGCTGGACAGGCGCCCTTCCGGAGATAGCTGATCCGCTCCAGCACTCTATCCAGCTCTCTCCCAACGCACGGCCGCGCCCCCCAGTTCCCCTGATTCGCCGGAATCCCCGTCGGAAGGGAAAGGTGGGGTGGTCGCCCAAACTGGTGTAGAACCAGTAGGCCCTCCAGTTCTCCCATCTGGAGCGGGGGTGGATGTCGATGAAGGCGGTGTCGACGGCCCTGTCGTTGCGCGGCTGGATCGCAACATATCCGACCACACCGGGGGATCTCGCCTGGCACACGCGGAAAAACTGCTGGAAAAGATGCAGTGAGTGCATCACCCCCACGAACATCTCGCAGGTGTAGGCGAAGATGGCAAGGTAGAAGACCGCGTTGGGGGTGAGATGATGCAGCTGAAGGTCGTAGAACTCCAGCACATCAAAGAAGAACCGGGAGAAGGGCGGCACCAACCCGACCATGGCAAAGGAGGCGAAGAACATCATCTTCATGGGAGGCCGCTCCGCCGGAATATCGCCACCGCTACGAGTGCCGCGCGGCAGATACTTGTTGAACAGGCTTCGAGTCTCCGCGGAGCGAACCTGGGACTTGGGAAGCACGCTCCTGGGCTCCAGGGGGGTGTCGCGGGTCATCTTCGAGGAAGGCGCCGGAATGCGGAGAGAAACTGGCGGCGAAGAGGAAGGAGTTGAAATGACAAAAGCACTGGAAGGATAAGTGGCGATGGCTGAGGAATGCGTAGAAACTGATCCCCCCTCTCGCGGATCCGTTTTTATAGGCAACCACAGCCCCTCACATTCTACGGCATTAACTTCGCTCCACTCCCGCGCGACGTGCCTCTTCGGCTTCGTGCCCCTTCGTTTTTCACGTCTCTTCGGTCTTCGCGCCACTTGGGTTTCGCGTCGCCCGGGATTTCGCGTCCGCCAGGCGTACTACACGGAATGGAGGAAGGTAGGCGGTTAGATGGCCCCCCTTTGTGCGCGGCCCAAATAACATGCCCTCCGTCTGGAAAGGCTTAATCAAGCGCGGCGTCAGTTACCGCACGCCTATCTCTTGCTGCGGTGCGGCACATCCAGTACCCGGGCCTATCCACTCAGGAATATGACGTTAACCGCACCCGAACCCGACTTCGGTCCCGGTCAACACCGGGGGCTACTGTCGGTGATATGGGCCCGGGGGTATAACGAGAATACGATATCTGAAGAAGGAAGACACCTTCACTTACCAGGGCTGCCCCAAAGATATGTCCTGAACGGCTCATGCGGGACCGGGCCACGGGCGGCCACGTGGCCATCCCAAAGGGGACTTGGCTCGGGGGCTGCTCGGAGGCCGCCGCTTCCCCAGATGGCAGGGTTCGGGATCACCCGGACCCCCATCCATCAACCCGCACCTCTCCGAGAGAGGAACGAGATCAACCGCCAACTGCCAACCACCATATTTAATGCCTAGAGAGAGGCCAGACGCCTGCGCCGTCGCATTTTTATTGCGATGTGAGGCACGTCTGTCAGCCGCTCATCATCACCCTTTTTGCCCGTCGTGAGGGAGAGAGGGGAGAAAGTCTTTGACGGCGACCGCGGTATGGCCGCACGGTCAGTCCGCGCACGCCTCCCTCCACGCCCCGTCTAGTCGCATTAAATGCGTTGGGTGGACGCGTGGGAGAGAGGATACGAGCGCTGGGGGTGTCACGTCGATCCCTCTCCAGGCGGAGAGCCACTGATCGGTAGGCCCCACTGGAGTAGGTAAGTTGACCCCTCCTCACGTCAGCAGCATGGAAGCCACGATGCCCGTTTTTCTTCTTCAACTCCCGCAACGTGGCAACAGGAGCAGGAATAGGGGTAGACCCCCGACAAGACAGGACAAGAGCCGCTCCATCACGTGGAGCGAAGTAGAGAAAGGTAGGACTACTGTGGTGTCCTCTTGCATTATAAAAGGAGGCCCAAGTCCATTATAGAGGGGGGTTGGTCTTTTGTTCAGCCTCTTCAACCTTGGGCTTTAAGCATTTCACCTCAGTCATCAGCTTCAGCTTCCCCAGAGAAGAACAACCACACCAATCCTTGTAATTCATTCTCCACATAGCACAAAAACAGGAGTAGGGTATTACGTCTCCCCGACGACCCGAACCTGTGTAACTCTTCTGTGTCTTTTGCGATTGCGACTTTCCTCCATCTTCCTACTTTCCCTCTACCTCACCTCGAGTTCGAACCCTGATTCACCGCTCCCCTGTGCCGAACCAAAAAGGGGGTCCCCCGGGTCCCCGCGTGTCGAGCACACGCATCGACATGAGCGATCAACCAGATTCACCGTGATTAGTCTCATTTAAGTAAATAATCTGACTAATGGAACTTGACTAGTATAGATGGATGGTTGGGCCTGTTGCAACGTGGGTTTAACGTTGGACAATATTTATTTAATATTGCTTAATTGTTATTATTGTTTTATTACTTTCAACTATTATTATTTCTGAAATGATGTTTATGCAAATGAGACCATATTCCTTCCTTGTGAATTATCCTGCATCATACCTTCTCTTCCGGTATGACTTGTTGAGTATAGTGGGTAGTATTCAGTCTTGCTTAATTTTTCCCACCAGAGCCAGAGGTTGCAGAGGAGGAAAGTTTCGACGAGGTTTTGGCTTGCGTCCGACGTCAAGGTTGCCTGTTGAAGTTTCGTCGCAAGAGTTAGAGTTTCAGTTTAGTTAGTCTTTTCTTTTCCGCTGAAATTTTGGTAATATTTTGTACTATTTCTAAGATGTGGATTATGAATATCAATAATTGTCGATTTGTGTATCTCGGCTGATTCCTGGACGAGGACTAAATGCACAAATTAGTTGCGGGAATTATGTCTTGAATTTCTAGGCATGACAACCGCTTCAAGCACGCGATGCACGTGAGCATCCCCTTCCTCCGCCTCCACCTCCGCCTTTGGCACACGCAGCCTCACCCCCACCTGCGGGAGCGCGGCGGCAGGGGCGTGGGGCTGGGCTCGGCCTCGGCCCTGCCGTCGTCGACCACGGCAGACGATCGACGCCGCAGTGGCCACGATGCATCTCCGGCGCCTCCTTGGTCTCTTTGGTGAGGTCTCCGCGACCTTCCGCCTTGCCTTGCCACCACACGTCTCCCAGCTCTTCGTCCCCGCCCGCTTCCTCGTTTCCCTCGCTATCCCCAGGACCGATGGCGGCAAGGGGTTGGCCGTCTCCCACGACACCATCTGCATGGGAAACAGCGACGACCTCTTTCTCGTCCGCACCGTGCTTGAGCTAGCCCAAGCTCCTGCCATTGGGGAAACCCCATGCTTTATCCTTGTTTCTTCCTTGCCTTGTCGCCGAACACGGTGGAGACTGTGGAGGAGGTCGGCTCAGGCGATACCGGGACCGCAGGTGGGAGGGCCCTCTCCATCATGTCGGGCGCTTGCGCGATGTGGAGAACGGCCGCTTGCATGATGCAGGGTGTGGGATGCGGGCGACGGAGCAATAGATCACGATGGAAATGAGTGGTTTCTCCCCAACGCTGTCTTCCTAGTTTCTCGATACATTGATTCTAGGGTAGACTCGTTTCGTTTTGGAGAAATTGTTTCTCATTTTCTCTCCTCTCTTCATTAATTATTTATTATTGTGCCACATAAAAAATAATATGTTAAGCTAATTAATAGAAATAGAAATCATCATAAATACCTCATTAAAAGTATCCTGAGTGGTTGACTTGACAGCATGCGGGTTACACGTTCCACTTTATTGGGATTGAAGGTGCAGTTGGTGATTATTACCCTCATGTATGCGCTAGCGCCTTTGACGAACAGATATGTACAAAGTTCCTAAAGTCTGAACAAACACATATGCAAATATGTTTTTTTTAAAAAAAACACGATACAAACCTAGGCCGAGATTGAAGGTGCAGGTGGGGATGATTATCCCAGAGTTTGCGCTAGCGTCCTTGATGAGCAGATCTACAAAGTTTCTAGAGTTTGGACAAACACATATGTGGATATCTTTTTTAAAGTTTCTAGAGTTTAGACAAACACATATGCGATATCTTTCTAAAAAACGTAACACATGTCTAGAAAAAACATAACACACGTCTTTTAAGACCATATATCCTACTTCCATAAGCACCTTCAAACACATCTACACACATTACCTCTGAGCATCTTTAAAAAATTGACAAAATCATCACGAACATTTTTAAAAACACAAGCAGATGCTCATAGTACGTGCACCTCACCTCTAAGAACACATATTTTACTCCATGAGCACCTTCGAAAGATTGACGAAGTCACCACGGATGTTTTGTTGTTGACGAAAAAAATCGTTCAAGCCGTAAATAGAAACATCCATGTCAAATCATTAAACCTAGGTTGATTGGTTCCATCACTAGTTAAATTATGCTTACTTTGTCATATGCAAATATTTTTAGTGGGATTGACCACTAGAAATACAAACTGTCTTAGTGGTGTGATTCCTTGGTGAGCTCGAGGGGGTGCTTGGGATTGTCGGGCCTTTGATTCGTCTCTGCTATTTTGTTTTGGCCATCTTACCCATTATAGATGGATTTTCATGAGTAAAATCTTTCGGAGTTGCCGAATATTGTTAAGAATTGATAAGGCTACAATGCTAGACTTTATTTAGTTTGTACCGTCCTAAAATTTTGACCGTCCCAAAATTTAGGAAGTCAAACCAAGTGAACCAATCCGTTTCCTGATTTCCCCTTCACCGTCGCCACACATTTAGGCATAGTAATAGGGATCCGATTCCCGATTTCTCGCGGGAAATTCATCCATTAGGGGATGGGATGGAGGAATGTTCATCCCCACGAGGATTGAAACGGGGAATTTTTTATCCCCGTTGGGTATGACGGGGACGGGGATGAGGATGGGCGGCCATTCTTCGTCCCCACGAACCCGCGTACCCGACTCTCGGTTAGCCTCACGCGTTGCGAGATAGTAAATTGACGGCCCAGCCGAGGTGCCCGCCTCACGCCTTTTTATTTTTATTTGTAATTTGTTGGATGAGTGTTAATGAATGTTTGATGTTGGATTTGAATTTAATAATGTATAATTATAAATTCTTTTTTATTTGCTTGTGTTATTGTGATGAGTAATTGTGGGGATGGATTTCTCCGTTGGATACAAATCCCTATAGAAGATAAGAACGAGAAAAAGATTATTGGCGGATACAAGAAAAGAAAATTTTTCTCCATGCTAGGACGGGGATTGAAAGGCATTCCCCGACTTAGAAATTCCCGTTGCCATCTCTGCGCGCATCCAACGTAGGCCCGTCCTCTCGAAGCCACCGGTCCACCGTCCAGGCACGCCGCCGCACCACGTGCCCCCACGTCTCCCCGACGCCACGCGCAAATCCCAGCACTATCACCGCGTGATCCATGACCATCCGATCCCCCAACCTTCTTCTTCCCAAGTCCAAACTCCACTCTCCCCATCCCCCACGCCTCGCTCGTTCACTAGCACACAGATCTCCGATCACCACCGCCGCAGCCATGGCGACCGGGTACTACCCTGGCGGCGCAAGGGACCACGCCGACGAGCCCGACGACTTCGACGAGTACGACCCCACGCCCTACGGCGGCGGCTACGACCTCTTCGTCACCTTCGGCCGCCCGCTCCCGCCCTCCGACGAGACCTGCTACCCCTGCTCCGCGCCCTCCACCTCCTACGACGCCCCCCACTACTCCGCCGACGAGCCCTCCCCCTACGCTCACCACTCCAAGCCGCACCCCGCCTACGGCTTCCGCCCCCTGCAGGAGCAGCAGCAGCAGTCGTCCTACGCCGCCTCCGGCTACGGATCTAAGCCCCAGCCCGCCTACGGCTTCCGCCCCCAAGAGGAGGAGGAGAGCTATGGCGGAGGAAGGAAGCAGCAGGAAGAGGAAACCTACGGCTCCGGCTACGGTCGCAAGCCGCAGGTCGAGGAGAGCTACGGATCAGGGTATGGATCTGGGTATGGGACCAAGCCGCAGCAGGAGGAGACCTACGGCTCCGGCTACGGGAGGAAGCCACAGCAGGAGGAGAGCTACGGCTCCGGCTATGGTAGGAAGCCGCAGGTGGAGGAGAGCTACGGATCGGAGTATGGTTCCGGCTATGTGAGGAAGCCGCAGGCTGAGAGCTATGGATCGGAGTATGGTTCCGGCTATGGGAGGAAACCGCAGTCCGAGAACTACGGATCGGAGTACGGTTCCGGCTATGGGAGGAAGCCGCAGCCCGAGAGCTACGGATCGGAGTATGGGAGCAGGCCACAGCAGGGTGGGGAGGAGTATGGTAGTGGTGGATATGGGAGGAAGGCTCAGGAGGAGAGCTATGGCGCCTCGGGGTACGGCTATGGCAGGAAGACTGAGGAAGAGAGCTATGGTGGTGGTTCTGGTTATGGACATGGGAAGAAAGCCCAGGAAGAGAGTGAAGGGGCCTATGGCTCTGGTGGTTACCCCAAGCCAAAGCCTTACAATCAGCAGGAGATGCAGGGTTCTTACGGGTACGGGTACGGCGAGAAGCCTGCGTATGAGAGTGGTGGGTACAACAGGCCGAGCTATGGCGGGGGAGACGAATACCAGGGAGGCTACGGCCGCAAGAAACATGTGAGTGCACTTCCCTGGTCCTCTGCATTTTACCTATATGACCTTTTTCTATACTTGGTGTAATGACTAAAAGTAGCGTTGAGTGGGTTGTGGAAGTTCTGAAATTCATTTACTCATTTGTATTAAGCCATAAATATTATTGTAGGAGGTAGTTGATGAATCAAAACCATTGGTTTACCTTCTTGGCAGGGCACGTGAAAGTTATGATTTGTATGACATTAGAGGAATGGTTTCCAAAAATAGTGGTTGACATAATATAGGCTTGTGATGCTTGAAATAGTTATAGGCAATATAGTATTTACTGGATGTGTTATTCAGCTTATCCATATGTAACTATGAACTAGATAATTAAATATCTTTAGCGCAAAATTCCTTGCGACATGTCTATAATGCTAATCTTCAACAATACTAGTTACTTTATTTTATCATACAAGTGCTGTGCAAATTGACCAATTAAATTTGGTATTATCTACAGAAGATGGGCATTACCGTATTCATTTCATACTAAATATTCCTTCAGATTAGTGGACTGGATCTTGGATAATACGGAGTATTAATTACTTTGATATGCCATATCTGTTATGTGCAAATTCACCAGTTAATTTTTTGGTCTATCTACAACAGATGGGCAAATTCACCAGCTAATTTTCATTCCAGTGACCACATACCTGTCTACTAGATTGGTGATTTTCCTGCATATAGAGTTGGGCAGAAGTGTCCCCAACTGTTTCCTCTGCATGTCTGGTTTATTTGGTCATCCTCTCTTTTTTTTCCTATATTTCCACAGTTCTTTCCATGTTAAATTGAGAAGTTCAAATTCATAACCAGTTGAAACTCAAAAGTTCAAATTTACAGCTAAAAATTTTCATGTTCGTCTGCATCTTTGAATTTCCCCACTGGAAGTGTGCTACAACCTTTAGCTTCACACCATTTTTAATCATAAAGGGGTAAAATGTGGTACAAATGGAAGCCAAAGAGAGTTTTTCAGGGAAATCATTATTGACATGGCACATGGTTTGGATGTTAAATAGAGCAAGAGGGAACTACTAATCTGGTGCCTGACTGCTGGCTTACTATCATTATTTTTTATCATATCCTATACGATGCCCATGTATCATATATCATTATTTGTTGTTGTGTTGATGTTTGCCCAAATATATAAGTAGTCTGTTACTGTGGAAGGGACAAGGTAAAATTCACTAAATATTGGTAAATTTGCACCTTAGAAAGGCATCATGGAATTGTGAGAACTCAGAGGAACAGCAATGCCTCACAATATTATTATGTTCTATTTTTTCAGAACCACTTGTTAAATTTATAGTACTTTGTATGGTTCTGTAAGTAATTTTCTGATGAGGATGCAAATTTCATAGGCTTAGAAAACCATTTGTCGTCGTGCTTCTGTTGTGCAAGGCTGTTCTAATACTATATCTCTGAAGCAGACCAACAGGGCAACACCTGAGTATTAGAAGTATATGTTTCCGTTCAGTGCTAAATACCTCGTGCTGTACTTTTGTAGGACAATGACTCTGACGATGAAAAAAAGCAGCGTTACCAGAAGCACCACCACCATCGCCGCCAGGAGTATGACGATTAAGTTCTGGTGCGGTTATCTTCTACGGGCAATCGGCTGCTGCTGTCACTTGCCAGCCATAGTACTGCGTGAATAAAAGATGCTCCTGCTCAGTGGTTTCATCGTTCGTCTCGTGGACACTGTTTGTTATCCGCCTCCATGATTTGATGCCGCTTCAACACTGATTAAAAATAGTGGCTTTGCGCGTGGTGTTTATGTTTGAAGTATGTCCAAACAATTACTGTCGTTATTATTTGTATGCATGGGATGATTGGTGTATGTGTGCCCCTGTTGCGTCTGAAACTGAACTGTGGAACTCTGCTGCTCTAGTATGTTCTTGATCTTGCAGTTGGTTACTCCATCCCGTCTGTTTGAACTGTTGCTGCAGGGGTGGTAGCGGACATGAGGACAAGAACACAGTGGCGTCGGAGAGGGACTAGAGAAGGACGGGGGCCTTTAGAATAGCGGGTTTCGCTACTTTGCACTTGCATATGCCCACATGGTTTAGAATATAGATTGTGCTAAAACTTGGGCTTTGTTACACATGTGACATGTGCATGCCCATGACGTCTTCAAAATTTACTCTTATTTTGCAGGGAGAATTCCCGTGGAGTTGGAACAATAAGCTTCAAAATCTTGTTAGGTAAAAGACGTAGAGCTGCACCCAGGCTGGTCCGTCCCTTCCGTTGACGTCCGTAACAAGTGATTGCTCATCAGAAAACGCGATTAGTCAAGTAAAAAGGAGGATTGCTAGAGCACAGGATTTCGTTCCAACAGGATATTTTATGAATCTAATCCCCCATCTACCGTCTTTCCTGTGTTCGACCTCTCACGTTGCAAGAAAACGAAGCAGCGGCACCTATAGCTTTTTGCCCCCACCGACAACAGCAACAACAGAAGGAGGAGGGAGGCGTCAATGAGAGGAAGGGAGAAGATGAGACAAAAGACGTGATTTGCCGATCAGCCTGATGATGACAGCGCACTCTCCCTCCCCATGCCTTGACCAGTACCATAGATATCAGACTTGTTACCTAATACTTGATATATACCATGCACCTACATGAGGTATCAAACATTGGTACTTGGTACCCGATATGATACTCGAGATAATAGATCCTGGTAGGCATAATACCCAAGGTATCAGACCCTTGTACCGACCCCTTGATACCTAAGGCATCAGCTGCGACGTACCTATACAGGCCTGGCTTGGGGAAGGGGGAGGGGGTGGGAGGGGCAGACGCTCTGGCCCAATCAGGGCCCCCACGTAGTACCAGTGCACACGACGTTCCCAATTCCACCGGACCACATGATCGCATCCACCGTGGCGCCGGACAGGCCATCACGACTCCCCGCCGGTTGAATCGCCACGATCAAGCTCTTTCCCCCTGTTGATTGCTAGCGATCAAGTGATCAAGCCCTCCCCGGCTGTCACAGCTGTCTGCAAAGCTCTGATGTATTACCACCATCATCCCTCAATCTCATATGATCCATTCTTGTTTCTTAATTCGTTTTGTGCACATGTAGTCTTGCAGAGTGAGTCGGCTTTTATTTCGTTCCATTCTTATTATTTTATCGACGCTAAATTAAATGGCTAAACGAGAAGAATTTGCTAGATATTTTCATAAAAAGAGAATTGCTAGATGAGATTAATATTAATACTATCATCAATGATTTTATGTTTTAAAAAATGCCTTAAGAAAATTGTAAGGAAATATTTATGAAGTTTTTCATATAAATATATTTTTTGGATGCACTTTAAATATTTATAAATAATATTTTATATATGTATATATATTACTATTTTTATATGTGATATTAAGTGTCATGTTTATAATTTCGCCCTGGTGTTGATGAGAAAATTTTTCACACACTGACCTGAGAGATTTGCTTTACTCTAGTGCAGGTCCAAATCTGTTGAGGTTTGTAGGCGTGTCAGTTGGTTTGTTCCTGCAACCAACAAGAAACTAACAAGAGAAAACAATGTTAGATCGATAGCCGATAGGCTGATGGCCGATAACGTATCGTTTGACATTGTGCCGACGCAATATACATTGAATCGGCAACAACTAAATTCGTCCGATCGGTTGTAGATGTTAACAGAATGCAATCTAAATCTTAAAGCACATTTAAACCAAGTGACTGGGATAGATCAGTAGTGTACCGAGACAGTATAAATCACTTAGATATAAAAATACTATAAGACAAGGATTATACTTGTTTATAGCATAGCTGAAAAGATAAATCTAACATGTATCGGCTAGTACTCCGATACTGCTGTATACTCAGATATCATAATAAACTAAATACATTAAACAAACAACAATCAAATGTTAAAGTTCCTTAATAGATTGATAACAAGCTTAACATATTTAGTATGATGAGATCTAGATATAGAGGGCAGATTTAACATATCAAGTTAGAATAAAACAAACGAGATAGGTTAAATCAGATAAGATCGGCTGAAACCTTGATACTATCTCTAGTAGCAATTTATAAGCATGATAGATCTTTGTAGTTCTAAATATTACTTAACAGATCGGACCCAACCGATGCAGCATTAAGCATAAAGAGAAATATGAGATCTAACCATGCCGATAAAGCCTTTCGAGATGGTAGATACATTATATAATCTAAGCCAACCTTGACATCTAATTTCATCGGCTGTTATCTAGCAATAGATACAAGCTGACTGAAATTAGATGGCAACATTAGTCCAGGTTATATATTGCATATGATAACTCAGCAGATTACGAAGACAAGATTAGAGTATCATGATGATGGAAAGCACTAATCCCGAGAGTGCAAGCCACTTGAAACAAGATTTACCTCTTGCCGGAGATCGAAACCCGATGCAACCCAACTCAAAGCAAGAACTTGTCAAAATTAAACTAAAAGGAAAAGGTGGCGATGCGCCGAAAGTTGTATTGATCTGATTGTTGATAATAATTACAGGGTATTGGGTCGTATTTATACCCAGATACAAGATAAGTCCGTAACGGACACGATTCCTATCTCTATTACAATTTGAATTACAGATACGCCTAAAACAAACTGTCATCGATATTATCTACAAGAAAACTATTTAAAATATCCTAATTAGCAAATACAATTGTCTTTTCTAGACTCTATCCATATATGGCAATCCTCATGAAGCACTTCAAACCAAATCCTAAGATAATTCCAACGTCTTTTCCTCGGGATTGGTCCACCAACTATCCTTATCAGAATCGACTACATCGGTTATCCTTGTCTGATTCTGTATTAGTCGACAATCACCTTACCCGATTCGATCACCAGCCGAAGAACTCCTTAGCTAACTCGGTTAGCACTTGGCGCACTTTGTCTTCGGAAGAACTCAATTCTCCCCAAATCGGCTTCGGCTTTAGATCCAAACCTGATAATTTGCTTACCAAATTTGGTCGTTAACATATGCCCCCAAGTCCGCTATATTGTGAATGTTGAGGATTTGCCGAATCTTATCCTGGAGAGATTTTAGGGCTTTTTCGTTTCGACCGTCACCACGTTCTTTTAAATAACAGCCACCACCTTAGAGTTTTTCACGCCGTCACTTTCGCCTTCGCCGCCTTAGCCCCAAACAGTTCCAATCTGCACCGACGACCTCACGGTGTTCTCGGCGAACTCGCAGGCATCCTCCGTGCGGCGACGAACTTCTCCCTTGGCAATGTCGACTTAAACCACCTCGTCCATGGCCCCATCGGCCGAATTCCTAGAGGTAAGCCCCATCGGCTCTATCTTCTTTTTACTGCAATTTGGCGTTCACCCTTTGTAATTTGCCTTTTCCTTTCTTGTTCATTGTAGCACCTTGCACACCAAATTGCAATCCCTTCTATTATCCACATCAATCGCTATTTTCTTGGCCCAATCGGCAATGAGGACCCAACCGAAGTGATAAATGCCGAAACCAACAGAATCCCTTATAGGTTAGCGAACCCTAGCCTAACACATTGGATTGGGACCTTTAAATCGTGGCCCTCAACAGACAAGTCTTGGCCAGCTTGGTATGCTAGGATATTAGCTAACGAATATACTCACTGGGAAGAACTAGGGATAGTACAATGCTTAACCCTTGCAGTAGCCGATATGCCCAAAGACGAACCCTTGCTATCGGCTGCCAGCTACTTCTGGTCCAACACCTTCAATGTCATCTTCTTTCAGCAAGGATCAATGACATCAACTTTGATAGATATGACCATGATCACTGGCTTGGATATTACTACATCGGTCAATCCTGTCCGATTCAACACCAAGTGCCAATACTCTTTCAAAACTAGGGCTATCGGAGGCTGGAAGGGATTTATAAGTCAAAACATGGGAACCAGCTCTATAAGCCCTAGAGAGCATGTATCCTTCCTGATGATGTGGTTGGAGAAGTTTGTATTCTGTGGCTCAAGTTGCGGCCCCATATCAAACTGGCAGCACATAGCCAAGGCCCTTGTAGAAAAATAATCGGTCCCTTTGGGCAAGTATCTGCTGGGCTACTTATACCAAATGATGAACTTAGCATCGGCTAAGATCACAACAAATTCAGCTATAAGCACTGATGGCCCATGGTGGTTCCTACAACTGTGGTTGATTCTCCATACCCAAAAGGTTGCTGGGAGGCCTGAACTAGTGGAAGCCAAATTTTCAAGGACACGGCCGATTACCGATGAAGACGGCGAAGAAGTTACCATGCGCCAATGCATGTCATATGGAGAAGGTGCTACCTCCTACTTTGGTTCCAAGATATCGACCGATCTCCTTGCTGATTGGTTTACCAACTTATATGATGGATTTTCCAAGAACACAAGAATTTGGTTCCCTTATGCAGATTATGAAGATTTTGAACTCCCTCATGACTTTAGATTCAACGAAATTAACTCTGAGAGATATGAAAAGTCAAGGGAAGTTTTCTCAGTTGCAATCTCCCCATGCATCCTCCCGGTCGGCATACATCAGGGCAGAAATGTCCCCCTGTCTTATGAATTCTATCATCCAATGTCGGCTGCCAGACAGAAGGAAATGGGCCAACTGCCGATCGGATTGTACTTCGCTAACAAGATCCAGACTAGAGGAGAAATTTCTTCAGGCTTGATGATGCACAAGCTGCTAAGCATCGAAGCCCCTCCCCTTGGCAGTGTTGAGAACTTGGAGCTAGCCATGATGAGAAGTTCGGCCTTCAACCGATGGTGGATTGAATTGAAAAAGCACCTTTTCCATCAGCCGGTCTCAATGTACCTCACCACCATCCTTCCAGAATCGGTTCCTCAAGTAAGTGTTCTTTCCTTTGTCAATTTCTTCATCTGTCGGCTAACACTTTGTAGAAATCTAACCATGTCTTCTTGTACTTGCAGACAACCGATTCTTCTGCTCATGTCAGCAACACTGGGGCCAATATCCAATATGCTCCAGGACTGATCCCTAATAGTGGCGGCCTCGCCCCTTCTCAATCGGCTTCAACACTCCTAAAGTGACCTCTCTGTTACATGGCCAAACTTGCGAGGCACTCCAAAGGAAGAAGAGGGCCAATCCATCGGTTGCCGATCCATTGGCTGTGAAGAAGAAAACTTCCAAAAAACAGAAGACAGCTCTAGCCGATGACTAGTCGACATTGGACCCAGCTATGGAGGAAGCTATTAATCAAGCGGTGATGGAGGAAGAAATTGCTGAGGCTATTGATGAAGCGGCGACAACCATGAGTGACACAAGAAGAAACGTGCAAACGCGCTGCCCAACCAACCATTCCCTCAAAAATCGCCAAGCCCTCCAAGGCGTCCAACTCACCCTCAGCCGGTAAGCACTTTTCCAACACCAGATTCATTTTGAATTTTCATATTTTGATTCTCATAAAACTTTTGCCTTGCAAAAGAAAAAATTGGCCACCAGGAAAAAGCCGGCTCCGACTCCATCGATAATCCCATACTCGAACTCTTTTTAAACTCTCAAATAGCCGATGCCCGACCAACCTTGCATCTCTTTCCCTTTTGCAGCCTCCTCGCGCTCCAACGCCTGCCCCCCATGTGTCAAGTGAGCAAACTCAATCGGCTAGGGGCAGCCACAACATTGAGGAAGAAGTCGCATCGGCCCTCATCATCCCTGTAAGTTCTTTCTTCTTGACTTCAAATCAACTGTTTAAATTTGTCTAACACTTCAACATATTAACTTTCACTCTGCAGACTCTAGCCGATTTGTTTCCATTTGATATTAAAGAGTTTGTGGATGACGAGGAAGATATCAACAAGACCTTGGCCCTTGTAGCCGATGACCTGAAGACAACTTTATCAGATATAGCCAAATGCCTGGAGAGATCCCTTGCCTTCCTAGTCACCGACTGTGGAGCAATAAGGGGAAGATTTGAAGAGATCCAAGATCAGCTTCTAGATCAATTGGCTGATATCATCTCCTCGGCTACCTACCTGGAGCTTCATCGACATAAGTTTGAAAGAGTTATGCAAAGATTAGTCGATCGACGAGAAAAGAAGGCCCTAGAGGCAACTATCGAAGCCAATCGGCAAGCAATCATCACCGAGAAAACCAAACTGCATGATATGACGATCGAGCTCAACACCAATCTCGATCAGCTGCGCAAGCAAAGAGAAGAATTGGCAGCTGAGCTCGCCAAGCTCGATGCTAACATATCATCAGAGGAGGAACGTATCGCCAACCTTCCCAAAGCCATCGAAGATTAAAAGTCAAAGTTGAAGGCCTCTATGAAGAATTTGGCAGATCTAACAAAAGCTTTGAAGCCAATTCTGGGAACCGATGCAGCCGATGCCAAGGCTATTGAAGAAATTGACCAAGTCCGGCATAAAGCAATATCGGCCATAAATGATTTTCTATCTCATTAAGCTGATTGTAATAGTCTAGGACTCAGACATTTTGTGAACTCCTGTAGACACTTGTAATATATTCTTTTGTGTCGGCAAACTCTATAAACTTCAGCTTGACACTTTGTAATATAATCTCTGCCAACTTCTGCGATCCATTTTGCTTCGAAAATTTTCAAATTTCGCAAAAAATTCTGAGTCCACTTCTGATTTTCTATATGTATATGCCCCCCTTATTTTTTCAATGTCAATCGATCATTGATAAAATTATAGCTCGAGGACAACACACGAAATCGACCATCATGTATGATCAAAATCATAACCGGTTATGATAAGAATAAAATGACAAAGGGCGATATAACTTATATCGGCCATCACATATCGGCAGAACACAACCGATTGAATATGAAAAGACTAAGAGCGATGCAACTTGTATCGGCCATCTAAAGGCGATGTAAACACATCGGCTACCATGTATCGGCTCAATACAGCCGAATCATGAATTGATCCATATACTGGGATAATATTTCTTCAACTACTTTCCATTTAAAGCCCTTCCAAATACCTCTCCGTCAAGTCCTTCTAGCATGTAAGCTCTCTTGGAAACACATTTGTGGATCTTAAAGGGGCCTTCCCAGTTAGGTGACCACTTGTCGAACCTATTATCTCTCGTGCCAATAGGCAAGATCAGTTTCCAAACCAGCTCGCCTTCTGAAAATGACTTGGGCACAACTTTCTTGTTATAATGGCGAGCAACTCCCTCTTTATCCCTAGTCACCTTTTCTAAAGCACGCAACCTGGACAAAACCAAGTCCTCTAATTCATCTACCATAAGATTGTGATAATCATCGGCTATCAACTCATCTTGTAGTTCGATCTTTCTTGAGCCGATGGCAGTCTCCCATGGCAATATAGCTTCATGTCCATAGACCAACTTGTAAGGAGATACTTGAATTGATCCATGACAAGCCATCCGATAGGACCATAATGCTTCGGCCAATCGGCTATGCCACTGTTTTGGATAATCAGAGATCTTCCTCTTTATCAGTTTGATCAAACTTTTATTGGATGCTTCTGCTTGCCCATTAGCCTGTGCATAATATGGCGAATAATTCAGCAATTTGATCCCCATGCTCTCTGCGAATTGAACAAACTCATATGGAACAAAGACAGATCCCTGATTGGTTGTTATTGTTTGAGGGACGCCAAATCGGTAAATAATATGTTCTTTGACAAACTGAATTGCATCCCTAGAATCAACTTTTTTCAAAGAAATTGCTTCCACTCACTTTGTAAAATAATCGCTTGTCACTAATATAAACTTATGTCCTTTACTCGAGGGTGGATTAATCTGGCCGATCATGTCAATTTCCCATCCTCTGAACGACCATGGCTTGATAATAGGGTTCATAGCCGACGCTGGTGCCCTTTGAATTGCTCCAAACCTTTGACAATCCTGGCATCCTTTATAATATTTGAAACAATCTTCCAGCATGGTCGGCCAAAAATACCCAGCTCTCCGAAGTAACCATTTTATCTTGTGAGTCGATTGATAAGTACCGCAAATGCCCTCATGCACTTCTCCCATCACAGCCTTGGCTTGATCGGCACTCAAAAAATTAAGTAGTACCCCATCAATCGCCCGATAATAGATGTCATCATGGAGCAAAACATATCTTAAAGCCTTGTAACACAATTTCCTTGAAGCCGATTAAGAAGGATTCTTCAAATAATTAAAAACATCATACCTCCAATCATCGGCTACGATTGTTGCAATTTCAACTTCAACATCTTTCAACATCGTCTTATATCCCGATGCCCCTTGAGCAAAATAATTAGCTTCAATATTCTGCTCTCGAGGGTTATGTTTGAAAGTTACTTGCCGAAAACCATCCATCAATTCTCGGTACTTGTGATTGTAGGTCATCAACATGTCGTTCTTGCATTCGTATTCTCCTGCTAGCTGATTGATGACCAACAGTGAATCACCCATGATCTTAACAACATCGACTTCGACCTCTTTCAAAAGTTGCAACCCCTTGAGGACGACCTCATACTCAGCTTGGTTATTGGTTGCACAAGGTGCGATAGTGTAAGCAAATTCAAAACTTGCCCCCTAGGTGATATTATGACCAAGCCGATGCCACAACCATGTCTACAAACTGAACCATCGAAAAACAACGTCCAAAGCACTATATCGACTGAGTCGATTGAATCATCCTGGTGTTCAACAATGAAATCAGCTATAGCTTGTCACTTAACTGCCTTGGGTGCTTGATACCTCAGATCAAATTCTGTTAAAGCATAAATGCACTTACCAACTCTTCCTTTCAACACTGGATAGCATATATTTAACTACATCGGCTTTACAGACTACCGTGCATTCATTGGATAGTCAGTAATGTCTCAACTTGGTGCAGGAAAAATACAAGCACAAGCACAATTTTTCCACAGGAGAGTACCTTGTTTCTGCGTCCAACAACCTTCTGCTTAGATAAAATATTGCTTTTTCCTTGCCGTCGAACTCCTGGATTAAAACCAAACCGATTGACTTCTCATCGGCTAATAAATATAGCTTAAAAGACACTCCTTTCTGTGGAGAAATCACAACTGGAGGGGAGCTCAAATAATCCTTGATATTGTCCAAAGCCGTCTCCTGCTCTTCCCCCCAAGTAAACTCTTGATCGGCTTTTAGCCTTAGCAAAGGTGTAAATGGCTCCATCTTTATAGATAAATTAGCAATAAAATGCTTGATGAAATTTACCTTGCTGATCAGAGATTGCAACTGCTTCTTGTCCTGTAGAGGTTGAATGTTCTTGATTGTATTAATACTCCTTTGTGTTACTTCAATCCCCCTCTCATGAACAAGAAATCCCAAGAACTGTCCAGCCGATACGCCAAAAGCATATTTGGTAGGGTTCATCTTCAGGCCATATTTTCTTGTTTTTTCCAAAACCTTACTCAAATCGGCTATGTGATCTTCAACTTCCTTGGATTTTACCACAACATCATTGTGGACCCCCGTTTTTGGGACGGGAATCTTTCGTGTTCTTGGTACCATTTCCCTGGATCGAGTAGTTGGTACCCACGAAATACAGTACTGAATAATCAGGTGCACATGCACGAATAGTCTTACTGCGACATTATTACAACCATAGGCCTGAAGGCAATGTTCAATACACGGGACCTCATGGTCCGATTACAACACAAAAGAAGAAATTAGATACGGCAGCGGAATAGAGGCGGCGGCATGTCATTTGCCACAGGCAACGACCGAAGCTAAGATCTAGTAAGCGCCATCAGCTCCTTCACCCTCCTGGTAGTACGCGTAAGGATCCTCCGGCTCTTCATTCCCATCAGCTGAAGGTTTGTGCGTATAGCAAGGGTGAGTACCAACCGTACTCAGCAAGCCAACACGGAATTGATGCATATGATAGGGTTATACAAGGAATGGCTGGAGTTCTTTTGCATAAAGCCAATTTTCACAATTCTTTTCACAAGCCTATCAACTAGCCAAATCAAGTTTTAGTTCCATAGTTCATTAATCCGGCGACGGTTCGGCTACCATCCATCGTGATCCCAAGGATGGCTTCCCGCCTCCGATTCGTCATGATTTTACGGGAATCCACCCCTTCTCGCATCTCGAGAAGTTGATCCCCGAATGAAATCATCATGCAAACCCATCCCAGCAGTTTTAAGTTTAAAGTCTAGCCAAGCGAAAGTCTTGTCAAGATGCTCGATATCCGCGAGCACGGCTATTCGAATAGATTGATTCACTCACCTGCGGTGGATGTACACTTTACCCGTACTCCGCGACGGCCCAACAAATGAGCCTACGTCTCAACACATGAGACGGTCACGGCAAAGCCTTTCGATAACCTCACTTTGGCGTACCCGCTCCATGAACTTAAGCCCTCATGCACTCTAGCCGTCCTTTTCTAGCGGTGAGAGGAGTTAGCGCACCGGGGTAAGGGAAAACTTCCTCAATCTTTAAGTTCAATTAATATCGATTTAATTCCACCATTCACGGCAAAGGCCGCAGCCTCATTCTCATCACATAAACCACATCATAGAGAACCATCTATGCAAGGATACTGCCTCCGCTCGGCTATCTAGTCAGCTAGGTCTATACCCATTCGAGAAGTACGGTTGTACTGGCTCGTTTCCCGGCTATCTCATGGCTCGGTCCTTAATTGACCAAGGTCGGCACTTGCCTTTTCCGGAATCCACCCAATTCATCCGGCCGCCCCAGTTTAAATCATATGTATATCATTTTCAATTTTCATCAACTTAGTTCATCATTCTCATGGCCATGTGGCGCTCATGTCTCCACAGGCCGTATTTCAACTACCTTCCCTAAGGTAGTTGCCCGAGCACAAAGCTTTCTTACAAAATCATGAGTATGCAGGGATCTAGTATAAGCAAGGCTAAGCATTTTTACCGAAGTTAGCCTCCAGTCATATCACATCGAAGGTTACAAAGAATAATTCTAATGGTAATCAATATCAAAACAGGGTATATCAAGCATAGGTTCTCGTTTGTGTATGCAATTTGTAATTTGAAATCAACATCGTTTCACAAAGTAGGATCAATATGTTCAAAGAGTGTGATGACTTGCCTTGCTCGCACGCTTGAGGGGTGGTGTCTTCAACGGGGTCGATGCCGGTTTCCTCAGGTGCTACCCGTACGTGCGAAAGATAAATTGAATTCAATTAGAATTCAATAAAATACCGAAAGATCGAAAAGAACCATAAAAGCCATGAAAACGACTCCAAATGTTTAGCCTAAAATTCTACTAGAGTTAGGACAAGGGTTGCTAGGAAAAAACCCGAGTTTTGGAATCGAGTCGATGTCCTAGGGTTTTCGCAAAGACGACGATCATAATTATTTGAGAAATTAGATTTGGAAATGTCAGCGGAGGAATTTGTGCTCGAGGTTTTGAAGGTTTGAGCACAAAAGAGAAGCATATTTAAATGGCGAGAAAGAATTAAATGAAATCTGGATTTAAAACGTCGCGAAACGAAATTCGGAAAAGACCAATTTCGATTTTCAAACTTTGCATCGAGAAAACATACAAGAAAATAATTTATTTTTCCCAAAATTTTACTCAAATCTTCCCAAAATATCTTTCCAAATTTTCTAAAATTTTTCCTAATTTTTCCCTATTTTTCTTTCTTTTTTTATTTTCCCGCTGCACTTGTTCATTTGCCTCAAGGTGTTCGCCGAGGTCCGGCCGAACAGAGGCGGCGGCGGCGCGACAAAAGGGGGACGGGGTGGGGCTTACCGGTGACGGCGTCCTCGGGAAGGTGCGGTGGGCACGGGGAGGCCTTGCGCACGGCGGCGCTTGGGTTGCGGCGGCGGCTCTCGCGGCGGCGCTCGGGAACGGGGAGAGGAGCGGCGGCGGTGCGGCGAAAAGGGGCGGGCGCAGCCTTTTGTAGGCGCGGCGCAGCGCGGGCGTGGGTGGAAAGGGGAGGAGCGCGGCGTGGCGCGGCGGCGGGCGCGACACGCGGCGATCGCGGGACGGCGGGTACGGCGGGCGCAACGCGGCGGCGGCGGCGCGCGGCGCGGCGGGGCCGACGCGGCGGCGCGCGCGGCGTGGGAGGGTCCGGGCGCGGCACGGCCGCGTGGCGGCGAGCGCGCGGGCGGTACGGCCGCGTGCGCGCGGCGCGGCGCGCGCGCGCGCGCGTGGCGCGCGCGGGGTAGGGGCCGTGTGCGCGCGGCGTGGCGCGGCGCGTGGCGCGTGCGCGGGCGGGCGGGCACGGCGCGTACGGCGTCGAACACTTGGCGCGCCATGAACATTGCATTTTTCGATTTTCCCGATTTTCAATTTTAATTTCCTATTTCTATTTTCCTTTCTTCTAAAAATTCCAAAATAAATTCTTATAATTCAAAAATAATTTTTAATATAATATTTTTCAACTTTTCTCCACTTTTATTTTCCCACATTATTTTTCACATTTATTTATTTAAAATCCCTCTTTTCAAATTTCAATATTCACCCCTTTATTTTCCAAAATTTTCCGGATTTGAGTACGACTCCCGAATATTTTATTATTTATTTTGTGGCCTAATTTATCTTCTCCCAACCACAGTTACTATTTTATATCTCCCAAATCGCGTTTTCATAAATCCGCGCTTCTCCATTTTCATTTTAAAAATCCCGAGATACGGACTTTCGCAACTATCATTTCGACGACTCCAAATCACCCAAAAACACCGAAAGGAGAATTGATCACGACTAAATTTATGCAACGAGCGGCAAATAAGAAGAATCAAACCCGAGAAAGAAGCAACAAGCGAAGGTTTTGAAAGTTCCGATTTTACGTTCCGATTTCCGTTTCTTCGATTTTCGGGATGTCACAAACCTACCCCCCGTTAGTGATATGCCCTAGAGGCAACATGGAGATGTTGGATATCACGTCAATGTTTATGAATAAATGAATAAAGTGTTATTCAGTTCCATGAAATAGACATCTTGTATTGATCAATAAGTACGTGACTTATTTATGAGACTCTTTATGTATGAATCTATTTCTAAACGATCCCCGATCATATGTCATATTGTTGGAACAAATATGATTCTAAGATCAGCATATTTATTGATTGATGATCATGTCTCATAGATCATGGGTATGGAGATACCAAATTAATAAACATGGACACATGTGTTGGAGAACACATTGTTGGATAGACCCATCATGAGACACTACAGGAATTAATGTGCCATTAGTTGGTCTCGAGGTAGTGTTGGTGCAAAGTCCTTAGACCTGAGATCACCATGGATTCCAACATGTGTAGTAGCCTACTTTGGGACTACCAAACACTATTCCGTGCGGGTAGTTATAAAGGTAGTTTTCGGGTTTGCTATGAAACATGGAGTGGGATGTGAGTGATCAAGATGGAATTTGCCCCTCCTTTGGAGAGATATCTCTGGGCCCTCGAGGTGATGGATTATGGAAATGCATGGCCATGCTAAGTTGATTGAGGAATCAATGAAGACGAGATAATCCAATACGGTTCGAGTGAATGGTTAAGCTATTGAAGGGATGGCACACATCTTGCCTATAGCTTAAGCGGTATCGTGAGGCAAAGGGATTTGTGTACACATTACAGGTTAGAGCCGATATTATATTCTTGTATACTATGGTGTCAATATGTGCTGCTAGGCGCCGCGTTGACGGGTCGGTGAGTTGGACTCGAGCCGACGATCGGCCAAGTTAGACTATAGCCGAAACCGAGTATACCTGAACCTGTGGTCGCACGCTTAAGGGGATAGAATAGATATTCGAGTTGGACTCGGATACGGCTCGATCGGATAGGGATCCGATCGGATAGAGTCCTATGGGCTTACGACGTATGGGCGGCCAACTCTATGAGATACGGATGAGATCCGATTCAAAATAGAGTCCTAATCGGCCACTAGTCCCGTCGGCCAACTCTATATAAAGGAGGGAGGGGTGGAGAGCTGCCACGAGTCAATTGCATCGCATGCAACGAAGTCGCCGAGATCAATCTCCACGGAAACCCTCCCCACCTTCGAGCCAAACCCTAGCCTTGCATCGCGTGCTAGCACACGGGTGTATGGCGTTCGTCCCCGGACGTGTGGATACCGGTAGAGGCGCTGCTACGTTGCGCGCTGTTGATCGGCTTCGGATCGACTGCAATCGGAGCGATCAGCTGTGGTGGAATCGGCTGTGGTCGGGCACATCGGAGCGAGGCGTGAGAACGCGGCCGGACGACTCGAATCGGCTGATTGGCGAATCGGCTGTCTCCGGGAATCGGCTACACTATTTCGGATCTCGGATTGCCCCGATTGGCTATTCTGCACTCTACTCTAATCGGTAACGATCTATCGGCCCTTACTTGCAAGTGTTCCTGGTTTGCGCGGTAAAAAGTTTTTGTTTTCGGCTAGCGTAGCCTCCGCGTAACCCTTCGTGGTATCGAGCTAATCTTGCTTAGTTCAGGTTTTAGATTGGATCTGGAACAAGTTTTGCGCACGGGTTGATTAGATCAATCGGTTTTACGGGATCTGTTGAGGAGAGTTAATGGTAATTGTGTTCCTTGATAGTGTATCGGAACGGCGTAATGTGATTACGTCGAAGCAATTTCCATATAACTCGGTTTGAGTTGGGTTCGAGATAGCGTTCCTTGATAGTGTATCGGAACGGTATAATGTGATTATGCCGTGTGTGTACCCCTTATAGGTCGTCTCGATGCCGTAGCTGCGATAGGTAGAAAACGTTTCTACGCCTAACTTGTTTTTGCGAGAGAATGCTTTGAGATGGTATGGCCCTATTGTATGTATGAGATGTATGAGATGCATGTGATGCATGTAATATTCTTTCATATGTGCAATCCCGTAATATTCTTTCATACGTGCAATGCTTGTAATATTCTTTCACGACTGCGAGTCGATGTAATCTTCAATTAGAGCTTCTATAGTAGTAGCTTAGTTTGAAGAAATCAAGCATTCGGCACTCGAAAGAACGGTGATGAAGATGGAGATCCTCTATACCGGCATGGAGATGGAGATCACCATGTGAAGGGGGCCATACTATTTCATTATATGCTATTCTTCTTGCTTTCATATGTGATATGTTTGTTTGATAGGATAGCATCCCTCGCAAAATTAAGTAGTAATGATGCCCTTCCAAATGTTGCACCCATCACCGTTATGCTCGTCAATGGTGGGTGCGCCAAGCGAGTGCCATTTTCTATCATAACACGAGGGGGTATATGTCCGACATATACATGCGGAGCATTTGGTTTACTTAACAAGGCTATCAAAACAGTTTTGGGCCTTGGGGCATAGGTTGGCGCCGGGGCATGGAGATGCCACACCAACAACAAGAGTCACATAGAGATGTGATTAGCAAGGTGTTGCTTACCGATGTTACTAATTTTCTAGCGGTGATGCCAAAGCTCACTAGAAAATTAATTAACATGTGGATCTTGACCCAATACGTAACCTAGAGGGAAGGTGGAAAATACGTAATGGGAGTCTAATGTTAAATTGTTTAACAATAGACATAGCATAAACATTATGCTAAACTTTGCTTTTTCTGTTGTAGAATAAATGGCGGCTAATACTACACCCAGTACCTTTAATTTGCGATCTATTCTCGAAAAGGAAAAATTAAATGGAACAAACTTTATGGATTGGTATCACAACTTGAGAATTGTTCTCAAGCAAGAGCGTAAGGAGTACGTTCTTGAAGTACCCTATCCCGAGGATTTGCCAAATAATGCCACCGCAACGCACGGAGAGCTTACGAGAAGCACACTAATGATGCCCTAGATATAAGTGTCTCATGCTTGCTACAATGTCCCCGAGCTTCGAAGCAATATGAGAGCAGCGATGCTCACACTATTATTCGGGGACTGCGTGGCATGTTTGAGAACCAAGCTCGGGCCGAGAGGTTCAACACCTCAAAGTCCTTGTTTGCGTGCGAGCTTGTTGAGGGAATCCCGTCGTCCGCATGTGATAAAGATGGTTGGCTATATCGAGAGTCCGGAAAAACTAGGTTTTCCCCTTAGCCAAGAGTTGGCTGCGATGTGATTCTCCGGCCGCTCCCTCCGAGCTTCGAGCCATTCATATTGAATTATCACATGAACAATATGGATAGAACCTTGGCTGAATTGCATGGGATGCTAAAAACAGTGAGGAGAGTATCCGAAGAATGGTCATCATGTGATGATGATGTAGAAGGCTAAGCGCAAACCACTGTCAAGAAACTTTGCACCAAGAGGAAGTTAACTCCCGATGAGATCGCGAGTGCCTCCAATGCAAAGAAGGGCAAGAAGGGGTCGGCGGCATCGGATGCCGTTTGCTTCTATTGCAAGGAGACAGAGCCCTGGAAGAGGAACTGCAAGAAGTACATGGAGGATCTCAAAAGAAGCAAAGTACGACTTCGCCGGTATTAATGTTATAGACATTAATCTTGCTACTTCACCCTCGACTCTTGGGTATTTGATACCGGATCGTAGCTCATATTTGCAAATCGTTGCGGGGAATCGGAAGAAGTAGAGGATTGAGAAGGGGCGAGGTGAACCTGCGCGTCGGCAATGGAGCAAGCGTTGCTACGACTTGTCGGCACGATACCACTTCATCTACCTTCGGGATTAGTTTTGGAATTGAATAATTGTTATTGTGTTCCAACACTATGTCAAAACGTTATTTCCGCTTCGTGTTTGCAAGCGGAAGGATATGATTTTAGATCAATGGACAATGGTTGTTCAATATATCTCGAGATATGTTCTATTTTCATGCTCCATTGGTGAATGGATTATACGTTTTGAATCTTGAAGCGTCTCCCATCTATAACATTAATACGAAAGGCAACTCTCTAATGATATAAACCCCATGTTTATCGGAATTGTCGCTTAGGCCATATAAATAAGAAACGCATGGAGAAGCTCCATAAGGATGGATTGCTTCACTCTTTTGATTTTGAATCATTTGAGACATGTGAGTCTTGTTTACTTGGTAAGATGACAAAGGCACCTTTCACGGGACATAGTGAGAGAGCAAGTGATTTATTGGCACTCGTACATGCGATGTATGTGGACCAATGAGCTCAACGGCCGAGAGGTGGTTATCGTACTTCATTACCTTTACCGATGACTTTAGTAGATATGGTTATATCTACTTAATGAGGCATAAGTCCGAATCCTTTGAAAAGTTCAAAGAATTCCGAATGAAGTACAGAATCATTTAGGGAAAACAATCAAGTTTCTACGATCGATCGTGGAGGGAATACTTGAGCCAAGAGTTTGGTAATCATCGAAAGATTGTGGAATTGTTCCACGGTTGACTCCGCCGGGAACTCCACAATGGAATGGAGTGTCCGAACGGAGAAATCGCACCTTGTTGGACATGGTGCGGTCGATGATGAGCCAAAGTGATCTTCCGTTATCCTTACGGGGATATGCTCTTGAAACAACTGCGCTCACACTAAATAGAGTTCCATCTAAGTCGGTTGAAAAGACACCATATGAGATATGGACGGGCAACCCCTAGTTTGTCTTTTCTCAAAATTTGGGAATGCGAAGCTTATGTAAAACGTTTACTGATCGACAAGCTCACACCCAAATCGACAAGTGCTTCTTTGTGGGATATCCTAAGGAAACTAAGGGATATTACTTTTATAATCGGGAACTAGGCAAAGTTTTTGTCGCCCGGTGTCTTCTTGGAGAAAGAGTTTCTTTCAAGAAGGGTTAGTGGGAGCAGGGTGCATCTTGAAGAAGTTCAAGAAACACCGAGAAAATGTTTCATGACCACGGAACCACAACAGGAGAAGCAAAGAGTTGCGCCACCGGTTGTAGATACACCGGCCCACGAAGGTCCGAAAGATCACGTCGTGCGCCCTGCAGTACACAGTGCGGAACAATGTGATATATTGTTGTTGGACAACGATGAACCTAAGACCTATGAGGAAGCGATGGTGGGACCCGATTCCAACAAGTGGCTTGGAGCCATGAAATCCGAAATAGAATCCATGTACGACAATCAAGTTTGGAACTTGGTTGATCCACTGATGGTGTCAAAACCATTGAGTGTAAATGGGTTTTTAAGAAAAAGGCCGATATGGATGGAAATGTTCACATCTATAAGGCGCGATTGGTGGCGAAAGGTTTTAAACAGATTCAAGGAGTTGATTATGATGAAACCTTCTCGCCCGTCGCAATGCTTAAATCTATTCGGATTATCCTAGCGATTGCTGCATATTTCGATTATGAGATATGGCGATGGATGTCAAAACGGCTTTCCTAAATGGAAACCTAAGCGAGGATGTATACATGATACAACCTCGGGGTTTTGTCGATCCAGAATCACCTGGAAAGATATGCAAGCTACGAAATCCATTTATGGATTGAAGCAAGCATCTCGGAGTTGGAATATTCGTTTTGATGAAGTAATCAAAGGGTTTGGTTTCATCAAAGCGAAGAAGAGGCCTGTGTTTACAAAAGGTCGGTGGGAGCGCAATTGTATTTCTAATCTTATATGTGGATGACATATTACCGATTGGAAATGATATCCCTATGCTTGAATCCGTCAAGTCTTCATTGAAAAATAGTTTTTCCATGAAAGACTTAGGGAGGCAGCATATATATTGGGCATTCGGATCTATAGAGATAGATCCAAGAGGCTAATTGGATTAAGCCAAAGTACATACATTGACAAGGTGTTGAAAAGGTTCAACATGCATGATTCCAAGAAAGGTTTCTTGCCCATGTCACATGGCATTAATCTTAGCAAGAATCGTGTCCTCGGACACATGATGAGCGGAATAAGATGGGTATGGTTCCATATGCTTCGGCAATTGGATCCATCATGTATGCCATGCTTTGTACACGCCTGAGATGTCTCGTACGCTTTGAGTGCTACGAGCGAGATACCGCCGATCCAGTGAAGGTCACTGGATGCCAGTAAAGAATATCCTTAAGTACTTGAGAAGAACTAAGGATATGTTCCTAGTCTATGGAGGTGAAGAAGAGCTCGTTGTAAGTGGTTACACCGATGCTAGCTTCCAAACAGACAAGGATGATTATAGATCGCAATGGGTTCGTGTTCTCGCGAACGGAGGCGCGATCAGTGGAAGAGTTCCAAGCGGGATACCGTTGCTGATTCTACAACGGAGGCCGAGTACATTCTGCTTGAATGCAAAGGAGGCTTTGGATCAAGAAATTCGTTTCGAGCTTGGTGTGATGACTAGTACGCGGTCCAATGTCTCTCTATTGTGACAATAGTGGAGCCATTGCGCAAGCCAAGGAGCCGAGGTCACATCGAAGTCCAAACAAATACTTCGGCGATATCATCTCATCCGCGAGATAGTGGACAGAGGTGATATCAAGATATGCAAAGTGCACACGGATCTCAACATAGCCGATCCGCCGACAAAACCTCTCCCTCACCGAAGCATGAGGCGCACACAAGAGCAATGGGTATTAGATACTTACATGATTGACTCTAGTGCAAGTGGGAGATTGTTAGTGATATGCCCTAGAGGCAACATGGAGATGTTGGATATCACGTCAATGTTTATGAATAAATGAATAAAGTGTTATTCAGTTCCATAAAATATACATCTTGTATTGATCAATAAGTACGTGACTTATTTATGAGACTCTTTATGTATGAATCTATTTCTAAACGATCCCGATCATATGTCATATTGTTGGAACAAATATGATTCTAAGATCGGCATGTTTATTGATTGATGATCATGTCTCATAGATCATGGGTATGGAGATACCAAATCAATAAACATGGACACATGTGTTGGAGAACACATTGTTGGATAGACCCATCATGAGACACTACAGAATTAATGTGCCATTAGTTGGTCTCGGGTAGTGTTGGTACAAAGTCTTTAGACCCGAGATCACCATGGATTCCAACATGTGTAGTAGCCTACTTTGGGACTACCAAACACTATTCCGAATCGGGTAGTTATAAAGGTAGTTTTCGGGTTTGCTATGAAACATGGAGTGGGATGTGAGTGATCAAGATGGAATTTGCCCCTCCTTTGGAGAGATATCTCTGGGCCCCTCGAGGTGATGGATTATGGAAATGCATGGCAATGCTAAGTTGGTTGAGGAATCAATGAATGCATGATAATCCAATACGGTTCGAGTGAATGGTTAAGCTATTGAAGGGATGGCACACATCTTGCCTATAGCTTAACCGGTATCGTGAGGCAAAGGGATTTGTGTACACATTACGGTTCGAGCCGATATTATATTCTTGTATACTATGGTGTCAATATGTGCTGCTAGGCGCCGTTGACGGGTCGGCTGAGTTGGACTCGAGCCGACGATCGGCCAAGTTAGACTATAGCCGAAACCGAGTATACCTGAACCTACTGTGGTCGCACGCTTAAGGGGATAGAATAGATATTCGAGTTGGACTCGGATACGGCTCGATCGGATAGGGATCCGATCGGATAGAGTCCTATGGGCTTACGACGTATGGACGGCTAACTCTATGAGATACGGATGAGATCCGATTCAAAATAGAGTCCTAATCGGCCACTAGTCCCATCGGCCAACTCTATATAAAGGAGGGAGGGGTGGAGAGCTGCCACAGTCAATTGCATCGCATGCAACAGAAGTCGCCGAGATCAATCTCCACGAAAACCCTCCCCACCTTCGAGCCAAACCCTAGCCTTGCATCGCGTGCTAGCACACGGGTATACGGCGTTCGTCCCCGGACGTGTGGATACCGGTAGAGGCGCCGCTACGTTGCGCGCCGTTGATCGGCTTCGGATCGCCTGCAATCGGAGCGATCGGGCGTGGTGGAATTGGCTGCGGTCGGGCGCATCGGAGCGAGGCGTGAGAACGCGGCCGGACGACTCGAATCGGCTGATTGGCGAATCGGCTGTCTCCGGGAATCGGCTACACTATTCCGGATCGGATTGCCCTGATTTGCTATTCCGCTGCACTCTACTCCAATCGGTAACGATCTATCGGCCCTTACTTGCAAGTGTTCCTGGTTTGCGCGGTAAAAAGTTTTTGTTTTCGGCTAGCGTAGCCTCCGCGTAACCCTTCACCCCCTAACAATAAATCTCGTCCCCGAGATTTCTTACCGGTTGCTGAGTAGGTGTGGGTATTCCGTCTTCAGGAACTCCTCGCTCTCCCGGGTAGCCTCTTCTTCCGTGTGATTGCTCCATTGTACTTTGTACATGCGCCATGACTTGGTTCGTGTCTTCTTTTCGCCTCGCCCAAACCTTGATTGGATGCTCCGGTAGGTAAGATCACTGTGGACATGGATGGTTTCTAAAGGAGCTTGCTCTTTTGGCACCCGCAGACATTTCTTCAACTGCGACACGTGGAATACTGGGTGGACATCGGAGAGGTTCTCGGGCAGCTCTAGCTGGTAGGCCACTTCACCTCTCCTAGCGTTTATCAAGAATGGGCCCACGTATCTTGGTGCGAGTTTCCCTTTGACCTTGAACCTCTGAGTTCCCCGTAGTGGTGAGACCTTTAGATACACGTAGTCACCTTCTTTAAATTCTAATTCTCTACGTCGGGTATCCGCGTAGCTCTTTTATCGTGATTGAGCAGCTTGTAATTGGTCCCGGATCAGGCGAACCTTTTCCTCGGCCTCTTTGATTATGTCAGGTCCGAATACGGTTCGTTCACCGGTTTCTGACCACATTAATGGGGTTCGGCATCGGCGACCAAATAGAGCTTCATTTGGTGACATCTTCAGACTGGCTTGATAGCTATTGTTGTAGGAGAACTCGGCGTACGACAAACATTTCTCCCAATCCTTGGTGAAATCCAACGCACAGGCTCTCAGCATATCTTCTAGTACTTGATTTGTCCTTTCGCCCGTCCGTCGCCCGTGGGTGGTAAGTGGTACCGAAGGCGAGGTGACTTCCGAGTGCCTCGTGGACTTTGCTCCAAAAATGAGACGTGAATTGGGTACCACGATCTGATATAATTCTCTTCGGTACACCATGGAGACATACAATCCTACTCATGTATAGTTCCGCTAGCTTGGCACTGTTGTAGTTAGTTTTTACGGGAATAAATCTGGCGGTCTTGGTGAGCCGATCTACTATTACCCAAATGGAATCGTAACCAGTCGCAGTTTTAGGTAGTCCTACTATGAAATCCATGCCTATCTCGTCCCATTTCCATTCGGGAATCTCGAGCGCCGTAGTAAGCCACTGGTCGTTGATGCTCGCTTTCACCCTTTGGCATACATCGCACACGGCTACGTATTCGGCCACATCTCTCTTCATATTGGGCCACCGTATTCTCCCTTCAAATCCCGGTACATTTTCGTGCTTCCCGGATGTAACGAATATGCCGATTCGTGTGCTTCTTTTAAGATCAACCCTCTCAAACCACCTTGCTCAGTGCACGCGATTCTTTTCTTGTACCACAGATTCCCTTGTCGTCATCGAAAATTCCTTAGCGCGTCCAGCGCCATGCGTTCCTTGATTTCCGGGTTTCCTCATTCCCTTTTTGGGCTTCTTCTATTTGAGTCCTCGAAGGGGTTGGATTTCCAAGAGTTCACTTCTCCGTGAGGAATCAGTGCATTAAGTCGAGCCATTTCTTCTTGGAGCTCACTGGCCATACTTCCCAATCTCATGTGGTTACATTGGGCCTTGCGGCTTAACGCGTCGGCCACTACATTTGCCTTGCCGGGATGGTAATGGATCCCTAGATCGTAATCTTTGATCAATTCCAACCATCGTCTCGCGTCGTAGGTTGAGATCGGGCTGAGTAAAGAAGTATTTCAAGCTCTTGTGATCGTATACACATCACAGTGGTTCCCAATCGTAGTGTCTCCGATCTTCAATGCGTGAACAATCGCGGCTAATTCCAGTCGTGTGTGGGATAATTCTCCTCGTGGGGTCGTGAATCGTCGCGAGGCATATGCTACGACCTTCCCATCCTACATTAACACGCCTCCTAGTCCTTGCCGAGACGCATCACAAGACATCACGAAATCCTTCCGGTTGTTAGGTAAAGTTAAGATTGGGGCGGTGGTTAACTTTTCTTTTAGTTGGTCGAAGGCTTTTTGACACTTCTTGTTCCATTCAAACTTCTTTTCCTTCTTCAGAAGTTGAGTCATAGGTCGGGCTACGGTGGAAAACCCTTCGATGAACCGTCGGTAATACCCAGCCAAGCCTAGGAAACTCCGAACTTCCGTCACTGACTTGGGTGCCTTCCATTCCGTGACAGCTTCGACCTTGGCGGGTCTACCGCTACTCCTCCGACGAAACCACGTGGCCAAGAAAAGCGACTTCCTTGAGCCGAACTCGCATTTGCTAAATTTTGCATACATGGTGCTCTCGTAGCTTTTCCAAGCACTCACCGTAGATGTTCCGCATGTTCCTCATCGTTCTTGGAGTAGATAAGTATATCATCGATAAATACCACTACGAATTTATCCAGGTATTCCATGAATACCTTGTTCATCAGGTTCATAAAATATGTCGGGGCATTGGTCAATCCAAAGGACATTACGGTGAACTCGTATAAACCGTAACGTGTAGAGAACGCCGTTTTAGGAATATCTCCAGCTCTAATCTTCAACTGATGATATCCCGACCGAAGATCAATCTTTGAGAATACTTGCGCGCCCTTAAGTTGATCGAATAGGTCATCGATTCGAGGTAGTGGGTACTTGTTTTTGATAGTCACTTCATTCAACGATCGGTAGTCCACGCACATCCTCATACTCCCATCCTTCTTCTTGACGAAGAGTACTGGGGCTCCCCAAGGAGAAGAACTGGGGCGTACAAATCCCTTCTCTTGTAGTTCTCGGATTTGCTTCTTGAGTTCCTCTAACTCGTTGGCCGGCATTCGATAAGGTCTTTTGGATATGGGGGCAGTACCAGGCATTAGGTCAATGATAAACTCTATGTCGCGATCCGGGGGCATTCCGAGCAATTCCTCGGGAAACACGTCCGAGTATTCTTGTACTACTGGCATTCCGCCTAGAGGTAGCATGGTGAACGCTCCCGCAGCTTGCTCGCATAGCTTCGGGTTTTGGTCCATAGTGATACTCATTGGTGATCCCCATGGGGTGGATACCGTGACTTCCCTTCGACTGCAGTCTATGATCCCATTATTCTTGGTCAACCAATCCATCCCGAGTATGACATCAATGGTTTGGGGTGATAGCACCATAAGGTTTGAAAGAAACACCACGTCCCTAATCCGTATGGGCACATTGATGCAAGCATGGGGTACGGTTATGTTTCCCCCAGGTGAGTATACCAACATAGGTCTCTTAAGTTCTACTTGACGTAGGTGGTGTTGTTTGCTTACTTGGGAAGATATGAACGAATGCGAGGCTCCAGAATCAAATAAGACTTTAACTGGGGTAGAGTTGATAGAGAACATACCCATTAGTACGCTCTGGTCCTCCTGAGCTTCCTCAGCCGTACATGATTCACCGGGCCACGTCGAAACCCGGTGGCAGCCTCGTTGGGTAGCGGGGTCCTGAATAGACCACGTCCTGCAGCAGGGGTGGGGGTTCCTCGGACGGGCGTTGCATTGGCGCCGGTGCGCACAGGAGTGTTGCGTGGTTTGGGGCAGCTGTTGGAGTAGTGCCCGAATTCTCCACAATTGAAGCAGCTCACATTCCTTCTTCCTGGAGCGGCTAGGGTTGGCGTCGGTGTACGAAACCGAGGTGTAGCCGGCCCGCCGACATGGTCGGGAGCGGGGAACGACCAGCCGCCGAACGTTTGGCTTCCATCCGAACGGGGTGGCTCCCTTGGGACGTTGTGATGCTCCCTGAAATGGGCGGGCCATAGCGAGCCTCCTTTTGCGGTTATTTTCTACCATCTTTTGGTCGTGTTCAAGCCGTACGACCTTGTTGATGAGGCTTTGGAAACTGGTGTGGTCCTGTCCGATCATCGGTCCTCTCAGCTCATCGTTTAGTCCCTCGATAAATTTATCCATCTTCTCTTCCTCGTCTGCTAGGTCACTTGTGGCGTAACGGGCAAGCTGGGTAAACTTGTTCAGGTACTCTTGTACTGAGGTGTTTCCTTGACGCAGCCTGCGGAACTCATTTTTCTTCATCCTCATAACCGCACGGCACGAAATTCTCACTAACGCAGCCGTGAATTCTTCCCATGTCGGTTCTCCGGCATCTTCAGCTCGCGTTTCCTTGTAGGTGTCCCATCGGCCACTTGCGGGACCCTCTAGCTGGTTAGTGGCGAAGATAACTCTATCTCGCTTCTCGAACTCGGACGAGAGTTAGCTTTTCTCGATCACCCTCGCCGGTCCTCGCATCCATGGGTTCTTCGGCCGTGGAGAAGGTTGGTGGCTTAGCTCGCATGAACTCTCCTAAACTTGATCCTCCTCGACTTCCCGGTTGTTGGCGATTGCTTGGAGCAGCTTGGGTTTGTAAAGCCATAACCTCCGCTAGAGTGGAGGGGTTGGGCTCGCGGGTTCTCGTTGGTTCTGCGGCTCGCGGCGATGCGCCATCCGAAGAGGATAGATGAATTAAGAGATCGGACTGTTAAGGTCATGATTCCTGGGTGATTTTTCTTCAAGTTGTTTTTATATGATCTTTAACCAACAAGCATGGTAAAATAATAATAAGCTCATTAATTAAGATACCACAAAGGGATACTAAGGTCCATCATATTACATCAAAGGGGTACACTGACCGTACATGCACAGTCCCTTATGCCATGATAACAACAACTACATCGTCTTATTGCATTAACTATTAAGGGGGATAGAGTGTGGTCCTTGCCGCCGAACCGTCCGAGCGAGATCAAGCCGGGGTGGTCCTCCCGCCTAGTCGTCCAACCATCCGCAGGAGCCGGTGCAGAAGGGGTGATCCTCTCGCCGAAGCAAATCGGAGTCCCCATGGCTCGGAGGTGGTGGCCTCGGAGTCATGCCGAATCTTCCCGCTCGGTGGCCGTGTACTCTTGCGAGCGGTCCGGCGGGTGAGGGGACCTCCAAGGTGAGTCGGGCGACGAGTGGGAGCTTCCTCCTCCATTGGATCGGTGTCGCTGGACTCCCATTTGACCTCCATAGGTTCCGCCTCGACTCCGAGTCGGTGTGGATCCGGATGGGGTTCTCCCTCCCGATCCAGCTCGGATGGCACCGCTATGAAGCTCGAGGTGGGTCCCATGGACGTGGCAGCAGTGGGGTCTATCAGGTACGGCGCAGGCTCTGTGCTCAACATAAAAGCTTGTTCCATCATGGCTTGAAAGGTATCCAAGCATGCTGGAGTCATAAGGTAGTAGTGGTCGGGCACGGGAGCGGGAGGTGTTGGTACAATCTCGGTGGAAGTACTGCAGCGTGGACGGGCGGGTGCGCAGCTCCTCCACTGGTCGACTTGTTGCTTGCTCTTCCCGAGCTGCTCCTCCAGCTCTACTGTGGCTTCCCCACGGGCCATGTAGCGGTCCGAGAGTTGCTCATATTGGGCACCGTTGGCTTGCAGCTGAGTCTGCAGCATGTTGATCTGATCCCCACATCCCTGGTGGCTCTCGACCAGATCATTGAGGCGTGTCTGCTGGTCGTTGATCTCAAGCAAGGCCTCTTCGTAGCGCCATCGCCGTCTCCACCCAACGCGATAGACGTGTGACCATAGGGTTGAGCAGGGGTGGCCTCCACGGTGCAACCGGGTTGCCTTCCTCGCGATAGGGATGGTGCACGAACTCTGTCACTGTAAGTTCAGCACGATGTATCGCATTAAGGCGATGAAATGCTTTGCGGGCCGCATCTTGGATGGCTGCTTCCGCTAAATCCCGGTGATAGCGAGTGTGAAAGCAGAAAGATGTTTCACTTCCCATGCGGGCTTCCACGGAAACGGCCGCCTCCCATGCCGGATATCCTTCGGAGCCATGCCTCTTGATTTGGTAGGTGGGTGGTTCCGGATATCTTAAACACCACAGCAGGATCGAAGCCGTGCCACAAACCCCTCGTCTTGTGGGATGGTGATCTCCCGTGCTCCGTCATGGTTCGACATCTCGCTTTTGAAGGTAACTTAGGGTTAGAGGGAGAGAGCTATCATTATAACCATTTGGTAAAGAAAAGGGAATACAGATGTAGAAAAGGTATATTTGTATTTTAGGAAATAATAGTTTGGAAATGATCCTACGTAGGGATACTTCCCTTTAGCCAACTAGTCAGGGGTAGGGCGCCATTTGGTCTTAGCCTACGGTCGCATGGCTCTGATACCAGCTCTGTGGACCCTCATTTTTGGGACGGGAATCTTTCGTGTTCTTGGTACCATTTCCCTGGATCGAGTAGTTGGTACCCACGAAATACAGTACTGAATAATCAGGTGCACATGCACGAATAGTCTTACTGCGACATTATTACAACCATAGGCCCGAAGGCAATGTTCAACACTGTCACGCCCAGAAATTCACACCAGAATTTCTGCAGCTAATTTGTGCATTACACCCTCGTCCAGGCATCAGCCGAGGTACACAAATCGACGTTATTGATAATACAGAATCCTCGTCTTAGAAACAATATAAAAGAGTTACACAAATGCAGCGGAAAGGAAAAATAAAACTGACTTAAGCTAAACTTGACACGAGCGAAGCGGAACACCAACACCACAGCTAAACCTTGACGAGAACAAGCCTACACCTCCTCGGAGACCTCGATCTCAACCTCTCGGCACCGAAGGGGGAAAAGAAGCAAGGCGAGTACAACCACCGTACTCAACAAGTCACAGAAAAGGGACATGATGCAAGATAAATAACAAGGAAAGGTCAAGAGGTTCAATTTGCATAAACAACATTTGCGTAATATAATAACAATATTTGAAGATAGTAAAACAAGAGTAATATTTAAGCAAGATTAAATAAACACTCGTCCAACGCTCAAAGCACGTTGCAACAGGCCCATCCATCCATCTGCACTAGTCATGCTTCAACATTTCATTCAAATAAATAAATGAGACTAATCAAGGTGAATCTGGTCGATCGCCCGTAACCGTGGGCACGGCTATTCGAATAGTTTTTACTCGATCGAGGTGTACAATCGTACCCACAAGACACAATCCCACAACACGTTAGCCGTGCGCCGTGCACCACCATGGTGCCCGGAAAGGAACCGTGACAGACCCTTCACATAACCCTCTAGCCAATCGTACCACACCAAAGTTTCGCCCCCATTCCCATCGGGCAATGGGCAGCCCCCTCTAGTGCCGCGGTGAATCCGAAAGTTGATCAACCCTTAAAACCGGGGCCGACCCAACTCCATCACGCCCACCCTCTCTGGGATACGTCGACTAGAGACAGCTACGCTACAGACCCAGCCATTACCCATGCTGGCTTGTGGTATGCACGGCATTTCTTCCAGGGTTTCCTAAGAACCGGTCCTTAATCGTCATGAGCACGCTAACCAAAGTCCAACCATGTGCTCACGACCCACCTTTTTCATAAATCAATATTATTAGAAACAGGATCACAACTTAACATCATCTGAGAGTTAACTTTTAGTAATAAACTTGACTAGTGTGATTCCCTTAAGTGAGCTAGTTGCGCTAAGCATAACTAAGCAAACCTTAAGCTATCATCTAGTCACATTGAACCCCAAGTTATCAATGGTATAAGGTAAACAATCCTATGGTCGAGTACAATAGGTATAAACATCCCATGAAATGACATTCTAAAACATATACAGTATTTGAAAGAAAAAGAGATATTTACATAAAATAGGTACAATATGGTCAATGTAAGGTATGACTTGCCTTGCTCTCGAGACCGAGGAACCTCGGCGACTACAAGAGAACGGGCTCGCCGGAAAACTCGGGATTTACACGACAAACAAAGCACTCAACAAACACCCTAAAAGTCTACTGAAACAGCACTGAAAAGTATTTTTAATGGATTCTTGACATTTTTCTGGATTTAATAAAATTTGAATGGGCTAAAACGGAGCTCGGATTCAAAAGATATGAATTTTAGAAGTTTAATTGCGATTTTTAAACTAAACGAAAAACTAAATTATTTATTGCGCAATTAAGTCCCCGGTGACGTCATCAACGTGCGGCTCGGAGCCGACGAAGCATGACGTCATCGGCCGGCGCGCCCTAGGCGACGCGCACGCCGACGTAAGCGGCGGCGCCCGACGGCGGCGACGTGGCGCGCGAAGATTGGGCAGTGGATCGGCGGCGATCGAACGGCGGGGACGATGGCTAGGGTTAGGGTTTCACGGGCGGGGCGGCGGCGGCGGAGGGTTTTGCCCGACGGCCTTGGGGCACGGCGGCCGACGGCTCGGCGAGCGGTGGCGCGCGGCGGCGCGAGCCCCGGCGAGCGGCGCGCGGCACGGCGAACGCAAAAAGAAAAAGGAAACGGCGCCACCGGCGGCGGGGAAGAAGGCGACGACGAGGACAATTTTTGGGGCTAAACCTAACGGGAACCAAAGGAAGCATGCGGCGGCGTAGGAGGATTTTATAGGGCGAAAAAGAGATTGAATCGGGCACGGGATGGGGAAAACCTCGCCGTTTGTTTCGGACTCGGGAGAGAGACAGAGAGAGGATATTCGGCGGCCGTTTCGGGCGGCGGCGGCGTGCGGCGCGCGAGAAAGGCGGGCACGAGTGCGGCGCGCGGGCCGCAGCCTCGGCGGCGTGGGCCCACGCGCAGGCACGCGGCGCGAAAAAAATGGGGCGGCGCGCGCCATGGCGGCGGTGGCGGTTGGCCGGCCGGCGCGAGGTAGATGGCCCCGACAGTGGGGCCCACTGTCGGTGGCCGCGGGACAAGGGAGGATGCCGACTTGCGCGGGCGCGCCGGCTCTGGGCTCGCCCACGGCCGAGGAGGAGGGCGGCTTGGGCCGGGACTTGGGGGCCGGAAAGAGCGGGAAAAAGGACGGCCCAAAAGGAAAAAGGAGGGGGAAAAAAAGAAAAGGGAAAAAGGATTTAGGGACTTAATTTAATTCCCGATTTCTTAATTAATTGATTAAAAATACTTAGAGTGCTCTAAAAATTCCAAGAAAATCGTTAGCGTATTTTGACATGCAGAATTCAAGAAAAATCCTACCATGTTGTTTCCATTTATTAATTGCATTTTAAAATTATTGGTTGGCTCCGTGTTAATTTCGTAAATTCCGATTATTTCAGTGGTAAATTATTTAAATAAATTAGGAAAAACCCTGTGGTGTGACAAACACACGGACCTCATGGTCCGATTACAACACAAAAGCGTAAATTAGATACGGAATGAAGAGGCGGCGGCATGTCATTTGCCACGTGCAACGACGGAGCTAAGATCTAGTAAGCGCCATCGCCTCCTTCACCCTCCCGGTAGTACGCGTAAGGATCCTCCGCTCTTCATTCCCATCGCTGAAGGTTTGTGCGTATAGCAAGGGTGAGTACCAACCGTACTCAAGAAGCCAACACGGAATTGATGCATATGATAGGGTTATACAAGGAATGGTCGAGTTCTTTTGCATAAAGCCAATTTTCACAATTCTTTTCACAAGCCTATCAACTAGCCAAATCAAGTTTTAGTTCCATAGTTCATTAATCCGGCGACGGTTCCGGCTACCATCCATCGTGATCCCAAGGATGGCTTCCCGCCTCCGATTCGTCATGATTTTCTCGGGAATCCACCCCTTCTCGCATCTCGAGAAGTTGATCCCCAATAATGAAATCATCATGCAAACCCATCCCATAGCTTTAAGTTTAAAGTCTAGCCAAGCGAAAGTCTTGTCAAGATGCTCGATATCCGCGAGCACGGCTATTCGAATAGATTGATTCACTCACACCGCAGTGGATGTACACTTTACCCGTACTCCGCGATGCCCAACAAATGAGCCTACGTCTCAACACATGAGACGGTCACGCAAAGCCTTTCGATAACCTCACTTGGCGCATCCGCTCCATGAACTTAAGCCCTCATGCACTCTAGCCGTCCTTTTCTAGCTGAGAGGAGTTCCGGTGCACCCGGGGTAAGGGAAAACTTCCTCAATCTTTAAGTTCAATTAATATCGATTTAATTCCACCATTCACGGCAAAGGCCGCAGCCTCATTCTCATCACATAAACCACATCATAAAGAACCATCTATGCAAGGATACCGCTCCGCTCGGCTATCTAGTCGCCTAGGTCTATACCCATTCGAGAAGTACGGCTGTACCGGCTCGTTTCCGCTATCTCATGGCTCGGTCCTTAATTGACGTGGTCGGCACTTGCCTTTCCGGAATCCACCCAATTCATCCGGCGCCCTGGTTTAAATCATTTGTATATCATTTTCAATTTTCATCAACTTAGTTCATCATTCTCATGGCCATGTGGCACTCATGTCTCCACAGGCCGTATTTCAACTACCTTCCCTAAGGTAGTTGCCCGAGCACAAAGCTTTCTTACAAAATCATGAGTATGCAGGGATCTAGTATAAGTGGCTAAGCATTTTTACCGAAGTTAGCCTCCTCATATCACATCGAAGGTTACAAAGAATAATTCTAATGGTAATCAATATCAAAACAGGGTATATCAAGCATAGGTTCTCGTTTGTGTATGCAATTTGTAATTTGAAATCAACATCGTTTCACAAAGTAGGATCAATATTGTCGAAACTTGGTTTTGGCAATATATTTTATGGGGTCGCAGTCAAGATCGCCAAGCACAATGGGTTAGAAGAAGAAGAAGATTTAAACAGGTTCAGGCCCTCTCGTGAGGTAATACCCTACTCCCTGTTTCGGTGGATTCGATCCGCCGAGTGTCTTTATTGATCTCGTGATCTAAAGCTCTTGCTTATGAAGTCGAATCTCGATCTAGAATCGATCAAGTCTAAGATATCCCTCAAGGGACGCCCCTTACCCCCCTTATATAGTCTTGGGAGGAAGGGTTTACAAGTCGGAAACCCTATCTTATTCTAAGTTGGTTTCCTCAATCTTACCAAACCATGACTATAGGCCGATTGCCCTTATCTCTATCGGCAACCGTAACACCTAAGTCAAGTTCGGCTTACAGATATAGCGGCGCAATCTATCCCTACCTCCAATCGGATAAGCTTGCCAAGTAGATACCCGATTGCCACAATCTCCACAAGAGCCCCGAGTCCTTTTCGGCCGACGAGACAACTCGGCTTCGACCAAAGCAACACTCAACCAAAAATCTCTTTGACCGAGTGCTTTTGGCGCCGAGTAATTCCATCATCTCTGCCGAATCTTCCCGAGTGGCTCCAAAGACTGTGAAGGGCTGGAAAAATATACATAAAAATTCTCAAAAATAAATATCTAGGTGCATCTCCCGATGCACCTAATTATAGGTGTATCCCCGACTATGTGGTTAGTCAAAAATAGACTAAGCATATAGTCAAGAACTACAAAAATTATTCTCATGTAGATGCCTAGCTCATGCTAAAGCAATCATAGAAATCTTATTACCCAGCAAGTTCATACTCAACCGAGTGAATTTGCCCGAGTCATCTCGTAACAAATAATTCAATCATCCCTCATGGGTAAAAAGCACCCGGTAAACTTTTGCTCAACCGAGTGGATTCGCCCGAGTAATCTAAAAATAACTCAACCAACCCTAGCAGGTAAAAAGCACTCGGTAAGCTCATGCTTATCCGAGTAGATCCGCCCGAGTCATCCCTAACAAATATTTTAATCATCCCTCATGGGAAAATAAGTTCTTTCAATCATATGGAAAATATGACCAAGTTATTAAACAAGCTTTTGCCATAATATCGGTCTCAATCTTATAAAGATCTTCACCAAGGTGGAAAACAAACAAAGATTGGCAAGATTACCCAACCAAATGCCAAAAAACCAAATGCCCTTGTTCACCAAGGCAGCTATAAAAACTCAGCCGTTGGTCACCTTCCAAATTGCATCGTGCCGCCTTCTCATGAAGTCGGCAAACCGCGGTATGGAAGGATCTTTTAAAGGTATAGGGCACTCTGATACGCGCATATTGCCAGGGCAAATCGCTTAAGCTCATCCGCTAAGTCCCTAAGGACACGTATCGGACCACACCTTAGCCGGGCCGTAGATTTTCTTATGGGCTCGGCCCACTCACCGAAAACCTAGCGCAACCCTCAAATCTTTCTTTATAAAGACACGAGGTCGTCCCCGCCTCTTCATCTTCCAAAATTCCCTTCTCGCAATATCGCTCATCGGTTCATTGCGGAGAACCCTAGGCTTACGCGCTCTCGGTCCATCCGCCAAGAAGCTTGCTTGCCGCGACAACTAGCTTCGCAGCCAAAACTCCCACATCCATCGCCCAAGATCTAACCTTTCTCACCGATCCGCTCCCCAACAACCTCGCTCTCATGGCGGAGGAGAAGAGGATTCCGTTCGACCAATGGGCCACCTCGACGTGAGGGAATACACTCTCAAGGAGATGGTAAAGCACGACGTACTTCCGCCGAAGGAACTTGTGGGATGGCGCCCCGGCGGGGAGGACTTCCCGACCCCAAACACCGGTGAGCTGGTCGTCTTTACTTCATTTTTCTATTGTGGATTCAGTCTTCCCACCTCCGAATTCTTTCTGGGGCTTTTGGACTACTATGGCCTTCACATCTACCATCCGAACCCCAACTCGATGCTTCACATTGCACTCTTTATTCATGTGTGTGAAGCCTTCCTTGGCATTCTTCCTCATTTCAATCTGCTTCGTCGTATGTTCTACCCGAAACCCCATCCGAACAAGGATCAACCTTGCGTCGTTGGTGGGCAGCAGCTTTCCTCGCGGATCCCTCCGCAAAGACTACTTTTCTCTCCCTTGAAATCTTCCAACAAAGGCCGGCATGCGAACCGGTTCTACATCAGCAATCTTGAACCCAGCCTTCCCGCCTTGTCGGTCTTCCTCCTCGTCTCCCAAGCCATCTTGGAGCACCGTCCCGTAGCCCAAGAATGGGATGAAGCCAACGATCTACTCGCGAAGATCCCGGCGATGAAGAAGAGGAATCTTCGCGGGGAACAAATCACTCGGCACTTCATCGAGTGCCGGCGGCGCGATCAAGGAGCGGTCGGCCGGCCTACGAGTATGAAGGTGGTACGGACCCAATCGGGAAGACCAGATCCGCTCACATACGAGATCCCGAAGATTCGTATGTACAAACTCTTCTCATTCGGATTTCGTCGAGCGGGCCCTCATATCGCAATCCTTCCATTCAGCATTCACCGACCTCCTCCTCCGGTAAGCCGATTGAATGCTTCATAGTACCTTTCGATCTCGATGTCTTGTTGTTTAATGTTGCACTTTCCTTCTTCTGCAGGAAAACGCCTCTATCTCCTCCAAACCATATAAGGTGGCTCATGATGACGCGCCGCGCCCTCGCCAAGAAGCCGATCGGCGGGATTAAAATCCAAGCGATCCAGCCGGGAAGCGGGCGGCGCCGAGTGAGGACTCGAACAAACGCGCAAGCAAAAGGCGGCCGATCATCGAGGATTCGGATGACGACGTCCCGGCTCCTCCGGCCGAGACCCCGCTCTAAGGCGATCGCCGCGGATCGCACCGAAGATCCGTCGGTCATCCAGGTAAGCTCCGAAACCAAAATCCTGAGCTCTTTCGCAGAAAACTTTTCTTTATCTCCGTTGTGTTCACTTGTGTAGGAGGCCTCAGACATAGATCCCGCCGGGGGGGTGAAGGGCCGACCCCCCGCCGCTCCGAAGTGCCAAGGCCGTCGAGCAAAACCCCTGAGCCCGCAACCGAGTGCGAGCATTCCGAGAAGCGTCCTTCTCCTCGGAAGGAGAGCGCCCCTAGGGAGAAGCCTCCGACGCTAGCGGGTATCCCGACCGGAAACCGCCAGGGCCTGGGAACCCACGGCGCGGCCCGAGCGCCCCGACCGAGGGTCACTCGGCGCAGAGCCCGAAGAAGAAGAAGGGCCCGCTGCCCCACCTAGGCAGCCGCCACCGAAACCGTGAGACTTGCTTCAAAACTTCCCTTTGTTCTTTCAATTTTGAATCCTTCATGTCTTCATTGGTCTTTCTTGTTTACCACCACGGTAGAAGAGATCCCTGTGCTACGATCGCCGAGACTGGGTTCCTCCGATCGAATCGAGTGGCGGGACTCTAAGGCGAGAGACAGGCATCATCCTCGACCGGCAGCCGAAAAGGATGAAAGGGATGCCCTTGTCGAGAGCCTAAATGAGGCGACCCGACCGCTCAACGTAAGCCTTCATCTTTCTTTTGATTATATCTTCGTGATTCTTCGCTCGATCATTCTTCCGCTTTTGCATGCAGAAAGAATATTGCCGCTCAATGGCAAAATCCGAGGTGCCGGAAAAGCCGGTGCCTCACTTAAACTCCTTGGAGGACGTTCAGCGAGCCTGAAGGTCACTCGGGAGGAGGCCGCTCGAGGGAGGCCGCTTTAAGGAGGGAGATCTCGGAGCTTCGGGAGGCGAACCTCGACCTCCGCGGATCAATCGGAAGTAAGCCTGCCTCTCCCAGCTTCATCATGATTCTTTTGTTGATCTTGTCAATTGATAATCCTCTTTCGTTGTAGAAAATTCTTCGGAGGTCCACTCGCTTCAAGTCCACTGGAAGCGGTCAGCCTCGACAAGGCCGAGATGGAAGCCGAATTTGAAGGTAACCTTCTTTGAAGTTGGATTTCATGTGCCGCCGCATTCCCGAGTGCCTTGACTGATCTAGGACTCCTTGCACTTATAAGATGAAGACCCGAGCCCAATACGACGTCTTGCTTGGGCGGATCAAGTCCAGCGACGAGATACGGGAAGAGGTCGCTAATGCCGCCACGCCGATCTTGGCATCCTTGTTTGATCAAGGAGTTGGGGCCAGCTCGCCTGAGCCGATCGAGATCTTCGACAAGCTCCGATGGCTCCCGAGCAAGATTCGAAGAACATCACCGAAGGCCAACATGGGGGCTGGTCTCGCTCTTTACGTACTGTCCCTCTACCCCGAGTGGATATTCATTCAATCGGGAGGGCTTTGCTGAGGGGACAACAGATGAGGTGCCTTAGATATGCTCGCGAGGCGCAAGAGGCGGCGAAGAAGATCTCTTTAGATGTAGTAAACAATTTTAAACTCCGAACCGTATCTTGACTTTGCTTTGTAGATATCATGTAACCGTGAAACTCGACGTGGAATCTTTGTGACTATTTTTAGTTTATTTATGTCAATGCCTTGATTCGAGCCTTTGCGTGAAATTTCTTAAGTAGTTTTCGTCCCGTCGTCATCAAGCCTAAGCTCGATTAGGTCATCGGAAAACTCTCGCCCTTAGACACCGAGCTCGAGTCGAAGAACATTTTAAACAATGATAAACCAAATTGTGCACAAAAATTTGATGAGGAAAATTCGAGCTTTATTGATATGTGTATGCCCCCGACCGCTAGCTCAAGAAGTCATCTTGCTTGAGGTTGGCAAATAAGGAAAACATGAGGCCTTAGCCAAATTAGGCGTAAAACCGTCGAAGATGCTCGATGTTCCAGGAGTTCTCCACCATGGACCCGTCTTCGCGCTTTAGCCGGTAAGCACCGGGCCGAGTTACTTCGGCGATTATAAAGGGTCCTTCCCATAAGGGAGATAACTTGTGTCGGTCTTTGGTGGTCTGGATCTTGTGTAGGACCAGGTCGCCAACAATGAAAGCTCGTGCTCGCACGTTGCGACTGTGGTATCTTCTGAGCCCTTGAAGGTATTTGGCCGACCGGATGAAGGCTGCCTCGCGGGCCTCTTCCAATCGGGTGAGGTCATCCACTCGGTCGATGTCGTAGCGTTCATCGTTGAAGCTGCGGACCCGGAGGGACTCAAACTCCATCTCGTTTGGCAACATGGCTTCTGCGCCATAGACCAGAAAGAAAGGGGTTTGGCCGATGGCCCGACTGGGTGCAGTTCGCAGCGACCATAGAACCGAGGGAAGTTCTTGGACCCACTTGCCAGCGTAAGGGCTTAGACGGTCGAAGACGCGAGCCTTGATGCCTTGAAGGACCATGCCGTTTGCTCGCTCGACTTGCCCATTGCTTTTGGGGTGAGCTACTGATGCGTAGCAGATTTTGATTCCAAAGTCTTCGCAGAATTCCTTGAAGATGCCTCCTGTGAATTGAGTCCCGTTATCAGTTATGATTCTGTTTGGGACGCCGAAGCGGTGCACGATGTTGAGGAAAAAGTCTCGTGCTTTGTCAGCAGTGATTGTTGCAACCGGCTTGGCTTCAATCCACTTGGAGAACTTGTCGATTGCGACGAAGAGGTGTGTGAAACCTCCTGGAGCTTTCTTGAAAGGACCAACCATGTCCAGCCCCCATACCGTGAACGGCCAGGAAAGTGGGATTGTTTGAAGCTCCTGGGCCAGAACATGGCTTTGTCGGGCAAAAAACTGGCAGCCTTCGCAGGTTCTTACGACTTTTTCCGCATCGGAGACCGCGGTAAGCCGAAGAATCCTTGCCTCGTAGGCTTTGCCGACCAGAGTGCGCGCGCCGCGTGGCTTCCGCATATGCCCGAGTGGATATCTTGGAGTAATTGTTTCCTTCTTCGGGTGTGATGCACCTCATTAGAATTCCGTAGGGGCTCCTCTTGTATAGATCGGAGTCGACCATGACGTACGCTTGGCAACGACGCCGGACGCGTTCGCTTCATCCCTGGCCATCCGACGCCTCTTGCTGAGTTAAGAATTTGATGAGCGGCGTCCTCCGCCGGTATCGATCATGGTGACTTCGTTCGTGGTTTGTTCGTTGAGAGTTGTCATTGCCGTGACGGTTGGCTCGTAGAGATGTTCAACAAAGACATCTGTTGGAGCGGCTTCGCGCTTAGATCCGAACCGTGCTAGCTCATCGGCAGCTTCGTTGTTATGTCTCAGACATGTGAGAGTTCTAGCCCATCAAACTTGTCCTCAAGCTTACGGACCTCTTGTCGGTAGGCCTCCATAGTGTCGTTTAAGCGTGACCCGCCTTTCATCACTTGATTGACGACCACTGGGAGTTGCCTTTCACAATGAGCCGACGAATCTCGAGTGAGACCGCAAGGCGCCCATGTAAAAGAGCTTCGTATTCGGCGACGTTGTGTGAGGCGGAGAAGTGGAGGTGAAGGGCATATCTTAGCCTTTCCCGGCCGGGAGATCAGCACAACTCCCGCTCCCAAGCCGGTGATCCTCTTGGATCCGTCGAAGTGCATGGTCCAGTTGTTGGAGGTCTTCTGGGAACATGCTCTTGCGCTCACCCACTCGCCAGAAGTCCGCTAAGGCTTGTGACTTAATGGACGTCCCGGGCTTAAAAGTTAAGTCCAGCGGCATCGTTCCAGTGGCCCACTTGGCGATGCGCCCGGTTGCCTCGCGGTTGTGGACGACGTCGCCGAGTGGAAAAGAGGTGATGACGGTGACCGAGTGACCGAAAGTAGTGTGCCAATTTCCTCGTGGTTATTAGAACACCATAAAGCAATTTTTGTACCGGGGTATCGGATTTTGGCTCCGCCAATACTTCGCCGACAAAGTAAATTGGTCTTTGAATCTTCGGGCCCGTCCTTCTTCTTCTCGTTCAACCACAAGGACCGTGCCGACCACTTGGTGAGTGGCTGAGACGTACATGCAAGAGGGGTTCCGGGCCGAGGTGAAGCCGTGGACGGGTGGCGTGGTAAGGAATTCTTTGAAATCTTCAAAGGCCTTGTCGCTCTTCGTGGTCCACCGGAAGTCGTCCGTCTTCTTCAGCCTCGAAGAAGGGCATGCCTCGCTCGCCGAGTCGGGATATGAAACGGCTCAGTGCCGCCATGCAGCCAGTGAGCTTTTGGACGTCTTTCTGATTACTCGGGGGCTTCATGTTTAAGATGGCGTTGATCTTCTCTGGGTTTGCTTCAATGCCGCGATGTGATACCATGAAGCCGAGCGCTTGCTCGATGGGACGCCGAAGGTGCATTTTCTCGGGTTCAACTTCATTCGAAGGCCCGGATGTTTGCAAAGGTTTCTTCTAAGTCCGCGATCAGGTCTTCTTTCGCTTGGTCTTGATGACAACATCGTCGACATAAGCTTCAACGTTTTTGCCGATCCGCGTTTGGAAGCATCTTTGGATCATGCGTTGGTATGTAGCTCCGGCGTTCTTCAGCCGAAAGGCATGGTGATGTAGCAAGAGGCCCCGAACGGCGTGATGAAAGATGTCTTCAAGCAGTCGGATTCTTTCAGACTGATCTGGTGATAGCCCGAGTAACAATCCAAGAAACTCAGGAGTTCGCAGCCGGCTGTTGAGTCGACGACTTGGTCGATGCGAGGCAGCCCGAACGGATCTTTGGGGCAGGCTTTGTTGAGGTCGGTGTAATCGACACACATGCGCCATTGCCCTTGCGACCAGGACTGGATTGGCTAACCAGTCGGGATGAAGGACTTCTTTAATGAAGCCGGCAGCCAAGAGCTTTGCAAGTTCTTCTTTGATCGCGTCTTTTCGATCCTGTGCGAACCGGCGTAATCGTTGCTTTATTGGTTTGGCGTCATCTTTGACGTTCAAAGAGTGCTCGATCACCTCCCTAGGAATTCCAGCATATCGATGGTTTCCAAGCAAAACATCTTTATTATTTTGGAGGAAGGTGACGAGCGCGCTTTCCTATTTAGGATCTAGGTCGGCGCCGATTACAACAGCTTTGGAGGGATCGACGAATCAAGGGAGATCTTCTTGGTCTTGGCGTCGCCGGATCCCGATTTGGCTATCTTCTTCGCGGACTTTGCCCTCCGCCGAAGTTGATGCAGCCAATCGGACTCTTGTTGGCCACGTAATCTCTCGCGAGATTGGGCCATGTCGCAGCCTCTCCTTGTCGCAGTGAAGGCTTGCTTCACGTCGCCGCGAAGAGTGATGACGCCGTTGGGACCCGATCTTCATGCAAAGATAAGTGTAGTGAGGGATCGCCATGAACTTGGCAAGCGCAGCCTTCCGATGATGGCATGATACGCCGTTTCAAGTCGGCCACCTCGAAGGTGACGTTCTCCGTTCGGAAATTCTCTCGGGCTCCGAAGGTGACTGGAGGGAGATATGCCCGAGTGGAGTTGAAGATAGCCCCGGATAACTCCGTGGAAGGGGCTGAGCTTGCTTTGAGTTCGGACTCTGGATCTGCATTTCATCCATGGTCTTGGCAAACAGATGCTGAGGGCGCTGCCCCCATCGATGAGGACGCGCTTAAGCCTCGATGTTGCGGACCACGGGGTCCGTGACGAGTGGATATCGTCCCGGTGGACCACTGGTCGGATGATCCGAGCGGTCAAAGGTGATGGCCACCTCCGACCATCGCAGATATTGAGGGACTTCGTGTTGAGCCGCGTTGACCTCCCTGGCCGCTTAGCTTTTGTTTCCTCTGGATTCATAAGCTAGCGGGCCTCCGAAGATGTGGTTGAGTTCCCCCACCGGGTCTTGAAAAGGTTCGGCATTGTCGCCGCGTTGTTCTTCTTGGCGCGACGGCCAGCCCTCGCGCCGGTTCTTGTTGAGCCGCGCCGTGTATTGTTCAGCGAACCGCTTGTAGATGAAGCAGCCCTTCGCCGCGTGCTTGTGATTCGATGGTGGGTGCACCGGGCGTTCATGATGGCCTCGTAGGCGGCGACTGGGACGGCGTTGAGTATTGAGGTTGCGGCCACTGTGTCTTCGATCGGCGCTTGCGATCTTTCGGGCCCCGGTTGCCGTTGTTGCCGCCATCCTTCTTAGGATTTTGGCTTCCTCCCGCTTGCTTGTCCTCTCTTCTCGTCAGCCGGTCTTGACGGGCGGCTTTGATGGCGTCGTTTGATTTGGCGTATGAATTCGCCGTCTCAAACATCCGCTTCACCGTCTTCGATGGCTTGCGTCCGAACTTGCCGATAAGCGCTCATCACGGACTCCCTTTCGGAAGGCGGCGATGATGATGTCATCGGTGATGTTCGGATCTTGTTGCGCTTCTGAGAAGCGACGAATGTAATCCTTCGCAGGCTCGTCCGCTCCGGATGACATTGTAGAGGTCGAAGTGCGTGCCGGGCCTCTCGAAGGTGCCTTGGAAGTTGGCGATGAAGTGGTCCCCGCCCCGCTCCACGAGCCGATTGAGCCTCTTGGCAGCCGGTGAGCCATTCCGCCGAGTTTGCGAGGGCCACGGGTGCATTGGCCATGGCTTTGTTGTCGCCACCGCAGCCTCGGATGGCAAGAGTATATACAGCTAACCAAGATTCGGGTCGGTTTTGCCATCGTACCTTTCTATCCCTCGTTGGCTTAAAGCCACTCGGCCAATGCACTCGGCGGAGCTCCCGAGTGAAAGCCGGACTCCATCGTCGCCGCTATCGTGTGATCCCCTCCGATCTTCCCGAGTGCGACGGCCGCGCTCTTGGTAGCGGCGGTCGAGGACTTCCCGCATCACTCGGCGGGGTCTTCTCGTTGGCCGGTTGGGTAGCCGGAACTGCTGCGGCGGACTCGGTGGTGGACGGTGGACGTCCATGTCGTTGTGGCGGAGTCGATCGCTCCGCTCTTGGTGCCTCGGCGTGACTCTGGAGGTGGGCCTCTTGGCCTAGTTGACGACCGAGCCGGCCGGCCTCCCGTAGTCTCCCGACCTTAGGGGTGGGAGCCGCTCTTGTCCGGCGTTTCGGCCACGGATTCGCCGGCCTTCGCGCCGAAGTGGTGGGAGGCCGTTGGCCGTGGCGGCAACGATGGTCTTGATCTTATCAAATATAGGAGTTATGTTGGCCGGAGCCGTCTCCATGACGGTATCCAAGAGCGTGAGTGCGGCGACACGCTGTTCGCCGTGGCGTCCGGAAGACATAGGTGTTGCGAACCCGTGTTTGGAGGATGGCCTCCCGAGCGCATCGTCCGGCCGCACGCAGATCCCGCTTCCTTTTGTCGGCCTCATCTTTGCGTTGTTTGTCTTCTTCTGGCTGTCTTGCGTTCAAGCTCCACTCGCTCGCTCCTCTTCAGAAGCCTTCGGCCATGGTCGAGCCGGACTCATCCGGCCGCCATGAGGACGTCGAAGCACTTCGGCTCGCACCATATGGCGCCGGAGTTGTCGCTCGCTGGAAGGGATGCCGTAGAGATTGTCGGCGGGCGGAGCCGAGGTATCCGTTGAGCTCAAGATGAGCAGAGCCAAAGGACGGGAGGATGACGCACCTCCCTTGATCCCGGGAAATTCGGATCCGGATCGCTCCACCCGAGCCTGAGCTTGGGATTAGGCTCCTCCGAGTGGATCGTCGCCAACTCGGGAGAGCAGTTGATCGTAGATCTTGGCGACGTTTGGTAACCCGAACGGCACCGAGAGGTCTTCACCGAGTAGATTGCTTCCGTCTGGGAGGCAAGAAGATTGGCGCAGATCTCTGCGGCATTCGGTAATCCGAATGGCGCCGAGTGAAGTCCGTCGTTGGAGAAGGTGGATCGCATCTTGGTCCTCAAGATGTTGTCGAAGATCTCGGCGCTGTTGGAGAGCCCGAACGGCGCCGAGTAGGTTTTTCCTTCGACCGGTTCGAATCCGAGTCGAAGGAGGAGTCGCCGCGGTTGGATGCGAAGTCGCCGAGTCTTGAAGGAGATCCCATCACGCTTGTCTGGCGAGATTGTTGAAGAAGTCTTGACGCGCGGCCCCCTACCTGGCGCGCCAACTGTCGAAACTTGGTTTCGGCAATATATTTTATGGGGTCGCAGTCAAGATCGCCAAGCACAATGGGTTAGAAGAAGAAGAAGATTTAAACAGGTTCAGGCCCTCTCGTGAGGTAATACCCTACTCCTATTTCGGTGGATTCGATCCGTCGAGTGTCTTTATTGATCTCGTGATCTAAAGCTCTTGCTTATGAAGTCGAATCTCAGATCTAGAATCTGATCAAGTCTAAGATATCCCTCAAGGGACGCCCCTTACCCCCCTTATATAGTCTTGGGAGGAAGGGTTTACAAGTCGAAAACCCTATCTTATTCTAAGTTGGTTTCCTCAATCTTACCAAACCATGACTCTAGGCCGATTGTCTTATCTCTATCGGCAACCGTAACACCTAAGTCAAGTTCGGCTTACAGATATAGCAGGCGCAATCTATCCCTACCTCCAGTCGGATAAGCTTGCCAAGTAGATACCCGATTGCCACAATCTCCACAAATATGTTCAAAGAGTGTGATGACTTGCCTTGCTCGCACGCTTGAGGTGTGGTGTCTTCAACGGGGTCGATGCCGGTTTCCTCAGGTGCTACCCGTACGTGCGAAAGATCAATTGAATTCAATTAGAATTCAATAAAATACCGAAAGATCGAAAAGAACCATAAAAGCCATGAAAACGACTCCAAATGTTTAGCCTAAAATTCTACTGGAGTTAGGACAAGGGTTGCTAGGAAAAAACCCGAGTTTTGGAATCGAGTCGATGTCCTAGGGTTTTCGCAAAGACGACGATCGTAATTATTTGAGAAATTAGATTTGGAAATGTCAAGGAGGAATTCGTGCTCGAGCTTTTGAAGGTTTGAGCACAAAAGAGAAGCATATTTAAATGACGAGAAAGAATTAAACGAAATCCGGATTTAAAACGTCGCGAAACGAAATTCGGAAAAGTCCAATTTCGATTTTCAAACTTTGCATCGAGAAAACATACAAGAAAATAATTTATTTTTTCCCAAAATTTTACTCAAATCTTCCCAAAAAATCTTTCCAAATTTTCTAAAATTTTTCCTAATTTTTTCCCTATTTTTCTTTCTTTTTTTTATTTTCCCCGCCGCACTGTTCATTTGCCTCAAGGTGTTCGACCGAGGTCCTGGCCGAAATGCAGGCGGCGGCGGCGCGACAAAAAGGGGGCGGCGGGCTGCCGGCGACGGCGGCCTGGGAGGTGCGTGGGCACGGGAGAGGCCTTGTGCACGGCGGCGTGGCGGCTGGGCCGGCCGGCGCGAGGTAGATGGCCCCGACAGGGCCCACCTGCCGGTGGCCCGCGGACAAGGGAGGGATGCCGACTTGCGCGCGCCGCCAGCTGGCTCGCCCACGGCCGAGGAGAGGGGCGGCTTGGGCCGGACTTGGGCCGCGGGAAAGAGCTGAAAATGGACTACCCAAAAGGGAAAAGGAGGGGGAAAAAAGAAAAAGGGAAAAAGGATTTAGGGACTTAATTTAATTCCCGATTTCTTAATTAATTGATTAAAAATACTTAGAGTGCTCTAAAATTCCAAGAAAACTCCGTTAGCGTATTTTGACATGCGTAATTCAAGAAAAATCCTACCATATCGTTTCCATTTATTAATTGCATTTTAAAATTATTGGTTGGCTCTGTGTTAATTTCGTAAATTCCGATTATTTCAGTGGTAAATTATTTAAATAAATTAGGAAAAACCTGTGGTGTGACAAACACACGGACCTCATGGTCCGATTACAACACAAAAGCGTAAATTAGATACTAGCAATGAATAGAGGCGGCGCATGTCATTTGCCACGTGCAACGACCGAGCTAAGATCTAGTAAGCGCCATCGCCTCCTTCACCCTCCCGGTAGTACGCGTAAGGATCCTCCGCTCTTCATTCCCATCACCAAGGTTTGTGCGTATAGCAAGGGTGAGTACCAACCGTACTCAAGCAAGCCAACATGGAATTGATGCATATGATAGGGTTATACAAGGAATGGTGGAGTTCTTTGCATAAAGCCAATTTTCACAATTCTTTTCACAAGCCTATCAACTAGCCAAATCAAGTTTTAGTTCCATAGTTCATTAATCCGGCGACGGCTCGCTACCATCCATCGTGATCCCAAGGATGGCTTCCCGCCTCCGATTCGTCATGATTTTCCTGGGAATCCACCCTTCTCGCATCTCGAGAAGTTGATCCCCCAATAATGAAATCATCATGCAAACCCATCCCAAGCAGCTTTAAGTTTAAAGTCTAGCCAAGCGAAAGTCTTGTCAAGATGCTCGATATCCGCGAGCACGGCTATTCGAATAGATTGATTCACTCACACCGCAAAGGATGTACACTTTACCCGTACTCCGCGATGACCCCAACAAATGAGCCTATGTCTCAACACATGAGACGGTCACTGCAAAGCCTTTCGATAACCTCACTTTGCAAGCACTCCGCTCCATGAACTTAAGCCCTCATGCACTCTAGCCGTTCTTTTCTAGGAGTGAGAGGAGTTCTGCGCACCCGGGTAAGGGAAAACTTCCTCAATCTTTAAGTTCAATTAATATCGATTTAATTCCACCATTCACGGCAAAGGCCGCAGCCTCATTCTCATCACATAAACCACATCATAGAGAACCATCTATGCAAGGATACCGCTCCGCTCGGCTATCTAGTCGCCTAGGTCTATACCCATTCGAGAAGTACGGTTGTACCGGCTCGTTTCCGGCTATCTCATGGCTCGGTCCCAATTGACCAGGGTCGGCACTTGCCTTTTCCGAATCCACCCAATTCATCCGCCGCCCCAGCTTTAAATCATTTGTATATCATTTTCAATTTTTATCAACTTAGTTCATCATTCTCATGGCCATGTGGCGCCATGTCTCCACAAAGCCGTATTTCAACTACCTTCCTAAGGTAGTTGCCCGAGCACAAAGCTTTCTTACAAAATCATGAGTATGCAGGGATCTAGTATGCTGTGGCTAAGCATTTTACCGAAGTTAGCCTCCAGTATATCACATCGAAGGTTACAAAGAATAATTCTAATGGTAATCAATATCAAAACAGGTATATCAAGCATAGGTTCTCGTTTGTGTATGCAATTTGTAATTTGAAATCAACATCGTTTCACAAAGTAGGATCAATATGTTCAAAGAGTGTGATGACTTGCCTTGCTCGCACGCTTGAGGGGTGGTGTCTTCAACGGGTCGATGCCGTTTCCTCAAAGCTACCCGTACGTGCGAAAGATCAATTGAATTCAATTAGAATTCAATAAAATACCGAAAGATCGAAAAGAACCATAAAAGCCATGAAAACGACTCCAAATGTTTAGCCTAAAATTCTACTTGAGTTAGGACAAGGGTTGCTAGGAAAAACTCGAGTTTTGGAATCGAGTCGATGTCCTAGGGTTTTCGCAAAGACGACGATCATAATTATTTGAGAAATTAGATTTGGAAATGTCACGGAGGAATTCGTGCTCGAGGTTTTGAAGGTTTGAGCACAAAAGAGAAGCATATTTAAATGGCGAGAAAGAATTAAACGAAATCTGGATTTAAAACGTCGCGAAACGAAATTCTAAAAGTCCAATTTCGATTTTCAAACTTTGCATCGAGAAAACATACAAGAAAATAATTTATTTTTCCCAAAATTTTACTCGATCTTCCCAAAATATATTTCCAAATTTTCTAAAATTTTTCCTAATTTTTCCCTATTTTTTCTTTCTTTTTTTATTTTCCCCGCCGCACTGTTCATTTGCCTCAAGGTGTTCGACCGAGGTCCGGCCGAAACAGAGGCGGCGGTGGCGCGACAAAAGGGGGCGGGGCGGGGCTTACGGCGACGGCGGCTCGGGAGGTGCGGCACGGGAGGCCTGCGCACGGCGGCGCTTGGGTTGCGGCGGCGGCTCGGGCGGCGGCGGGAACGGGAGAGAGGGAGCGGCGGTGCGGCGAAAAGGGGCGGGCGTGGCCTTTATAGGCGCGGCGTGGCGCAGCGCGGTGGAAAGGGGTGCCGGCGTGGCGCGGCGGCGAGGGCGACACGCGGCGAATCGCGGGTGGCCGGCGGGGGCGACGTGGCGGCGCGCGCGGCGTGGGGTCCGGCGCGGCACGGCCGCGTGGCGACGAGGGCGCGGCGCGGGGCGCGGGGCCAGACGGCGCGGCGCGCGGCGTGGCGCGCGGCGCGCGGGGTCCGGCTGGCGCTGCGTGCACCGCGCGGCGCGTGGCGCGCGCGGGTATTGGCTGCTGCGCAGCGCTGAAGGCGGCGCGGCGCGTGGCGAGCGCGCGCAGCGGCGCAGCACGGCGCGTACGGCCGAACACTTGGCGCGCCATGAAAGTGCATTTTTCGATTTTCCCGATTTTCAATTTTAATTTCCGATTTCTATTTTCCTTTCTTCTAAAAATTCCAAAATAAATTCTTATAATTCAAAAATAATTTTTAATATAATATTTTCAACTTTTCTCCACTTTATTTTCCCACATTATTTTTCATATTTATTTATTTAAAATCCCTCTTTTCAAATTTCAATATTCACCCCTTTATTTTCCAAAATTTTCCGGATTTCGAGTACGACTCCCGAATTTTTATTATTTATTTTGTGTCCTAATTTATCTTCTCCCAACCACAATTACTATTTTATATCTCCCAAATCGCGTTTTCATAAATCCGCGCTTCTCCGTTTTCATTTTAAAAATCCCGCATACGGACTTTCGCAACTTTCGTTTCGACGACTCCAAATCACCCAAAAACACCGAAAGGAGAATTGATCACGACTAAATTTATGCAACCGAGCTGGCAAATAAGAAACATCAAACCCGAGAAAGAAGCAACAAGTGAAGGTTTTTGAAAGTTCCGATTTTTACGTTCCGATTTCCGTTTCTTCGATTTTCGGGATGTTACAATCATCAATGTCGATCTCAACCAAGAAGCCGATTAGGTCGTGAAAAATATAGTTCATAGCTCTCTGATACGTAGCTCCAACGTTTTTAATCCGAATGTCATGACAACCCACTCATATAAGCCGATTGCACCAGGACACCTAAAAGCAGTCTTATGGATGTCTTCCTCGGCCATAAAAATTTGATTGTATCCAGCATTGCCATCCATAAAACTTATAATCTTATGCCTTGAAGCAGCATCCACCAATAAATCGACAATCGACATGGGGTACTCATCCTTAGGGGTCACTTTGTTTAGGTCTCAGAAGTCGATACAGACCCTAAGCTTGCCGTTTTTCTTGATAGCTGGAACTATGTTTGAAACCTACTCAGCGTATCGCCACGGCCCGAATAAAACCAACATCATACAATTGAGTGGTTTCGGCCTTAATTGCATCATACATATCGGCTTTAAGAGCATCTCCAAGAGTGTTTCTAAATGAATCTCTAATTCCGTTTTAGAGAATTTTCTTTAAAAAACTAGCTCCAACAGAGACTCCATATGGATCTCAAAAATTATAGGTTCTCTAAAATCAAAATCTCATGCTCAAAACTGAGAATAGAGTCTTGGTTCTCTAAAATAGCTCGTCACCGTAAGAATTATTTTACTGCGAGGCCTACACGAAAAAAATATATTTGCGTCGTCTGGCGCCTGCGTCGCCTGTCGCCATCCTACATCTCGCCGAAAAAGCTTGCCGCTGCATCTTGGCGCATGCCACTGCCTGCATCAGTTGGCTACTCGGATTAGTCACCCGTATATGTAAAAAAATCGGTGCTGCTACTAATCAGGCATACTGAAATCTCTAAGCCTATTCATTTTTCAGCTGCTATGGATGTAGAATACTGATGCAAACACGAGTTTTGTGATTGGAAAAGGGAAAATAGAGAATCAATTTTGAGAATCTGCCGTATGAATTTTTGATTTCATTCTCTGAACTTTTTAGAAATTCTCTAAATGAGCTTTTTTGAGAATTGTTTTTTGAGAATTTGTTGGGGATGCTCTAAATCTCCTAGGAGGCTGTTTGTACTGCCGATAGCCTGGTTTAATAGGGAGCCGATGTTCGACAATTGATCGGCTAAGACCTGACATCTCAAAATACTCCCAAGCAAAGCAATCTTTATATTCCTTTAACAACTCAATAAGCTTGGTACTAAAATGAGAATACAAATTTTTACTAATATATGTCGGCCTAGACCTATCTCCTGGACTTATATCAACCTCTTCCAAATCATCGACCGACATGAAGCCTTGTCCTAGTTTGCTATCGAGATCGTCCACAGTGTCCTTGGTGTAGGAGCTTGATCCCTCCACAACACCCTCAAAGCAGCAATTGGGGCTCTTCATCTCCAACTGGTTGTATGTTAGAATCAGACACCTTCAGATAATTGGCTTCCCAGACTTTGCCAAACAAGCAATCGATATCATCCATCTCCCAAAGGGTTAATTCGGCATTGGCAATGTTTACTGACCTGTCGGCTGCACGATCTCAACCTTGTCGCCTTGCCATTGGATTAAGCTCTGATGCATGGTAAAAGGGATGCAACAATTAGCATGGATCCAATCTCTTCCCAGCAACAGACTGTATGATCCCTTCCCATCGATGACAAAGAAGGTTGTAGGCACAGTTTTGCTGCCGATTGTCAGCTCCACGTTTAGAACTCCTTTGGTCTCAGATGGGTTCCCTCCAAAGTCCTTCAAAATCATGTTGGTCTTGATGAGGTCGCTCGAATTTTTGCCTAACTTGCTGAAAGTGGCATAGGGCATCAAGTTTACAGCTGCACCCCATTGACCAATATTTTGGACACCGGCTTGCCATTAACAAATCCCTTGACATACAGTGGTTTGAGATTCCGATGCCCTGTCCCCTTTGGTTTTTCGAAGATTGCTTACTCCGGAGACAAAACTAACTTGGCCATGGACTCCTCAACCACTTCTGCATCGGCTCGAGCCGCCTCATACTCGGCTAGCAACACAAAGACCATGTTGACCGATGCGTGGGCCACAACTTTTCCTTTGGCCAATCTTTTGCTTTGTCGGCTCGAGCTTCATCGGCCGACACGCCTTGCTTTTCACGTGCCACTCTTTCCTTGGGCGCTCTTGCTTCTTCTTTCTTAGCCGATTATTGATTTTGGCCTAAACTTCCTGCAGCCGACCTTCGCTCTTCATCCGTTGCACCCTCCTTTTCTGGGTCTTTCTAAAAGTATCTGAGGGGCACCATTGCAGTTGGCGCTTCCTCATCATCATTATCATCATCTTGGAAAAAGTCTTGATGAATCGGACTCAACCTTTGATGAACAGAGAGTTTCTTTTGCTTAAGCCAATTTTCCCAGCGTAGATTGACTTGAACTTGCAGCGTGCAAGCAGCGTGTTGTCTGTGACCGCCGCACGCTGGGCAATCTTGCAACGATGGCAGTCTCATCCCCTGGTTCCAACAAAACCTGAAAAACTCACAACTCCATCGGGGATCAAAGCTGTTGTCTGCCTCGTAATACTCCTTTTCCTGCCTGTTCTCCTCTTGCCGACGCTTTTTGACGACTTTGACAGAAGACGGTGATTCCCTTTCTAAGAAGTTCTTTATGAATTTGATCAAGCTATCCGTCTCCCGGGGCTCACTGTCGGCTGGCTTATGACTCGACATGGACCACGTTAAGGAAAGAGATTTCCATCAACTTTCATCGGCTTCTTCGGTCTTTGAATTTAATTTTTCCCGCCTCTACAAACCCGATTGAATCTATTGTCGAAATACTTTGCAGTCGTTTGTGCCATGAGACCCGGTGTTGTGCCACTTGCATTACTTCCTCTTCTTTAGCATTTTGGCTGATGGGATGACATGGCCTGGTGGAAGCTAAATCTGTTTCTCCCGAAGTAGCAGATCGAAGATTTTATCGGCTTTGGTGATGTCAAAATCATGTTTTTCCTCTTTAGCCGAATTCCTTACCCACCGACAAGTGATCACCTTCTTGTTTCGGGTCCAATCGGCTGTTGCTACCTCGATTTCACTATTGTCAAAATCAAAGTCAGAAGCATAAGCAACGTGGCCAACCTTCTTGAAAACTTTCTTGGCCTCTTGGAATCGCTGTTCAAGGGTAGTAACTTTCGGGCCAAGTGTGCTAGGCTCTCAAAGTCTTGAGCCAAAAATCTCTCCTGGATAGGTGTTAACAAGCCCTGAAAAGCAAGATTGGCTAGTTGCGAATCTGACAGCACTAGGCTGTAACACCTATTCCTCATGTCCCTAAACCTTTGAATGTAGTCTTGGACCGATTCATCGTGCTTCGCCTCGATAGCCTTCAAGTCGACAATTTCATCTTGTGGACACCAAAGGTAGAAGTACCGATGAAACCTGTTTCTCCAAATCGGCTCGCCTTTGTACACGGAGTTGTATGGGAGCGAAGAAAACCATGTGAAAGCCGATCCGGAGAGGGAGAGAGGGAAAAGTCTAACCCTCAGAGCGTCCGTAGCCGATGCCTCACCGCATTGAGCCAGGACTCGGCTGACATATTTGTACGTGGAGACACTGTCCTGCCCTGAGAATTTGGAGAAGTCTGACACTTTGTATCGGTTCAGCAATGGAACCCTCTCAAAATATTCAGGATAAGGATACCGATACATGTTGCCAGTGTCCTTGGGCTTGAGGCCAAATTGTTCCCTCATCACATCAGCAATCATGTCTGCCCAAGGTTTGTGGCTCCTATTGCTGTATTGGCTTGTGGCTGATATTGAGGCTGAGGTACTGGTCCTGGCCGGTACTGCATCTGGGGTGAATGAGGCCGATATGGATGATTAAAATTGCCCCCCATGTGATGCTGAGGGGATTGAGGCACCGCATGAGGTTGTTGATCTTGAACGGGCTGAGGACCGATAGGGTGTTGCTGCGGGTCTGGCGTGTATGACCCTATCGGTACTTTTGGAATCGGCTGCGTAGGTGGCCGATTCGCGTTGAACATGGCCGCAACCTGCTCTGGAGAAACTTGAGGAATCTCGTAGCCTGCTGTTAATAGGAATCGTAATAGGAATCGTGTCCGTTACGAACTCATTGTGTATCTGGGTATAAATATGACCCAATACCTTGTAAAAACAACAACACACATCAATACAACTTCGACGCATCGCCACCCTTTCGTTTTTACTTTCCCGACGAGTTTTTACCTCATTCTCGGACATCTTGTTACAAGCGGTTTGTGTTATCGTGGTTAGCGCTTCCATCATCATGATACTCTGATCCTGATGTTATAAACTGTTTAACCTATTATATGCGACATATAATCTAGATCAATGTCTAGATCTATCTCCCAATCGGCTAATATCTCCCTCAAGATAGCAACCGACAAAGCTACATCTATAGGTTGATTTAGGTTATATGGCGTATCTACCATCTCGAGGAGTTCTCATTAGTCTAAATGGATCTTGTGCTTCTTTTTATACTTAATTCTACATCAAATCGACCTATTAAGTTGCTCTTAGAGTCATATAGATCTATTCGGCTCAATGATTATTATTAGAAATAGCACCGGAGTTTCAGCCGGTCTTACCTGTTTTAATCATCTTTTATGTATTATTGCTGCTAGATGTATTAAAACTACCTTTTATATTAAGATCTTAATCTATTTAAATATACTAAGTCCAAGATCAATCGTAAGTCACATTAACAATGATTGATCTTGGTTTAGTGTATTTAGTTAAGATCAATATCTTCATATAAAACATATCAAAGTATTAGCCGATTTACATTAGATCTGCGACATCGGTTAAGCTATAAATATATGTAATTAGTATTCTGATGTGTTCTTATATATAAGTGATTTATACTATCTCGGTACACTACCGATCTATCCCAATCACTTAGTCTAAATGCACTTTGGAATGGTAATTATATATTATGAATATTTTTAGCCGATCGAGCAAGATCTAATTTTAACTTAATTGCATATTCTTTGTTTCTTGTTGGTTGGAGGATCAAACCAACTGGCACGCCCGCGCAATCATCGAAGGCGACCAATTTTGTACCTGCATTGAAATTAAGCAGACCTCCCTGGCCAGCGCGTGGAAAAAAAATCTCATCAACACGCTTTTGGCACGCCTAGTGGGACCACTTCCACTTCCAAGTCCAGTACAATGGTGAACATCAAAACCCCTGAGCTGGACCAGAGAACATCATCCCCGTCAAAATGGACAAGTTGTCACTGAGCAACAGCCGACTATCGCAGATTGTTGAACGATTGCGGTCTCACTATTTGTAATCCTTCACCCATACTAGATCTGGGGCAATCGTTCAAAAGTAGAAATTTGAGATCCCTGAAAACTGCGACTCTGGAGCCACCTCCAGCAAGGACAAGGGGAAGCAGAAGATGGAAGACATCAAACAGGAGCAAGATGACTCAGGGCTGCACACGCTTCAGGATCGGATCGACTCGGCTGTCCACCACACACTCGTCAACCAGTCAAGGGTACTGGTCAATACATTAAACAACATGATCAGCATAGTGATTGACTCAAAGATAGCCGAGTAACTGCCAAGGGGGCCAACCTATTTCCCTGATGACAGATTCCCACCTTACAGGGCTGTTAACGACCAAATTTGGTAAGCAAATCCCCGAGTTTGAAGCAGAGATTAAAGCGGAATCGGAGGAAACGTGTGATCCTTGGAAACAGAGGCTGTATCGGCTAAGTCCGAATCGGCTACGGAGTCAGTCGGCTGAGTCCAAGTCGGACCAGGATAGCCGATAGCCGATTCCGATAGGGAGCAGGAGGAACCAGTTTCGGAAGGAAAGCTTAAGAGATAACTATTGGGTTCGGTTTTCAAAGTGTTTCAAAGATGTTTCTATCTATGGATAAGGTCCTACAATGACAATTGTATCTTTTAAGTTAAGATATTTTGTATAGTTTCCTTTATAGATAATGTCGGTTTGCTTAAAGATATTTGTAATCTAACTCGTAATAGGAATCATGTCCGTTACGGACTCATTGTGTATCCGGGTATAAATATGACCCGAGACCTTGTAAAAACAACAACACACAACAATACAACTTCAGCGCATCGCCACCCTTTCGTTTTTACTTTCCCGATGAGTTTTTACCTCGTTCTCGGGCTGCATCGAGTTTCGATCTCCAAACAAGGTAACATCTTGTTACAAGTGGTTTGTGTTATCGGGGTCGTGCTTCCATCATCATGATACTCGATCCTATTGTTATAAACTGCTTAATCTATCATATGTGACATATAATCTAGATCAATGTCTTGATCTATCTCCCGATCGGCTAATATCTCCCGCAAGATAGCAGCCGACAAAGCTAGATCTATGGGTTTATTTAGGTTATATGGCATATCTACCATCTCGAGGAGTTCTCATTAGTCTAAATAGATCTTGTGCTTCTTTTTATACTTAATGCTGCATCAAATCGACCTATTAAGTCGCTGTTAGAATCATATAGATCTTTTCGGCTCAATGATTATTACTAGAGATAGCACCGGGTTTCAAACCGATCTTACCTATTTTAATCATATTTTATGTATTATTGCTGCTAGATGTATTAAAACTTCCTTTTATATTAAGATCTTAATCTATTTAAATATACTAAGCCCGGTATCAATCTGTTAATTCACATTAACAGCTGATTGATCTTGGTTTAGTGTATTTAGTTCAGATCAACATCTTCGTATAAAACATGTCGGAGTATTAGCTGATTTACATTAGATCTACGACATCGTCTAAGCTATAAATATATGTAATTAGTATTCTGATGTGTTTTTAGATATAAGTGATTTATACTGTCTCGATATACTATCGATCTATCCCAATCACTTAGTCTAAATGCACTTTGGAATGGTAATTATATATTATAAATATCTTCAGCCGATCGAGTAGGATCTAATTTTAACTTAATCGCCTATTTTTTGTTTTTTGTTGGTTGTAGGATCAAACCAACTAGCACGCCCGCGCAATGACCAAACGCGACCAATTTTGGACCTGCACTGGAGTTAAGTAGACCTCCTAGGCCAGCGCGTGGGAAAAATTCTCATCAACATGCTTTTGGCATGCCCAGTGGGACCACTGCCACTTCCAAGTCTAGTACAATGGTGAACATCAAGACCCCAGAGCTGGATTAGGAGAACATCATCCCTATGACCATGGATAAGTTGTCGGTTGAGCAACAAGCCGACTATCAGCAGATGGTTGAACGATTGCAGTCTCACTACTTGCAATCTTTTACCCAGACGAGATCTGGGGCAATCGTTTAAAAGTAAAAATTTGAGATCCGTGAAGACTTCGACTCTGGTGCCGCCTCCAGCAAGGACAAGGGGAAAGAGAAGGTCGAAGACATCAAACAGGAGCAAGATGACTCAGGGCTGCACACACTCCAGGATCGGATCGACTCGGCTGTCCAGCACGCGCTCATCAACCAGTCAGGGATACTGGTTAATACGTTGAACAACATGATCAGCACAGTGGTTGACTCAGATAGCCGAGCAACTGCCAAGGGGGCCGACCTATTTCCCTGATGGTCGATTCCCACCTTATAGAACTCTATCAACGCAAGGGCTGCCAATTCCTCCATTGGGACAGCCGACTCCTCGAGGGGGAGCCCCTATTCACCGAAGCTCTTACTGCACAACAACCCTTGCATCGTGGCCACGGAGCTTCAATACTTCCCCAAGAACAGGTTGAAGGCATGTTCAACGTCGATCGGCAACCTCTCTTGCACAAAATGCCGATTGGCAACTACATGCCGACCCACCTCACAACTCGCGGTGTTCGGCCGTCCCTTGAGCAAGAATCTCGTTGATATCATAGCCGCCTCCTCCCGTGAATCAAGTCCAACATCACTACCTAGGAGGCAACTACGAGCAGTACTAACAACCTCATTAACCACAAACGCGGTATCAGCAGCCTCCCATGCAATATGAGCAGTATGAGCCGATACCACAGCTGCAAGCTCAAGAAAAAAAGCCTTGGGCTTATCTGATCGCAGATGTCATGCGTGATCAGTTCAGCCTTAAGCCGAAGGACTCCGGCAATATGTGCCCCTGCCAAACCAGTACAAGGTGCCGGATTTTTTAAAATTCTCTGGACAAGACAACGTCTCGACCTATGAACATGTTAGCCAATTTCTGGCTTAGTGCGGAGAGGCATCGGCTGCGGATGCGCTTAGAGTACGGTTGTTCCCACTATCTCTCTTAGGATCAGCCTTCACGTGGTTTTCGTCGTTGCCCTACAACTCGGTTCAAAGTTGGGCCGATCTTGAGAAACAATTTCACAGCTTACTTCTACTCCGGCACGCACAAGATGAAGTCGTTGGACCTAACCAACATTAGGCAGAGGCATGAGGAATCGGTTCAGACTACATCCCGTGCTTCGTGGATATGAGAAATCGATGTTATAGCTTGGTGCTATCGGACTCGTAACTAGCCGATTTGGCCTTTCATGGCCTCTTGGCCCCCATCAGGGAAAGGTTTTCGGCTGAAGACTTCGAGAGCTTGGCCCACCTGGCCCAAAAAGTAACGGCCCACGAGCAGCGCTTCTAAGAATCTAAGAAGGCCTTCAAAAAATTCAGCCATGTCACTTATGCATCAGACTCCGATTCAAGCAATAGCGATGCAGAAGTGGCAGCGGTCGAGTGGACCAAGAACAAGAAAGCCATAACGTGTCATTGGCTAAAGAAATCAGCTAAGTGTTGATGAGAAATTCGATTCCCACGCACTGGCCTGAGAGATTTGCTTTACTCTAGTGTAGGTCCAAATCGGTTGCCTCTGGTGAATTGAAGGCGTGCCAGTTGGTTTGATCCTGTAACCAACAAGAAACAAGAAATAGGCATTAAGTTGAAATTAGATCCTACGAGATCGGCTGAAGGCATCAATTTATACATAATTACTATCCCAAAGCGCACTTAAACTAAGTGATTGGGATAGATCGACTATGCCGAGACAAGATAAATCACTTAGGCTAAAAGCGTGTTAGGGTAGTAATTATCTGCATTGATAACTTAGCCGATACCTGCATCTAATGTGAATCGGCTAATACTCGATACATTTTATAAAAAGATATTAATCTGATCTAAATGTGCTAAACCTAGATCAATCGGCTGTCAGCATAGCATGACAGATTGATATCAGCTTAGGGCACTTAGATAGATTAAGATCTTAATATAAAAGGTAGTTTTAATATATCTAATAGCAATTAAAACTAAAGATAACTAAAAAGATAAGGTCGGTTGAAACTCAAGATCGTCTCTAATGGTAAACATTAAACTAAACGATCTTAATAATTCTAAGAGTGACTTAATAGGTCAATTAGATGCATCATTAAGTACAAAAAGAAATATCAGATCTGTATGAGTCAATGTGAACCCCTCGGGACGGTAGACACGACGTATAATCCAATTCAACCCCTAGATCTATCCTTATCGGCTGCGATCTTCAGGTAGAAATCAGCCGATCGTAAGACAGATCTAGCAATTGCTCTAGATTATAGGCCATGTATGATAAATTGCACAGTTCATACCATCAAAACTAGAGTATCATGACGATGGAAGCACTAGTCCCTTTTGATACAAACCACTAATGACAAATCATTACCTTGTTTGGAGATCAAAAATGATGCAGCCCGAACAAGAGCAAGAACTCGTCTAAAATAAAAAGGGTGGCGATGCGCAGAGATTGATTGATTGTATGTTTGTTGATATATTTTACAAAGAGCCCTCGGGTCTTATTTATACTCAGGCATAACAATATCCGTGTAGGACACGGTTTCTACCTTATCTACTATTTACAGTATGACAATATCTCAGGACGTAGCCTCATGTCGCATTACAAAAGGAATATCTGTACAAATCCCTATTTTACAGATACAATTGCCGTTATAGGACTCTATCCATAGATGACAATATCTTCAAAGAACATTTGGGAACCGAATCTAACATTTATCTCCAAGCTTCCTTATCGGAATCGGTTCCATCTTCATCCTCGAATCGGAATCGGCTATCGGTTATCCTTATCCAATTCGGTCTTAGCCGACTAGTTTCCCAGCCGATTTGGTCCTAGCCGATGCAGCCTCTATTTCTCCACAGATCACACTTCCGATCCGACTTTGCTTCAATCTTGGCCTTGAACCCAGGGATTTGGTTACCAAATTTGGTCGTTAACACATGCCCTCCAAGTCCGTGATATGATAGTATTGCGAATTTGATGCTGTTTCAACCTCCCGCGCAAACTTCGCCCTAATCCGTTTTGGTTGTCACAAAATTTCTTTAAATAACACCCGCCTTGCGCCGAACCAAGCCACGTTGTCACTTCGCATCCTCAAGCCCTAGCCAAAAACTTTTCGTCTCCTCAAGCGAACCCCGTCGGAACCCGAAGCACGACCTCACCGGCGAACCCTTCCGCGGCGACGATCCCTTCCATTAATGGCGTCCTCAAGCACTCGCTCCGACACAGCTCAAGCAGAATACCCGGAGGTAAGTTCCATCGGCTACAGCCCCTTATTCCTTGCAACTTGGTTTTTATCTTCTATACTCTTGTTCTTCCATCCTTTAATTTGCAGCACCTCGCCCACCAAATCGCCATCCCAGACCTTGCTAGCCCCAATCAGTTCTTGTTAGGGCTGATCGGCAACTTAGACCCTAGCGAGCTCATCAATTTCGAAACAAACCGGATTCCCTTTAGGTTTTCCACCCCTGATCTGGCCCATTGGTCTGGTGCTTTTAAGTCTTGGCCTTCAACGGACAAATCTTGGCCGGCTTGGTACCTAAGGATGTCGGCTAGATAGCAAACCCATTGGACTGAACTAGGTATAAGCCAATGCCTAGCTTTGACAATAGCCGACATGTCCAAGGATGAGCCCCTCCTATCGGCTGCCACCTACTTTTGGTCAGATACGCTAAATGCGTTTTTGTTTAGACAAGGGCCGATGATGCCAACTCTCTTGGATGTGTCAATGGTCACGGGACTGGATATAACCTCCAGAGTCAACCCAGCCGGCCTCAACATCAAAGGCACTCATAATTTTAAGACCAAAAGCGTAGGAGGCTGGAGCGGCTTTATATCAATGAACATGAAAGATGGTCCAATCTCCGAGAGAGAACACACAACATTCCTCCTGATGTGGCTAGAGAAATTTGTATTCTGCGGATCAAGCTATGGGCCGACTAGCAACTGGCAGCACGTAGCTGAAGCTCTAGTGAGCAAAAACAAGTCCCCCTAGGAAAATACCTGCTCGGCTATTTGTACAAGATGCTAAGCAACGCATCGGCTCGGCTAGCTTCCAAGCAGCCGTCAACACGGGAGGGCCCCGGTGGCCGCTGCACCGTGGCTAAATCTCCACACTTATCGTGGTTGCAAGGGCGCTCCACTAGAAGCCGATTTCCCCTTGGTCGAGCCACGTTCGAAGACGATGAAGAAGTAACCACCCGCCGATGTCTGTCGTATGGAGAAGCAGCGGCAACCTATCCTGGATCCAAACTGACAACCGATCATTTCAAAAATTGGTTCGGCAACCTGTACAGTGGCTTTCCAAGCAGCTTGAGGATATGGTTCGCCTATGAAGATTTTGATAAGTTCGAACTCCCAGACGATCTCCGGCTAGATGAGCTTAACCCCGACAAATATGAAAAACCAAGGGAGATTTACATATTGGCCATAACGCCTTGCATCCTCCCCGTCAGCATCCACCAAGGGAGCAATATCCAGAAGTCCTACGAATTCTATCATCCGATGGTGGCTGCAAGACAACTTGGCATGGGCCAGCTGCTGATCGGCCTCTATTACTCGGACAAGATCCAGGCCAGGGGCAAAATCAAAGGAGACGTCATGATGAATCGGCTGCTCAACATCCCTGGTCTCCCTCTGGGCAGTATTGACAATATCGACCTGGCGGTGACGAGGACAACTATCTTCAGCCGATGGTGGAATGAGTGGAAGCGACACTTGTTTCATCAATTGACCTCAATGTATTTGACCACCGTCAATCCGGAAATGACCTCCTCGGTAAGTGTCTTCACTTCTTAATTCCCTTCGGCCACTACTTGCATTCTCAACTAAGCATGCCTTCTTCTTTTGCAGACAACCGACGCTTCCCCTCCACACACAAGTAACACGGGAGTAGCAATCCTTTATGCCCCTGGCGTGCTGTCCGGCGGCTGCGGGCGAGCCCCGTCAATCATCGGCTTCCACGCGTCGAAGGTGGCTACACTTCTTCACGGCCAAACCCGTGAGCCGTTGCATCGGCTGAAAGGGGCAAAGCCGTCACATCGCTACTCGCCGTAGAGAAAATAAATGGGCTTCAAAGAAGCCGAAACTAATTCCACTGACGATTTGCCTCCAGTCAATTCGGATGTGGATGCGGTCCTCGAAGAAGAAGTTAGGGACGAGGAAATGGAGCAAGTTGTCAACGCGCGCCGCAGCCGAAACGAGCTCTTCGAGACAAATATGCTCGGACTTCATCTGCCGAGGCACCATCGAAAACCTCCGAGCCCTCCGAAACGCATCCCTCATTCCCAACCGGTAAACACCTTTCATCATTTAATCTCATCACCTTTTCCATTATGATTCATCGACTTTCGTGTCCGTAGGCAAAGAAACCGCCGCCAAGAAGAAAACGGCTCCTCCTCCCTGTAAGTTCTACTATCCTTCATTTCCCTCTTATTAACACAACCGATTTCGACTTGTATCTTTTTTCAGCCTCCTCGCGCGCAACACATGCCCCTATCGAGCGAGCACACGCCAACGGCCGCCGGTGGTGGCGACGCCGAAGACAGCTTGTCCGAGTAAGTTCTCGTCCAGCCTCATAAATCGGCTCATCGTTTTGTCGACCCTTCTAACTGTCTCCTAACTTGCGTCAGTAGCCGATCTTCGAACTTCGATCTCTCGAGTTTCGGATCCCGATGAGGATGCCGATAAGGCCATGGTGGTGTCGGACGAGGACCTACGGGCTACCTTATCAAACATAGCCAAACGGCTAGAGTGCTCCCTTGACTTTCTGGTCACCGACTGCGGCTCCATCCGTAGTCGGTTTGAGGACGTCCAGGATCGGCTGCCGGACCAGCTGGCTGACATCATCGCACGGCCACCTTCATGGAGGTGCATTGGCACAAGTTCGAACGAGCTAAGCAGTAGAATAGCCGATCGCCGAGAGAACCAAGCGTTGGAGGCCACCATCAAAGCCAGTCAACAAGAAATCACCGCAGAGAAGGCCAAGTTCGATGCTTTGAAGATCGAGCCGATTGTTGAACTTGATCGGCTTCGCAAGCGTCGGGAGGAACTGATAGTCGAACTTGCCAACGTCGAAGCCGACATTCTGGCCAAAGAACAACGTGTGGCTGGCCTGCCGAAAGAGATCGAGGACCAACGAGCGAAGATCAAGGCGACCGTGTCACATTTATCTGATATGGCTAGGGCGATGAAGCCAATCCCAGGGAATGATGCAGCTGATGCCAAGGTCATTGAAGAGATAGACGGGATTCGTCGTAAGGCGATATCGGCTATTACCAACTTCCTTTCCTGCTGAACTAGTTGTAATAGTCGGCTAGGAAATTCTTGTACCTCAAACTCACAGTTCATCTTGTAATCGGCTCAAACTCTTTTGTACTCAGTTTGATCAATGCCACTCATGTGCATGCTTGCCGACCACGCCTTGATTGCTTCAAAAACTTTGAACTCAAAAAATTTGCTAAGTCCAATTTCTGATAATATACATGTATGCCCCTTAATTTTGTTGATGGTATTCTTAGCATTAACAAAATTATCAAATTGAAAATCTTGTCGCCGTCGGCTAGGCTGAGCCGATGTAGAAAAATTAGGGGAAAATGTGGTATGAAAACGTCCTAAAGGCGATGCTTCGTCCCACAATGCATCGGCTAGCACGAATAGACACAACCATAGCCGAATCATGAATTGATCCAAACACTTGGGTAAAATTTTTCTTCAAATACTTGTCGTTGAGAGCCCTTCCAAATACTTCTCCATCCAATCCTTCTAGCATATAGGCCCCTTTAGAGACGCATTTGTGGATCTTGAAAGGCCCTTCCCAATTCGGTGACCACTTGCCGAACTTATTATCCCTTGATCCGATCGACAATATTAATTTCCAAACGAGCTCGCCCTCTTCAAACGTCTTAGGCACAACTTTCTTGTTATAATGACGGGCTACTCGCTCCTTGTCCCTTGTCATCTTTTCCAAGGCCCTCATTCATGACAAAACCAATCTTCGGATTCATCCACCATTAAGTTGCAATAATCGTCGGCTGTAAGCTGATCTTGTAACTGAACCCTTCTGCAGCCGACGATTGTTTCCCATGGCAACACTGCTTCATGTCCGTAGACCAGTTTATATGGGGGGACTTGGATAGATCCGTGGCAAGCCATCCGATAGGCCCAAAGTGACTTGGCAAATCGGCTGTGCCACTGCTTGGGGTATTCAGCAATCTTTCTCTTTATCAGCTTGATTAGACTTTTATTTGAGGCCTCTGCTTGCCCGTTAGCCTGAGCATAATACAGCGAAGAATTGAGTAACTTGATCCCCATGCCGTCGACAAACTGAACGAACTCATCCGATATGAAAATAGATCCCTGTTCCATAGTTATAGTTTGAGGGAGACCGAATCAGTATATGATGTGCTCTTTAACAAACTCGATTGTGTCCCTAGAATCGACCTTCTTCAAAGGAATTGCTTCCACCCACTTGGTAAAATAATCTGTTGCCACCAATATGAACTTGTGTCCTTTACTCGAGGGTGGATTGATTTGGCCGATCATGTGGATTCCCCAACCTCTGAACGCCCAAGGCTTGATAATTGGATTCATAGCCGATGCTGGTGCTCTTTGGATAACTCCAAACTTTTGATAGTCTTGGCATCCTTTGTAATACTTGAAACAATCTTCCAGCATCGTTGGCCAAAAATACCCTGCTCTTCGAGTAGCCACTTCATTTTGTGAGCCGATTGATGTGTGCCGCAAATTCCCTCATGCACTTCTTCGATAGCCACCTTGGCTTGATCGGCACCGAGACACTTAAGCAACACGCCATCAATCATCCGATAATACAAATCTTCGTCGAGCAAGACATATCTCAAAGCCTTGTAGGGCAATTTCCTTGAAGCCGATTGGGAGGGGTTTTGTAAGTAGTTGTGGACATCAAATCTCTAGTCGTCGGCTGTCATGGTGGCGATCTCTACTTCAATATCTTTCGCATCCACCCGTAGCCCGATGCCCCCGAGCTAAATCATTGGCTTCGCATTGCGTTCTCTCGGGGATGTGCTTCAAAGTCACTAGCCGAAAGTTGTCCATCAACTCTCAAGCATTTTTATAGTAGACCATTAGCACGTCGTTCTTGCATTCAAATTCTCGTGATGTACTGGCCGATGACCAATAGTGAATCTCCCATTATTTCGATGGCATCGGCTTCAAGAAAAAGAAAAAGAAATATTGTAAGTGGCACAACACCACCTCCCACAACACCAACGATTGCAAAGTTTTCCGTCGCAAATTTAGTCGGCCATAGAAGCGGGAAAATCAAGTTCGAAGAATCGGCTAAGTTTATGAAAGTCGACGGTAACCCCTTCCTTGTTAATGTAGTCCATGATCGGCAATACAAAATGGCACACAGCTTAGTCGAGGCCCAACAAGGAAGCGCGACCGACAAGGACTACCAAGAACAATCCAAGAGGCCGACTGGAGCCGACCCGGCGCCCATCAACATGGTCTACACCAGTGGCCGATCTGCCGATCGTCGGCCTAGGCATATGGACAGCCGACTCAGGTTTCAACTCAGGGTTCAAGAGGAGGAAGAAGCCAGGCGCGACAAACCTTATCAAAGAGCCACTGATCGGCTGGGAATGGCCTACATCCGTCGCCATGAGGGTTGCGACCCCCATTGGCAGTGCGAGTTCTTTAGGTTCTAGTGGAAGCAAGGGATGTGGCTGCCCACCTTGGAAAACTGCCCAGCCTGCAGCGAATTCAGGGAGGACAAACCCATGCAGGAGCCGACTATGAACCCCAGCCGATTCGTCCCCCGAGCCATTCAGCTCGACCAACGAAAACTCTCCGTCCGCGAACGGCTCGGCCTGATTCACCAGGACTTCTCTCAGGGTGAGGATGAAGAAGAGGATGAAGAAGAGCAGATCGCCAACCCTCAATGGTGCCCTTCCGATTTTTTCACAAAAACACAAAAGCGGAAGGTGAAACGGCTGAAGAGCGAGGGTCGGCTGAAAGAAGTCCAGGCCAAGATCGACTACCGGCCGAGGAAGAAAAGGAACAAAACCGCCCAAGGAAACAATGGCACGTGAAGAAAGATGATGCCTTAGCCGATGAGAGTCCCAGCCGATCTGTGCAAAGAGGGCGGCAAAAGGTAAAGGAGTAGCTTCGCATCGGTCAACATGGTGTTCATATTGCCGCCGAATTCGAGGTTGCCGAAGCCGATGCAGACACCGTTGAAGAAACCTTGGCCAAGCTAGTGATGTCTCCAGAACAAGCCATATTCGAAAAACCCGAGGGGACTGAGAATCGGCACTTGAAGCCCCGTATGTCAAAGGGTTTATAAATGGCAAGCCGATGTCAAAAATGCTAGTCGATGGAGGAGCCGCTGTCAATCTCATGCCTTACGCCACATGACTTGATCAATACCAACATGGTGCTCAAGGACTTCGGTGGCAATCCATCAGAGGCCAAGGGAGTTTTGAACGTCGAGTTGACCGTCAGCAGCAAGACCGTGCCCACAACTTTCTTCGTCATCGACGGGAAGGGATCGTATAGCCTACTGCTCGAAAGGGATTGGACCCATGCCAGCTGCTGCATCCCTTCCATAATGCATCAAAGCTTAATCCAGTGGCAAGGCGACAAGATAGAAATCGTGCCAGTCGACAACCAATTGGAGACGAAGAGCCTCAACTATTACTTTGAGGGTGTCATGGAGGGCTCAAGCGTCTACACCAAGAACATCGTGGACGACATCGATGGCAAACATGAGCAAGGTTTTATGTCGGCCGACGAGCTCGAGGAAGTTGACATAGGTCCAGGAGATAGGCCTAGGCCGACATACATTAGCAAGAATTTGTCTTCTCATTTTAGGACCAAGCTTATTGATTTACTAAAGGAATATAAAGATTATTTTGCTTGGGAGTATTTTGAGATGCTTGGTCTTAGTCGATCGATTGTTGAACATCGGCTCCTCATTAAGCCTGGATATCGGCAATACAAACAGCCTCCCAGAAGGTTTAAAGCCAATATGTATGATGCGATTAAGGCCGAAATCACTCAGCTATATGATGCTGATTTCATTCGGCCCTACCGATATGTAGAGTGGCTTTCAAATATAGTTCCAGTGATAAAGAAAAACGGTAAACTTAGGGTGTATATTGATTACAGAGATTTAAATAAGGCTACCCCTAAGGACGAGTACCCTATGCCTATAGCCGACTTGCTGGTAGATACAGCCTCCGGCCACAAAATCATAAGTTTATGGATGGCAATACCGGTTACAGTCATATCTTTATGGCCGAGGAGGACATTCATAAGACAACTTTCAGTGCCCACGAGCAATTGGCCTATACGAATGGGTTGTAATGACTTTTGGGTTGAAGAATGCTGTAGCCACGTATCAAAGGGCCATGAATTATATTTTTCATGACCTAATCGGCTTTCTGGTGGAAATCTATATCGATGATGTCAGTTGTCAAATCCAAGAAAGTGGAAGACCACATAGCCGATTTAAGGAAGGTCTTGGAGAGGACGAGGAAATATGGCTTGAAGATGAATCCCACAAAGTGTGCATTTGGCGTATCGGCTGACCAGTTCCTGGGTTTTCTTGTTCACGAAAGGGGATCGAGGTAACACGAGAGAAGCATCAATGCTATCAATACTATTCGGCCTCCGCAGACAAGAAGCGTTGCAATCTTTGATCGGCAAAATCAACTTCCTCAGCGCTTCATAGCCAATTTATCCGAAAAGATGGAGCCGTTTCGCCTCTACTACGGTTAAAAGCCGATCAACCATTCATTTGGAGGGCAGAGCAGCAAAGGGCTTTGGACAACATCAAGGATTATCTCGAGCTCTCCTCCGCATTGATTCCTTCGTAAAAGGGAGTGCCGTTCAAGCTATATCTATCAGCCGATGAGAAGTCTATCGGCTTAGTTTTGATTCAAGAGGTCAAAGGAAAGGAGAAGGCAATTTTCTATCTCAGAAGAAGACTTTTGGATGCAGAAACAAGGTACTCTCCTGTGGAGAAGTTATGCTTATGCTTATATTTTTCATTCATAAAGTTAAGGCATTATTTGTTATCCAATGAATGCACCATCGTTTGCAAAGCCGACGTAGTAAAATATATTCTATCGGCTCCAGTTCTGAAAGGACGAGTTGGGAAGTGGATATTTGCCTTAACAGAGTTTGATTTGAGGTATCAAGCACTCAAGGCAGTGAAAGGGCAAGCCATAGCCAATTTTATCGTGGAACACAGAGATGATTCAATCGGCTGAGTTGATATCATGCCTTGGACATTAACTTTTGACGGATCAATTTGCACAAATGGATGCGGCATCGGCTTGGTGATAATTTCTCCCAGAGGGGCAAGCTTTGAGTTTGCTTTCTCCATTGCGCCTCACGCCACAAACAATCAAGCCGAATACAAAGCCGTTCTACAAGGTGTACAGCTGCTGAAGGAAGTTGAAGCCGACGCCATCGAAATAATGGGCGATTCACAGTTGGTCATCAGCCAGTTATGTCACAACCCGATTTTCGTTCGAGATTAATAATCATTTAATAAATCATTTCCTAGAAAATAAATAAAATGAAAAGCAAAGTAAATCAAGTGAAACTATTAAGGAAATTAAATTTTCCTTTAAAAATCATGGCTAGAAATATTTTTGTAATATTCTCCATGCCCTAAAATACTCTCGAAATTTTCCATGAAATTTTGGAGCTCAAGAAATAATTTTAAAAATACAAAGAACACTTCAATAATTATCTAAAAGAATAAATTAAACTTTTAATGAGCTGGAGATATTTTTATTAAATACTTTAGGTGTTATTATATTTTCAGGATTTTCTTGGAATTATTTGGGCATCGAAAGTATTTATAAAAATTAAAGGATGTTAGGCGTAAAAGTCTACTTTGCCGAACAAGAGCCGAACAGCACTGCTCGTTTCCTCCATCAAATCCGGCCTCCTCGTTGCTCTTATTGCCAAATTAGTTGCGGGAACAGATTCCCCTCGATCTCCTCTACGTTTCCCCCAACAAATCCCCGTCAATCCCGTGATAAATCCAACGAATTTTGTCCTCGTTCTTATCCCGACTAACTCGGGATGAACTCCGTTTTCCCATCGCGAAATCCCATCATTTTGCATCTGGTCTCTCCCTCCCAAGCCTATATAAAGTACCCCCATGATCTCCTCCTCGGTTTTCCTCTTTTTCCCAAATTTTTCCCATGCCCTAGAGCCGCCGCCACGCTCCCCATCTCTCTCCGCCGCCGCCTCAACTTCGGCCATGTTTTCCCGTCATCTCGGCCATTCCTGGCCAGGCTGTCACCACCTAGGGCATCGCAGCGGTGAGGAGAAGCCCGGCCACGTGTTCCCTTGCGCCAAACACCATCGGAAGCCACTCATCACCACGAAACCCGAGCGCCACGCCACTATTGTGCCTCCAGCCGCACCTAGCCACCGTCCCCGTCGTCGCCGGGCTTTGCCGCAGCCACCGCGGCATCGCCGAAGGGGAGGGAAGCACGTCCTTCAACTCTCCTCTACCAAAGGTCACCGGAACACCACTGTCGCCGTGAATCCGACCTCGCCGCCGCTTCCATCTCATCGTTGGTCGTCTCCCGTCACCGCTCGTCGTTGTGTAAGTGTTGGTAAGTGTCACCTCACCGTCCTCTCTCCATTAGTGTCCTTCGTTTTGGCTAGAGCCACTGTTCATCATCGTGGCCGCTTTGCCGACCCGGTCGCCGGCAATCCCGTGTGGCGTGTCCACGTCATCGCGCCACCGCCGCATCTTTGCAAGCTAGCCGCGTCGTTTTCGTCTACATGGCATCCATCTTGTAAACCTAAATCTGGTTCAATCTTGTTCGTCGGATCTAGGTCAAACCCGGTCATTAAATCTTAACCATCCATCTTTTTAGATTGTTTCGGTTTAATATAAGCCATCCGTCCTGTCCTTCCAGTTCAATCCTAGCCGTCCAAATCCTTATGACTCCGTGGACCGATCTGAGGCTGACGTATTAAACATCCTTTTCCAGTTCAAAATTAATTAAAAATTGTGTAATAAATTGTTTTAATTTCCAGAATTCATTTAAATGGTCCAAAACTTCTAAAATTAATATCTAATTCATACGAACTCCAAATTGGGCCATTCAAATTTCAAAATTCATATAAAATTAAGCTCTACATGTTTGTTTACTTTTCATGTACTGTTTATTTGGTTTTATTAGGGTTTTTCCTCATTTTACGTGCCAGCGTGTAGATTCTGCAGTTTCTGGAGTTCGCGCTCGCGAGGAAAAGAGTCCAGAAGTTTGTTTGAAGGCGCAAGGCAAGTCACACTTCCCTTGAAGCATATTGATCCTACTTTTATAAATGTTTTATGTTTGCAAATAAAATTGCATTGCTTTGCTAATTAGATGGAATGATGGAATACCTATCTGCTTATTTGTGCCTTATTTACTTATTATCCGTCCTTTGTTAACTTTGGGTGTTAATTTGACTAGCTTTAATCACTAATGTTGATTTTAGCTAGAATTATATGCTTAGTCATGCTGAATTACCACTAGCTTACTAAATGGGATAACTACACTATTTATTCTAGTCTCTGATGAGCTGCAAGCTCGATACACCTGACCATGTCTTATTGGTCATAATTATCTCAACTAAAATATGACATAATGGTGGGATGTGGGTGTATGGTTTTGGATGGTCGCATCCATGGCAATTAAGGACCGGTTCATGGGAAACCCTGGAAGAATTACAGCGCTTACCACAAGCAAGAATGGACAACTGCTTGACTCGTAGTATAGCTTTCTTCTGGCCAACATACCCTGTAAGGTTGGGCGTGATGGAGTTGACTTGGCCCCGGTTTTATGGGTTGATCGGCTTCCGGATTCACCGTGGCACGGGGGGGCTGCCCATTACCCTTAGGGGAGTGGGGGCGAAACCTTGGTGTGGTATCGCTTGGTTAGGGGGAGTTATGCGAAAAGTCTTGTCACGATTTCTCCCTTTACAGTATCATGGTGGTACTTCGAGGCATGGTAACATGTGTGGAATCGTGTCTTGTGGGTAAAGTTGTGCACATATGATCAAAGTAAAACTATTCGAATAGCCGTGCCCGCGGTTATGGGCGATCGACCAGATTCACTATGATTAGTCCCACTACTGAATAATTTGATTTAATGGAACTGGTTTAGTTCGGGTGGAATGGTTGGACACGTTCAACGTGGGGATAACGTTGTTCAGTGAAAGATTAATGTTGCCTTAATTACTCAACTGTTTTATCATTTTTCAACAATTAAATGTTTGTAAACCGCATTTATGAAAAATAGCCCAAGCCACTCTCGTCTCCCCTTGCACGTCTGCATTTCTCGGTGTGGCTTGTTGAGTACGGTGGTTGTACTCAGCCTTGCGATTTTCCCCCTTTCAGAAGTGTAGTGCTTCTGATTAAAGATGGAGTTAGAAGACCAAGGCTCAGACCCCAGTTGAGTTTGCCTGTGGAGTGGAGCTGAAGCCCCGCTAGTGTTGTCTTTCTTTTCCACTCGCAGCTTTTGGGTGTGAGGACTAAGAGCCTCTTCGTAAGTATTTTTATTTTTATGCTTTGTTTCTCCGTATGGATCGTGTATTAATTTGTCATTTTATGTACCCTAGTTGATTCCTGGGCAGAGATTTAATACATAAAATAGTCAGGAAATTTGGGATGAATTTCCGGGCGTGACAAGTTATCAGGAGAATATGAATGCAAGAATGACGCGCTGATGGTCTACCATCAGAAATGCCGAGAGTTGATGGACAATTTTCGGCTAGTAACCTTAAAGCACATCCCTAGAGAGCAGAATTCAGAAGCAAATGATCTGGCTCAAGGGGCATCGGGCTACAAGCTGATGAAAAAAGAAGTTGAAGTGGAGATTCAACCATTTCAGCCGATGACTGGAGGTATGACGTCTACAATTATCTACAGAACCCTTCTTAGTCGGCTTCAAGGAAATTGCGCTACAAAGCTTTACGATATGTTTTGCTCGATGATGACTTATACTATCAGACGATTGATGGCGTGTTGCTCAAGTGCCTAAGTACTGATCACGCTAAGGTTGCCATAGGAGAGGTGCACGAGGGAATTTGTGGCACTCATCAATCGGCTCAAAAGATGAAGTGGTTACTTTGGAGAGCGGGCTACTTTTGGCCGACTATGCTGGAAGATTGCTTTAAGTACTATAAAGGCTATCAGGATTGTCAGAAGTTTGGAGCTATCCAAAGGGCACCAGCATCGGCTATGAACTCTATCATCAAGCCTTGGTTGTTCAGAGGTTGGGGAATCGATATGATCGGCCAGATCAATCCACCCTCGAGTAAAGGGCACAAGTTTATATTGGTAGCAACCGATTATTTTACCAAGTGGGTGGAAGCGATTCCTTTGAAAAAGGTCGACTCCGTGGATGCGATAGAATTTGTTAAGGAACATATCATATACAGATTTGGTGTCCCTCGGACTATCACGATGGACCAGTGGATCTATATTTGTCTTCGTCGAGTTTGTTCAATTTGCCAACGCATGGGGATTAAGTTGTTAAATTCTTCACCATATTATGCTCAGGCTAATGGACAAGCTGAGGATTCAAATAGAAGTTTGATTAAGCTGATAAAAAGAAAGATAGCTGAGTACCCAAAACAATGGCATAGCCGATTGACCGAATCACTATGAGCTTATCGGATGGCCTGTCACGGATCAATCCAGGTGCCTCCGCACAAGCTGGTCTACGGACATGAAGCAGTTTTACAATGGGAGAATATCATCGGCTTAAGAAGGATTCAGTTGTAGGACGAATTGACAACCGACGACTATTATAATTTGATTGTGGATGACTCGATCGGCTCAGTTGATATCATGCCTTGGACGTTAACTTTCGATGGATCGGTTTGCACAAATGGATGCGGCATCGACCTGGTGATAATTCCATTACGCCTCACGCCACAAACAATCAAGCCGAATACGAAGCCACTCTCAAAGGTGTACAACTGCTGAAGGAAGTTGAAGCCGACGCCATCGAAATAATGGGCGATTCACTATTGGTCATCAGCCAGTTATCAGGAGAATATGAATACAAGAATGACGCGCTGATGGTATACTATCAAAGATGCCGAGAGTTGATGGACAGTTTTCGGCTAGTAACCTTAAAGCACATCCCTACAGAGCAGAATTCACAAGCAAATGATCTGGCTCAAGGGGCATCGGGCTACAAGCCGATGGCAAAAGAAGTTGAAGTGGAGATTGCAGCCATTTCAACCGACGATTGGAAGCATGACGTCTACAATTATCTACAGAACCCTTCTCAGTCGGTTTCAAGGAAATTACGCTACAAAGCCATACGATATGTTTTGCTCGACGATGACTTATACTATCGAACGATTGATGGTGTGTTGCTGAAGTGCCTAAGTACTGATCAAGCTAAAGTTGCCATAGGAGAGGTGCACGAAGGAATTTGTGGCACTCATCAATCAGCTCACAAGATGAAGTGGTTACTTCGGAGAGCGGGCTACTTTTGGCCGACTATGCTGGAAAAATTGCTTCAAGTACTATAAAGGCTATCAGGATTGTCAGAAGTTTGGAGCTATCCAAAGGGCACCAGCATCGGCTATGAACCCTATCATCAAGCCTTGGCCGTTCAGAGGTTAGGGAATCGACATGATCGGCTAGATCAATCCACCCTCGAGTAAAGGGCACAAGTTTATATTTGTGGCAACTGATTATTTTACCAAGTGGGTGGAAGCAATTCCTTTGAAAAAGGTCGACTCCGGGGATGCGATAGAGTTTGTTAAGGAACATATCATATACAGATTTGGCGTCACTCAGACTATCATGACGGACCAAGGATCTATCTTTGTCTCCGACGAGTTTGTTCAATTTGCCGATAGCATGGGAATTAAGTTGTTAAATTCTTCACCATATTATGCTCAGGCTAATGGACAAGCTGAGGCTTCAAATAAAAGTTTGATCAAGGTGATAAAGAGAAAGATCGTTGAGTACCCAAAACAATGGCATAGCCGATTGGCTGAATCACTATGGGCTTATCAGATGGCCTGTCACGGATCAATCCAGGTGCCTCCATACAAGCTGGTCTATGGACATGAAGTAGTTTTGCCATGGGAGAATATAATCGGCTGAAGAAGGATTCAGTTGCAGGACGAGTTGACAGCCGATTACTATTATAATCTGATGATGGATGAATCTGAAGACTTGGTTTTATCAAGGATGCGTGCCTTGGAGAAGTTGACTAGAGATAAAGAACGGGTGGCTCATCATTATAACAAAAAGGTTGTGCCTAAGTCTTTTGAGGAAGGCGAGCTCGTGTGGAAGCTGATATTGCCGATCGGTTCAAGAGATAGGAAATTCGGCAAGTGGTCACCTAATTGGGAAGGTTCTTTCAAGATCCACAAATATGTCTCTAAGGGAGCCTATTTGCTAGAAGGATTAGACGAAGAAGTGTTTGGAAGGGTTCTTAACGACAAGTACTTGAAAAAATATTACCCCAGTATTTGGATCAATTCATGATTCGGCTACGTTCTCACCGATCCATGCTAGCCGATGTGTTGTGAGACTATATGCACATCGCCTTTAGGACATTTGTACTCAAGTTTTTCCCCTCTGATTTTTTGAATCGGCTGAGTTTAGCCAACAGATGTTAGATGGTTTCTCCTTATAATTTTATCAATGCTGAAGGCAACATTGAGAAAATTAGGGGGGCATATGTCATACAAAATCAGAGATTAGAATGAGGACTTCAAAATTTTTTGGATTTTGAAAACGTTTGACACATTCGAGATATCAAGACTAAGTAAATCGGGAGAGCATATATGATTGATATTGTAACACCTTGAAAATATTTTGGGAAAATCTCTGGGCAAAATTACATATTTTCTCAGAAACAAATTTGGATTTCAAAAATGATTCGAGACCGATTATTAAACATGATTTTCAAAGTATTTGATCCTCGCGTTTACCACTCTAGGAAATTATTTATATCTTAGCTTGTCTTCAAATATTATTTTTGATATATATATATATATATTTTTGCTAGACTTAAAACCTAGATTATTTAGTATAGTGTTTAGCTTCGAGATTATTTTTTTTGGGATCAACCATTATTAACCCTAGGGCTTGTCGGCCCAATAAAAATTTTGATAAAATTTAAAGTTAACCCTTTCCTTTTATTTATTATATTTTGAATCATCAACCATAATATTTCTAAAACTTTGAATATATTCACTTAAAATAATACCACATCATAGTAATTAAATCGGTTTAATACGAAACTTCAAATCTTTGTAACTCACTCATTCTAACTTGGATTTTGCCAAAACTCGAACCTAAACTTACGTAAAATCATAACCTAGTGTTAGAAGCCGCTTTTGCAATTTATTTGGCTTTCATTGGATGTTATTGAATTCTAATCGAATTCAATTGGATTTCTTGCACGTACAGTAGAGTCCGAGGGAGCCGTTGAGAACATTGAAGACTCAAGCCAACAAGGTCACGAGCAAGGCAAGTCATCACTCATTTGAACATATTGATCCTATTTTACGAAATGATGTTGATTTAAACTTCAAACATACATGCTATACACAAAACACCCATGCTTGATATATCATGCCTTGATATCGCTTACCTTTAAGATATAATCCTTGTAACCCTCGATGTGATATAACCGGAGGATATCTTCGGTAAAATGCTTAGCCATGCTTATACTAGAATCTTGCATACTCATATTTTTACAAAAGAGCTATATGCTTGGGAAACTACCTTAGGGAAGGTAGTTGAGATACGGCATGTGGAGATATGAGCGCCACATTGCCTTGAACATGATGAAAATAGTTTGATGGAAAAAATAAAAGTACAAAACCAATGTTTTTAGACTGGGGCGGATGGATGGATTTGGGTGGATTCCGGCAAAGCCAAGTACCGTCCCTGGTCAATTAAGCACAGAGCCATGAGACTTTTAACATGGAACGAGCCAGTACAACCGTACTTCTCGAATGGGTATAGACCTAGCGGAGTAAATAACCGAGCGGAGGCAGTATCCCTGCATAGTGGTTCAGGTGTAGGCGTTGAGGTAAGGGCCTACCGGTGGGGGCTCACCACTGCAGGTGCCTGGACGGAAGTTAAGGGCCTACCGGTAGGGGATGTACCACTCGTCGGTACCTGGGCAGAGATCGGGCATGCGATCAACATGAATAAATGAAGACATAAAGAAAGGAACATGAAGGTTGAAAGATCAAAGATGGAGCAAGTCTTTCTCTTACCCCGGGAACGCCAGAACTCCTCTCACTGCTAGGAAACGATGGCTAGAGTGCATGAGGGTTTAAGTTCATGGAGCGGGTACTGTCAAAGTGAGGTTATCGAAAGGCTTTGCCATGATCGTCCCATATGAAGGGATGAAGGCTCATTCAATGAGCAGTTGCGGAGTACGGGTAAAGTGTACATCCACTGCACTATGAGTAAACCAATCTATTCGAATAGCCGTGCTCGCGGATAATGAGCGGCATGACAAGTTTCTCTTGTGGCTAGACTCATAAATTTTAAAATGATGGGATGGGTTTGCATAATGAATTTTATGTACTTGGTGGACCAACTTCTCGAGATATGAGAAGGGTAGACTCTTAAAACCATGATGATCCGGTGGCGGGAAGCTATCCTTGGGATCACAATGGATGGTGGATGTAACCGTCGCCGACTTAATGAACTATGGTAATAAAACTTGACCCGGCTAGACATTAGGTTTGTGAAATGATTTACGAAAATAGGCTCTATGCAAAAGAACCACAGCCATCCTATGAATGACCCTATCATGTGCATCATTCTGTGTTGGCTTGCTGAGTACGTTGGGTACTCACCCTTGATATACGCACAAACCTTCAGATGGTGGAAACGAAGAACTGGAGGACCCCTATGGTTACTACCAGGTGGGCGAAGAAGGAGAAGGCGCCTACTAGGTCTTAGCCCCCGGTCGTTGCCTGTGGCAATCGACATGCCGCTGCCTTCTGTCTGCTATATTATCTAATCTCTGATTTTGGTTGTATCCGGACCAGTAGGTCCTGCATATAATGATATTGCCTTTGGGCCTATTATTATAATACTTTTGGTGTAAGACTATTCGTGCACTTTGCACCTGATAATTCAGTATTGTATTCGTGGGTACCAAACTACTTGATCCAGGGAAATGGTACTAGGAACACGAATGATTCCTGTTCCAAAAACGGGGGTCCACAGAGCTGGTATCAGAGCAGTGCGGCTGTAGAATAAGACCAACTGGCGCCCCACCCCCTTTATAGCTGGTTAAAGGGAATTATCCCTACATAGGATTATTTTAAAAATACAGACTATTTTCACAAAACAAGTATGTTTTTCCTTACGCCCTTGACCCCCATTTCTCTACAAACATTTGATTTTATCACTACCTTTCTCTAACCCTAAGCTATCTTCAAAAATAGGTGTCGGACTATGACCATGTTGGAGCTTGGGAGATTGTTTGTTTAACCCACTAAAACAATGAGAGTACACAGAATAAGGTCCCATCCAGAGCTTAACCTTTCTTTCTAATATCTTTCTCTCTAACAATAGATGGGCAGAGCCAAGGACAGTAAATCAAGATCCCAGCAGTCTCATGGATCAACCCAGAGCGACCCTACGGACATTCCACCTCCTTTTCCTATAAACTCGACCTTAGCCCAGGTAGTGGCTAACCAGACACAGTTAATGATCATGATGATGCAACGAATGCAACGACACTTTCAATAGCAACTAGTGCAAGTTCTGGGTCCGTGTCCAGAGCAGCATCGGTACATTCCGTCGCAAGCCCTGATGACTCCCGCAAGTATACTGTCAAGCCCACAGAGAGCGGTAACACCAAACCCGCCATTAGGATGGAAGGAAACACTTGACCCCCGCTACGGTTTCGTGGAACAAGGACATGGAGTAAGGAACGGTACATGGGACAAGCACACCAGGACCCCGATCGAGAGAGAGGTACAGTACGGAAGAAAGGATAAAGAATCCAATCCAACAACCGGCCAAGATTTCAGTTTGCCACCATCTAACCCCAAGAAGAGGAAGTCACCAAAATGGAATACAGGTGGTACAGGTAGGATGATCATCACAAGCCCAGTGTGTACCCCTTAAGATGCTGAGGAGATTCCCTGACGTCTAAGGAAGAATGTGCACTGCTTCAACTGTGGAGAGTTAGGGCACTATGCCAATGACTGTCCTTGGACAACTGCCGCACCGTTTCGCACTCCAACACCTATCCTGGCAACCCCAAGGAAAAAGGATATGAATTGCTTAAACTGTGAAGAATTTGGGCACTATGCCAATCAATGCCCCAAGCCACACCGCACCCCTCCTCTTACCGGTGCCAATGCAACAGCCGTAGTGGCAACCCCAAATCGGGCAGCAACCCAAACAACTAGCAAGAAGTCTGCATCAACTCTGGTCTTGCTTAGGATGGAATTAAGAACAGCAATGACCGTGCCCCTTCCCCTTTATGGATGAAGACCCTAGACCGATGTTAGTTGTATTGTGTTGTGTGGGACTGTGCATGGCAGTCCGATGTACCCTTATGATGTAACATCTGTGAACTAATATAAAGTTCTATGTTATATCTTAAACAAGTTTATTCCACCATGCTTGTTGTGTGCAAAAGATCACTTAAAAACAACTTGAAGATCACTTAAAAATAGATTAGAACCATGACCTTAGTCGATCCAATATCTTACCTCATCTATATTCCTCAGATGGTGCACCGTTGGCAGAGCCTCAGCAGCTACGGAGAACCCGCCGGAGCCTAACCCCTCCACCCTAGCGGAAGTCATGACTTTACAGACCCAACTACTTCAAGCCATTGCCAACAACCAAGGACAACGCGGAGGATCACGCTTAGGCGAGTTTATGTGAGCCAAGCCGCCAACATTCTCCATGGCAGGGGAACCAATGGATGCTGAAGATTGGTTGAGGGTAATAGAGAAGAAGTTGACTCTCGTCCGAGTACGGGAAGCTGACAGAGTCATCTTCGCCACCAATCAGCTGGAAGGTCCTGCAAGTGACTGGTGGGACACCTACAAAGAGACTCGGGCTGAAGATGCCGGAGAAACGACCTGGGAGGAATTCACGGCTGCCTTTCGTGAAAATTTCGTACCCGCCGCGGTTATGAGAATGAAGAAGAATGAATTTAGGAGGTTGCGCCAAGGCAACACCTCGGTGCAAGAATATCTTAACAAGTTCACGCAGCTTGCCCGTTACGCAATAAGTGACCTGGCAGACGAAGAAGAGAAGATGGATAAGTTTATCAAAGGACTGAATGACGAGCTGAGAGGACTGATGATCGGTCAAGACCACGCCAGCTTCCAAAGTCTCATCAACAAGGTCGTGAGGCTTGAGCATGACCAAAGGACGGTTGAAAACAACCGAAAGAGAAGGCTTGCTCTGGCCCGTCCAACACAAGGGACATCTCAGCGACCCAAGGGAGCAACATCGTCCAGTTGGAAGCCAGCCATCGCGGCGATCAATCGCCCCTCTTCACCCAGCAACGCTAGCAGACCACCTGCCACCCCTTTCCGTACCCTGGCACCTACTTTGGCGGCCCCAGGACTTAAGAATGTGAACTGCTTCAACTGTGGGGAATTTGGACACTTTGCCAATCATTGCCCTAAGCCACGCAACACCCCCCCGTCTGTACTGGAGCCAACGCCATTGCAGTACGAGGAACCTCGCCCCGGCACTGGACGTGCCCTTTCGTAACGCCCGCCGAAGGAGGCTACCATCGGATTCCGCCGTGGCCAAGTGAACCACGCGCATGCAGAAGAAGCTCAGGAGGACCAGGTCGTGCTGATGGGTATGTTATCTATCCATTCTGCACTAATTAAAGTTTTGTTTGATTTTGGGGCTTAGCATTCTTTCATAACCTCAAGAATAAGCACAGAATATAACCTATGTTAGGAAGGCCTTAAGAGATCAATGATAGTAGATTCACCGGGAAAGATATAACTATACTCCACTTATGCATTAGTGAGCCCATTTGGATCGAGATGTAGTATTCCTATCAAACCTTATGGTATTGCCAACCCAGACTCTAGACATCATATCAGGAATGTACTAGTTAACTAAGAACCAAGGGGTATTAGACTGTGGATGGAGAGAAGTTACCGTATCTACCCCATAAGTTTCACCGACATACATGACCATGGATCAAGACAACAAAGTATGGATCAAGGATTGTTAACCTAGGTTTAAGACAACCCTTCCAGTTTCAGTAAACCACCTTGATATCTCCGGAAAGATGACCTAGGAAAAATCTCCCATTACCCCGCCCTGGAGGCAATAAAGCACATATGACGACTTGGGAAATCAAACGGACAAGATACGGAGGACCCAACCCGGTGAACCATTCCTACCCAAGTATTGAAAGTAAGCTTGTGAGACCTAGGGATAGACCAAAAGAACAAGCCAAGATCTTGAGGGAATGTCAGGAATCCGTGCGTAGACTCTATCTAGGAATGGTGAAGATGCCATCCAAACCCGAAAATGCCAATATAGCCCTTACCCTAAAAGCCAAGCTTGAATTTATTGTTAGGGGGTAGAGTGACATAATCCTGGACCCTCGATTGGACACTATGTTGAAGCTAGGTAAAACCAAACCTTCTCTATATAACCTCTTGTCACCCACGAAAATCACACGACCGCAACCCTACCAGATCACCACCCGTCCGCCGCCTACATGTGTCTCTAAAGTTTCTAACAGCAAGTCTATTATACAACTTAAGGAAATTAAAGACCTACTGAATCTTACATGCTTGAAGGATGCCCCAAGGATTAAGAGCTAACAACATCATGTTATCGAAACAAAGAATCGAAGTGGACCACCCTTAGAAACTCGTGATAGATTCTTGCGTCACCCCAAGCAACCAACCTATTCGTCATCCCGCTAAGGAGAAGTCCTAATGGATCCATCCCATATGTTTATACCGACCGACTCCCAATCGCGACCCGACCCAAATCTTGGGACGAGATTTATTGTTAGGGGGGTAGGTTTGTAACACCCTGAAAATCCGAAGTTTTAAAAATCGAAACATAAAAAATCAGGACATGCAAAAATCTTTTGATTGATTGCATCTTGTCGTATTTATTAACCTCTTATTTGCAAGTCTTCAAAATGCCAAGTTAGAATAAATAAATAATTGTTTTGCAAAAGGAAAAGTTGATAGCAATTTCAAAAAAACCCTAAGTAGGAAAAAGAGAAATTGCAAATAAAATATTTGGAATAAAATTTTAGAAATATGAATCAAGGAAGGTTATGATTTAATAAAACTTATTTTTAGGGACCAATAATGAATTTTTGGGAAGAATACCAAAAAAATGGCTAAGTTATAATTAAGGAGGGAAAATATACATATGAGTAAATATATATGTATATATATATAAATTAAAGTAGCAAAACCAAAAAAATAATTAATTAAGTTGCATTAGGCCAAAACTTTATTTGTGGAAAAAATACAAAAGAATTGGGAACAAAAAGAAAAAAGAAATCATGGAAAAATTGGAAAAATCAGAAACAACACTGTTCATTGCGATCGAGGTGTTCGGTCCGGTCCCGAGCCCCGCGCGCGCGCGCGCCCCCCTGCGCCCCGCGCGCCGCGCGCGCTGCCGCCATCGCGCCTCGCGCCCTGTGCGCGCGCGCGCCGTGCCTCGTCGCCGCTGCTGCGTCCTCACGCCCACGCGCCTATGCGCCGCACCACCGTCCCATCGCCGCTGCCTCGTCCTCGCGCCCCACGCCGCCCCACCGCACACGCTGCGCCGCGCCAATGTTGCCATCGCTGCGCCGTGTGTCGCCCTCGCCATCCCATCGCCGCGCGGCGCGTCACCGCACCGACACCCTTGCGCCCCATGCCGCCGCGTGCCGTCTCGTCGCCGGTCCGCGCCGCCCGTCCCCTCCCCACCGGTGCCTATAAAAGGGAGGCGCAGCCCCCTTCGCCCCTCACCCACCGCCCCACGTCCTCTCCCCACTCTCCCCTCTTCTCTCCAGTGCGCCGGAGCTCCGTGCCGCCGCTCTCCCTTGCCGCCGCCACGCCTGCGCCGTGCCGCGTCGCCCTCCGTCCTAGCCGCCGGTAAGGCCCCCCTCTGCCCCTAATCCCTTCGCCACATGCCGCCGCCCTTGCACGCCCGCCTCGGCCGGCTCGGCCATGCCGAACAGAGAAAAGGAGAGAAGAGAAAGAATAGAAAGCAAAAGGAGAGAGAAGAAGGAAGAAAGGGGAAAAGAAAGAAAAAAGAGAAAAAGAAAAAGAAAACGAAAAGAAAAGAAAAGAAAAGAGAAAGAAAGAAAAGAAAAGGAGAAAAATTTGGGAAAAGTTAGAAAAAGTTTTTGGAAAATATTTTGGGAAAATCTCTGGGCAAAATTACATATTTTCTCAGAAACAAATTTAGATTTCAAAAATGATTCGGGATCGATTGTTAAACATGATTTTCAAAGTATTTGATCCTCGCGTTTACCACTCTAGGAAATATTTATATCTTAGCTTGTCTTCAAATATTATTTTTGATATATATATATATATGGTAGACTTAAAACCTAAATTATTTAGTATAGTGTTTAGCTTCGAGATTATTTTTTTGGGATCAACCAATATTAACCGTAGGGCTTGTCGGCCCAATAAAAATTTTAATAAAATTTAAAGTTAACCCTTTCCTTTTATTTATTATATTTTGAATCATCAACCATAATATTTCTCAAACTTTGAATATATTCACTTAAAATAATACCACATCATAGTAATTAAATCGGTTTAATAGGAAACTTCAAATCTTTGTAACTCGCTCATTCTAACTTCAAATCTTTGTAACTCGCTCATTCTAACTTGGATTTTGCCTGGACGGAAGTTAAGGGCCTACCGGTAGGGGATGTACCACTGGCCGGTACCTGGGCAGAGATCGGGCATGCGATCAACATGAATAAATGAAGACATAAAGAAAGGAACATGAAGGTTGAAAGATCAAAGATGGAGCAAGTCTTTCTCTTACCCCGGGAACGCCAGAACTCCTCTCACTGCTAGAAAAGGGCGGCTAGAGTGCATGAGGGTTTAAGTTCATGGAGTGGGTACTGCCAAAGTGAGGTTATCGAAAGGCTTTGCCATGACCGTCCCATATGAAGGGATGAAGGCTCATTCAATGAGCAGTTGCGGAGTGCGGGTAAAGTGTACATCCACTGCAGTGTGAGTAAACCAATCTATTCGAATAGCCGTGCTCGCGGATAATGAGGGGCGTGACAAGTTTCTCTTGTGGCTAGACTCATAAATTTTAAAATGATGGGATGGGTTTGCATGATGATTTTTATGTACTGGTGGACCAACTTCTCAAGATACGAGAAGGGTAGACTCCCCAGAAAACCGTGACGATCCGGTGGCGAGAAGCTATCCTTGGGATCACAATGGATGGTGGACAGAACCGTCGCCGACTTAATGAACTATGGTAATAAAACTTGACTTGGCTAGACATTAGGTTTGTGAATGATTTACGAAAATTGGCTCTATGCAAATGAACCACAGCCATCCTTTGAATGACCCTATCATGTGCATCATTCCGTGTTGGCGGGTACTCACCCTTCCTATACGCACAAACCTTCAGATAGTGGAAACGAAGAACTGGAGGACCCCTATGCTTACTACCAGGTGGGCGAAGAAGGAGAAGGCGCCTACTAGGTCTTAGCCCCTGGCCGTTGCCTCGTGGCAATTGACATGTCGCCGCCTTCCGTCTGCTATCTTATCTAATCTCCGATTTTAGTTGTATCCGGACCAGAGGTCCCGCATGTAATGATATTGCCTTCGGGCCTATTATTGTAATACTTTTGGTGTAAGACTATTCGTGCACTTTGCACCTAATAATTCAGTATTGTATTCGTGGGTACCAAACTACTCGATCCAGAGAAATGGTACTAGGAACACGAATGATTCCCGTTCCAAAAACGGGGGTCCACAGATATTTAAAGCATTCTGGGCCGATTGCAAAAGTTATGTGTGCAAGCTGTCGCCAAAGGTTTCAGAGTCTAGCCCTATTACATTCCGAGGAATTTTTGAATGGCCAACATCGTGTTGTCCTTCATCGCTTTGATCTGATCGAGTGCTGCGAGGTCTTCCTCCTCGGTGCCCGGGATCGACTTAGCCGATTTGTTGAGATCTCCCAAGAACTTGATGGTGGAAGTCACCTTGGCTCTATGCTCTTCGGTGGCCTTGGAGAGATCGGCTAGTACTTGCTTCTCTTCAGCTTCGGCAGCAAATCGGCTTCCTGTGTTTCAAGTTGGCTGATTTTTTCCTGTGTAGCCGATGGCCCGGCCACCAGCTCATCCAACTTGGCCTTATCAGTCACAAGGTTCTTCATCGTGGCATCAATTGTAGCCGCCAAGTCGGTTTGGGCTCGTCTATCGATCATTCTTTGCATGGCCCGCTCCAGCTTGAACCGGTGAAGGTCGATGAATGCGGCTTGGGAGATCTTTTCGGCCAAGTCTTCAGGAAGCTGATGTTGAATGTCGTTGAAGCGTTCTCCAAACGGCCCGCACTCCACGACCAATTGGTCCACGTTGATATCTAGCTGACGATGGATATCTTGAAGCTTTTCCTTAAGGTTGACGGCTATAACGGCCTGATCCTAGCTAGTTACTTCTTCTTCTTCGCCGATGAACTCTTTGATATCAAATGAGACTAGATCGGCTAGAGTCTGCAGGAAGGATTCAGAGTCATCAAGATGAGACATGGGTAGCCGATATAAGCTCTTAAAAGAAGAAAAGTATGCTTACTCGGACAGCAGGAGCTGGCACCGGTACTTCTTCAGCATGGTGACTACCCGTAGCCGATGGAGTTCTCTCGCTTGACGCACGGGGGGCAGCCGACGAAGACCGAGCAGGCTACAAAAAAGGGCAAGTGTTAATACAAATCGGCCAGGTGAAAGCAAGTAAGGAAGATGTGGAATTAAAGATTACCGAAGAAGCTAGACGAGGAGGCCGATTGGCTAGTCTTTTGAACTGCAAGAAAGAACTTGGTCAGGGATCGGATGATTGGAATTCGAAGATCAAATTGAAAAGGCAAAGACACATACCAATCGCTTTGGGGGTGAGGGGGTCTTCCGAACCTGTTCATCGGCTGGCGGCGTGGTTGCACTTTGATCTGAATTGCTTGATGTCGCCGCCTCTTCAACGGCCTGGGAGATCTCTTCGTCCCTGACCTCTTCGTTGAGAGCTTCCTCGATGCTCGGGTAGAGAGAAGGTAGGTCGTCACTGCTGTACAGCGGGTTTCGGCTTCTTCGTTTCTTTGCAGTGCGGTCGATGGACCCGCACCGATGAAGCAACTCTCTTCTTCCTTGATATGGCCTCATGGGTTTGGCCATAGAGCAGCGTCTTCACCTTCGGCGCATTGAAGCCGATGGCTGATGGAGTGTAGCCACCCCCCGTTCGGGATGATGCCCGACCAATACTCGATGGCAACACCCGAGTTGCTCACTGAGGGGGATCCGAGTCTATCATCTGCAAAGGAAAAAGTGATTAAGTGTTAAGGAATGACAACAGCCGATTGCTCAGGGAAAAATGTTAAGGATACAAATACTTACAGAGGGGATTTCGTCTGGCAGAAGCGTGGTGAGGTACATGGAGGCACGTTGATGGAAGATGTGTTGCTTGATCTCCACCCACCACTTGTCGTATGCCACGCTCCTTTTGTGGGCCAGCTCCATGACCCCGATGCTGCCGAGGGTGGGCTTTCTATTTCCATTAGTTTGGTCATCATAAGCTTCAAATCAATCACCCCTCGGGTTTCAATCTTATCGGCATAGTAACAGCCGATGGGCAATTGCCCAAGACCTAGTTGTCTGCCAGCCGATGCAGGGTAGTAAAACTCATAAGTCTTCAGCACGTTTCGTCCTTGGTGTATTCCAGTCGACACTATGCATGGAGTTAGTGCCATGGTGAAGATCTCTCTGCACTTGGGGTATTCGTCTGAGTTGATTTCGTCCAAGTTTAACTCAATCGGCAACTCAAACGCTGCTCGATCTTCATAAAAAAACCAAGTCCAATTGTTCTTTGCCAGGCCGTCATAAAAGGAAATGAACCATTCGGCCAGCAGCTCACTTGATTGCTTCGATCTGATGTGAGTAGTCGCGGCTTCCCCAAAGGACAGACATCTCCTGGTGGTCATTTTGTTCCCCTCATCATCCTCAGTCGGCTCCAAGAGAGGGAAGCGGGCATCGGCTAGTTTTGGTCAACCGGAAACTTTCTGAGTTAATAGCACAAGCCACAGCTGTAGGAGCCACCAAGGGCCTCCAGTGTCGATCGAGGTATTGACTGCAATCTTGGCCGCTGCCTGGCTCAATGTTTGATAGAGTAGCTGAGGAGAAATTTGGCCAAAGGGAGTTTTGTCTTGTTCACCAGGGCTTCGGCTACTACTTGCCAATTTGCGATTGGGCTGCAACTAGAGCCGCAGAACACGAACTTCTCTAGCCACATCATGAGGAATGCGACATGCTCTCTGGCATTGATGGGCCCGGTCCCCATATTCATTGTGACATACCCATTCCAGCCGCCAATTGCCTTAGTCTTGAAAGAGAATTGGCCCTTGTTGTCCAGCCGGTTAGGATTAGCCGATGACATAATATCTAGTCCTGTTACCATGAAGACATCGGCTAAGGTTGGGGTCATTGGGCCCTGCTTGAAAAGGAAAGCGTTAAGGGTGTTGTTCCAGAAATAAGTGGCAGCCGACACTAATGGTTCGTCCTTGGGCATGTCGGCTACTGAAAGGGCCAGACACTATGCTATCCCAATTTCCTCCCAATGACTCTGCTTGCTAGGCTGCATCCTTTTGTACCATGTAGGCCAGGATTTGTCAGTCGAGGGCCAGGATTTGAAAGTGTTGTTCCAATGGCCTAAGTTGGGGTTCTTCATCCTATAGGGCACCCTATCGGTTTCGGCTATGATAAACTCAACGGGGTCCTTATTGCCGATAGGCCCTAGCAAGTATCTTTGGTCATTGATTAAGCTGGGAATCATTATCTGATGCGCAAGATGCTACAATCGGAAAAAGGGGGCGAAATTAAGACTTGAAAAATCTAGAATTCAGATTTGTGGCTCAAGGCGGAAACAAAACAGGTTCAGCCGATGGGGCGTACCTTAGGAAACTCAGCGGGAGTGGAGCCAGATGGAGTAGCGGGGGCCGCCATCGCCTCAGTTCTTGTCATCGAGGAGAGGGGATCGCTGCGGTGAGCTTGAGGAAGCCGAGGAAGTCGCCGCTGAGCTCAAGAACGTTTGCTGGTCTTGTGGATCGGAAAGATGACAGCGTTCGGCGTGACCGAGGTGCTATTTGAAGAGTTTTAGTAACGGCCGAAATAGACTCGACTTAGGGTTTTTCTGAGGATAAGATTGTACAAATCCGCAACATTACCAATATTGCGGACTTGGGGGGCACGTGTTAACGACCAAATTTGGTAAGCAAATCCTTGGAAAAGTGCGATTGGAGTGGAATTGAAGCAGAGATTGGAGTGGAATTGAAGGAAAAGTGCGATCCTTGGAAAGAGAGGATGCATCGGCTAAGTCCGAATCGGCTGAGTATGAGTTGGACTAGGATAGTCGATAGCCAATTTCGATTGGGAGCAGAAGGAGGAACCAATTCCGAAAGGAAAGCTTAAGAGATAACTATTGGATTCGGTTTCCAAAGTGCTTCAAAGATGTTGCCATCTACGGATAAGGTCCTACAACGGCAATTGTATCTTTAAGTTAGGATATTTTGTATAGTTTCCTTTATAGATAATGTTGGTTTGTTTAGAAATATTTGAGACTTAATCTATAATAGGAATCATGTCCGTTACGGACTCATTGTGTATCCGGGTATAAATATGACCCGAGACCTTGTAAAAATAACAACACACATCAATACAACTTCGGCGCATCGCCACCCTTTTCGTTTTTACTTTCTCAACGAGTTCTTGCCTTGTTCTCGGACTGCATCGAGTTTCGATCTCCAGACAAGGTAACTTCTTATTACAAGCGGTTTGTGTTATCGGGGTTAGTGCTTCCATCATCATGATACTCTGATCCTAATGTTATAAACTGTTTAATCTATCATATGCGACATATAATCTAGATCAATGTCTAGATCTATCTCCCGATCGGCTAATATCTCCCTCAAGATAGCAGCCGACAAAGCTAGGTTGATTTAGGTTATATGGCGTATCTACCATCTTGAGGAGTTCTCATTAGTATAAATAGATCTTGTGCTTATTTTTGTACTTAATGATGCATCAAATCGACCTATTAGGTTGCTCTTAGAATCATATATATCTATTCGGCTCAATGATTATTATTAGAGATAACACTAGAGTTTCAGCCGGTCTTACCTATTTTAATCATCTTTTATGTATTATTGCTGCTAGATGTATTAAAACTGCCTTTTATATTAAGATCTTAATCTATTTAAATATACTAAGCTCGGTATCAATCTATTAAGTCACATTAATAGCCGATTGATCTTGGTTCAGTGTATTTAGTTCAGATTAATATCATCATATAAAACATATCGGAGTATTAGCCGATTTACATTAGATCTGTGACATCGGCTAAGCTATAAATATATGTAATTAGTATTCTGATGTGTTTTTAGATATAAGTGATTTATACTATCAGGAAGGAAAATTGGGACGTTGGCTTGGTGCTCGGCAATCCTAGAGTCAACAACAGAGGTGATGATATTGTTAAGAGTATTGACTAGGATGCCAGACTAGTTGATCAATGCCTGATGGACAGCATAATCAATCCTATCTTGGAAATTGTTTAGCTCTAGGCCCTCCTCCTGCTTGGTGTCTGGGTCTTTGCCCTTGCCAGAGCTTGTCTGAGGCTCCTCATCACCTATCATTGTCACCTTGTATCTCTGGACAATTGTTCCTGACCTGGTCTGGACAAAAGAGTGCAGATACTGACTTTGTAACTTGCCCATCATCTCCTGATATTCAGCCTTCTCCTCAGGCGTCAACTTGTCCATCGTGACCGGGATGATGTTTTCCTGGTCGATCTCAGCGGTCTTGATGTTCACCATTGCGTCTAGCATGTGATCTGGAGTCCCACCAGGCGTGCCAAAAGCGTGTTGATGAGAAAATTTCCCACGCACTGGCCTGAGAGATTTGCTTTACTCTAGTGCAGGTCTAAATCTGTTCCTTGAGGTTTGTAGGCGTGCCAGTTGGTTTGTTCTTGCAACTAACAAGAAACTAACAAGAGAAAACAATGTTAGATCGATAGTCGATCGGCTGGTGGCCAATGACATATCGTTTGAAATTGTGCCGACGCAATAGGCATTGAATCGGCAACAACTAAATTCGTCTGATCGGCTGTAGATGTTAACAGAATGCAATCCAAACCTTAAAGCATATTTAAACCAAGTGACTGGGATAGATCAGTAATATACCGAGACAGTATAAATCACTTATATCTAAAAATACAATAAGACAAGGATTATACTTGTTTACAACATAGCCGAAGAGATAAATCTAACGTGTATCGGCTAGTACTCCGATACTGCTGTATACTCAGATATCATAATAAACTAAATACATTAAACAAACAGTAATCAAATGTTAAAGTCCCTTAACAAATTGATGACAAGCTTAACATATTTAGTATGATGAGATCTAGATATAGAGGGCAGATATAACATATCAAGTTAGAATAAAACAAAAAAGATAGGTTAAATCAGATAAGATTGGCTGAAACCCCGATACTATCTCTAATAGCAATTATAAGTAAGATACATCTTTATAGTTCTAAATACTACTTAACAGATCGGACCCAACCGATGCAGCATTAAGCATAAAGAGAAATATGAGATCTAACCATGCCGATAAAAGCCTTTCGAGATGGTAGATACGTTATGTAATCTAAGCCAACCTTGACATCTAATTTCACCGGCTGTTATCTAACAATACATACAAGCTGACTGAAATTAGATGGCAACATTGGTCTAGGTTATATAATGCATATGATAACTCAGTAGATTACAAAGATAAGATTATAGTATCATGATAATGGAAGCACTAATCCCAAGAGCGCAAGTCGCTTGAAACAAGATTTACCTCTTGTCGGAGATCGAAACCCGATGCAGTCAAACGCAAAGCAAGAACTTGTCGAAATTAAACCAAAAGGAAAAGGTGGTGATGCGTCGAAAGTTGTATTGATCTGATTGTTGATAATAATTACAGGGTCTTGGGTCGTATTTATACCCAGATACAAGATAAGTCCGTAACGGACATGATTCTTATCTCTATTATAATTTAAATTATAGATACACCTAAAACAAACTGTCATCGATATTATCTATAAGGAAACTATTTAAAATATCCTAACTAACAGATACAATTGTCTTTTCTGGACTCTGTCCATGTATGGCAATCCTCATGAAGCACTTCAAACCAAATCTGAAGATAATTCCAACGTCTTTTCCTCGGGATTGGTCCACCAGTTATCCTTATCGGAATCGGCTACATCAGCTATCCTTGTCTTATTCTGTGTTACCGACAATCACCTTAGCCGATTCGATCACCAGCCAACGAACTCCTTAGCCAACTCGGTCAACACTTGGCACACACTCTGTCTTCGAAAGAACTCAATTCTCCCCAAATTGACTTCAATTTTAGATCCAAACCTGATAATTTGCTTACCAAATTTGGTCATTAACACCTGGGCCCTCAAAATCTCAGGACCGGCCCTGTACTTGTACACAACACTGGCGAGTAGAAGTGATGAGCTGGCAAGAAGAATGAAGATACCTAACGACCTCTCATCCACTTCATCAACTCCAAGGTCGCCATCTACGTCGAGACTGACCATCTCCACCTTCCTGTCGGTGCCCAGGACCTCGTCTCCCTTGGCCTCGCCGCCTCCCTTTTTTCTTCTGCTCACACATGACAACCCCCAACCTCATAGCCATAGTTGGCTCCCTTGTTAGCAATAACCCTCATGCCCTCGCTAACCTCCACTATCTCACATGCTTTGGATCCGATGTAGAAAGGGAGAAATGAGTAAGGGGGAGATGTCAGTGTTGGACGCGATGGTCAAGGAGTCAACAAAAGAAAGGAGGAGGATGGCCATTGGGGCAGAGGAGTAGATGGAGGGAGGAGGAAGACAAAGTGCTGCTGCCCAGTGGGGAAGAAAACCGAGTCTGTGGGGGAAACATATCAAGGAAAAAACGAATTTGGAAGATAACGCTCATCTGCCCTCGTGCCTCCCACGGGATTCCATGTATTATTTGTTTTTCGAAAATTACGGATCAATTTTGCCGACTATCTACATTGTCCTGCCGAGAGCTTGTTCACCCTGGAATCTTTGCACCGTCCTGAAAAGGAAAGAAAAAGTAATATTGAAATCTTGATCATGCCGTCATATTTCCTCCGGCGCCGCGCCGTTACTTGCGACGGCGACGTCCGGCCAGCACGGTCCACACGAGCTGACAAGACGTGATGCTGCAACGGCTTGCCGCTATAACGCTTTTTGTGCCATTCTCACCAAATCGCTACACGTGTACCAAGTACCATCCCCGAGTATGAATGCAGAGCATGTATATGTTGGTCTGTTGCATGCCTTCTGTTGAGCTGTCGGCTACCCCAAGTATCCACTTCTCTTGTTGGTCTGTTTTCCATGTAGGCCAATCTGGTGATCTAAAACCAGTTAGAACATGAGAAACGCATGAATTCCAATTTTTTTTAAAAAAAATCACCTTGAAACAAGATAACTTAAGAGCTAATGGGTGGAATACTGGAATGTCTCGTAGCTTTGCTGTTGTCCTGTAAATAAAATTCTTGTTGTTCAGAGAGTTGAATATGTGCAGCGTTGCCTGTTTCAACTCAAACATTGCTTAAGAAAAAGATTATATCACCAACCGATGACTAGCGCAACACACGGGATCATACAATGCCACTGTATTTGCATTAACACCCACAAATTCGGTCAAACTAATTACATATTATATAGCAGTACTATCTTTATCTATTTCTATGTTAAACTGATTACTTTTGCTACGAAACAATGTTGTTCGTATGAATCTCGAAAATACATTAAACAAAATGTCCATTTCCGTACGGAATTTCTCGAACCTACGGATCAAATCCATAGGAAATAATTTAGTGTAAATCATTAAACGGTGTTACATTATATTGAGAAATGTTTTACTTATTATTAAAAATTATTTTAATAAAAATATTTCAGATGGTTCAATTACAGAGAAAAATATTTTAGTAAAAAAGTTGTTAGAATATAGTCACGTGAGATCTTATTACAAATATTTAATTATAATATATTTAACAGTATAATTTAGTTTGTAATTCAAATAAATAGTTGAAAAGAATAAATTTTAAAATGATTTTTTCTTTTAAATTATTTATCCGAATTTCAAACTAATTATATCATTCGATTAGTTACAATTAGATATTTACAACAAAATCTCACATGACTATATTCCGATGATATTCCGATGATTTTTTATTGAAACATTTTTTATTGGTAAATAAAACATCTGAAACATTTTTATTAAAATAATTTTTAGGAAGGGAAAACAATCTTCAATAATATGATGCAACATCGTTCCAGGTTATGCAGCAAATCAAACGTCTGATCCCCTCCTAATTTTGTGTTTTTCACGCGCGAAATCGAGAGCGCCCCCAACTACTAAGCGGAGACTCTTTTTCTTGCGCCCACGCCTTCCCTTTCTTCTCCCTCCGTTCCCGGCGAGCCCGCCTTCCCCGTCGTGCGACCAACCCCGCCGACGGACGAACGCCGCCGCCGCCACCGCCACCACGCGGCGTTGATTGGCAACCTGTGATCGGATTGGAGAGCATCCCGAGTGAATAATGGAGGTGGCGCCGGCGGCGAGGGCGGAGGAGGAGAGTCGCCGTCACGCGGTGAGGCGCCTCCCCAGGCTGCTCCGCGGCGTCGTCTCCGGCGTGCTCACCGGTACATTCGCCGTCGGTACGCGCCTGCTCCCTCCCTCCCTCTCTCTCTCTCTCTTTCTCTCTCTCTCGTGGTTGCTTATCGCAAACAATCAGGAATCAGCGTGTATTTCTTGGCTGGTGGAAGGATCGCCATGGTTGGAACTTTTGAAGCTTAGCCCAGAAATTGATTAACCGGCGAGCGACTAATTTCTTGTCCTCTCTGTAGATTATTGGAATTTAGAAATGCTTGATATAGGATTAATCTGAACGAGCGTTTCTACGAGCTGTTCTTTTGGTTTGATTTGTGTGGCGCTGATTTTGGTTTCTTTGTGCTGGTTTGGGATGGGTGGATTAAGCTGGAGGCTTGACGGGGGCGGTCACCGGAGCATTGACCGGGAGAGCCTCTGACTGCGGCGTTCTCCGGGGAGCTGGGTTAGGGGCATTTGTTGGAGCTGTCCTCTCCATTGAGATCCTTGAGGCCTCTCGCGCGTATTGGTGTCAAGATCGATCAAGCTCGCCTGGTACATTATCCATGGTGCGTAAGCTTCTTGATTCTTCAACTGTTTAATCAATCATTCAGGTGTAGCATTTTACTCAATTAGCACCCATGTTTTTAGGAGAGTTCAGGACTCTAATTTGGATTGCATTGTGGTGTTTGATGTTTCTTTTTTTTTCTTCCTGAGGAGTATTTGGGCCAAGATTTTAGAAAATGTTTTCAGATGTTTTTGTGAAATGTTTTTAATTAGGATGGAAATTGGCCAGTGGCAAATTTGCTCATATGAACAATAATTTGTTTGGCTTCCAGGGTGATTTTGTAAAGCAGCTTATCCATGCTCGTTTTGTGCAAGAGCAGAATGAGGCAACAGGACATATCAGATATCGTTGGCAGGTCAGTGTCAGTGTCTTATCTCTTATATGACTACATGACCATCATGAGGCTGAACTTTGCAGCGAACTTGCCGTTTCTATTAAAATGGGTTAATTGGATCGTGTCATTGCAAATTTATCGTATTATAAAAATACTAGTACTATTCATGATATCGGCTAAGTGTCACTAAAATTTTGTAAAATTGGATCCATGCCATATCCATCACTTTTTTCGTCACACTCTTCTTATTCCTTCTCTTCTTTTCTTCTCCTCTCCTTCCTCGTCGGCCGACTGTGCCCACTTCTTCTCCCCGAAGCTCCATGTCGGACCGCTGGCGTGCTCGCTACCTGGTTAGGCTAGAGTCCTCTTCGCAGCGGCTCGCGACGGATGTTAGAATTTGTCTCAAATATGTTTACGTAGTCTGTTACAGTTTAGGATTTGGAGTTATACTAGGTGTTAGGTGTTAAAAATAAAGTAAGAGTCAGACTCTATCCTAGGCTCTCTCTTGAATAGAGGGACGGACCTACTATAATCGTATGACGACTTAGCATAGCGAGAGGGAGCGGCTGCCAGCGACGTCCGGCCGAGAGTCGTTTTGTAACTATGATATGTTATAATTTGCTGGATCAGGAAGGAGCACCCGTGATCAGTGCCCCGGAGATGTAGGCTTCGGCTGGACCTCGTTAATAAATATCATGTCTCGGTGTTTTTATTGTGTTTGGATCTCCTATGGCATTTCTTCCACACTTGGTTTTCGATGGTGATTTCAGGTCGGTTTTATAACAAGTGGTATCAGAGCCTGTGGGAGGTCCATGGATAGAGGCGCAATGAAGGTGACCCACACCGCCTAACTCGCTTGTAATGTCCAGGGAGGGACATTGGTGCAAGGTGGAGCACGATGGCGATCAACGGAATTTCATAGGTGGATCGAACACTTCTGACGGTGGCCTGAACCGTTCGATGGCTACTTTCAACAGGGAGACGACCAGACATGGTGCTCGGGTTGATGGCGGGGAAAGCGATTGGTGATCCAATCAGTGGAGTTGGACACTTCGAGCGGTTGGCTCAAACTTTCCATGAGCTAATCTCAGCAGGTAGACGTGCGGCCCCATGCCCAGGTTGATTGAAGCTGGAGGCGATCGACGTTCTCGACCGGTGGAATTGAACACTATGGATGGGGTGGCTCGAGCCTTTCGATGAGCTATGTTTGATAGGGAGACGACTAGACGTGGCGCTCGGGTCGTTCGGCGGCTGTGAAGGCGACATGGCGATTTGTTGGCTTCGGCTTGCGGCTAGATTGACGGGTGGTTGATCAAGGCTGGAGCGGGTTGTGAGCTCGAAGTGGAGCAACAATAGTGGCGCAAGCCACGGTTGGATCCCAGGTGCTGTTTTGAGGTGCTAACAAGGTGGAGCGTGACGGATTGCTACTAAGACGACATATATACGGTAGACGTTACAACCAATATTTCAGGCAGTCGATTCAGTCCTAGTTCAGATCGTCGAAGTATCAGTTCAGCTATTTTTGCACAGCAGGAGGAACATGTTCTAGTAGATCAGCAGGTTCTCGTTGGTGGAGTTGGTCGCAGGTGTTAGGGAGCTGAGCAGGAGGGTCATAGGGGTGTGCGGATGCTCGGGAGGTCACGAAAAATGGTGGTGTGCATGTGTTGGTGTCAACGTCAGGACCATGGGACAAGGCTAGAGCCCAAGGTAGTAGGTAGGTTTGATTTTTGACCGGGGTTGCGCAAGACTCAATTTGGAGGCATTGTGTCATGGAAGGAGTTGGGCATGGTCTTGTATTCGAATTGGATTATAGCACAATAGAGGAACATACCAAGGAGGGTACCTAATCGAGCACGGAAGGGGAAAAGGGAAGAGGACTCTGATTCGTGAACAAATCAGACTCATCCCAATCTCAATAAAACTAGCACAAGATCCATGGGATTGCAACACAAAGCAATCGGAACAAATCACCTAGCAGAGGGAGAGATTCATACCTGATTTTCGTAGAGGTGGAGGTGGTTTGAGGCGGGACTTCACGGGCGGCAGGAGGCGCGTCCTTGTAGGCGGCGTGGTGCTCGGCAGTGTTTCGTCAGAACTTGAGGAGAAGCTTGCAGCGACGGCACCTCCCAGTGGAGGAGTCAGCGTCGAGGTCTCCAGAGGCAGCGCGCAAGGTGGCTGGTTCCCAAGGTCGGCAGTGTAGCAGCTCCTTGCGAGGCCGACGAAGGCGTGAGGCGACGGTGTGCGGCGGCTTTGAGGCTAGTCGGCTGGGCTAGTAGAGGCGCGAGGCGGTGACGCATCGGGAGGAAGTGACGTAGGCACATGAACTTGGTGGAGGAGCGAGGAGACCAAAGGAAGAATGGGATCGACTGGATTTCTTTTCCTCGGTTGACTGGTTTTGACCAAAAAACGACCAGTTTTCTGGAGAAATAGAAAAAAGGGGTTGGTTTTTCCGAATGGTTTAGTCGGTGGGTCATTTAAACTAGGGCAGATTTGATTTGACCTAGGCGATTGAATTAGATTATCGTCGATGGTAGCGGCTTTCCAAGTTTGATTTAGTGAAGTTCGATGGCACTGGTAATTTCGTTCTCTAGCAAACAACGCTGAAGGATCTGTTGGCTCAGCAGGGGATGTCCAAGGCACTTAGGGAGATGCCGGAGAAGATGGACGTTGACAAGTGGGAGGTAATGAAGGCACATGCAGCTGCGACAGTACGGTTGAATCTCTCGGATTCTGTCATGTACCAGTTCATGGAGGAAAATTCACCAAAGAAAATTTGGGACAAGTTGACAAGCCGTATATGTCCAAGTCGCTGACTAGTAAGTTGTATTTCAAACAACAACTGTATGGTTTGCAGATGCAAGAGGAGTCAGATTTTAGGCGTGAATGTCTTCAATCAATTGGTCATGAATCTAAGCAAGTTAGATGTGAAACTAGATGATGAAAACAAGATCATAATTCATCTGAGCTCACTTCCACCGTATTATGAACATGTGGTGACTACTCTGACGTATGACCAGGATACCGTCAAGACTGAGGAGATAGTTTCGGCGTTGCTTGCACGGGATTTGAGAAGATCAAAGAAAAACAAGGCAACGGAGGCTTCTCAGGTTGAGAGTTTGCTGGTCAAGGCAAGACATGACAATGAGTCGGGGACGTCGAAGAGCAAGGAGAAGGGGGTATGTTGCTATAAATGTCATTCCTTTGGGCTTATAAGGAGGAATTGTCCATTACTGAAGAAGAGGAAAGGTGCAATTGCAAGTTTAGTGGTTCATGGTGATGACTCAGACAACAACAGTCATGAGATTCTCACGGTGTCTAATGAGAAGTCTGGTGAAGCGTGTATGTTGGAATCGGCTAGTTCTTATCATGTGACATCGAAGCGGGAGTGGTTCTCTTCATAAATCCGATGAGTTTGATGTTGTTTACTTGGGTGATGACACGAGTTGCCATGTTGTTGGAGTGGGCAATGTCAAGTTCAAGATGTATGATGGAAACGAGATGCTACTTTCGGATCTGAGACATGTGCCAGGACTAAGGAGGAGCCTGATTTCGCTTGGGAGCCTACATGAGATGGGGTGGTTGTATCAGGCGGATCATGATTGGAAGATCATGAATATCATGAAGGATGGGAAGACTGTTATGACTGATGAGACGATAAGCTCATGTTTATACAAGCTACAAGGGAGTGTTGTTGTAGCTGGAGTCATGGAAGATGGATATGCTGGTGTTGTTGTGCATGATCCTGAAGACGACGAGTCTGGTGTAGGCTCGTCGGGCGGCTCGGCATGAGCAACGGAGGAACCAACTGAAGTCCTGGTACACGGAGGTTCGAGCAAGTAACAAATTCAGATTGGCATGGCATATTCACCAAGGTGGAGTTTTGTTAGAGTTTGTGTCGAATATGTGACTTGGAGTTGTACTACATGTTAGAAATAGAGTAAGAGCCGGACTCTATCCTAGACTCTCTCTTAAATAGAGGGGATGACCTGCTGTAACCGTATGACAACTTAGCACAGCGAGATGGAGCAGTTGTCGGCGGCGTCCGCCGAGGGTCATTGTAACTTTGATACGCTGTAATATGCTGGATCGGGGAGGAGCGTCCGTAATCAGTACTCCGGGGATGTAGGCTTTGGCTGAACCTCGTGAACAAATATTGTGCCTTGATGTTGTCATCGTGTTTGGATCTTCTATGGTGTTTCTTCCGTGTTTGGTTTTTGATGATGATTTCAGGCCAGTTTTATAACAATGGACGCATCGGTCTTCGTCGCGCACCATGATGACGCCACCACCACGCCACAAGTACGGGGCTGGGACGGACGAGCAGCAGTGCACCGAGGACGGGGACGCCTGGAGGGCTTGTAGGGATACGACGACGAGCGGGTGCCCGTGTCCTCGGGCCCATGAGCGATGGAGTTGAAGAGGCTAAGGAGGCCACCGACGGAGCTGTTAGGGAGCACGGAGGAGAAGCGGGAGAGGAAGAAGGCGAGGCCGTCACCGGAGGCAGCGAATGGGTTGAGCGCAGCGATGGAGAAGACGAAGATGGTGGAGAAGGAGGCTCAGCAGCGGTAGACGGGGTCGCAAAGCGGGACAGGGCGCGAAAAGAAGGCACACACATAGATGTCCCCGACGTCGCCGTCGTCTGCTCCTGTGACACGTGCCTCATCAGTGTCGTGGCGACCCCATCGGCACTGCAGTCGTTGTTGTCCTTCCTGTCCTCCTCGTCGTCACAAGCACGGAGGGTGTTGACGTCCTCCTCGCTGCCTATCGCATCAGGAGCTGGTGCTTTCCTGTCGCGCAAGCTGCCACCTCCCTCGCTTGCTCATCGTGCCCTCACTGGCTCAACGAGAACAAGGTACAGTGAGATAGGGAAGAGAGAAGAGGGGACGATGGAGGAAGATGATGGAACTAACGTGTGGGTCCCATGTCCAGGAGTATTTTGGTCTATATGAAGATGAAAAACGTGTTGGTAATGGCATAGATCCAATTTTATAAAATTTCTGTGGCACCTAACCGATATAGTGTTATTTTTGTAATACGATAAATTTGCGATGATACAAATCCAGTTAACCTAATAGAAATTGGGGCAGGCTTGGCCTCCCCTTTGTAAAAAAAAACCGACCATAATGATCTTTCTAACATAATGGGTTCATGCCCATGACACAAAATGGGATTCATAAAATATCTTTTTTTCAGGCAAATATTCAGTAGTATATGGTGAAGTATTCAAATTTCAAATGACATTTATTGGATTTCAAAGTTTTAATGGCCACTCCTTTTTCACCGAAAGTTTACATTCTGTTTGTGAAACAATTTTTATTACTATATTTTGTAACTAAACACTCTGTCAACAGGTTGGTATTGCAGACGTTGTCAACGATGCTGTACATGAAGTCCTAGGAGATGTCCCATCCGGAGGAGGCCTTTCAACATATTCTCTAATGAAATTGCCATATCATGTGGTGACCGATGATCATAATCATGGCTTAATTGGGGAAAGCTTGTCTTGCCCTGTTTGCCTGCAGGTACAAACTCCGCATCACATATACTGGAAATCAAATGACAGTAATACAATCTCCGTCCCAAGTTCACTTTTGATCTAGATTCATATTCAAAAGTGAATTTATTTTAGAACGAAAACAGCAAAATATAGTATTGGAGTATACTCCTAAGTCCTAACTATCAAATCGATGTAGCTAGCCATGTAGAGCTTCTTTTGTTTAGAACATGAAATTTGATTGCTCAAAAGAAGAACTTGGGATTTAACTTGTCTTAATATTTGCCATGTTATTTTTGTTTGATTTTGGATAAGCTGATGGATTTTCTTCAAAATAAAAAAGATATGCTGATGGATTGGATTGCTCTTGTAGGATGTTGTGGCTGGAGAGACGGTGAGGAGATTGCCGAATTGCTCTCACACTTTCCATCAGCCTTGCGTGGATAAGTGGCTCGCTGGCCATGGCTCGTGCCCAGTATGTAGGCAAGACGTGTAGATCATGGATAGCGTTTGGCTCTCCTAGAACCAAATTGGCATATACTTTGTGTCAAATATTTGTTCTAATCGTACACAGAAAGTTCCACCCAACTGTAAATCAGTCCTACATGTAAAAAAAGAACAGTTCTCTGTATCGGATGCTCTAGGTTAAGCATTTTATTTCTCCTCTTGGTTGAGAACTTGAGATATAAAGAAACGGATGTCTTCGTTTTTCTGTTATATCTGGAAAATTGGATGTGCATTGTGATGTTGTCGCTGCAATGTTCACATTATCAATCGGACTACAAATGGAATCTACTCAGTGCTTCCATCCTCTTCAGTTCTCTCGTTTTTTTCCCTATTTAATACGGTATGAATCTCATCCAGTAAAATTATAAAAACGGCTATCAACTTGTAACCGATTATTTGATTCAGTATTCCCTCTTATAACCCTGAAATCAAATACATTCAATATTCTTGGAACAGATTTTCCCGGTGACGAAGGACCTTAAAAGCATCAGCAATGATTCAGATGACTCGTGCCTATAGAATTTTTTCCACGTCATATCTAGACATATAAATAACTGGCACAATAGGTTAACTAATGATTTGAATATATAAATAGCGTGTAGAGTGGATATTAATTAAGTTGTCTGTTAGATCGTTTGTTGATCAGCCAACAATGATCTTCCCTCTTATTTTTCTCTTTCTTCGACATTATTAAAAATAAATTCAATGTAGCACTTTTTTTTGGTTACATACTGATGTCACACCATTGTTCATGCTCTTAGGAATAATTGAACAAGGAAACCGCGTTTGCCGTGCGGCATAACACTTAGATTAATTAGTAGATCTGGTCACTACCAAAAAATTGTTTTTCTGGACAAGACCCCGTTAGGTTACAAACGGGTCATAAATGGCCGCACTTCGAAAAATCGGTCCCTTGGGGAGGTTGCATTATTCCGTGCGGTCTACTTAAGCAATCGCACGAGAAAATGGATTATCCCGTGTGGTTGCTTAAGTGGATCGCACGGGATATTATCGCATGCGGTCTCAGTGAACCGCACGGAATAATGCACATTATCGTGTGCGGTCGCTTAAGTGGACCGCATGGAATGCTGCCCATATATTTTTGTAAACCAGATGTAAGGTTTTAATTATCTATAGAACTATTGAATTCTCCATCTAATTTTTGTATATGTGATAGAATCAAATAAAAAATATTTTTTCACAACACAAGTAGCAATATAAACTTCATATATTGTGATATTGAGTTAATGTTAAGGTTATGGACAAATTTGATATGCGTATAAGTTCATAACTTCTTATAAGGTATATAATTTTTGTAGTCCAATTTAGAGTAATGATTATCGCGTGCAGGCGGCTTAAGAGCCCGCACGGAAAGATAGTTTTTCTGTGCGGGCCGCTTAAGCCACCCGCACGGAAAGATTATCTTTCCGTGCGGGCCCTTAAGCCGTCCGAACGGAAAGATAATCTTTCCGTGCGGGCCTCTTAAGCCGCACACACATGATGATCACCACCGCCTATATAGGTGCACGCGGGCTCCGAAATTTTGTAACTCCCGATGAAATTTTCTAGCACCGCGGCTTCCTCACTGACCCATCGCCTCCACCGCCGAGGGCCTCCACCGCCACATCCACCGCGGCCGGCCTCCACCGCCGCCTCCACCGCGACCGACCTCCACCGCTGCCTCCACCGTGACCGGCCTCCACCATCGCCTCCACCGCGGCCGGTCTCCACCGCCGCCTCCACCGACCGCGGCCGACCTCGTCCACCTCCACCGATCGTGGCTAGCTCCTCTACCGTCGGCCTCCACCGCCGCCTCCTTCGACCGCGGCCGCCTCCTCCCACCGCCGGCCTCCATCGTCACCACCACCGACCGCGGCCGCCTCCTCCAACCACAGACGCCTCATCCACCGCGGCCACCTCGTCCACCGCGGCCACCTCTACCATCGGCGTCATCAAATTATACATTTTAAATGATGTAAATTATACATTGTATCCATTATTATTGTACAATTTGTTGTAAAATTATACATGTGAAATTTATGATAAAATTATGATGATGTGAAATTATTTTTGTGCAATTTATGATGTGATATTAGTTATCGATTTAATTATATAATTTAATAATTTAATAATTCAATACATAATATAGGATGGATATATCTACCCGTGCGGGCCACTTAATTCGTCCACATGGGAAGATCAATTATCACGTGCGGGCGGCTTAAGTGGCCCGCACGGGATAATTGATCTTCCCGTACGGACCGTTTAAGTCGATCGCACGGGATAATTGATCTTCTCGTGCGGTTAGGTCGCCCGCACGCGAAAAGGTTCTTTTTCCATACCTTTTCGAACGTGCGGGTAGGCCTTCCGTACGGGAAGATGCCTTTCGGTCCGCACGAAAAAATCAATTTTGCACTAGTGTGTTCAGCTAGTCTTCCTCCGTCTCATTCCTTTCTTTCCTATAAAAGAGATCGATATATAAGATGGAGTTTAGGGTTGTTTCAATCTTACTCGTCCATCTAAAACAATACATGCCTAGATTTACCGCGGAGTACCATAACTATCCCAAACAACAGAGGATACACTTTGTGTTCGGTTCGTTGGATGGAGTGTAGGGTTCTTCCAATCTAACCCATCCAACTACAACAAAGGCCCAGATTTATTTAACAATGTAAGAGTGCCATAACCATCCAGAGGATACGCTTTTGACTACAAATAAATATGTTTAGTTCGTTGCCATAATATACCTTTCCATTTGTTTGTAAGCCAAAATTTCACTTTTTTTTCTGAAGTTATGACATTGCCAATGTAGGAACTTTACTCCCCTAAAAAAATGTACAAACTTTACGCCAAGCAGTCAAACATCCAATGAAAACTTGTCAAATGAGCATCTTGTCCAATCACAAATGCAATATAGCAAGGCTCAATCAAGAGATTTCGGTTCTTGCAATGGAATGTTTTTACAGCCACACCTGAGGACATAAGCTCAAACAATAAGCCAACTCTATTGCATAGCATAGTCCATTTTGACTGTCAAAGACTCTCGTCTTCCTGTTGCCTAGCAAGTCATCCTTGCAATCAATTTTGTCAAGCCGTCCTTACAGGCGATGGATCTCCTCATACAACAAGTAGCACATGTAGTAAATCGACCTTGTTGCACCATCACCCTTGTAGTTAGATGACCTTGTTGCACAACAAGTCGTCCTTGTAATCGCCATGACCTTGATGGCAGAGCTAAGTCCTTTTTTCTAACATTCTTGAGTTGACGATAGAGCTAAGTCCTCCTTGCACTCAACAAACTATTGAACCACATCGTCCTCATCAATATACACCCATTTTTTTCACTTTCACTTGACCCAAGGCTTCAAAGACCACTAACCATCACATATATGAGCTTGACATACAAGACCATCAGTCTGCTAGCAGGCATGAGACATCATATGGAAGAGGCTCTTGACTGCCAAGCCTCTTGACACCTTCTCCCCAAACATCTCCAAGGCCTCCCCCAAAGTGCTAAATGAAATTCCCATAATGCCCCTACACTCCTAGTTAACCCAAGACAACCCTACAGGCAAGCTAGTCCAATCAATTGCAACTTCATCATATAAGCTTGAAATAACCTATCCATGGGTGTGCTGAAAAGCTATCACTAAGCTTCACGCCATTTGTACATCTCCAACACTATGATCAACCCTCATAGCAAGGTCCTTCCCTTTGAAAATTTTACCCATCTTTCGGAAGCCTATACTTGACCTTATCTAGGTCTTGACACGTGATGTCCAACATTGATCCTTCCTCACTGGCAAGTCTCTCCCACTCTAGACACCCCCAGATGGCCTCACCTCTGACTTGGATCACCTAGCGTGACCATTGCGTCAATCCTCTCGCATGATCCTTGTCTATCATGTGCATTGGTCAAGTCTGATTTTATCACCTAGCATCCTAATCGTGCTAGATCTTAGCTTCTCATTAAGCTCAGTACCAGTCCTTCTCGTTGTTTGACTAAAGTCCACTCTGAGCCACCTACACATCAACAAACTGGACAATCGTGTCTAGGAACAAATTCTCACAATCCGACTCATGTCGATCACAACATGCACACACCTAGATAACCATCAAGTTAAACCTTCAGGAATGATAACAAAACCAAACTTAACATGACACGACGTCAATTTTCCACCACAAGTCACTGACCATCTACATATGGTCTCACAACCAAAATTTTGGTATTGCAAAGAATGTAACGGTGTTGTTTGGTTTGAGACCTTATCAAATTTTGATGTATTTTTGGAAGTGGAAGGTTCTGAAGTTACCAAACTTTGGAGATTGGTAAGATTGCGATGGTAGAATCTTGTTTAGTTGTTTAAAATTTGACAGTATCAAAATTTCTTAAGGTTTATTTGGCAACAAACCAAACATGCCATATATTTCACTCAGACAGTGTCACCTCAGGAATCATCGGCGGCGGCAATACACACATCAACATAAAACTAGTCCTACATTTTGTATCTGACTAAAAGGATGGCTTTGTACATGAGATGTTCCAAGGATATTTCAGATTTTTATTTTTTTTTAACCAAATGAGCCATACCAAAAAAAAATGATGCCAATGACCATTTGATCTGCTGACAAAATCGGCCGTGTGGCCATGTTCATGTGCTCAAACACCATAATGAAAAGTAGCCTTGCCAAAACATTTTTTTAAAAAAAGAAAAGAGAATCTTTTACATCTAGCAAAACAAACACCAATACTTTAACAAAATTCCGATAGCACCTAGTCTTGGCAACACCCAGCATTTTGTCGTTACTAATAACAGACCCATGCATTGTAACAGCCCCATACTATTGGGAATAGGCTAGGAATTTCTTTAGGCTTTTTATTTTTTTAGTAAATTTCATGTAACCCACGTATTATGATCTAAGTTTAAAAAAACACAAAAGTTTTTGACACGTGGCATATAACCCTCGAGTATTATGGCTATAAAGTTTTAAAAAATTACACTATTGATCATTTTGATCATTTTGATTTGACTTATCCTACTTTTAAGTTCTATCATAACATCTCAAATTTATGAGTTCTTATTCATCATATAAATGTTACGTTTATGTAAATAAAGTTTTTTAAAACTTTAAAATAGGAGTTCTTTAGATTGGTTACGGTGTGGTTATGTGTCACATGCTAAATTTTTTGTGGATTTTTTATAATTTGGATCATAATAGGTGGGTTTTATGAAATTTGCTGATTTTTTCTCTCATGTTGCATGCTCGTGCGATAGGAGGATGTTGATGAGAAATCTTTCCCACGCGCTGGTCTGGGAGATCTGCTTAACTCCAGTGCAGGTCCGTCCTTGGCTACATGTGATGATATAGGCGTGCCAATTGGTCTAATCTGCTAACCAATAAAAAATAATAAACAGACACATGCGTTAAGATTAAAGTTAGATCCTACCGGATCGGCTCAGGAAATCAATTGACATATATTGGCTATCCCGAAGCACATTTAAACTAAATGACTAGGATAGATCGGCTATGCCGAGACAGTATAAATCACTCAATCTAAATATACATCTGGGTAACAAATATATGTATTTATAACCTAGCCGATGCTGCAGATCTAATGTGTATTGGCTATTACTCTGATGTGTCTTATGAAAAGATATCAATCTAACATAAATGCGTTAAACTTAGATCAGTCGGTTATCGGCTGATGCCAACAGACTGATACTGGTTTAAAGCATTTAACCAGATAGAGATCTTAACATAAGAGGCAGCTTTAATATATCTGATAGTAAAAAGACAATTAAAACGGGTAAGACTGGCTAAAACTCCGGCACTGTCCCTAATGATAAACATTCAGCCGAATAGATCTTGATAATTCTAAGAGCGACTTAATAGGTCATGATGATGCAGCATTAAGTACAAAAAGAAGTATCAGATCTATATGAACCGCTGTAAACCCTTTGAGACGGTGGATACAGCATATAAACTAGTTTAACATCTAGATCTAGTTCTATCAGCTACTGTCTCCCGAGAGAAACCAGCCGACGGTAAGATAGATTCAGATATTAATATAATTTATATACCGTATATGATAAATTGTGTAGCTTATAACATTAAACCTAGAGTTTCATAATGATGTAAGCACTAGATTTGATGATACAAACTACTAACGACAAGCATTTACCTTATTCGGGGGTCGAGATAGATGCAGCCCGAAGCGGGATCAAGAACTCGTCTAAAAGAAAAGGTTTGGCGATACGCCGAGATTGTATTGATGTGTGTTGTTATTTTACAAGAGGTCTCAGGTCCTATTTATACCCAAGTACAACAAAGTCCGTGTAGAATACGGTTTCTATCTAATCTACTATTTAAAATACGACAACATCTTGGGATACAGCCCCAATGTCGTATCACAAGAGGAAATCTAAACAAATCCTTATTTTACAGATATAATTGTCGTTATAGGACTCTATCCATAGGTGGCAATATCTTAACGAATATTTGGGAACCGAATCTTCCTTTTATCTTCAAGCTTCTTTATCGGAAACGGTTCCATCTCCCTCTCTGAATCGGAATCGACTATCGGCTATCCTTGTCCGATTCGGCCTCAGTCGACTGGCCTTCCAGCCGATTTGATCATGGCCGTTGCAGACTCTGTTTCTCCGCAGATCATTTTCCAATCCGATTTCACTTCAGTTTCAGCCTTGAACTCAGGGATTTGGTTACCAAATTTGGTCGTTAACACATGCCCCCCAAGTCCGTGATAAGATAATATCGCGAATTTGCCGCTTTTCAAATATCCGCGCAACTCCCGTCCGATTCTGTCTCGGTTGTCAAGAAATCTCTTTAAATAGCACCTGCCTTGCGCCGAAACAAGCCACGCTGTTACTTTCATCTCTCAAGCCCTAGCCAAAAAAACTCTTCGTCTCCTCAGCGACCTCGTCGGAACCTGAAGCACGACCTCAACAACAAACCCTTCTGCGGCGACGATCCCACTCATCAATGGCGTACTCAAGCACTCATTCCGACGCGGCCCAAGCGGAATACCCGGAGGTAAGTTTCATCGGCTATCGCCCTTTACTCCTTGCAATTTGACTTTTATCTTTTGTAATCTTGTTTCAAGCCAGTATGGGTAATGATTGGATCCGTAGTGTAGCTGTCTCTAGCTGACATACCCTAGTGAGGGTGGGCATGATGGAGTTGGGTCAGCCCCAGTTTTAAGGGTTGATCAGCTTTCGGATTCACCGTGACACGCGGGGGGGAGCTACCCATTACCCTGATGGGAGTGGGGGCGAAACCTTGGTGTGCTACGATTGGTTAGAGGGGGTTATGCGAAGGGTTATGTCACAGTTCCTTTCCGGAGTATCATGGTGATACACCGGCACACGGTAACGTGTCGTGGGACTATGTCTGGTGGATACAGTTATACACCTCTGATCAGAGTAAAACTATTCGAATAGCCGTGCCTACGGTTATGGGCGATCAACCAGATTCACCATGATTAGTCTCATTCAAGTAAATAATTTGTCGATTGAAACTTGACTAGTTTAGGTGGATGCTTGGGCCTGTTGCAACGTGGGTTTAACGTTGGACAGTGTTTATTTAATATTGCTTAATTATTATTACTGTTTTACTACTTTCAACTATTATTATTTCTGAAATGTTTTTTATGCAAATGAGACCCTATTCCTCCCTTGTGAATTATCCTGCATCATACCTTCTATTCCGGTATGACTTGTTGAGTACTATGGGAAGTACTTTGTATTGATTAATTTTCCCCACCAGAGCCAGAGGTTGCAGAAGAGGAAAGTTTTGACGATGATTAGGCTTGCGTCCGACGTCAAGGTTGCCTGTGGTGTGTTGGAGTTTCCTCGCAAGAGTTAGAGTTTAAGTTTAGTCAGTCTTTTCTTTTCCGCTGCATTTATGTAATCGTTTATGATGTTTCTAAGACGTGGATTCTGTAATATCAATCATTCTCAATTTGTGTACCTCGGTTGATGCCTGGACAAGGATTGAATGCACAAATTGGCTGCGGAAATTATGGCCTGAATTTCTGGGCGTGACAAGTTGGTATGAGCCAGCCTTTGACTGTAGGATAAGCCAACTGGAAAACCCTAAGAGCCCTCTAAAATCCTTTCATCTGCATAGGTTTGAAAAAAAACCTTGGCTTTTTCTTAAAAGGGAGGTTTTAAAAAGAGTAAAGTCAGTCTAGGGTTTTAGAATTTGTGAAAATGGGTCCAAGGTCTTTTGGTTTCGAGCATGCATTGATTCCCATTCCTTTGTCTTCTATAGATGACAGGTTCCCCAGCTACGCACTGTGGTAAAGGTATGGTGGGTTTCGTCGCAGAGTTGGCTCGCATGGCCCTCGCAGTTGGGTACACTGATGCTCCGGAGTACACTACCCTCACACCTCTCAGTGGCAAGTTGCCTCACCGTGTCCGTTTGGAGGTTCACGGCTGTGGGTACTTGTATTCCCAACATGGAGGTCAAAGCTTCAGGAAGCACAGCTGAGAACGCATGTTAGGAGGCTGCATATTTGATGTTGGCTAGGATGAGGGAGATGCATGACTTCGACCTTCGCACCTCCGCTTATTGCTACCATCCCTGTCGTGGCAGTTCCTCCGACGTCAGCACTTTCAAGTCTACGACAGATTAGAATGACTCTACTTTTGGCCACATGTACACGGTGATCAAGGGACTGGACAAGATGCACTCTAACCTGCACAAGGCAGCCAAGGCTCTGAACGACAAGAAGATGCTGAGGATCGTGAGTTTGCAGGATGAAGTCGTTGTTAGTGATATGCCCTAGAGGCAACATGGAGATGTTGGATATCATGGTCAATCTTCATGTATTTATGAATAAAGTGTTATTAAGTTCCATGAAATAGACAACTTGTATTGATCAATAAGTATGTGACTTTTTATGAGACTCTTTATGTATGAATCTATTTCTAAACGATCCCTGATCATATGTCATATTGTTGGAACAAATATGATTCTAAGATCGGCATGTTTATTGATTGATGATCATGTCTCATAGATCATGGTATGGAGATACCAAATCAATATACGTGGACATGTGTTAGAGAACACATTGTTGGATAGACCCACCATGAGACACTACAGGAATTAATGTGCCATTAGTTGGTCTCAAGTAGTGTTGGTGCAAAGTCCTTAGACCTGAGATCATCATGGATTCCAACATGTGTAGTAGCCTACTTTGGGACTACCAAACGCTCTTCCGTAACTGGGTAGTTATAAAAGTAGTCTTCGGGTTTGCTATGAAACATGGAGTGGGATGTGAGTGAACAAGATGGAATTTGCCCCTCCTTTGGAGAGATATCTCTAGGCCCCTTGAGGTAATGGATTATGAAAGTGCATGGCCATGCCGAGTTGATTGAGGATTCAATCAACAGACAGATAATCCAATACGATTCGAGTGAATGGTTAAGCTATTGAAGAGATGACACACATCTTGCCTATAGCTTAATTGGTATCATGAGGCAAAGGGATTTGTGTACACATTACAGGTTCAGAGCCGATATTATATTCTTGTATACTATGGTGTCAATATGTGTTGCTAGGCGCTGCTGTTGATAAATCGGCTGAGTTGGACTCGAGCCGAAACCGAGTATACCTGAACCTATAGGGTCGCACGCTTAAGGGGATAAGAATAAGCATTTGAATTGCACTCGGATACGGCTCGATCGGATAGGGATCCGATCGGATAGAGTCCTATGGGCTTACGACGTTTGGGTGGCCAACTCTATGAATTCGGATAGGATCCGATTCGAAATAGAGTCCCGATCGGCCACTAGACCCAGTCGGCCAACTCTATATAAAGGGGCGACGGGTGGAGAGTTGCGGGATTGATTAGCATTGGATTGCATTGAATCGCATTGAACCGAACGCAACAGAAGTCGGCGAGTTCAAGATCTCCACGGAAACCCTCCCCACTTCCGAGCCAAACCCTAGCCTTGCATCTTGTGCTAGCACACGGGTGTTAGGCGTTCTGTCCCTGGACGTGTGGATACCATTAGAGACACTGCTACGTTGCGGTACTATTCGTCGGCTATGAATCGGCTGCGGTCAGGGGCATCGGAGCGAGGCGGCTGCGGCAGGTCGGTTGTGGAATCAGTGCATCGGCTGCGGGGATCGGCTACCGACTCGGGGAATCGGCTGTGATCGGCCAGTACTGTTCCAGATCGGATAGCTCTTGATTGGCTATATCCGTTGCACTCTACTCCAATCGGTAATGATCTATCGACTCTTACTTGCAAGTGTTCTTGGTTTGCGCGATAGATTTTTTTTGTTATTAGCTATCGTAGCTTCCGTGTAACCCTACAGTGGTACCAGAGCTAAACTTGCTTAGTTCGGGTTTTAGATTGGATCTGGAACAAGTTTTGCACATGAGTTGATTAGATCAATTGGTTTTACGGGATCTGTTGAGGAGAGTAGATGGTAATTGTGTTCCTTGATAGTGTATCGGAACGGCGTAATGTGATTACGTCGAAGCAATATCCATAGAACTCGGTTTGAGTCAGTTTTGAGATAGTGTTCCTTGATAGTGTATCGGAACGGTATAATGTGATTATGCAGAAGCTATCTCGTAGTCCAATCTTGCTTGTCACCTCGCGCCTACGCAAACCATCTCCCTTGATAGTGTATCGGGACGGCATAATGTGATTATGCCGATATGGTTTCCGTAAGCGATTTCATAGATTGGATCTATGAATTTTGTGTGGTGTTCCGGGCGCTGCCCGGAAGCTCGCGAGCGGGATCGCCATGTGCGTACCCCCCTTTTTATGTCGTCTCGATACCGTATCTCTGCGATAGGTAGAAAATGTTCTAAGCCTAACTTGTTTTTGCAGAGAATGCTTTGAGATGGTATGGCCCTATTGTATGTATAGAGATGCATGTGATGCGTGTAATATTCTTTCATATGTGCAATCCCTGTAATATTCTTTCTTACATGTAATGCTTGTAATATTCTTTCACGACCTACGAGTCGATGTAATCTTCAATTATAGCTTCTATAGTAGTAGCTTAGTTTGAAGAAATCAAGCATGACGCACATTGGAAGATGGTGCCAAAGATGGAGATCCTCAGCGCCGACATGGAGATGGAGATCACCATGTGAAGGGGGTCATACTATTTCATTATATGCTATTCTACCTGCTTTCATATATGTGATATGTTTGTTTGATATGATAGTATCCCTCACAAAATTAAGTAGTAATGATGCCCTTCCAAATGTTGCACCCGTCACCGTTATGCTTGTCAATGGTGGGTCTGCCAAAGTAGAGTGTCATTCTCTATCATAACACGAAGGGGTATATGTCGGACATATACCTTAGGAGCATTTGGTTTACTTAACAAGGCTATCAAAACAGTTTTGGGCTTTGGGGCATAGGTTGGCGTCGGGGCATGGAGATGTCACACCAACAACAAGAGTCACATAGAGATGTGATTAGCAAGGTGTTGCTTACCCATGTTACTAATATTCTAGCAGTGATGCCAAAGCTCACTAAAAATTAACTAACATGTGGATCTTGACCCAATACGTAACCTAGAGGGAAGGTGTAAAAATACGTGATGAGAGTCTTATGTTAAATTGTTTAACAATAGACATACAATAAACATTGTTCTAAACTTTGCTTTTTCTGTTGTAGAATAATAGCAGCTAATACTACACCCAATACCTTTAATTTGCGATCTATTCTTAAGAAATAAAAATTGAACGGAACAAACTTTATGGATTGGTATCGCAACTTGAGAATTGTTCTCAAGCAAGAGCGCAAGGAGTACGTTCTTGAAGTACCATATCCGGATGATTTGCCTAATAATGCTACTGCAACTGCACAGAGGGCTTATGAGAAGCACACTAATGATGTCCTAGACATAAGCGTCTTATGCTTGCTACAACGTCCCCGAGCTTCGAAACAATACGAGAGCAGCGATGCTCATACTATTATTCGGGGACTGCGTGGCATGTTTGAGAACCAAGCTAGGGCCGAGAGGTTCAACACCTCAAAGTCCCTGTTTGTGTGCGAGCTTGTTAAGGGGAGTCCCGTCGATCCGCATGTGATAAAAATGATTGGCTACATTGAGAGTCCGGAAAACTAGATTTTTCCCTTAGCCAAGAGTTGGCTACGATATGATTCTCCGTCGCTCCTCCGAGCTTTGAGCCATTCATATTGAATTATCACATGAACAAGTATGGATAAGACCTTGGCCGAATTGCATGGGATGCTAAAGATGGTGAGAGTATCCGAAAAACGGTCATCATATGATGACGATGCGAAAGCTAAGCGCAAACCACCCGTCAAGAAACTTTGCACCAAGAGGAAACTTACTCCCAATGAGATTGCGAGTACCTCCAACGCAAAGAAGGGCAAAAAGGAATTGGCGGCATCAGATGTCATTTGCTTCTATTGCAAGGAGACAGTCACTCGAAAAGGGACTGCAAGAAGTACATGGAGGATCTCAAAAAAAGCAAAGTGCGACTTACGCCGGTATTAATGTTATAGACATTAATCTTGCTACTTCACGCTGACTCTTGGGTATTTGATACTGGATCGTAGCTTATATTTGCAAATCGTTGCAGCGAATGAGAAGACGTAGAGGCTTGAGAAGGGGCGAGGTGAACCTGCGCGTCAGCAATGGAGCAACCGTTGCTACAGTTGCTATCGGCACTGTTCCACTTCATCTACCTTCAAGATTAGTTTTGGAATTAAATAATTGTTATTGTGTTCCAACTCTATGTTAAAACATTATTTCCGCTTCATGTTTGCAAGCGAAAGGATATGATTTTAGATCAATGGACAATGGTTGTTCGTTTATCTCGAGAGATATGTTCTATTTTCATACACCATTGGTGAATGGATTATATGTTTTGAATCTTCAAGCATCTTCCATCTATAACATTAATACGAAGAGGCAACTCCCAAATGATACAAACCCTAAGTTTATCCGGCATTGTCGCTTAGGCCATATAAATCGAAACGCATGGAAAAGCTCCATAAGGATGGATTGCTTCACTCTTTCGATTTTGAATCATTTGAGACATGTGAGTCTTGTTTACTTGGTAAGATGACAAAGGCACCTTTCATAGGTCACAGTGAGAGAGCAAATGACTTGTTGGCACTCGTACATACCGATGTATATGGACTAATGAGCTCAACGGCCGAGAGGAGGTTATCGTACTTCATTACCTTTACCGATGACTTTAGTAGATATGGTTATATCTACTTAATGAGGCATAAGTCCGAATCCTTTGAAAGGTTCAAAGAATTCAGAATGAAGTACGAATCATTTAGGGAAAACAATCAAGTTTCTACGATCGATCGTGGAGGGAATATTTGAGCCAAGAGTTTGGTAATCATCGAAAGATTATGGAATTGTTCCACGTTGACTCCGCCAGAACTCCACAATGGAATGGGGTGTCCGAATGAAGAAATCGCACCTTGTTGGACATGGTGCGGTCTATGATGAGCCAAAGTGATCTTCCGTTATCCTTCGGGGATATGCTCTTGAAACACTGCATTCACACTAAATAGAGTTCCATCTAAGTCGGTTGAAAAGACACCATATGAGATATGGACAGGGCAACCCCCTAGTTTGTCTTTTCTCAAAATTTGGGGATGTGAGGCTTATGTAAAACGTTTACGATCGATAAACTCACACCCAAATCGACAAGTGCTTCTTTGTGGGATATCCTAAGGAAACTAAGGGATATTACTTTTATAATCGGGAACAAGGCAAAGTGTTTGTCGCCGACACGATGTCTTCTTGGAGAAAGAGTTTCTTTTAAGAAGGGTTAGTGGGAGCAGGGTGCATCTTGAAGAAGTTCAAGAAACACCGAGAAAATATTTCAGCTATCACGGAACCACAACAGAGGAACAAGATGTTGCGCCACTGTTGTAGATACACCACCCCACGGAGGTCGAAAGATCACGTCGTGCGCCTTACATGGTACACGGTGTGGAACAACGTGATATATTGTTTTTATACAATGATGAGCCTAAGACCTATGAGAAAGCGATGGTGGGACTCAATTCCAACAAGTGGCTTGAAGCCATGAAATCTAAAATAGAATCCATATATAATAATCAAGTTTGGAACTTGGTTGATCCATCCGATGGTGTCAAAACCATTGAGTGCAAATGGGTTTTTAAGAAAAGGCCGACATGGATGGCAATGTTCACATCTATAAGGAGTGATTGGTGGCGAAAGGTTTTAAACATATTCAAGGTGTTGATTATGATGAAACCTTCTCGCCCATCGCAATCCTTAAGTCTATTCGGATTATTCTAGCAATTGTTGCATATTTCGATTATGAGATATGGCGATGGATGTCAAAACAGCTTTCCTAATGGAAACCTAAGTGAGGATGTATACATGATACAACCTAAGGATTTTGTCGATCCACTTGTCGCTGGAAAGATATGCAAGCTACGAAATCCATTTATGGATTGAAACAAGCATCTCGGAGTTGAAATATTCGTTTTGATGAAGTAATCAAAGGGTTTGGTTTCATCAAAAATGAAGAGGAGGCCTGTGTTTACAAAAAGGTCAGTGAGAGCGCAATTGTATTTCTAATCTTATATGTATTTCTAATCTTATATGTGGATGATATATTAATGATTGGAAATGATATCCCTATGCTAGAATCCGTCAAGTCTTCACTGAAAAATAGTTTTTCCATGAAAGACTTAGGGAGGCAAAGCATACATATTGGGCATTCGGATCTATATAGATAGATCCAAGAGGCTAATTGGATTAAGCCAAAGCACATATATTGTCAAGGTGTTGAAAAGGTTCAACATGCATGATTTCAAGAAAGGTTTCTTGCGCATGTCACATGGCATTATTCTTAGCAAGAATCGGTGTCCTCGAACACATGATGAACGGAATAAGATGGGTATGATTCCATATGCTTCGTCAATTGGATCCATCATGTATGCCATGCTTTGTACACGTCCCGATGTCTCATACGCTTTGAGTGCTATGAGCAAATACTAGACAAATCCAGTGAAGGTCACTGGATCGTGCGTAAAGAATATCCTTAAGTACTTGAGAAGAACTAAGGATATGTTCCTAGTCTATGGAGGTGAAGAAGAGCTCGTTGTAAGTGGTTACATCGATGCTAGCTTCCAAACGGACAAGGATGATTATAGATCATAATGCGGGTTCGTGTTACGCCTGAACAGAGGCGCGATCATGGAAGAGTTTCAACCGGATACGTTATTGATTCTACAACGGGGGCCGAGTTGATTCTCGTTGTCGATTCTACAAAGAATACGCCGCAAAGCAAAGGAGGTTGTTTGGATCAAGAAATTTGTTTCGAGTGGGTGTGATGACCAGTGCCGGTCCAATGTCTCTATTGTGATAATCGTGGAGCCATTGCGCAAGCCAAGGAGCCAAGATCACATCGAAGTCCGAACACATACTTCGGCGATATCATCTCATCCGCGAGATTGTGGACAGATGTGATGTCAAGATATGCAAAGTGCACATGGATCTCAACATAGCCAATCCGTTGACAAAACCACTCCCTCCCGAAACATGAGGCGCACACAAGAGCAATGGGTATTAGATACTTACATGATTGACTCTAGAGCAAGTGGGAGATTTTTAGTGATATGCCCTAGAGACAACATGGAGATGTTGGATATCATGGTCAATGTTTATATATTTATGAATAAAGTGTTATTCGGTTCCATGAAATAGATAACTTGCATTGATCAATAAGTATGTGACTTATTTATGAGACTCTTTATGTATGAATCTATTTCTAAACGATCACGATCATATGTCATATTGTTGGAACAAATATGATTCTAAGATCAGCATGTTTATTGATTGATGATCATGTCTCATAGATCATGGTATGAAGATACCAAATCAATATACGTGGACATGTGTTAGAGAACACATTGTTGGATAGACCCACCATGAGACACTACGGGAATTAATGTGTCATTAGTTGGTCTCAAGTAGTGTTGGTGTAAAGTCCTTAGACCTCGAGATCATCATGGATTCCAACATGTGTAGTAGCCTACTTTGGGACTACCAAACGCTCTTCCGTAATGCGGGTAGTTATAAAAGTAGTCTTCGGGTTTGCTATGAAACATGGAGTGGGATGTGAGTGATCAAGATGGAATTTGCCCCTCCTTTGGAGAGATATCTCTAGGCCCTCGAGATAATGGATTATGGAAGTGCATGACCATGCCGAGTTGATTGAGGATTCAAACAGAGACGGATAATTCAATACGATTCGAGTGAATGGTTAAGCTATTGAAGGAATGACACACATCTTGCCTATAGCTTAATTGGTATCGTGAGGCAAAGGGATTTGTGTACACATTACAGGTTCAGAGCCGATATTATATTCTTGTATACTATGGTGTCAATATGTGCTGCTAGACGATGTTGTTGACAAATCGGCTGAGTTGGACTTGAGTCGAAACCGAGTATACCTGAACCTACAAGGTCGCATGCTTAAGGGGATAAGAACAAGCTTTCGAGTTGGACTCGGATACGGCTCGATCGGATAGGGATCCGATCGGATAGAGTCTTATGGTCTTACGACATTTGGGTGGCCAACTCTATGAATTCGAATAGGATCCGATTCGAAATAGAGTCCTGATCGGCCACTAGAGCCAGTCAGCCAACTCTATATAAAGGGGTGAGGGATGGAGAGTTGCAGGATTGATTTGCATTGGATTGCATTGAATCGCATTGAACCGAAGCAACAGAAGGACGAGTTCAAGATCTCCACGGAAACCCTCCCCACTTCCGAGCCAAACCCTAGCCTTGTATCTTGTGCTAGCACATGGATGTTAGGCGTTCTGTCCTCGGACGTGTGGATACCGGTAGAGGCACTGCTACGTTGCAGTGCTATTCGTAGGCTACGATCGGATAGCTTTTGATTGGCTATATCCACTGCACTCTACTCCAATCGGTAACAATCTATCGACCCTTACTTGCAAGTGTTCCTGGTTTGCACGGTAGATTTTTTTTATTAGCTATCATAGCTTCCGCGTAACCCTACAGTGGTTGTCTCAAGAAGGATGTCGCCGACTTGAAAGGACTCCCAGCACTAGGTGGCGTCAGGATCTGCACTACACCGCGGAAGACCACCACTGCATCGGTGTACATCCAGCTGGCATCTCGGATTCCTCCACCAGCTCCTCCCGCTCCACACAGACCCATTCTCGCTTTCGCCTTGGCATCGGCATACCAGGTCGGAGGTGGCAACAATGGTTGGATCTCCATCTCTAGTGATTCAAGCTCTGAGCATTCAACTGAAGACATGAATCTGGAGGTTCCTTAGAGAGGCTCTGAGGAGAAAGGCAGAGGTGGCAGTTTTGGATTGATCACATCCTCCGATTCTAGTAGCAGCTCGAGCTCTGAAGGGCCAAGTGAAGGTACGAAGATAGGGAACTTTAGAAGTCATCCCGGTGAGTGGGAACTCTCTGAAGGGAGTAGCTTCGACTCCACAGCTCGTGGAGGCTCTCAGATCGTTCTAGTCGCCACTCTTAGCTTTTACCATTTTGCTTAGTTTGTCTTTTTGGTAGTTGTTGTGTGTTAGGTTTGCTGTGTGTAGGGTAGCTGGCAGTCTATATCAAGTGTGGTATGGCTAACCAATTAAGGATGTTACGTGAGTTTTACTTGTTTTAATCAAGATCAGAACAATGCAGTTAATTCCAATAATAAAGTTTAGTTTCTAAGTCAGTATGTTTTTCTTATTCTCTCTTTTTGTTCGGTCGTCTTCTTCAGATGGTAAACATCAGGACCAGCGGAGCGAACAACAACAATGGGCAGTCAGGAAACAACAATAACAACCATGATGTCAATGGCAATGCTCCTCCACCCCCACCTGAGAACCCCACTATCGCTCAGGTGCTTGCCTCGCAAACACAGATTATGGTTGCTATGATGCAGCAGATGCAACAACAACACCAGCAGATGCAATAGCAGATGTTGCAATAAATGCAGATACAGCAGCAGCAGACCAACCAGTTTGCTCCTCCACCACCTCAATCCAAGTTGCCAGAGTTTTTTCGTGTCCGGCCGCCAACCTTCTCCAAGACCACTAACCCTATGGAGGCCAATGACGGCTTCATGCTATTGAGAAGAAGTTGGATCTACTGCAATGCACGGACCAGATAAAGTCTCTTTTGCTACACATCAGTTGCAAGGTCCCGCTTTTGCTTGGTGGGACAATTACTTGGTCACTCGCCCAGCTGGAGCAGCAGTCACATGGGAAGAGTTTTGTCGTAGCTTCAGGACCGCGCACATTCCTGCAGGAATGGTAGCGCAGAAGAAATGAGACTTTCGTTCTCTTGAGCAGGGCAACAGGTCATTCACTGAGTACCTGCATGAGTTTAATCGTCTTGCACGTTACGCCCCGTGCGCACTGATGCAGAAAGGCAGGAGAAATTCCTGGCTGGTTTAGATGATGAACTCACTAACAAGCTTATCTCAGGGGAGTATGTTAACTTTGAGAAGCTAGTTGACAAGGCCATTCGGCAGGAAGACCAGCGCAACAAGATGATTAAGAAAAGGAAGGCAGTGTAGTTCAAGCCTCCTCAACAGCAGGGAAATCAGCAGAGACCACGCTTCATGCCCAGAGGTCAGGGTGGACCTACCACCATAATTGTTCGTCAGCATTGGCTTTATCACCCAGGGAATTTTCAAGCTAGCAGTAGTGACAGTGGCAGTGGACAGCAGCAACGCAATCCCACTCCACGTCCCCCAACAGCGCCACCCCACAGCAGTCCAAGCCACCACCTCCAAGAAAGGACTTCGGGGGAAAGCCAGGAGTCTGCTTCAACTGTGGTGAGCCCGAGCATTTTGCTGACAAGTGTCTGAAGCCGAAGTGCACCGGACCCAGATTCATCCAGGCTCGCGTCAATCATGCGTCCGCAGAGGAGGCGCAAGCTGCTCCTGAAGTTATATTGGGTACGTTTCCTGTGAATCTCACTCCTGCTATAGTATTGTTTGATTCTGGTGCTACGCATTCATTTATTTCCAAGCAGTTTCTTGGGGCACATGGGTTATCAGTAGTGGAACTTAAGATACCTATGCAGGTTCAAACCCCTGGAAATCATTTGGACACCGCTCACTACTGTCCCTCGGTGGCAATAGAAATCGAAGGATCTCAATTTCTAGCCAATCTTATCCTTCTTAATTCCAAAGACCTAGATGTCATTCTTGGGATGGATTGGTTGTCAAGACATAAGGGAGTGATTGACTGTGCTCGTCGCACGATCACTTCACGCAATGGGAAAGGAAAAGAGATTGTTTTTTGTTCTCCCATGCCAGCAAAGATTGTAGCAAGTTTGAATCATGTTTCTACCAGGGAATCGTCTGAAGTAGCAGCAAAGACCCCTATGAAATTAGAAGACATCCCCATAGTCAAAGAATATCCTGAAGTTTTTTCAGAAGATTTAACCAAGATGTCACCAGAAAGAGAAATTAAATTCCGGATTGATCTAGTGCCTGGAACTGCCCCAATTCATAAGAGACCGTATAGAATGGGAGCCAATGAGTTGGCAGAAGTCAAGAAGCAAGTTGATGAACAGTTGCAGAAAGGTTATATCCGCCCGATCACGTCACCCTGGGGTGCTCCGGTGATATTTGTAGAGAAGAAAGACAAGACCAAGAGAATGTGCGTCGATTATCGTGCACTTAATGAGGTTACTATTAAGAATAAGTACCCTCTACCGCGGATTCAAGACTTGTTTGATCAACTCAAGGGGGCAAGGGTATTCTCCAAGATAGACCTGCGATCAGGCTACCATCAATTGAGGATTCGGGAAGAGGACATTCCCAAGACCACCTTTATCACTCGGTATGATTTGTACGAGTGTACGGTCAAGTCTTTTGAACTGACCAATGCACCGGCTTTCTTGATGAACCTGATGAACAAGGTGTTTATGGAATTCTTGGACAAATTTATCGTGGTGTTCATTGATGACATTTTGATCTACTCCAAGACTGAGGAGGAACACGAGCATCATCTTCGATTAGTGCTCGAGAAGTTGAGGGATCATTAACTCTACGCCAAGTTTAGCAAGTATGCTTTCTGGTTAAAAGAAGTGTAGTTCCTCGGCCACATTGTGAATGCTCAAGGAGTGGTTGTGGATCCGTCGAATGTGGAGTCAGTTACCAAGTGGACCACACCAAAGACAGTTACTCAGATTCGAAGTTTCCTTGGACTTGCGGGTTATTACCGTCGTTTCATTGAGAATTTCTCCAGAATTGCTAAGCCAATGACTCAATTGTTGAAGAAAGATGAGAAATCAAGTGGTCAGCAGAATGTAACAAGAGTTTTGAAGAGCTTAAGAAGAAGTTGGTGTCCGCCCCAGTCTTAATACTGCCAGATCCGACGAAATATTTCCAGGTGTATTGTGATGCGTCCCGCCAAGGGCTGGGATGTGTGTTGATGCAAGAAGGCAAAGTGGTCGCATACGCCTCGCATCAGTTGCGTCCGCATGAGAACAACTATCTAACCCATGATCTGGAGTTAGCCGCAATGGTCCATGCCTTGAAAATCTGGCGACACTACCTAATCGGCAACCGTTGTGAAGTATACACGGATCATAAAAGTCTAAAGTATATCTTCACCCAATCGGACTTGAACCTTCGCCAACGACGATGGTTGGAACTGATCAAAGATTATGATTTGGGAATACACTATCATCCCGACAAAGCTAATGTGGTAGCAGATGCTTTGAGCCAAAAATTAATGCAACACCATTAACAAAGAGGGAATGTGTAACCAGTTGTAGCAAGAATTTGAGCACCTGAACCTACAGATTGTGGAATTTGGGTTTGTGGCAGCTCTTGAAGCTCAACCCACTCTCATAGACCAAATTCGGGCTGCTCAGGCGTCAGATCCCAAGATAGCTGAACTCAAGAAGAACATGAGAGTCAAAAAAGCTCGCGACTTCACTGAAGACGAGCGTGGAACAATATGGATGGGAAAGAGATTGTGTGTGCCAGAAGATAAAGAATTTAAGAAACTGATTCTTACGAAAGCCCATCAAACTCAATATTCAATCCATCCGGGCAGTACAAAGATGTATCAAGATCTCAAGGAGAAGTTTTGGTGGATCAATATGAGGAGAGAAATAGTGGAGTTCGTTGCACTCTGCGATGTTTGTCAGCGAGTCAAGACAGAATATCAACGACCTGCAGGAATGTTGCAACCCGTCCAAATCTTGGAATGGAAATGGGAAGAGATTAGAATGGACTTCATCACCAGTTTACCCCACACATAGTCAGGACATGATTCAATTTGGGTCGTCGTGGATCGACTCACGAAGGTGGCTCACTTCATACCAGTGCATATCAGCTACTCGGGAAAGAAGTTAGCAGAGCTTTACCTTGCAAGAATCATGTGTTTACATAGAATACCTAAGAAGATCGTGTCTGACCAAGGAAGTCAGTTTACTTCCAAGTTCTGGCAGAAGTTGCAAGAAGAGCTTGGTACTCGGTTGAACTTTAGTACGGCCTATCACCCGCAGACTGATGGTCAAACCGAGAGAGTGAATCGAATTCTGGAAGATATGTTGAGAGCATGTGCACTTGAGTTTGGAAAAGCATGGGACAAGAGTTTGTCGTACGCAGAATTCTCCTAGAACAACAATTACCAAGCCAGTATTCAAATGGCACCGTATGAGGCACTATACGGACGAAAGTGTCGTACACCCCTTTTCTGGGATCAAACTGGTGAACGTCAGTTGTTCGGGACAGAAGTGATAAGTGAAGCAGAAGCAAAAGTCCAAACAATTAGGGAAAGATGGAGGATTGCGCAGTCTCAGCAAAAAAGTTACGTAGACAACGTCGAAGAGACCTCGCTTTTGAAGCAGGAGATTATGTGTATCTTCGGGTCACACCGCTCCGGGGAGTACACCGCTTTCAAACCAAAGGCAAATTGGCACCACGTTTTGTGGGACCCAATAGAATTCGGGAACGTCGAGGAGAAGTCACTTATCAGCTCGAACTTCCATCCAACATGGCTGGTATTCACAACGTGTTTCATGTCTCTCAGTTAAAGAAATGCTTGAGTGTACCGAAGAGCGTGCAAGTCCGGATCGATTAAAATTCAAGAGGACTTGACCTATGTGGAGAAATCGGCTCGTATCCTTGAAACCAGTGAGAGAAGGACTCAAAACCAGGTTATCAGATTTTGCAAAGTTCAGTGGACTCATCACTAAGAAGAGGAAGCTACCTCGGAAAGAGAAGAGTTGAAGGCCACACACCCGTATCTCTTCGCAGCACCTCCGAATCTCACGGCCGAGATTCCGTTTAAGGAGGGTAAGTTTGTCACACCCCGAGTTTTGCCCTTTTAAATCATTTAAGTAATTCACCCTAAAACAATTGGATTTTCCGAAATTTATTTGGAGCCAACAATTAATTTTAAAATATAATTAAAAAGGGAAATGGCCTGGTAGGATTTTTCTTGGATTCTACATGTCAAAATACATTAACTAGATTTTTAGTGAAATTTTTAGAGCACTAAAAATATTTAAACCAATTAATTGAATAATTCAAAATTAAATTAAGTCCCTAAATTAATTTCCTTTTCCCGCCGTACGGTTTCCCACCTAAACCCTCTCGGGCCGCGGGCCCAAACCGCGGCCGCCGCCGCCCGCGCGCTCCTTCCCGCCCGTGGCCGCGGCCCACGAGGCAAGCCGCCGCGCGCAAGTCCGCATCCCTCCCCATTTCCCTCGGGCCACCGACAGGGGCCCACTGTCGGCCCCGTCTTCCCGCGCTCGACCGAGCCACGCCGCCGCACCATTCGCACCGCCCGCACCCGAGCCGCGCCGCGCCGCACCCGACCACGCCCGCGCCGGCCCAAAACCCTAACCAAATCCGTCGCGTATCTTTCTCTCTCCTTCTCCGAACCCAACTTCGACGGCGAGAAATCCGTCCTTATCCCGTGCTTAATCCGGACTATAAACCCCTATAAAAGAAGCGAGATCGTCCTCTCTTCGGTTCGTGTTTTTGATTGTTTGTAACCCCTAAATCGTCATCGCCAAATCTCGCCACCGCACGCCGCCGTCGTCGTCCCTAGCTCCGATGAGCCACGTCTCTCTCTCTCTCTTTTCCTTTTCGCACGTGCCAAGCTGTCCCGCGTGCGATCCCGAACCGGCGTCGTCTCCCGTGCCGCCATCCCGAGCCGCTGCGCCGTTGAGCGTCGTCCCCCGCACATAGCATCGCCGTCCGCCACCGTTTCCCCGCATCGCCAGCGTGCCTGCCGGCCACCGCACGGCCATGGCCGGCCGAACCGAGCCGCCTCCGCCGCCCGCAAACTCTAACCCCGACCGCGCCGCCGTCCGATCCCATGCTGCCCGAACACATAAATGGCGCCACATCTCCCGCTGCGCCGCCGCGTCCGTGGACCCGGTCCACGGTGGGACCGAGCCCGAGCCCTTGCGTCGGCACGGCCGACGTCGGCCCTAGGCGCCGACGTTAATGCTGCGATCACGCCTCGCGTCGCCGCTTGCGTTAGCATGACATCATGCTGACGTCAGCCCTACTGAGCCCACGCGCACTGACGCATCACTGCTTGCGTCAGCAAGGGACTTAATTACGCAATAAATTAATTTAGGCTTTTCGGTTTAGTTTAAAAATCGCAATTAAACTTTTAAAACATATCTTTTTAATCAGATCTCCATTTTAGTCCATTCAAATTTCATTAAATCCAAAAAAAATATCAAGAATCCATTAAAAATAGTTTCTTGTGTTGTTTCTATAGACTTTTAGCTTGTTTTGTTGAGTGTTTTGTTTATCGTGTAGATTTCGATAATTCCGGCAATCCGTTTACTTCGAAGTAGTCACTGAGGTCCCCCAATCCTCAGAGCAAGACAAGTCATACTTTAAATTGATCATATTGTACCTATTTTAGTTAAATATCTCATTTCTCTCAAATACTGCATATGTTTTAGAATGTCATTTCATGGGACTATTATACCTATTGTACTCAGCCATAGGAATTGTTTACCTTCTACCATTGATAACTTGGGTTCTATATGACTAGATATTGGTTTAGGACATGCTTAGTCTGGCTTAGATCAATTAGCTCACATAAGTGAATCACACTAATCAAACATTTCAGTGGAGACTAATACTCATATGATGTCAAGCATGTGGTATTGTTCTAATAATATTGGAATATGATAATGGTGGGTTGGGAGCACATGGTTGGATGTTTTGTTAGAGTGCTCATGACAATTAAGGACCGGTTCTCGGGAAACCCTGAAAGAATTACCGTGCATATCACAAGACAACATGGGTAATGGTTGGATCCGTAGTGTAACTGTCACTAGCTGACATACCTGTTAACGCCAGAATTTGGTAAGCCCCAGGGTCCCCATCAACTCAAGGTCTAAATCAGCTCAAAGCTAGAATCGGTTTAGAGTCCTACATCAGCCGATGGAGGTTTTCTGTTATCCACAACTCCAGCAGTCAGATTCTCATTAGATTCGGTATGGAAAGATCTTATCCAGAAGAAACCGAGTTTGGGGAGGATGTGTCAACCCCCGTTTTTGATAACGGGAATCATTCGTGTTCATAGTACCATATCCCTGGATCGAGTAGTTTGGTACCCACGAATACAGTTCTGAATTACCAGGTGCAAAGTGCACGAATAGTCTTACAACGACTTCTTACAATAATAGGCCCGAAGGCAATATCCAATACATATAGGACCTATGGGTCCGAATTCAACCAAATCAGAGTTTAGATGAGATAAGCAAATGGAAAGCAGCGGCATGTCGATTGCCACAGGCAACGACTGGGGACTAAGACCTAGCGCGCTCCATTGTCTTCATTCCTCCTGGTAGTAAGCATAGGGGTCCTCCAGTTCTTCGTTTCCTTCATCTGAAGTTTGTGCGTATAGCAAGGGTGAGTACCCAACGTACTCAACAAGCCGACACGGAATGGTGCACATAACAGGGTCATTCAAAGGATGGCTAAGGTTCATTTGCACAAAGCCAATTTTCACAAATCATTTCACAAGCCTAACATCTAGCCAGTCAAGTTTTAGTTCCAGAATATATTAGATCGGCGACGGTTCTGTCTGCCATCCATCGTGATACCAAGGATGGTTTCCCGTCTTCGGTTCGTCATGGTTTTCTGGGGAGTCTGTCCCTTCTCGTAGGTCGAGAAGTTAAGTCCACCAGCATACAAAATCTTTATGCATACCAACCCATCATTTTAAAGTTTAAGAGTCTAGCCACGGGAGAAACTTGTCACGTCGCTCATTAACCACGAGCACAGCTATTCAAATAGATTAATTGACTCACACTGCAGTGGATGTACACTTTACCCGTACTCCGCAACTGCTCATTGAATGAGCATTCATCCCTCTATATGGGACGGTCACAGCAAAGCCTTTCGATAACCTCACTTTGGCAGTACCCGCTCCATGAACTTAAGTCCTCATGCACTCTAGCCGTCATTTCCTAGCAGTGAGAGGAGTTCTGGCGTTCCCGAGGTAAGAGAGAAAACACACTTAATCTTTAAGTCATCGTTAGGTTTAGGTTACTATTCACATAAGGCCTTTCATCTCATCACAATCATGGGCACACTACCCTTGGTAGGTCCTTAACTCAACATTTACACCTGAACCACTATGCAGGGATACTGCCTCCGCTCGGCTATCTACTCTGCTAGGTCTATACCCATTTGAGAAGTATGGTTGTACTGGTTCGCTCTCAGTTATAAGTCTCATGGCTCGGTCCTTAATTGACCAGGGACAGTACTAGCCTTTCTCGGAAAACCACCCAAATCCATCCATCTGCCCCAGTCTGAAAACATTGGTTTGTATTTTTATTTTTCCATCAAAACTATTTTCAACATGATCGAGGCAATGTGACGCTCATGTCTCCACTTGCCGTGTCTCAACTATCTTCCCAAAGATAGTTGCCCAAGCACGAGGCTTATTTGTAAAATCATGAGTATGCAAGAATCTAGTATAAGCAGGGCTAAGCACTTTACCGAAGTTATCCTCCGGTTGTATCACATCGAGGGTTACAAAGAATATTTCTAAGGGTAATCAATATCAAGGCAGGGTATATCAAGTATAGGTACTCATTTGTGTATAGCATGCAATTTGTAATTGAAATCAATATCATTTCGCAAAGTAGGATCAATATGTTCAAAGGGATGTGTTGACTTGCCTTGCTCGCACACTTGTTGTCCGGGGTCTTCAACGTAGTCAGTGCTCGCTCCCTCGGTTGCTATCCGTACGTGCGAAAGATCAATTGAATTCGACTAGAATTCAATAAAATACCGAGAGATCGGAAAGAACCATAAAACGACTCCAAACGTTTAGCCTAGAATTCTACTCGAGTTTCGGACGAGAGTTGTTAGGGTAAAATCCGAGTTTGAAATCGAGTTGATGCCCTAGGGTTTTCGCAAAACGTCGATCGCATTTATTTGAGAAAATAAATTTAGAAATACCAACGGAGGGGTTTTGTACTCGAGGTTTTGAAGGTTCGAGCACTAAAAGAAACACATTTCAAATGGCGGGAAAGAAATAAAAAAAATACGGATTAAAACGACGCGAAACAAAATCTCTAAAAGTCCGATTTCAAATTCCGAATTTGCTGTGAGAAAAATATACGAGAAAATAATATATTTTTGCCCAAATATTTTCCCAAATCCTTCCAAAACACTTTTCCTATTTTTCCAAAAAAATTTCCCCATTTTTTCCTAGTTTTCTTTTCCTTTTATTCTCTTTTCTTTTCTTTTCTTTTCTTTTTCCCTCTGTTCACTATTCACTAACCCGCCAAGTGTTCGACCAGGGCTGCTCTCACTCTCTCTCTCTGCGGCCGGTGACCGGTGCAAGCGAGGGGAAAGGGATGGCGGCTCGGCTTACCCGACGCCGACGCTCGGGGAGGGTAGTGGGGCTCACGCACGGCGGTGGGCTTGCGGCGACGGCGGCGCACGGCGGCTAGGGTTGCGGCGACGGTGCTCGGTGGAAAATCGGCGAGGGAATGGCGAAGGGAACGGCGGCGATGTGCGGGAAACGAGAGGGGAGAAGGGGTTCTTATATAGGCGCGGCGGGAGGGAAGGAACGGGGAGATGGGTGGGGGTCCGGGCGCGGTACGGCGGGGGCACGCGGCGCGTGGGTGGCCGGGACCGGCGCGCGGAACGCCGGCGTGCACGGGGCCGGGCGCGAACGGGCGGCACGTGGCGAGGTCGCGGGCGGGGTCGGGTACGGCCACGACGGGTGGCGGGCGCGGGCGCGGGTCCGGACGCGGCGGCGACGGGTGGCGGGCGCGGCGCGCGGGCGTACGGCGGGCGGCGCGTGGTGGCAGCAGCGCACGCGCGGCGGGGCGGGACGCGGCGTGCGGGGCAAGCCGGGGCCGGGCGCGGCGCGTGGCGCGCGCGGCGCAGCGCGGACGGCGGAGCGCGCGGCGGGCATGAGGCGGGGCGGTACGGCATTGAACGCTTGTGACCAATGAATAGTGCCGATTTTGATTTTCTCGATTTTTCAATTCTATTTTCCTTCACTCTAAAAATTCCAAAAAATATAGTATTCCCAAAATTAATTTAAGAATATATTTTCAAACTTTTCACCCACTTTTATTTATTTAAAAATATATATCACCATATTTAATTTAATCTTTTTTCTTAAACTCATATATCACCATTTTTAATTCCAACTAATTTCTAGATTTTATATAAATCCCTTAAAATATTTTATTGCCTATTTTATTTCCTAATTAATATTCCACAATCACCAATTTATATTTTATTTTCCAAACACACATTTTTATGAATTTACCCCACTTCCTATTTTATTTTAAAAATCCCTAACCTTAGACCGAGATTTTTCTCCCCAACAGAAATCCAAATCATTTGGTTTTTCTCAAACACCGAGATGAATCGCTCACATATAAATTCATGCAACAAAGCTGGCAAATAAGAAGCAATAAACACGATCAAGAAGCAACAAGCAAAAGTTTCTATAAGTTTCGATTTTTAATTTCCGGTTTTTAAATTCTCCGATTTTTAGGGTGTTACAGGATGCGGCTTGTATCTATTAATTAGGCAGAGTTTGTTAGCTTTCTGTTTTATCTTTAGGAAAATGTATTAGTGTCCAATAAGGACTCGTTTTATTTTCTTTTATCTTTAGGGAAGTTTGGATTTGTAATCTGTTAGGATCTCTGTTAGCCTACAGTTATAAATATGTAAGCCCGAGGTTCATGTAATCTAACAATCAAGTTTAATATAACCTTTGGCGCATTGCCACCCTTTTCTTTTAATAGTTTTTCGATGAGTTCTTACTTCTAGTTGGACTGCACTGCATCATTCGATCTCCAGCGAAAAGGTAAAGCTTGTTATGGCGGCTTGCGCTCTCGGGATTAGTGTTTCTATCATTATGACACTCTAATCCTGGTTACATAAATCGTCGAGTTATCATATATACCAAATAACCTAAACCTATAATGTGATCTAACCCTAATCGGCTAGTCTGTTAATAGATAACAACCGACAAGGTTAGATCTCATCGTTTATTTAGATTATATGGTATATCCACCATCTCGAAGGGTTTTCATAGATTTGTTTAGATCTTATGCTTCTTTTTATACTTAATGTTGCAGCGGTTAGGTCTGACCTATTAAGTCGTTTCTAGAATCATAAAGGATTTATCTTGTTTTATGATCACTACTAGAGATAGTATCGGGGTTTCAGCCGATCTTATCTGTTTTAACTATCTCGTATATTTTATATTTACTTGATATGTTAAAGCTGCCCTTTATATTAATATCTCACTATAATTAAATATTAAGCTTGTTATTGGTCTATTAAGTCATCTTAACACCTGATCGATTCATATTTAATATATTTAGTTTGCAATGATATCTTAGTATAAAGTGGTATTGGAGTACTAGCCGATACGTATTAGATCTATGACATCGGCTATGATATAAATATATATAATCTGCAAGGTATTTTTGAACATAAGTGGTTTATACTATCTCGGTACGCTACCGATCTATTCCAATCACTTAATTTAAATGTGTCTTGATATTTAGATTATGTATTATAAATATCTACAGCCGATCAATTAGGTCTAATTATCCTAGCCGATTCAGTGCACACCGCATCGGCTTAACACAAGACGATACATCATCAGCCACCAGCCGATCGGCTATCGTTTACATACTAATACTTGCTCTCTTTCTTTGTTTTTGTTGGTTGTAGGATCAAACCAACTGGCATGCCTACGAACCGAAGAAGCAGTATTTTGGACCTGCACTAGAGTTAAGCAAACCTCTCGGGCAAGTGAGCGGTTTTCTAAGTCAATGTACTTTAGGTACGATTTGGGATCAACAGTACCCTAGTGAGGGTTGGCGTGATGGAGTTGGGTCGGCCCCGGTTTTAAGGGTTGATCGGCTTGTGGATTCACAGCTGCACGCGGGGGGCTGCCCATTACCCTGATGGGAGTAGGGGCGAAACCTTGATGTGGTACGATTGGTTAGAGGGGGTTATGCGAAGGGTCTAGTCACAGTTTCTTTTTGGGGTATCATGATGGTACACTGGCACACGGTAACGTGTCGTGGGACTGTGTCTTGCGGGTACAGTTGTACACCTTTGATCAGAGTAAAACTATTTGAATAGTCGTGCTCACAGATATGGGCGATCAACCAGATTCACCGTGATTAGGCTCATTCAAGTAAATAATTTGTCGATTGGAACTTGACTAGCTAGTTTAGGTTGATGGTTAGGCCTGTTGCAACGTGGGTTTAACGTTGGACAATGTTTATTTAATATTGCTTAATTATTATTATTGTTTTACTGCTTTCAACTATTATTATTTCTGAAATGTTGTTTATGCAAATGAGACCATATTCCTCCCTTATGAATTATCCTGCATCATACCTTCTATTCCGATATGACTTGTTGAGTACAGTGGGAAGTACTCAGTCTTGCTTAATTTTCCCCATCAGAGCCAGAGGTTGCAGAAGAGGAAAGTTTCGACGAGGATTAGGATTGCGCTCGACGTCAAGGTTGCCTGTGGTGTGTTGTAGTTGCATCGCAAGAGTTAGAGTTTCAGTTTAGTCAACCTTTTCTTTTTCACTGTATTTATGTAATCTTTTATGTTGTTTCTAAGACGTGGATTCTGTAATATCAATAATTGTCGAATTTGTGTACCTCGGCAGATGCCTGGACGAGGATTGAATGCACAAATTAGCTGCAGAAATTCTGGCCTGAATTTCTGGGCGTGACATTTCTCCCTGCTCTTTGTATTAACAGCAGAACTTCTTCAAGTCCTGGTTAATAAAGTGGCCTCGCAAAGCCTCCTCAAGCCACCGATCAGACAACCAACGGAAGAATTTCCTATCGTGCAATATACGGATGATACCTTCTCATCATGCAAGCGGATGCCCGTCAGCTCCTCTTTCTCAAATGCCTTCTTAGCAGTTTCTATGTTTCCATGGGCCTTAACGTAAACTTCAAAAAATCACAGATGTTGCCAATCAACGTACAGGTAGAGAAAATGGACTATTTGGCAAATACTTTTGGCTGTAGCATTGGGACGTTCCCATTTACATACCTTGGGTTACCAATGGGAACAACTAAGCCGCGAATGGAAGATCTCACCCAGATGATGGACAGAATAGAACAAAGGTTATCAAGTTGCTCTACCTGGCTTTCTCTCTCAGGAAGACTTCAGATGCTCAACTCGGTCTTAACACCAATCACCACCTACGCCCTCTGTACCATCAAACTCCCCATCGGAGTAATTGACAACATTGATCAGGCAAGAAAGCAGTGCTTATGGAGAGGTAATACAGAGAAGAAGCAAGGCGGTAATCTAGTGGCTTGGGATATAGTACAACAATCGAAGAAGAAAGGTGGATTATGAGATAAACCTCAAAATCCAGAATGATGCTCTTCTACTAAAACAGCTCCATAAATTCTGCAACAAAGCGGAAATCCCATAGGTACAACTGATTTGGTCTCGATATTATTCTAACAAAGTGCCACGTATTGTGAGGGAAGTCGGTTTCTTTTGGTGGAAAGATGTTTTCAGGCTAAACACAATATATCACACTATAACTCGTTGTACAATAGAAAACGGATCTACAGTAAGCTTCTGGATGGATTCATGGACTGAACCTCCCCTTAATCAAATCTATCCGAGACTTGCCTCCTATGTTAAATATGAAACAGTCTCAATCCAAGGAGTAATGCACTGCGAAGATCTTGATTCTATCTTCATGCTCCCTTTATCACTACAAGCCTTGGAATAATTGGAAACTGTGCAAAATCAACTCCAACCGCTACCCTACAACGAGCAATCCCTGGATAGCTGGAAACCAGTATGGGGAAGTGATTACTCATCTAAAAAGTTTTACAACTATATTTATAATGATATCCAAGCTCACCCGGTCTATAACATGGTGTGGAAGTCTCACTGTACACCAAGAGTTAAATTCTTCATCTGGCTGGTCTTGATGGATCGACTAAACACAAGATAATGCACTCTAGAAGACACATAGGTTACGGACACAATGATCATTGTGTCAAGTGTCAAACGGAAAAAGATGAGACTATCCAACACCTATTCCTCGTGTGCCCTTTTGCAATCCAGTGTTGGGCAACGATCAACTTAACCTGGGATCTTTCGCTCCCTCTCCAGGAATGTTTAACCATGGTCACATTTTCTCTCTCGAAGTGTGGCCTTAATCGTCCTCTAGGAAATCTGGAAGATGCGCAATGACAAAGTGTTTGAAAGAAGGGATCTCCATCACTCTAGGTGGTTAAACAACTTCAAATATCAATGTTGTTTCCAATCAACTTGCTTCAAAGCTAGAGCCAATAATGCTTTTTGCTTCTGCTTGGATGTCTTTAGTTAAATTCACTATTTCCTGTTGTTTCTCTGTTTCTAACCCAACTCCCTCTACATATTAACCCCCGCTGTAAATATGAACTTATAGTGCTTTTCCCGTGGGGATTTTTTGAGCAGGTGGCGGATTCGATCATCACAATGTGCAAGGCGTGGGAAGAAGCCCAATGTAATCCAACTTAAATGATTTTACGTTGCTTGCTGATGCTTGCTTTTTCATTTCCTAAAATTCCATGCAACTCTTTTTCATTGGACTGATGGCCTCAAAGTCTTTTGAGGTGATCTAGTGTTTTTTTCTCTTCTCCCGCTTGTTTCCTCGAAAAAATAAATAAAAATTTCAACTTCGTCACTGACAATGCCTATATCATAAATTTTACATTTATAATATTTTAACTTTTTATTGTAAGGTGTGTGACTGCGTCGATTCATATCGAAAGTCGGAAGTTTTTTTTTTTGCCGGGAAAATTTTCTAACCTCTTACTCCAAGTCTCCTGCTTCCGAAATTAGGATATTTCTCCGTTAACCATGGTCCATAGCTAATAAAAATCGACCTTATCACTGGCGGTGGCTGCAGCTCGTATCATCTTCTCGAAGCTCTCGTCCTCCACCAATGTCGGCCACCACCGCGCCGACCCCGATCCCCATCACCACCATCTCCGAGCTGAGGCAGCACCACTCCCAGCTCGTCCGCCTCGGCCTCGCCTCCCACCCGTCTCACGTGCGCCGCCTCCTCGCCTTCCTCGCCCGCGACCCCGCCCACCTCCCCTATGCCGCGCGCCTCCTCGCCCACCACCCGGACCCGCGCCCGGCGCTCCTCAACCCACTCTTCGCCTCCCTCCCGCCGCGCGCCGCCGCGTCGCTCCTCGCCCTCATGCTCTCCCTGCCCCTGCGCCCCGACCACTTCACCTTCCCGCGTCTCCTCCCCGCGGCGCCGCTCCCGCTCGCCGCCCAGCTCCACGCGCTCCTCCTCAAGCTCAACTTCCACGCCCACACTCAGTCGCTCAACGCGCTCCTCGCTGCCTACCTCGCGGGCGCGCGCCCCGACCTCGCCTCCCTGCTCTTCCGCACCAGCGACTCATGCGGCGCGCTCGACGTCGTGTCGTGGACGACGATGGTGGGCGGCCTGTGCAGGCTCGGCCTCGTGGACGACGCGCGGGAGGTGTTCGACGCGATGCCCGAGAGGAACCTGGTCTCCTGGAACTGCATGATCTCGGGCTACGTCAAGGCCGAGCGGTTCTTGGACGCGCTGGAGGTATTCGACGAAATGCGGGCGCTGGGAGTGGAGGGGAACGGGTTCGTCGCGACGAGCGCGCTGGTGGCTTGCACGGGAGCTGGCGCGCTGGCTCGCGGTAGGGAGATACACCGGTGGGTGGAGCAGGGCGGGATCGAGATGGACGGCAAGCTGGCGACGGCGGTGGTCGACATGTACTGCAAGTGCGGGTGCATCGACGAGGCATGGCGCGTGTTCAACTCGCTGCCGGCGAGAGGGCTCACGACGTGGAACTGCATGATCGGCGGGTTCGCCGTGCACGGGAGGTGCGACGACGCGCTCGAGCTATTCCACCGGATGGAGACGACGGCGGGCGTGGCGCCGGACGACGTCACGATGCTGAACGTGCTCACGGCGTGCGCGCACGCCGGCGAGGTCAGCGAAGGCCGCCGCTACTTCGACCACATCGTGGCTCGCCACGGCATGGAGCCCAAGACGGAGCATTACGGCTGCATGGTCGACCTGTTCGGGAGAGCAGGGCAGCTGGACGAAGCCAAAAAGGTGATCGACGAAATGCCAATGGATCCTGATCTCGCCGTCCTCGGCGCGCTCCTCGGGGCGTGCAAGATCCACGGCGACGTCGACCTCGGCGAGGCGATCGGGTGGCGCGTCATAGACCTCGACCCCGACAACAGCGGCCGCTACGTGCTCCTGGCCAACCTGCTCGCCCGCGCCGGCAGGTGGGACGAGGTGGCCAAGGTCCGGCGGTTGATGGACGAGCGGAACGTGAGCAAGGAGGCTGGGCGGTCGGTGATCGAGGTCGACGGCGAGGCCTGCGAGTTCCGATGCGGGAGCCTGTGCCACCCACAGGCTCGGGAGATCTACGCCATGGCCGTGGACATGGTGAGCAGGATCAGGGCCGAGGGGTACGTGCCGGACACCGGGGAGGCGCTGCAAGACGTCGCCGAGGAAGACAAGGAGACGACGCTGCTGTGCCACAGCGAGAAGCTCGCGATCGCCTTCGGGCTGCTGCGCGCGAGGCCACGCGAGACGCTGCGAATCACTAAGAATTTGAGAGTTTGTACGGATTGCCACGAGGCGACCAAGTACGTGTCTCGCGTGTTCGAGCGCGAGATCGTGGTGAGGGACAGGAACCGGTTCCATCATTTTAAGGATGGCATGTGTTCGTGTAAAGATTACTGGTAAGTGGTAAATATAGACGTAATGGTGCAGAGTTGTTCTTTACTCCCATTCGATTCACAGTACGATATGAGACCAGGTGACATGAGACCAGGTAGAGAAGGTCACCGGGATGCAACTACCGATTCTCGTCAATTTAGCAAGAACTGGTGGCATTCAAAGGTTCAGGAAACAGCACAAGTACGTTTCTGAAGAACACAATTCACAAAATGACGTGAGGCCAATCACCTCACGGATAAACCTGTAAACCATCCATCGACAGACACTAAGAACACGAGACGAATGTAGTTCTCCATTAAGCATCTCCAACCTTCTCAATACTGCTGGTCACTCTTGATTTAAGAGCTAAGCTATTTTTGCATTGGAGAAGTCCATCTCCGGGTGCTGTAATAAAAAAGCTCAGTCAGATAGCGTATTCCGTTAACGAAATAATATATACACAGTTGGATAATCTGCAGCTACTGACCTGCGCCATGAATTTCTTGAGCATGTCTTGCTTCTGCATTTCATCACTTGTTGGAAGACCCATCTGCTTCTGGCGTTGATCGAACTGCACAATAGAGGAAAAATATTTAGCTCACCATATGCTTTGTACAACTGTCCAGTTCTTTAGCTCAGATTGTTTATGAATCAGGGATTGCTCAACTTACCATCATCTTCTCCACGGTTTGTCGAGTCTCTGGATCCAAATCAGAGAGTTTGCTGTTCTCCGGTTCCACCTTTTGTGTATCAACTTCAGGGTCACCCTTCACTACGGATTTCCACCACTCCATTTGATTTTGCTTTGTCAGCAAAATGGACAGCGATTTTCCATCCTCTGAAGATATTATCAGAATCAAATGTCAGTAAGGAACTAAGGTGAGAGTATTTTTTAAAAGGTCACTTCGTAAAAGTAAAGGACTTGTATCATATACCTATGCTCCAGAAGCAATCATCAACTTTAACTGGTTTGAAAAGCTCACCCTGTCCAGAAAGAAAGCCACAATTAGAGAATTAGAACACCATATATCAGATTCAGAGAAAATGTGTTTTTTCCCCCAAACAAATGCTTTCACAAGAAAAATCATCAGTTTATAGTAGTTGCTACTTACATCAATGATAGGAGGCTGGCCCTTCAACCCAACCTTCAGATAGTCTTTCTTAATATCGCAGACGACAAACCTTGACTTCGTTCCTTGGGGAACAGGTACGGTGATAGTAACCTCTGGCAGTTGCTGAATCCAAGAGTACTTCTCCAAATCAAGACCATTGCCAGCATTTGGTTCTGTTCCAAATCAGGTTCTGTTAGATACCAATCAATTGATATCCTCCAACAATTGGGGCAACTTATTTCCCCAAGAGGCAAATGAAAGGACTACTACAGGTAAGATTACATGATTATCAAATTAAGTTAAGTAGTTTCTCGGGATATAGCATAGCACAAAACCAACTTTCTGCAAGCCCCATCAATTGAGCAAACCAAAGTAAAATGTATCCAGATTGAAATTGGCCTTCAAATCTAATGGAAACAGATACCTTTATTCTGGATCAATTTGACAATTGCAATGGAAATTTACTTACATGTAAATAATGAATAAATGAAGTTTATTCTAATTCCTAACCGGTCTTTCTTTTTCTTTTCTTTTTTTGAGAAACTAACCGACCGTTCTTCAATAAAATACTAGTATTGTTTTACCCGGAGTTACATAAGCAACAAATAGCTAAGCAAATCCATCTTCCAACTACAAAGTACTCCTATGTTTTTTTAGAAAACTACGAAGTATGTTTTTTTAGAAAACTACGAAGTATTTTTTTTAGAAAACTACGAAGTATGTTGTCAGGAATTGATCACATAAACCAATATTAGCCTAATCAAGAGTTCTATAGAGAGAAAAAGAACCTACCGCAGTAGCAGAAAACAATTAAGGCACTAAAAACCCAAAAAGTTTGTATCTTCATCGCGCAAATAAGATCGCTAGATCCCTGGACAAGCAAATCGTTCTTATCTAAAGCACATGTAGCATCCAAACCCAACCCAGCAGTAATAACAATTGCAGGGGGCATGGTAACAGAGTACTTACTCCTCACGTTGCCCTCCTCCTTGTCTACCTCCATGCTATCCTTCGCCGCCGAGCTCTCCGGCTTCGGCTCCACGGGCGCCTTCGCCTTCCTCTCGGCCTCGGCCGCCTTCCTCTCCGCCTCCTCCGCCTTCCTCTTGGCCTCCCTCGCCTTCCTCTCCTCCGCCTCCACCACCGCCCTCGCTGCCGACGCCATCGATGTGACCCTGCTAACCGCGGAGGGGTCCCGGAACAGGTCGGACCGCTGCCTCGCGACGTCGATTGCCGCCTGGAGGAAGGGGATCGCGCCGCCCTTCTGCTCCATCACGGCCGCGAGGACCTCGTCGCCGCCGCCCGCAGCCGCCGCCGGCTGCTGCGGCGACGGAGCCTCCTCCTCCTGGAAGTCGGAGATGATCGCCATGTGCCTCTGCCGCCGCCGCCGCTCCTCTTCTCTCTCTCCTCTAGGGTTTTCGAGAACAAACTCGCCGCGAGCGCACGTTTCTTCGGGATCTCAGATTCGCGAGGGTTTTCGACGGAGAGAAGGCTGGGGCTTTGGACTTGGCTTATGAAAGGCGGCGCGCCAAGGCCAAGCCGACGAGGTGGAGTGGGAGTCTGTTTCGGCCAAGGCCCGATTGGTCTAGAAATTTCCGGAGGTGTGTGAGGTCCCTAGGGTGGATGACAGGTGAGACCGAGGCTTACAAGTAGGAGTCGGATTTCCTGTTTCCTTGTAATTCGAAGTCCAAATTCTACTCGAATTTATTTTTTTTTCTTGAAACAAGCCAACCCAACTATTAATATAGCATGACAAAATTACAAGATTATAATCTAAAAGGCTGAAAGAAAAGACAAAACACAACATCACTATTTGCTAACAGCTAAAAGACAGTAACATTAAGCCAACCATTGTTAAGCGTGACTGATCATCACTAGGCCTAGAACAATGTCGCAAATGCCCCGCCACCATATACTCCACCCAAAAAATAAAAAAAGGAGTGTATTTTCCCTATTTCTTTTGTTCAAAGTCCAAATTCAACCCAAAATGTTATGTAACCATATAGAGAACTGGATTTCCCTGTTTCTTTGAAATTCGAAATCTAAATTATACTCGAATTTGTATTTATCCATGCAATACAAATTGGGATAGGTTCCACTGTTTCCTAGTATTTCAAAGTCCAAATTCTACTCAAATTTGTATGTTAGACCATGTTTGGTAGGGATTCTCCTCCCCGATTCTCGTAGAATTAGTTGGAGCTAAGCCAAACGTGCAAAAATTTAAAGTGATTCTAGACGGAATCAGGTGGAGTGATTATGTGATTTTACACATGAAACCATAAATCACCCATTTTGTTGTTTATCATGAGAATCCAACCAACCAAATATGAAACTAGTCATAACATTTCTAAAAATTTACCCACCATTGCCACTAGTATACTCCATTATCCGCTAAACCGTCACGATGTGTCTCTCTGTCCCGCACGCACACGCTAGGGCTTCGGGTTTCCTGTCCACGTCGCCCCCGACGTCTCCCCGATCATGTTGCCCCCGACCGCGGCGCTCCCAAAGGCGCGCCGCCCCGATGTCTCCCCGACCATGCCACCTTCGGGATTCCCCGGCCACGCCCTCTCGACCTCTCCCGCCGCCGTCGCCAACCCCCCCACCCTCCTCATGTGGCTATGCCGCCCCAACGTCTCCCCCGATAGGGCCACCTTCGGGATTCCCTGGCAGTGCCGCTCCCTGACTTCTCCCTTCGTAGTGCCACCCTCGACGTGAAGGGTTACGCGGAAGCTACGCTAGCCGAAAACAAGAATTTTCTACCGCGCAAACCAGAACACTTGCAAGTAAGGGCCGATAGATCGTTACCGATTGGAGTAGAGTGCGCGGAATAGCCAATCGGGCAATCCGATCCGGAACAGTGTAGCCGATTCCCGGAGACAACCGATTCGCCAATCGCCCGATTCGAGTCGTCCGGCAGCTGCGTTCTCACGCCTCGCTCCGATGCGCCCGACCGCGCCGAACGCTCCGATTGCAGCCGATCCGAAGCCGATCAACAGCGCGCAACGTAGCAGCGCCTCTACCGGTATCCACACGTCCGGGGACGAACGCCGAACACCCGTGTGCTAGCACGCGATGCAAGGCTAGGGTTTGGCTCGAAAGTGGGAGGGTTTCCGTGGAGATTGATCTCGGCGACTTCGTTGCACGCGATGCAATTGACGTACGTAGCTCTCCACCCTCCCTCCTTTATATAGAGTTGGCCGACGGGACTAGTGGCCGATTAGGACTCTATTTTGAATCGGATCTCATCCGTATCTCGTAGAGTTGGCCGCCCACACGTCGTAAGCCCATAGGACTCTATCCGATCGATCCCTATCCGATCGAGCCGTATCCGAGTCCAACTCGAATGCCTGTTCTTATCCCCTTAAGCGTGCGACCCGTAGGTTCGGTATACTCGGTTTCGGCTATAGTCTAACTTAGCCGATCGTCGGCTCGAGTCCAACTCGCCCGACTTGTCACACCGGCGCCTAGCAAGACATATTGACACCATAGTATACAAGAATATAATATCGGCTCGAACCCGTAATGTGTACACAAATCCCTTTGCCTCACGATACCGCTTAAGCTATAGACAAGATGTGTGCCATCCTTTCAATAGCTTAACCATTCACTCGAACCGTATTGGATTATCCGTCCGTTGATTGACTCCTCAATCAACTTAGCATGGCCATGCATTTCCATAATCCATTACCTCGAGGGGCCCAGATATCTCTCCAAAGGAGGGCAAATTCCATCTTGATCACTCACATCCCACTCCATGTTTCATAGCAAACCCGAAAACTACCTTTATAACTACCCGATTCGAATAGCGTTTGGTAGTTCCAAAGTAGGCTACTACACATGTTGGAATCCATGGTGATCTCGGTCTAAGGACTTTGTACCAATACTACCCGAGACCAACTAATGACACATTAATTCTTGTAGTGTCTCATGGTGGGTCTATCCAACAATGTGTTCTCCAACACATATGTCCATGTTTATTGATTTGGTATCTCCATACCCATGATCTATGAGACATAATCATCAATCAATAAACATGCCGATCTTAGAATCATATTTGTTCCAACAATATGACATATGATCGTGGATCGTTTAGAAATAGATTCATACATATAGAGTCTCATAAATAAGTCACGTACTTATTGATCAATACAAGATGTCTATTTCATGGAACCGAATAACACTTTATTCATTTATACATAAACATTGACGTGATATCCAACATCTCCATGTTGCCTCTAGGGCATATCACTAACAATCTCCCACTTGCACTAGAGTCAATCATGTAAGTATCTAATACCCATTGCTCTTGTGTGCGCCTCATGCTTCGGCCGAGGGAGAGGTTTTGTCGGCGGATCGGCTATGTTGAGATCCGTGTGCACTTTGCATATCTTGACATCACCTCGTCCACTATCTCGCGGATGAGATGATATCGCCGAAGTATGTGTTTGGACTTCGATGTGACCTCGGCTCCTTGGCTTGCGCAATGGCTCCACTATTATCACAATAGAGAGACATTGGACCGTCGTACTAGTCATCACACCAAGCTCGAAACGAATTTCTTGATCCAAATGACCTCCTTGCACTTCCGGCAAGCAATGTACTCGGCCTCCGTTGTAGAATCAGCAATGTATCCCGCTTGGAACTCTTCCACGATCGCGCCTCCGTTCAGCAGAACACGAACCCAGATTGCGATCTATAATCATCCTTGTCCGTTTGGAAGCTAGCATCGGTGTAACCACTTACAACGAGCTCTTCTTCACCTCCATAGACTAGGAACATATCCTTAGTTCTTCTCAAGTACTTAAGGATATTCTTTACTGCGATCCAGTGACCTTCACCTGGATCTCGACGGTATCTCGCTCGTAGCACTCAAAGCGTACGAGACATCTCGGGCGTGTACAAAGCATGGCATACATGATGGATCCAATTGCCGAAGCATATGGAACCATACCCATCTTATTCCGCTCATCATGTGTCCGAGGACACCGATTCTTGCTAAGATTAATGCCATGTGACATGGGCAAGAAACCTTTCTTGGAATCATGCATGTTGAACCTTTTCAACACCTTGTCAATGTATGTACTTTGGCTTAATCCAATTAGCCTCTTGGATCTATCTCTATAGATCCGAATGCCCAATATATATGCTTGCCTCCCCTAAGTCTTTCATGGAAAAACTATTTTTCAATGAAGACTTGACGGATTCTAGCATAGGGATATTATTTCCAATCGCAATATGTCATCCACATATAAGATTAGAAATACAATTGCGCTCCCATCGACCTTTTGTAAACACAGCTTCTTCTTCATTTTTGATGAAACCAAACCCTTTGATTACTTCATCAAAACGAATATTCCAACTCCGAGATGCTTGCTTCAATCCATAAATGGACTTCGTAGCTTGCATATCTTTCCAGCGATTCGGATCGACAAAACCCCGAGGTTGTATCATGTATACATCCTCGCTTAGGTTTCCATTTAGGAAAGCCGTTTTGACATCCATCCGCCATATCTCATAATCGAAATATGCACAGAATCGCTAGGATAATCCGAATAGATTTAAGCATTGCGACGGGCGAGAAGGTTTCATCATAATCAACTCCTTGAATCTGTTTAAAACCTTTCGCCACCAATCGCGCCTTATAGATGTGAACATTTCCATCCATATCGGCCTTTTTCTTAAAAACCCATTTACACTCAATGGTTTTGACACCATCAGTGGATCAACCAAGTTCCAAACTTGATTGTCGTACATGGATCCTATTTCGGATTTCATGGCTCCAAGCCACTTGTTGGAATCGGGTCCCACCATCGCTTCCTCATAGGTCTTAGGCTCATCGTTGTCTAACAACAATATATCACGTTGTTCCGCACTGTGTACTGTCGCAGTGCACGACGTGATCTTTCGACTCCGTGGGCCTGGTGTGTCTACAACCGGTGGCGCAACACTTTGCTCCTCCTGTTGTGGTTCGTGGTTGCCGAAACGTTTTCGGTGTTTCTTGAACTTCTTCAAGATGCACCCCGCTCCCACTAACCCTTCTTGAAAGAAACTCTTTCTCCAAGAAGACACCGTGTCGGCGACAAACACTTTGCCTTGTTCCCGATTATAAAAGTAATATCCCTTAGTTTCCTTAGGATATCCCACAAAGAAGCACTTGTCGATTTGGGTGTGAGCTTGTCGATCGTAAACGTTTTACATAAGCCTCACATCCCCAAATTTTGAGAAAAGACAAACTAGGGGTTGCCCGTCCATATCTCATATGGTGTCTTTTCAACCGACTTAGATGGAACTCTATTTAGTGTGAGCGCAATGTTTCAAGAGCATATCCCCGTAAGGATAACGGAAGATCACTTTGGCTCATCATCGACCGCACCATGTCCAACAAGGTGCGATTTCTCCGTTCGGACACTCCATTCCATTGTGGAGTTCCCTGGCGGAGTCAAGCGTGGAACAATTTCACAATCTTTCGATGATTACCAAACTCTTGGCTCAAGTATTCCCCTCCACGATCCGATCGTAGAAACTTGATTGTTTTCCCTAAATGATTCGTACTTCATTCTAGAATTCTTTGAACTTTTCAAAGGATTCGGACTTATGCCTCATTAAGTAGATATAGCCATATCTACTAAAGTCATCAAAGGTAATGAAGTACGATAACCACCTCTCGGCCGTTGAGCTCATTGGTCCACATACATCGGTATGTACGAGTGCCAATAAGTCACTTGCTCTCTCACCGTGTCCCGTGAAAGGTGCCTTTGTCATCTTACCAAGTAAACAAGACTCACATGTCTCAAATGATTCAAAATCAAAAGAGTGAAGCAATCCATCCTTATGGAGCTTCTCCATGCGTTTCTTATTTATATGGCCTAAGCGACAATGCCGGATAAATGTGGGGTTTATATCATTAGAGAGTTGCCTTTCGTATTAATGTTATAGATGAGAGACGCTTCAAGATTCAAAACGTATAATCCATTCACCAATGGAGCATGAAAATAGAACATATCTCTCGAGATATATTGAACAACCATTGTCCATTGATCTAAAATCATATCCTTCCGCTTGCAAACATGAAGCGGAAATAACGTTTTGACATAGTGTTGGAACACAATAACAATTATTTAATTCCAAAACTAATCCCCGAAGGTAGATGAAGTGGTATCGTGCCGACAAGAAGCGTAGCAACACTTGCTCCATTGCCGACGCGCAGTTCACCTCGCCCCTTCTCAATCCTCTACTTCTTCTCATTCCCGCAACGATTTGCAAATATGAGCTACGATCCGGTATCAAATACCCAAGAGTCAGTAGGTGAAGTAGCAAGATTAATGTCTATAACATTAATACGCGAAGTCGTACTTTGCTTCTTCTTGAGATCCTCCATGTACTTCTTGCGTTCCTTTTCCAAGGGCTCTGTCTCCTTGTAGTAGAAGCAAACGGCATCCGATGCCGCCGACCCTTCTTGCCCTTCTTTGCATTAGAGGCACTCGCGATCTCATCGGGAGTTAACTTCCTCTTGGTGCAAAGTTTCTTGACAGTGGTTTGCGCTTAGCCTTCGCATCATCATCACATGATGACCATTTTTCTGGATACTCTCCTCACTGTCTTTAGCATCCCATGCAATTCGCCAAGGTTCTATCCATGTTGTTCATATGATAGTTTAATATGAATGGCTCGAAGCTCGGAGGGAGCGACCGGAGAATCACATCGTAGCCAACTCTTGGCTAAGGGGAAAACCTAGTTTTTCCGGACTCTCGATATAGCCAATCATCTTTATCACATGCGGACCGACGGGATTCCCTCAACAAGCTCCGCACGCAAACAAGGACTTTGAAGTGTTGAACCTCTCGGCCCGAGCTTGGTTCTCAAACATGCCACGCAGTCCCCGAATAATAGTGTGAGCATCGCTCTCATATTGCTTCAAGCTCGGGGACATTGTAGCAAGCATGAGACGCTTATATCTAGGGCATCATTAGTGTGCTTCTCATAAGTCCTCCGTGCGTTGCAAGTGGCGTTATTAGGCAAATCCTCGGGATAGGGTACTTCAAGAACGTACTCCTTACGCTCTTGCTTGAGAACAATTCTCAAGTTGCGATACCAATCCATAAAGTTTGTTCCATTTAATTTTTCTTTTCGAGAATAGATCGCAAGTTAAAGGTTGGGTGTAGTATTAGCCGCCATTTATTCTACAACAAAAAACAAAGTTTAGCACAATGTTTATGCTATGTCTATTGTTAAACAATTTAACATTAGACTCCCATTACGTATTTTCCACCTTCCCTCTAGGTTACGTATTGGGTCAAGATCCACATGTTAATTAATTTTCTAGTGAGCTTTGGCATCACTGCTAGAAAATTAGTAACATCGGTAAGCAACACCTTGCTAATCACATCTCTATGTGACTCTTGTTGTTGGTGTGGCATCTCCATGCCCCGGCGCCAACCTATGCCCCAAGGCCCAAAACTGTTTTGATAGCCTTGTTAAGTAAACCAAATGCTCCCGCATGTATATGTCGACATATACCCCTCGTGTTATGATAGAGAATGGCACTGCTTTGTGCACCCACCATTGACGAGCATAACGGTGACGGGTGCAACATTTGGAAGGGCATCATTACTACTTAATTTTGTGAGGGATGCTATCCTATCAAACAAACATATCACATATATGAAAGCAGGTAGAATAGCATGAAATAGTATGGCCCCCTTCACATGGTGATCTCCATCTCCATGCCGGTGTAGAGGATCTCCATCTTCATCACCGTTCTTCCGAGTGCCGAATGCTTGATTTCTTCAAACTAAGCTACTACTATAGAAGCTCTAATTGAAGATTACATCGACTCGCAGTCGTGAAAGAATATTACAAGCATTGCACGTATGAAAGAATATTACATGCATCACATGCATCTCATACATCTCATACATACAATAGGGCCATACCATCTCAAAGCATTCTCTCGCAAAACAAGTTAGGCGTAGAAACGTTTTCTACTTATCGCAGAGCTACAAGATCGAGACGACCTATAAGGGGGCAGCGCCGGAACACCACACGAAATTCATAGATCCAATCTATGAATTTGCTTACGAAACCATGTCGGCGTAATCATATTATGCCGTCCCGATACATTATCAAGGGAGATGGTTTGCGCAGCGCGAGGAAGCAAACAAGATCGGACTACGAGATAGCTTCGGCACAATCACATTATACCGTTCCTATACACTATCAAGGAACGCTATCTCGAAGCCGACTCAAACCGAGTTCTACGGATATTGCTTCGACGTAATCACATTACGCCGTTCCGATACACTATCAAGGAACGCATTACCATGAACTCTCCTCAACAAATCCCGTAAAACCGATTGATCTAATCAACCCGTGTGCAAAACTTGTTCCAGATCCAATCTAAAACCCGAACTAAGCAAGATTAGCTCGATGCCACCGAAGGGTTACGCGGAAGCTACGCTAGCCAAAAACAAGAATTTTCTACCGCGCAAACCAGAACACTTGCAAGTAAGGGCCGATAGATCGTTACCGATTGGAGTAGAGTGCGCGGAATAGCCAATCGGGCAATCCGATCCGGAACAGGGTAGCCGATTCCCGGAGACAACCGATTCGCCAATCAGCCGATTCGAGTCGTCCGGCAGCGTTCTTCACCTCGCTCCGATGCGCCCGACCGCGCCCGAACGCTCCGATTGCGCCGATCCGGGCCGATCAACGCGCGCAACGTAGCAGCGCTCTACCGGTATCCACACGTCCGGGACGAACGCCGAACACCCGTGTGCTAGCACACGATGCAAGGCTAGGGTTTGGCTCGAAAGTGGGAGGGTTTCCGTGGAGATTGATCTCGGCGACTTCGTTGCACGCGATGCAATTGACGTACGTAGTTCTCCACCCCTCCCTCCTTTATATAGAGTTGGCCGACGGGACTAGTGGCCGATTAGGACTCTATTTTGAATCGGATCTCATCCGTATCTCGTAGAGTTGGCCGCCCACACGTCGTAAGCCCATAGGACTCTATCCGATCGGATCCCTATCCGATCGAGCCGTATCCGAGTCCAACTCGAATATCTATTCTATCCCCTTAAGCGTGCGACCCGTAGGTTCAGGTATACTCGGTTTCGGCTATAGTCTAACTTAGCCGACCGTCGGCTCGAGTCCAACTCGCCGACCACAAGCGGCGCCTAGCAAGACATATTGACACCATAGTATACAAGAATAATATCGGCTCGAACCTGTAATGTGTACACAAATCCCTTTGCCTCACGATACCGGTTAAGCTATAGGCAAGATGTGTGCCATCCCTTCAATAGCTTAACCATTCACTCGAACCGTATTGGATTATCCGTCCGTTGATTGACTCCTCAATCAACTTAGCATGGCCATGCATTTCCATAATCCATTACCTCGAGGGGCCCAGATATCTCTCCAAAGGAGGGGCAAATTCCATCTTGATCACTCACATCCCACTCCATGTTTCATAGCAAACCCGAAAACTACCTTTATAACTACCCGTTACGGAATAGCGTTTGGTAGTTCCAAAGTAGGCTACTACACATGTTGGAATCCATGGTGATCTCAGGTCTAAGGACTTTGTACCAACACTACCCGAGACCAACTAATGGCACATTAATTCTTGTAGTGTCTCATGGTGGGTCTATCCAACAATGTGTTCTCCAACACATATGTCCATGTTTATTGATTTGGTATCTCCATACCCATGATCTATGAGACATAATCATCAATCAATAAACATGCCGATCTTAGAATCATATTTGTTCCAACAATATGACATATGATCGAGGATCGTTTAGAAATAGATTCATACATATAGAGTCTCATAAATAAGTCACGTACTTATTGATCAATACAAGATGTCTATTTCATGGAACTGAATAACACTTTATTCATTTATACATAAACATTGACGTGATATCCAACATCTCCATGTTGCCTCTAGGGCATATCACTAACACGACGTCCCCCTAGCCGCACCATCTTCAGGATTCCCCGGCTGCACCGCCCCCGACCTCTCCCTCAGCCGCCGTTGCCAACCCCAACCCCCCTCCCCGGCGCTGCCTCTGCCAGCAGCCACCGCCACCTCGGCTCGAACACCGCCATCGCCAACTCTCCTTGTCACACGGTGAATATTTTTTCAACAAACAATGAGATGAAGAATTTGTGATGTGTACTTTTGGTTGCCTTTGTGATCTGCTGCTCAGATAGGAGCATGATATTTCTTTAGTCGATACTTAAATGATGTGTCGAGGCAAATACTATATGTTATATGTTAGAAGCATAATTAGACTTTGCTATTCATAGTGATGCCTGAGATCTTAATGGTTAGACTTTGTTGTTCATAGACTTGGGAGGATGCTATAGTGCAGCGCTAGCTTTTTTCAGTTATAATAGTGCTAGCTTTGATCATGTTGTTATCTTGTATTGTCTGACAGCACAATACCTGGCAATACACAAATGATGCATGCTCCCACTTAAAACAACTTGCTGAGCCTAAATTTTGTTGTTTAGATCTAAAATGTCTATAGTGCATAATGTTGATTGGACTGATGAGAATAAGATAGTTTGTGAGTTGATCTTGGAGCAACTTAGGGTAGGGAATCACTCTAATACTCATTTGAATAAGGTCGGGTATGACAATATAATTACAAAATTCAAAGAAAAGACTGGCTTGCGATATCAAAAGCTCTAATTCAAAAAAAATGGGCCAAGTTGAAGAATGATTATAACCTTTGAAAGAGATTGATAGCTAGGGAGAATGGTTTACGTTGGGATCAAGCTAAGGTACCATTGTTGCATCCGATGAATGGTGGGTATGTTCAAAAATGGTTTTTTGTCATACGTTCATTGCAAGTTATTGATTTGTAATATTTTTCTAATTATTAATTTGTTGTGTCCATAGGCTTTGCCAGGTTGTTTGAAGTTCAAGTTAAGAGGGCTTCAAAATGAACATTTACTCCAACATGTATTTGAAGACCTTCGCAACACTGGTAATGATCACTACAATCTTGCTAGGGGTAATTTACTAGAAAGTTCAACCCAACCTACCAGTAGTTCAAATGTTGATGACATAGAAGTAGTGCACGAAGTTGAAGATAATGATAGTGCCGACGAAGATTTCTCTCCACCTGTCAAGAGAAGAAAGAAAGCTATTGGAAAGGAGGTCAAGAAACCAAAAACTAGTGGTGGACATTGGTTCTATGAACAAATGACCCGCTTTGTTGACAACTAAGAGACATCAACTGCATATGTTGAGTCTTTTGTTAAGGGGGAGGACACATCAGGGTTTTCCATCAAAGATGTCATGAATTTTACGAAAGAATGTGGTGTTGTTTTTTTACCAAAGAACATTTTATTGCCTCTGAGATTTTCACAAAAAAATTGAGAGAGAAATGTTCATGACCTTGGATAGCCCAGAAGAAAGATTTGTATGGCTCACCATGAAACATGAAGCCAAGGAAGCAAAAAATGACAAGTAGTGGCTAGCATGTTACGTGTGTTTTAACAATTTCCTATTCATAAGTGCTATGTGTGTTTGAACAATTTCCTATTCATAAGTTCTATGTGTGTTTGAACAATTTCTATTCATGAGTGCTATGTGTGTTTGAACAATTTCCTATTCATGAGTGATATGTGTGTTTGAACAATTTCCTATTCTATTCATGTGTGTTCTCTATGTTGAGCAT